>JAKZHN010000018.1:22608-667308 GCA_037179335.1 Cyclaneusma minus
CCCCCCCCCCCCCCCCCCCCCCCCCCCCCCCCCCCCCCCCCCCCCCCCCCCCCCCCCCCCCCCCCCCCCCCCCCCCCCCCCCCCCCCCCCCCCCCCCCCCCCCCCCCCACAAAAACCCCTCTTCTTCTAATGAAACAAGACTTAATGAAACAAGACTGAGAACAAGAACGCATTCGGAAGAAGGTCATCTCTAGGATAGCAGAAGGGCGTTCCGTGTTGCACCGTTTCTCGGCAAATAATTCACTTAGAAGATCCAGCGCTGTTGCAAACCTGGAGAGAAGCAACAGCAAAACCACGCAAACGTTTCAGATGGTCTGTCTGTGAAAAAACTTCAGTCTTCTGCTGCTGCAAGGCTGTGAGAATAGCCCTGCTGTCGCTGCTGCTTTTGGCTATCTACACCCGTTCCTTCCCTGACTTCCAACACCAGCTTTGCTCACATTCCCATTCAGCTTGGCTCCGGGCTCGCTCAGAAAACAACTTCAACCAACAAACAGGTGGAATACATGTAATGGATGGTGTCGACAACATCAGTTAGAAATGGGACGAACAAGGGTCTACAACCCTCCTCTCTTCCCAATTCCACATATAGCAGTTAGTCCTGTGTTCGCATGTTATCTGTAACCTGTTCGTAACTATAGTTTTTTCTAGTATATTTGTTATTAAGGCCTTTGGCATTTGATTCATGTTGCACATATGGTTCATACATTTGCGACAGCTCTGTTTGTAGAAATTTTAAACGTTTCTCGGAATTTGTGATGCAATCAATACATGTGGTTCTGATTCGGCTGCACCATCACCTGGATGCTAGCGATGCTAGTTGTTTTATAGACAGAGGAGAAAAGGGATCGAGGAAAGCGAGGTGTACAGGACTATTTAGGTCCGATATGTACAAAAGCTCTGTACAAGCTCGCTTCTGTAAAGACATAGCTGGCCAGGACAAAGGCCAAGTGCCCACCCCAGTTTCATCCACGCACTCCGCCTTCCTTTCCACAGCTTAGCTCCCCATCCACTCCGCCACACAACATCGCAGGGCAAGACCAAAGTATCTGTCGATTCGTAATCACCAGTGCTAGCACGTAGGGGTCGGTGCAGGTTGTGTATTGTCTAGGTATGGAAGAAGAGAGCTTAGAGCCCTCTCCCTGCTATCGACTCCCAGCCTGCGCTGAGCCCTGGCGCTAAGCTCCGTGCTGCCCACGTGACTGCAGCAAACAGCCACCCAACCAGCATCTTACGCCTGTCCGTTCTCGGGGCAGAGATCAGGAGCCCAACAGTGGATGCTCGAATCTTGACGGTTAAGAACATTCTTCATGTGACAACCCGCGTCTCCCGAAAAGGAAAACTTCCTGCTCCAGTCACGCCTACCACACTCGGAGTCTGTGAAGACGGTGCAGTGTGTCCGGCTCCTATTGTCGGACGGACCGCCGACGTTGTATGAGTGGAAGACTTCGGATTTCTGCGAGTGTTAGCATTTTCTCTCCCGCGGCATTTACTAATACGACTGCCCCGAGGATATATAAAGTAGTTAAAAAGATGTATTAAGGAGGAAGGCGAAGACAAGGTGAGGAAGCAAAGGAATGAAGCATACAGAGAAAAGCCAGGGGTCAAGCTCCATGCAACGATCAGGCTTGCACTTTGCTTGGTAGGAGATTTGTACAGTGTCGTTGCAATTTCTGCCGGAGTGGAAAGAGATGCAGTTGGGCTGGTCCTTGTCGCAGGCGATGAGGGGGTTGGTAGTTGAAGATGATCGTGAGCTTGATGTGAAAGTGGAGTATGAAGTTGCTGCTGGTGTGGCAGAACTGATGTTTGATGTGGGGGCAGATGAGATGGACGGTGGGGTGGTGTGGCGGAAGGTGGGCCCGATGGCGAGGGTAAGGAGCGGGGAGATGGTGAGAGCTAGGAGCAAGTGGCTGGGGATGGTAGGGAGCTGCATTTTTAAAGGATGTATGGGGTTGTGTGGATTTGGAATATAGAAGGTGTGAGGTGAAGAGAGGGAGACAATATTTTATACTCGGCAAACCGGGAGAATATAGAATAGTGGGGGTAGGACATACTAGATACCCAAGGTAGGTATTGTAACATACTGTATATATTATGGGTTCGTTGATGGGGGGATGAGAAAGATACTTTTCATTCATACATCTCACTCTGGGTTCCAAAGTCGAGGGGCTCTCGGTTGATGAGATTTCGGTTCATGAGATTCCGGTTCGTGAGAGTTCGGTTCGAAATCGAATCGTTCCACCAGCAACACGGAAATTCTGCAAGCACTTAGCAACGCAAATTGTGAAGGGGCAACTTGATTTTCCTCAATTCTTCGCTTTGTGGGACTACAAACTGTGGAAAGACTGCGATAACGAGCGAAGACCTCCATTGCAAGCAGGGCTCTCTGTAGTCCAGACAGGTCATTGGGGGAATTGGTGGTCTTGATTGAGTTCCCATTTTCAGCCGTGTTTGGTGAATGCTTGTAATTTTTAGACAGTGTTTTTTTCAGGCTGGGGTTGTTATGTGAACGGCCACTCCCGCCTTCCAGTTTCCCAGTCGGCAGCAGTAGGTTCAATTTCGTTCGCGAATTGGACTGGGCTGGACCACTAGGAGCCCTGGTTGTAAAGTCGTTGCATGTGCCGCTCGACGTGTGAGAAGCGTTTCTCCCGAGCAATGATCAAGCGTTACCAGCCGTCTGATAATTCCAGACGCAACCAAGCCTCCTCATGCCTTCCTCATGCCCTTCGTGTCCATGCCCTTTGTGCATACAGGACAGATCCACGTTCCCACTGGCTCGCTCTTCAATCCCACACATGACCAGTGGAACCACTCGTATGGGCAGCTTTCGTTATCGCAAGCCACCATATCGCCGTAACTCACACTCTGGCAAGTGCAATACTTCTTATCGTCACCTCCCTCCTCATCGTCCAGATCGAGCAAATCATCCTCCATATCTCTGTTCATAGTAGGCGGTGTAACGATTTCCTCGTCTTCTTCTCCCGAGCCCGATTCCGCATCGCTTAGTTCGCTATCGTTTGTCGAGCTCGGAGAATTCTTGTTGCCAGTTCGCTTCACTCGACTCAATCCCGATTTGCCGAGCTTGTTCTTGCGTGACAAACTACCTCCCGCGCTTCCTCCTTGTTTGTGCGGCGCCACTTTCTTGTTTCCGATCGTCTTGTTAGAAGAGCGAGGTTGGGCGCTGCCTGCACGATGACCGCCGGATGGTGTGCCAGCTTTGGGCGTTCCGGGACCTAGAGATGAATGACGAGCGAGCGAACTCGAGTTGGCGGGGACGCTACCGACGACGCTACCAACGCGTTTCTTGTTCGACGGACCTGTAGACGATTCTCGAGCTTGACGCTGCATCAGTACGGCGGCAGCACCAGGGGTTGTTGGTGCTGGTGTTGCATTGGTACCTTGTTGAACTCCTCCCATAGGCGCATTGGGCATGCGATTTTGCGCTGATGCTTGGGCAGCACGTAGAGTAGAGGACGCGTTGTTCAGCTGGCTGAGCGGACCACCGCTGCCCTCGCCTCTTGCAGCTGGGGTGGCGGCTTGGGGGCGTAGAAGGGAGGGAATATCGGGGTCCACGGGGAACTCGCCCTTGTCCTGGAGTGCTTTGATCTGGGCATCGAGGTAGCGGGTATGTTTGTCGATAGCCTCCATTACCTTGGCACTCAGAGCAATCTTCTCGGCCTGTAGCACGTCGATTTTGTCGTAGTGTGCAAACACAGCTTCCTCCAGTTCGTTTTCTTTGGGGTGGGGGATGTTGCTTCCCTTCTCGCGGACCCACTTCTGCAGCTGGCCATCTTTCTGCAGTATGATGTTGTGGTAGGTTTGGATCTGGCGGTCCTTGTGGGCTATCTCGTCCTGCATGTACTGGATCTCGTTGGGGAGGTTGTGGGCGCGGTAGGCAAAGTCCTCGAGCACAGCGGCGGCATCTTGAGTCTCGATGGTCTGATTGACCATCATGTCGATGGTGAGATCGTCTCTGGGCATGGCTGTTAATGGTGCTGTAGAGTGACAGCGCACAACATGAAGCAATGGGGAGGAGTAGTATGCAGCGCAAGACGCGGGAGATGTGAATCTATGTGAAGACCCGTGGCGAAGACTTCGCGCAGGCAAGCAAACAGCAACCAAGGAAGCGCGTCGGAGGTCAGGCGAGCTTACCTCGTTCAGATATGGTTTTGGTGAATTCTCAGGACCCACGACGGCCGTCTGGTGATGTGGGGACTGGGGACTGGGATCCGTGATGAATCGCAGCAAGGAAAGTGCCGCTGCCAAGCACAGAGGTGAAGAATAAGTGGAGCGCCACACGAGGCTGGAGCTGTCACGTTTGCTGCTAAGCCACTTCGGGTCAGCCCCTTGCGCCGAGCCTCATCGATGATCCAACGACTTTTGCATCAATCGAGTCGCTCGCTCGGCTGTTAACTCCAGTCTCCCATACCAGAATACCACCCTACACTGCCCAAAGGTCCTCACTTTATGTACCTCCAAATGTTCTATCTGCCACTCTTCGGATGATACTTTTGGGACATTCTTCTATATCCTAGATTGCCGCCGTGCATGCTTCAACTGCATCTGGAAGTGCCCCCAGAGCTTTCCTCCCAATGTTTCCGTGTATTCCTCGTACTACGATATCATTCCCGAGATCGTCGCCAGCAAGGTTCTCGACGCCCGAGACGTCGTTATACGTCGAGATTGCAGAATTGGGCGAATTGAACTCCTAGTGCAACGTATCCGGTCGTTGTTCATCGACTAGCACATGAATGAAGCAAATGGGTCTCTGGACTTCGCTCCATGACAAGGACTCCGTATTTATGCTCTAAGGTCTCTCCTTCCCGACCGAAGCTGTGAACTACGCGTCACGTGATAAAGGGCAAATGGTAGCCGTGAGTTACTAAGGTACCAGTCAAACAGAGTAGAGAATTAACGGGCGAAAGGTAGAAAAAGAGTCAGCTCTCCACCTCTCCACTATAATACAAACTCTTGCCACTATGTGGTACATCGCGAGCTCACTTTCCACCACGTGGTTCTTCACCTGCTTCCCACGTCCGCCTCCGCCGCCTCCTAACTTCCTGGTCAACTAAATATGACTATATGAGGGCATTGTGCGGCGAGGGTCACTCTACCATGTCACTTTCCACTCTGCTGTACTGTCGGTGCTACCTTTGCTGTTGAAGCTGATCTTTGCTGTCGACACTCACTTTTACTGTCAGGAAATGGTGGTGGAAAGCTGTTAGCAAGGATCCGTAGAATTTGAGAATACAAACCACCTTATTCTGCACGGTTAGCCATGAGTGGGTGAAGTTCCAAAGCATCACTCGCAGTAGAAAATTCACTCCCGCAATTCCAACTGCGTTCTCTGTTTGTCACTCTAAGGCCTTGCACACTCGTGCTTACCTTATATACCAGCCTACCTACCACCTGGCAAGCCAGGTCTTGGGCAGCCAAATATAGTTGGATTCTTTTCCAGCTTATATAGATTTGTAGTTGTGTATTTATTAGCTTATCGGAGGCCGCAACACCTTATTGGCTGTGCTTAGATGAATACGGAAGCAGCCATTTTTCCTTTCGCCTGCAGCGCAAAAAAATAACTGCTTCGCGCTTTGCTCGGATTTATCTAAACGCAGTCAATAAAATACTATGGAATTTTCAAGCGCAGCCAATAAAATACTGCGGAATTTTGGGCTCGTATTTTTAAGCGCAGCCAATAAAATACTATGAAATTTACTTATGTAATAAAAATCCATAATTTTATACCCCTGTTATAGCACGCAATAATAGAAATTATAAAAAATTAATTACACTATTAAAATTCCCTGGATCTAAAGGGGTAAGTAACGCTGCGCTGGCAAATTACATATATAGGGTGGTGGTTTGAGTTGTGTTGAAATACATAAGAGAGGGACCTGTGCTTGACAGCTAGCGGCTCCCAAAGCAAGCGCAAATCCACTTGCCACTGAATATCTTGTCACGTGCTGGGCTTTTACCACAGAATGCTCTGGTCACGAGACCTCTTGGACGACTGAGATATAAATAAGCTGTCTTCTTCTACTCTCTAGAAAGATCCTTTCTTCTCTACCTAATCTTTGAAGATCCTGGTTACTCGTACACCTGCGGACCAGCAACTGAACTGTGAGAAGTTCTGGTTGCGTCATTCTGTTCTCTTTCGTTTTCCTTCCAAGGCTGACCTTGAAGTCCCTGCTAGTGATTTCTCGAAACTTCACTCATCTTACTGCCGCCGAGTCTCTCAAGCACTGACGCGGAAGTTCACCGTTGGGAAACGCTGTTGCTGTCGGAAAAGAAATGCGAAAGAGGAACCTCGGTTGGGGACGAAGTCTGTCGTGTTTTGGAATTTCGTACACCTGAATTTTGGAATAGCAAGCCATTTGCAGTTACTAGCCCCTGGAGCTAGCCACGGAATTCAAGTTTCACCACCTCTTTGTGGCTTCCGTCGTGTTGGTCCTCGATCTCTAGTTCCCATTGCCGCTCTACTCAGATATGAGGCAAGCTTATATAGTACTCAGGTGATCTATGGCCTCCAGATCAGCTATAAAAGGACAGAATCTTCTGCTATGAAAAACGCAGAAAGGAAACGTGGGTCGAGACTCAGCCAAGTTCACGCCCATGAAGGCACGCCGTCTGATTCTCGAACCCGAGTAACATCGAAAAACATGTTTCTGAGCAGCAGTCCAATTTTGAATTTTGCATCGATTGGTCGAAATGTCATTGCCAGGAGCCGTTTGAAAGTCAGTGCTGTCGAAGACCTCCACCTCCAGTCGTTACCACGACTTGCTGTTGAAACTTTGCCGGTACTCGCTTTACAAACGTCCCGCAAATCGTGAAGACAAAGCTTTGCGAACCTGGGCAGAATCACATGTTTACAATATGCGAAATACCAGCATGGACACTTGACTTGCTCGTTCCATCAAAATGAACTTGAAATCAGTCTTAGATCTGAGTTCGGATTAGTGTAAGATACAGACGATCCAAGTCGATATATACTACCTATGCAAGAAGCCCAAGCAGCTGGAGAGTTCGTCACGTGCGCTTCAGCTCCCCCGTTAATCTCACACCAAGCCGCCAGCCGGTTCACATGCCCCTAACGCCACTTTTCAACTTTGCTGCTCTCAAGTCCACGAACCTCTGGCTCTCTGCTATAAAAGGCCAAAACTTTCCCTGTTCTTCTGATTTTCTCAAACAACTTCTGATTTCCTCAAACAAAAATGCATCAGGCCAGCCACTACGTTGAAGTCAGGCCTTTTGCCTCTTTTGAGACTTTCTAGTATGACGTACGAGCGGATTTGAAAGTTAAGCGTCTTTAGCTCGGAAAAGGAACAAAGTGTGCTGTTGGTTGTTGCGAAACGCAAACAACCCTCACTGTTGCGACTTTCCTATACTGTTCACTGTAGGTATCTGCTGTCGATTCGGGGGATTGGCTTTTGGGACGGCTGGGGTCTAGAGATACGGTGAGAAGTAGCTAGTTTCTCAGTAATCACGGAGGAGTCAAGTCTCTGTGGGCGGGATATCTAAAATCAGGGGACTCCAAGCAGCCTACGGGAAACCACGGGCGCCAAGTTTGCGTCTCTAGTTGATCTCGGGGGTGGTTTATTTATAGGGTTCAAGCTGAGTGCGATGAAGGTCAGTGAAGCCATAGGGTAGCCCCTCTTTAAGCGTTAGCGACTACTGGTCTCATGACGTTGTAGACTTTCGCGCTGGCCATGGGTGCCTATAAATAATTGATAGCTTGGGACTCGCTTCCTCTACTCGTATCCAGACATTCTTGGGAAGGAGATTCCAGAACGCAGAGAAACACGGAGAGGTGGATCTCGTTGCCCGGAAGTGCATCAGCATGTGCTGGGGATCCCAGAATTCCTATTCTGCAGTGCCCCCAAAGAAGCTACTGCCGAACACTTTTGTCTGCCGCCGTCCCATGTCCTTTCACCACAGCAAAGCCCAAGCTCCGTTTGATCAGTCTCTCACTGATTCCCTATCATACCTGTTCCCTGACACATCCCACCTCATTGTTTCTGGATTCCTCGGCAGCCTCATCGATGTCGGCGCTCCTCTTCCTCGGCCATCTAACTACCACGGTAGGTAGTGTAGCTCCACGGTCCCAAAAGCAAAGGCACATGATACGACTCCCCCTTCTTCACCGTAAACGTGATGTCCACCTGTGGCCAAAATGTCTTTCCCTCTCCAAAGTAATCCCCGGTCTGAAAAGTCAATTGCCACGTCTGCGTCTCTTGCTCCAGCATCTCAATGACTTTCCTAGCTGGGTATTCGGATGCCTCAAGCTCAGGATAGTCAGGTCCATGATAGTCCCAAGTTATAATTCGCCCGTCACTGTTTGTCCACTTAGCGAAGGCATAGTCTCCCCCTTCTCTTTTTGGAGAAAGCAAGCGGAGCACGACAGCGAGATCGGCTGCAGGGCGGCCGGTGAGGGTATCGAGGACGTGGCAGGTGATTTGGTCTTTTTGAGGAGCAGCCATGACTGCTTTTGGTAGAATTGTCGTGGACAATTCGCAGTGTACTGATGGACTTGAGATTGGTGACTGGCGAGTTGGCTTTCGGTGAGGCGGGTAGGTTCGTGGTCTGGGATTGATCGGACAACTTGAAAATCGCACGACAAAGATGCGCCAATGTACGCGGCAACTGAGCAGTGCTCCAAGAGAAGGCAGCCAAGTTTCTTTAGAAAGGTTTCTGAGTTGTTTGATCAAAAGAGAGTCCACCAGACGACGTTTTTGTTTGGAGTTCGCGACGTCGAGCTGTAGTGGGGCACAGCGCGGGGTCCGGAGACGGCCGACTGTCAGCCTCGTCTTGGCAGGGGGCTCTTGGCAGCCTCGCTGGTGGGGCACAGCTCAGCCATCTTCTCTCCCCAAAGGACGTCACAGCTTCAACAACATCCCCTAAACATACATAGCTTCGATATCTTCGCTATTTCGGTTAGATGAAAAACAATATGACGTCTTTCCAACAATTCTCACCATCGGGCTGTAAACGTCTTTCGGAGACGGTGAACATACTCCGCCTCTCTGAGCCTCAGAGCCAAGACGCCATGTCTCGTCGTCGTTCCACATCGAACAGGGTTCTTAGGAGGTGATACGCTTTCGGCTCCACTGCCAACAGCTGAGCTTCACCTACTTTTAACCTTCACCGCGAAGGATATATTGGCCGTGTTTCCCCGGTGCTCCTCTGGATCTTTCCCACCAGTTCAGCCAGTTGCAGCAAGTTGACGACGTCGTTTCGTGAGCAAGGAAGTTTTCTACCACGTGAAGTGAGTTTGCCGTTTCTTTGCCTTCATCCGTTTGCTTTCTCAGAAGTCGACCCACCCACCGCCTGTGCCATTGGATTGCGTCGATGCTTGAACTTTGAGCTTCATGTTCGCCTTTGCTCCTGTCCGTATTCAATTGAGTACATAGCTTGGATGCTTCGGCTTCCATGATCTGACGATGCTGATGCTCGATTCCCATCGCTATTTCCCATCAAGAAACCTCCCCTCGTACGATGCGGTATGGTGCTAGCAAGTGCTACCGATCAATCCCGCCCGCTGAAACCCACCAAAAGCTAATTACCTAAAACCTAGAACCTTCGCTCACCTCACCAGTATCTCCGCCGAATTGCTTCCTTTCCATACGCTCTAGACTTCATTCTCATAGACAGACATCCAGTCTTTCAACCTCAATCGACCGCTTCAGAACCCGAAATCCCCTAAGACCTCATCATCCTCATCATGGAGGCCATTTTCGACAAGGCCAAGGAACTCGTCGAGGGGAACATCTCGCTCGGAGAACAAGAGCAACACTCCCACACCGACGCCAACTTCAACTGTGACAACGTCCATGCCGAACACCTTAACAACCGCTTCAATTCCTTCGTTCCTCCAAGCACCGGAAATGCCAAGTGGTTCGTAGACGGCTGCGGATACTTCTGGGCTCTGTCAGTCGCCCTCGAGAATGCCACTGAATACATTTGGATTCTGGATTGGTGGTTGAGTCCAGAGTTGTACCTCAGACGTCCTCCATCCGCCAACGAGCAGTATCGTCTGGACCGAATGCTACGAAATGCTGCTGAGAGAGGTGTGCTGGTGAACATCATTGTCTACAAAGAGGTTCCTCAAGCTCTTTCCCGTGAGTTGTCCAATAAACACCCCAATACATACGCTCGGTCATTGCTAACAGAAACAAAGTTGATTCGGAACACACAAAGGAAGCTCTCGAGAAACTACATCCCAACATCAAGGTCTTCCGTCATCCTGACCACATCGCAACCGGACAAGCCCTCGAATCTGAAATCGCTTCGGATATCAAAACACAAAAGTTCGGTCCTGGTGCTCTCGCTGAACTCCCAAATGAGATGAAGAAGCTCCTCTATGGTCTTACAGATGATGTCGTTCTTTACTGGGCTCATCATGAGAAACTTTGCATTGTCGACGGGAAGATGGCATTCATGGGAGGTCTTGATGCATGCTTCGGACGTTGGGATACCAACAATCACCCCATTGCTGACACCCATCCTGGCGACCTCAACTGTATTCTCTTCCCCGGTCAAGATTACAACAATGCTCGAGTCTACGATTTCCAGAACGTCGAACATTACGAGAAGAACAAGCTGGACAGAACCCAATATTCCAGAATGGGGTGGTCGGACTTGTCAATCTGCATGAAGGGTCCCATCGTTCAAGATTTGGTGACTCATTTCGTGCAGAGGTGGAACTTCATTTTCTACTCCAAGTACGATACCGTCAGCGATGAAAATAAGTACGCACCGTTGTACATCAACGGAGAGGGTGCACCCCCTGATTCTTCCGCCGCCCCCGAGAGCGAAGAACAATCTGAAAGTACTGGTGGCTTCTTCTCGGACATCGGAAGCCGTATTACACGTGGACTCCGACACATGAATCTCAGTCCCGGTGAATCTGCCCCCGAACAAAGCGGAGCAATTCAGCTGTGTCGAAGCTGCAGCAAGTGGTCTCACGGAGTCCCCACTGAACACTCCATCGCCAATGCCTACATCCAAGTGATCCAAGAAAGCCAGTACTTCGTTTACATCGAGAACCAATTCTTCATCACCGCGACAAGCGACAAGCAAGATCCTATCAAGAACAAGATCGGTGCTGCGATTGTTGAGCGTATCATTCGTGCTGCGAACAATGGCGAGGATTACAAGATGATTGTGTGTATTCCCGCTGTTCCAGCATTTGCAGGCGACTTGCAATCGAAAGATGCACTCGAAACTAGGGCTATCATGATGTACCAGTACAACTCCATCTGCAGAGGTGGAAACAGCATCATGGAGACGATTGCAGCAGCTGGTATTGATCCTAAGAAATACATTCGCTTCTACAATCTGCGAAACTACGACCGAATCAACTCGGGTGGTGCGCGGGACCGTGTTGAGGAGGAGTCTGGCATCAACTATGAGGATGCTAGGAAGGAGCATGATGATATTGTTGGTGCTGGATGGTCGGGAGGTGGAGAGGGAACGGGTGCTGGTGCTGATCAGGAGAATGCCTATTACAACCAGTACCAAGATGCGGCGAGGAAGTTGGGCGATGAGGAAAGGGGTACGCAGGATACGGTTAGCGAGTGCTACATGCTGGATGGACCACCAGTGGCCTCTATCCCCTGGGACTCTGGCAAGGTCGATGAGATTGACGCTTTTGTGTCTGAAGAGCTTTACATCCACACTAAGTGTCTGATCGCAGACGACAAAGTTGTGATCCTTGGCAGGTAAGTTTTGCGGCATCCTTATGCAATCTTAGGCTCTCGAGATTCAGACTGACAACAACCACCAGCGCCAACCTTAACGACCGCTCTCAACTCGGCTACCACGACTCCGAAATCGCTGTCGTAATCGAAGACCCCGAGATGGTCCCCTCCACCATCAACGGCCAAGAAGTCGAAGTCTCCAAATTCGCCACCTCCCTCCGCCGCCAGCTCTTCCGCAAACACCTCGGTCTCCTCCCCTTCCAAGATCCCACCCAACCCACCGACAACTTCCAACCTATCGACATCGCCCCCGTTAACGACTACGACTGGGACTCCCCTGCCGACCTCTCCGTCCGCGACCCTCTCTCCCCCGAATTCGACGAACTCTGGAACGGCACAGCCCGCATCAACACCGAAGTGTTTGAAAAAGCCTTCCACCCCGTGCCGAGCGACAGAGTTAGAAATTGGGACGAATACAAGGAGTGGTTTGAGGAGCTGTTTGTGCAGCCGGGAGAAGAGGATGAGGAGAAGAAACAGAGGAAGTATAATTATGGGCATGTGGTGAGAGAGGAGTTTGAAGGGGGCGTGGAGGAGCTGAAGGAGTGGTTGGGGAGGGTGAGGGGCATGTTGGTGGAGATGCCGTTGGAGTTTTTGGTGGAGGTGGAGGATTTGGCGAAGGAGGGGTTGGAGTTGAATGCTTTTACTGAGGAGGTGTTTACTTGAGGTGGTTTACGGTGAGAAGGGGATCTGTGGTATGGGCTGCGCTGCGCTCGATGATGGCCTGGGCTGATGATGGGCTAAAAAAAAATAAACAGATTCCTAGTGGCGACTGACAGAAATCTACATCTTTTGACGTTAGACGAATCCTTTGCCCTGGCGTGCGGCTGCTCAGCTTTTGTCCTTGGCTTGGAGCCATGGGTCAGCGGTGGGTTTCGTCATTTCATTCCTGTTGCTTGCAGCCTAACGATGTTTCGTATCGCTTTTCCCTAAGGTTTCCTGTCCAGCGAAAGTATCCCGCAACTATGCTTTTCACAATCTCTTTGCCCAAGTGGGTAGATGTTTCTGTTTTCTGTGTCAAAGGCTACTATCAACCTGTTGCGAATTTTTCCCTTTCCTTGTGTTGGGGCGGGGGCGTTTTGGGACCAGCAGGACGAGCTGGTTTTCTGCTTTTGTTTCTTTGTACACGGCTCGCTCCTACGGCGAAGCATTTGGAGTAAGTTCGGTTTTTGTCGTGGCGAAAAGAAAAAGAGCTGCGTTCGCGTTTCTTGTGGGTTTTACTTCCCCGGTTCTGTATGTTGCGAGTCGATACCCTGCGTCCAGACTTGTGATGAGGATCCTTGAACTTCTGCGCGCAGTTTGGAGCTTTTTTGGGATATCTATGGTAATCAAGGGAATCCTTAGTATTTGGGAATGCTCTTGATTACTGGGAATATTTCAGATGGTTGCGGATACTCCTCTTCATTGGAACACCTTCAAGTCTTCACTAAGAACACAAGAATTCCCTCGGCAAAGTGCGACGAAACTTTAGGGTCGAAGATCTTCCATCGCTTTGAAAGCCGGGTTTTGAGCCGCACAAGTGATTCCCCGCAATAAAAGTCTAGCTGGAGCCTAGGCCTTCTGGGTGCCTGATACAGGTGCTGGCCATGCTCCATCTGCCCCCCGGTCATGTATTTTTAGACGGTCCTTTTTGGGGAATTTGCCCAGATTTTAGTCCGATTTCATAACTATTTCCTGGTTTTTATCCACCTTTACCCTGATTTTCTCTGATTTTAACCCTACAGCGATCAGTTGAAAATCCATGAAGGTGCTTCAGTTTTGTATGGCCGGGGGGCAGCCTTAGCATGGCCAGCACCTGTACTTGTGCTGCAAATTAGTGTCTGCTAGCGTGGTTTCTCTGGCCATTCAAGTGAGTACGGCCTTTGGATTTGGCCATTTAGCAATACGAATAATTACGAGAAAACGATTAATATAGTTGCAGATATTATTAATGTCATTTGGTTAATATTTGGGAACAAGTTGATTGGCCATTCGGACCAACCCATAAGGCAAACATACCCAGCAAGGCACACATCCAGCTGTGTTAGGAAGTTCAAGAGGCGCTAGCACACACTTACGGCACAAGTACTCCCAATCTGCGCTGCCACCACACACAACCCGACCACATCTGCAGCTCGTATGATCCTGGGCGCGTCGGCAGTGACCATTTCAGGATAAGGATTTGGGGGCCAAGCGACCTGATTGGCTGCCATTGTTCATGATCCATGCATGATACCGCAATGTGGCTGAGGTATCAGAGCCTTGCGGAATCGCAATTCGCAACCTTGGATCAATTATTTATTATGGGGAGTGGAAGGATCGAGGTGAAAAGCTTGTCGCCCGTACTGCTCGAGATTCGAGAATTCAGAATACATTCGACTGCTTTGCGCCATACCACCGATTCATGGACCACTCGGACGAACAGCGGCCTCGCGGCTATGAAGTCCCCTTGCTGACGCTTTCACTCCCAACAACGGGAGAAGCACTCTTGCCTTGGAGCGCAGACGGCTCTCAGGCGAGCCCGACGTCAACATGTCACCTGTCGCCTCAGCTGAGGCCTATCGCTGCAGCAAATACGACTGGAAACGACTCATCTGAGTTCATGCTGTTGTCGTCAAGCGCAGCCAACTCTCAAAGCAGTCCGACATCAGAACTACATCTCTCGCCTCGGTCGAGATCTAGCACAAGATCTAATCCGAATGAACGTCACTCGCTCGAGCAGGAGCACTCGAGACCATCAATAGATGTTGAACGCCGCTTGGTCGGGAATGAGGAGTCTTCTTTCGGCGCCAGCGAGGCCGGGTCTAAGGAGGCGTCGCGAGGTTCAAATGAAGATGACTCGAAACTGCCTCCGAAGGCTTTCAAGGAACCGAGTCGTCAATTTGTGTCCAGCCTGCGAACGCGAAGCTTCCTTCGACATCTTCTCGTGTTTCTTGCCATGGGCACCTTCGTTTCTGTACCTATCGTCTTAGTGGTCTTATACGCCTACAGTTCCTCGTACGGAAACTTGCCCTGGTATGATTGCACGTAAGTATCTTCTCGATGCCGGAAGGTTGAATCCATAATGCTGATCTGACCCAAGTTACTCAGGAACTTGGTCCTTCGAAGGTACATCAGACACCTAACTGGGGTGAAAGCAAGCATTTGCTGACTATGCTCTTAGGCATTGATGTTCCTATTAGTAGTAACTTGACCTTTGCCCAGGCCAAAGCCATTGACTTGGCCTGGAACACAGTCATCGGCCGTGCTTTGCAGACCCTACTTGGTATAATGGCATACAATATCTTCACGGGTGTTCTCATGCAGATATGCGAGAAGCATCAGATTCCATACGATCTCTATGCCGCTATGGCTTTGGCGACAACTCGAACGGATGCGTTTCTGCCGGTTATTCGGGCCGTCTTCTCAAAATTATCAAAAGCAAGATGGACTATGCTTTGGCTCCTGGTGACAATCATCTACTTGGCAGTCTTCCCAACGCTTATAGATGCTGTCAGTGGATATCAGGCCATTCAGCAAACACACGTATCTATTGATCCAAGCAAACATTTGTACAGAAGGATTAGCTGACAAGTTTGAACAGCTTCAACTTCCAAATGGTACTACAGTAGACGTCACGAATGGGGCTTTGAGTGACTTCGACCACTGGGACTTGGGATTCCAGATGCAGATCACAGTGCCACCTTTGGATACATGGAACAATACTGTGTTTGACTCGAGCGCATCACAGAAAGTCTCACTCTTCTATGGCTCTTACTCCGATCCCGACTGGATGAAAGGGCTGAGGTCTTCAACTCAAGAATTCACCGGGCCAGCGACTATAGGGGATTCGAACAGTATTTGGTACACCTGGTGCAGCAATTCAACGACATCGACGATAGCTCTTCGGAGGGGCAATTATACCGAATCGGATATTGTTCCGTGGAAAACATACAATGACTCGACGTGCGAGAACTGGTTACCGATGATCTTGGTTATTGACGGAATTTCTACTGATGTGAATTACACCTTCTTCTATGATCAGTCAAATTATCAGTGTGTTTCCCTGCCGCTTTATTCCTGGGTAAGTCTCGAGTCTAAATATCGGTATCCAACTTTTCCAGCATTCTCCTGCTTGTAATGTCTGGCTACCGAGCGGTACTCGCCCCGAACGGCTGGAGAAGGGAGTGAAAAACCCGCACTTCTTCATTCATTCCCACTTTTTAGTAATTCACAAATCTTCCGAAATCACCGTCATACTGCTTCGCCTCATCACAACGCCTTACTAACACCCCAATTTCGCAGGGATTTTCCCAAGAGTTTCTCATCATCGCCACAGCCGTCAACGGTCTATGGCTTTTCGTCACCTATTTCTTCTGGCTCCGAAGCATCCGTTCGGAGCTTGTCCGGAAAAACCGGGACTTTGGGACATGGCGCGCTGTGCTGGATCTATCGGAAGCGATGCGTGCAGAGCTTGGAAATGATCTGTCTGCCTATGGAGATAAGGAGATTGGGAAGGCGTTGAAGAAGAGGAAGCCTATCGGGTATAGGACGACGATTGATAGCAATGGGAGTGGAACTATTGTGTTGAGTGGGGAGGTAGGTGATTTGGAGAAGAAAAGTCGGTGGTGGGGAAAGCGAAGGAAAGATGGGGCTAAGGACGAGAAGTTTGTGCTGGAATGGGGGAGGGAGTATCGGTGAAATGCAGAATGTCTGCACGGATAGTGTCATGGTGACACGTGATAGGTCACGTGGATTCGAGCGTTCCTCCTGTGAAGACGGGTATTTGGGTACTAAAGGCGACCGGGGGTTTTGAGTATTGAGTATTTCTTATTGGGGGAGTCATAGCCGGGGTGTGACTATCTTGAGTGGCCTAGCCTATAATAATAGTTAGGGGATGAAGGGACCGATCAGGTGACCGTCTCTCTGTCGCAGCCAAAGTAACAGGCAAAGCAACACGAACAAGCAGGGAATTATTGTTTCCCCCTGGGATCAGCATGTGGTAGCAGAGACTTTGGGCTAAATGAAGCCATTAGGCACATAGTATGATCGGAAAAACGCTTCCGGGCCCGTGTTTCATTGACTCCTCGATTCTTCAGCTCCGTCTCGCACAATCGACCTTACTGTATGTAATTGGTCGCCACAAATAATTCACGTGATCAAATGAGGTTACATTCAGCTCCAGGTGTGCGCAAGTCGTCAGTCCCAGCTTGGATGAGCTATCTGGTAGGCGGAAGATAAGTTGTGCGTCCCAAAGGGCGGTCCTACTGCATGGTGAGACGCCACATGGTGCCATAAACGGTATCTTGATAGGTAATCTGTTGGTGTTTACAGGGGGGATGTCAATATTATGCCGAATGCTGCATGCTGTTCACCTTTAGGCTGAATGTGCTATTGGCTGCCATGGTTTTTGACCCCACCCACCCGTCACTTTTGAGGCTCTTCGGTGATACCTAACAGTAAGAGCAAGGCTCTGGGGCGTAGCTAGATTTTTCGTTAGTCGTTCTGTGTGTCACGATCTTTTTCGTAGACACTCCATACTTCAAAGTCAATACCTGAGCTCACGGAAGTGTCATTCGCAAAATGTCAGCTCGAAAGGCATCTGACTCCAATTTAAGCCGACAGTCAAGCCAAACTTCGCGAGTCGCTCAGAGTAGGGAAAGTCGCGAAAGTGCAACCGAATCCCCAACTGTTCACAGCTACGCTGAGAAAGGGAAGGAAGAGAAGGAAGGAGAGGATGAAGAGGAGGAGAGAAGATACTCAGGAGTCCGAGAATTCGAATGGCTTGAAACGGTCGACGGTAGTAAGTTAGCCTCGACTTGTTCTTCGCTGGGATTTTTCTAACCTGCTCTGTATCAAGACAAATGCTTCACCGGTCTAGCTTTCGACCGCACGTCCAGGTCTGCAGATTTTGGCTGCGATGGATACAATGCCTCGGTGAATAATTGGCACGGACTACTACAAATATCCGCGCCTGTCAAGAGTCAGGAGATCGATTGCAGTCTTGTCTATGTCCAAGGCGATTTTCCGGGCACAGCTGACTCGATGCTTGCGCGAGCCCAATATGGTGAGCTCAAGGGACCTTGGGGCTTCAGGGTTCCGCGCCACTCGGAGTATTCTCTGGGATCGGTGCCAGCGCAAGGATACATCAACTACCACTGGCCCTATATGTCCTACGACTTTCAACGAACAGGGTTCGAGGATGGCACTGTTCACATGTGCTCTTTCGTTCAATCAAAGGTTGTGTACCAAGTCATTCGGATAAGACCAGGAAAGAGAGCTTCTTCGAAGAATGGTCAGCGTCCTTCGAAGCAGGCCATTGATGATGGCCCATCGCGACTTCTTTTCAACGTAGGAGGCAATATACGTTTCACTTGCGCCTGCACGAATGAAATGATGAACGACCCCTACGAGTCGCGCTCTGGACCGGACGAGTACCAAGTCGAGCTTTCCAGCGACGGATATACGTTCTCCTGTCGAAGCAAGAAATATGACCACCGATTGAGTCTTCGTATTTTCGTTGATGGCTTCAAGAAACGGTTGAAGCGCAAAGCATCTCAACCAGTTCCACGGAATACCAGTGCACCCAGTCTGGCGGACTTCCTGCTTGAGGATGAGCTAGAATTCCGTGAACAAGAGCCAGTCACTGTTGTTGTGGCACTATCACTACAGAGCGATGAAATCCCACATCAAAAACTCGACCATGCGCCAACCAACACCGAATCCTATTTGGGCACATCAGACGAGTCCACAAACTCTGCAACACGTCTGTGGTTAGCTTACCACCACAAGAGCCATGGAAGTGAATCTACAGCGTCCGACGATATACATGCAATTGGTAGATGCATTGAGCAGATCCTAGGCCCACGCTCTATTACAGCACTACGAAAAGTTGAAGTTCCTCTTGATAGTAAGGAACATTCCGATGGAATGAGCACCCCAGTCAAGAATGGAGAACCGGCTTGCACGGAGGAAGCCGACAAATATCCATCTGGTTCTGACCCAAATCCTTCCTGGACGTTATCAGCTCTTATAGATGAAGTGGACGAACGTCCATCTGGTTCTACTCCAAGTGCTGCCTTGTTGCCCCCGGGTTTCACAGAGGAAGCAGACAAGCGTTTGTCGGATTCTGCTTCTCCAAATATTCTCCTAGTGTCTCCTGCTCACAAGGAGGATGCAGAAAAAGGCCTGTCTGATTCTGGTCCAAGTACTCTGGTGGCGCCGGCTCAAAGACCATCTGACAGTAATGGTTCCAACAGTATCCATTTAGACCTGAATCAGCTTGATGGGACCGAGGGAAGTGCTACCCCACATGATCCTGTGGGCAGCAGTGGTCTGTTTACCCCAGACCAACTGGACGCAATGAAGCAGCAGATGTTTGCCTTCAAGTGTCTGTCCAAGAATTTGGAAATCCCACCGAACACGCAAAAGCAAATGTCAGCATCGCAGAAAATACAAACCTCGACCGAGCATCTCCCCACCGGTGTTGGGCAAAGCCTAGCACATATACCAGACACAGTGGAAAAGGCCTATGGGCCAAACAACTTGAAAGGCCCAACAACGATCACTCTCAATGAACAAGGTCCACAAAGGGCTGTTGGAGAAACGCCTGAAACGAATAGTCCAGTCAAAGATGAAGCAAAAGTTCGTGTGGTGGAAGTTACTACTCCTTTAACGGATATCATTATGCAACCAATGGTTAAAGTCGGAGATGCTTTGTAAGTACCTACAGCGCCATGAACAAATGCTCCGAATATGGCTTAAGCTCAGTGGATGATTACATTCCCAATCATTTGGGATACTCTAATGATCTGGGGAATTCCTAAGTGTTTGGAGATTGTAGACCGTATCCGGATTTCTTTCTCCCACAGTACCTAATGCAAGCATCGCGCGAATGTCACGCTAATACTAAGCAGTAATAAGACACGTCTTGTCATAAGAGCATTACGGCACTTGACAGCTCCAGAGTACATGCGGACGCTTTTGGAAAGAGGTGGCCCTGATATCAAAAACCACGAGTGGTACGCAAATAGGCTTCGACGGCACATCCAAAAAAGCTTGCTTTGGCTGTTGACAATCGATATTGGGCATCCATATCCTATTGGCAATTACATGCTACTCCGAAAACCCTTTGGTGGTGGGGAGCCTAGTATGCACGATAATTACGACGGCCTGTCAGATTTGGAATCCGACCTCTATTATCACGTAATCTTCATCCGATATATATTACAGCATTGTCTCTACGCTGTTGATGAAGACGTCTGCACCATTCTTTGGGAAAACTTTCGCACCATCAACGTTGCAGAGAAATCCAGGTCGGGGAATCCCGATTTCTCCGTTATGCAGTGGTTATACTACGACAGTCTCAAATATATAGGCGAGTACTTGCAAGGAAAGGGCTTCGGGAGCTTCGTAACCTTGAACATGGATATGACTAAGATCGACCAGCTCAGACTCCAAAGTCGTGTTGAGGCTGAAAGGGGCGGGCGCCGCGGAGAACGCACGCAAGATGATTATGACATGGACGCACTCGCTTTCTTGGCAGAGGAACTGGCAGTAGAATCCGAATGCCCGCAATACGAGCGGGAAAAGATACGTGGGAGATTCCCTGCATCTGTCATAAACCCCGGATGGGCAGAGAAAAAGCCCGACAAAACATCAAGTGCCCCATGGGAACTGTTTTGTTCGAGTCACTCCAACGCACTGAGAGCTTCTGTATTCATTGAGCCTAGCCTCAATATCTCGCCGAATAATGACATCGATGACATCGAGATAGCACTACTGAAAGAAGCGTGCTACGAGTTTTTAACCTCAGACTATAGTTTTGTCCGATCTTGGAACAGATATGGCAGTAAAAGTATCCGGTATTGGTGGGACTTAGAAGTTGGGAGCGCGATCTGCATCACTTTACTTGACCTTCGAGCCTACGGTAAGATATTCGAACATTATTATTTACGTTACTGAAGCCAACTAACCTCATGTCTAGAAATTGCACGAGGAGAAAGCCAGGACATCACACGGCAAGATCTCACAGAACGTAACAAACATCCGCTTCGAGCAAATAGATCCACTCCGCCGGAAGAGGAATCTTCTTGGACAGACGGCAAACCACCAACGATGTATTTTCCTCTGTCCTACGTATACTCTCTGGATGATACGCCAAGCGAGTACCAGCCCAATCAACGGGATAAGGTTCCTCTCCGGGATGGCATTTTGAAGTACTTCAAAAGGAAGAGGTACATAGCCGGAGGAGAGCTCAAGATAGCTTCACTGAACGCCGAAGTTTTAAGGCCCGTTTTCTGTTACAGGTTCTACTTTGACAATTTCGGTGAGATAGATTGGCAGGATTGGTGGCTTCCTTGGGATGACCCAGTCGAGCTCGCTCCAAATTTGAAAATCTTGATCGAACATCTGAATGATAGTGTAAGTGGAGTTACAGACCGCTAATATCTGTTTCGGTGCTATGTATAAAGTGAAAGTTCACGATGCTAATACTTGCCCAGATGGTGGATCGATCTTCGAAACATTGTATTTTGTAAGCAGTTCTCCTCGGAGCACAGTGCCTCAAGTTTATACCCTAATTACAAATCCCAGATTTTCAAGCCGAACATGCCCGCTACTAGTCGAATGGTTCATTTATGTATGGCATCCAGAAGCACTCGACGCCTTCGACAGCTATTTTGGTCCATTTTCTATCTATCTCTACCAGCGCAAGACGTCGTGGGTGACATCGATTACTGTCGCTTACTGGGGTTTCAAGAACCTAGACCCCCTTTACCCGGAGGATTTCGATGAGAACAGAAGCCATGGAGACTTTCCCCCAACGGAGATCATATCGCGCGGAGATAGAAAGATATTGGAGGAACGTTCATCTACCATCGTTATTACTGGTGATAAAGATGGGTACTTTTGGCTGTGCACTGTGTGGTCAGAGCTAGACATCCGGACCGGAGTCCTGCTAGACGCCGCCGGGACAAATCTCTCCATGGAGAGAGTTCTACAGAAATTTATTCACTCACAATCGAGTGGCAGGTGTCTAATCTTCATTCTATTGCTCAGTCACCTCTGCGGCAAACTCGCCGAGCAGTACGAAGAAGTTCTGAAGAGTCTGGAGGACACCGTCAACCTTGGGGTAAGCCTCCGAGCCCAGGCTTGATATTCTTTCTTCGCACTCGAATTATTGACGGAGATGACTTGACTGTTTGGATACTCCTTGGGTAATTTGAACTTTTTCGGTGGGGTTCGATCATCTTCAATAAAGAAGATATATCCAACGTTCTTGAAATTTCAACTGCACAAGGAAATCCATATCCGACAAGTCGACTTCAAGCTTGGGCCCAGAAAGACTCCGAACATAAGCCAAATGTCCCACTCTCTAAATGTAAAAAGCTAACCACAATACAGAAAGATATCGTCTTGCAAGGATTTCAGTTCAAGGCTAGAAGCGCCGTCGACGATTTCACGCAAATGATCTGGGGCCTAGAGTGCCTGAACGCTTTTTACAATCGACTAAGCTCGAGTATCGTGGAAATCGAGAAGGCTAGGGTTGAAATGGAAGAAATCATTGACCGGGTAAGTTTGCTTTCAGTGGTCTCGCATAGGACCACTTCTGAAATGGATTTCATAGGCTCCCGGGCAACGCCAACCTGAGTTGGACGACACGTATCGAATTATTCTAGAGGAGTTTGGAAAGCGTTTTGACAAGTTGAGAGGAGTGGAAGCTAGAATCAAATGGAAGATTGGGCAGGTTTCGCTCTTCCGAGAGAGTTTCTCTACAATCACGGGCCTTCGTCAGGGTAACAACATCAAAGTTTTGACTTACATTACCATCGCCTACCTTCCGCTGGGCTTTGTCACGGTAAGCTTCCCTAAGTCTTTCACAGTGGAGGAACAAATCTAGACTAATTCTGAAGGCACTATTTTCCATAAGCACCAACACGATCCCTAGCGACATCAGTAGCGGACTATACATTGGTCTCCTAATCACCTTTCTAATTGGGACGGTCTCACTCGCACTTAGCCTAGAGAGCCTTACTAAAGCTTTCTACTACGCATGGGGAATATGCCTGAAGCCCATGCACTACGCTTGGGTATTATGCTTGAAACTGATGCGCAATGTCAGGGGGTGGGCAAAAGCCCGGCCACGTTCTTTTTGGGAGCTGATGATACTCTCGTGGCTGATTTACCATGCGATCTGGAGGTTTCGTACTGATTTCAAGCTTTGGGTACAAAACAAGCTGAAAATAGGGTCGGAACTTCCCGAGGCGACTGAGGCAAACCAATCCCGAGGCAGGGTGAAGCAAAGACTGGGCGAGGGCTTGAATCATTTGCGATTCCGGAAAACCAAGAAGCCCGCAGATTCTGCGGACTATATGGGGGAAGACCCCGGTCAGAAAAGTCCGGCGAGACTCCTGATGATATAGTTTAGATTGAGAAGCCAAGTCAGGGTGCTCACAGACGATTTGAAAACGCTACGAGAAACTCTCGTAGAACTTTCATCCAAAGCGCCTACGAGGAGTGATGGAAGTAGATCAAGCTAAGCGTATAGCGCCGGGGCTGGATCACAGTCTTCTCTAAAAGATCTGGTCTCAAATACCAAGGGAGTCAAACAGGAAAATGAAATGGCGACGATATATGGCAGAGAACATGGGGTAGTAGTGGACTGTGTGGCTTGCGGTTTCATGTCAATCATCAGCTGAGCGAAACGGCCTCTTCACTTTACCTGTAGTTATTGGCACGGTCAGCTTGTCAGCTTTCTTGCTTTTTTCTAGAGACCAAACCCACAACTAGCACAGCACCAAGTCACAAGTTCACTTGACAATCGTCGAATTCAGGGACATGGGCTCATAGACCCCGCAAATCATCTCGAGCCACGGCAGTGTGATCGAGAGCAAGCACCCACACATAGGCAAGCCAAAAGAAGACATAGACACATGCTCTTCCTGCCTTTCCGCCGCCATTCGGCTCACCGAGCTCGTCGCACGAGGCTATCCCAAACATAGCATCATATTGTGAGGCATCCCAAACATATCGCCAGGCCTCGAAGCATCGAAAAGCCGTTTGCTATCTGGCTACATGTACACTCCCTTCGCAGGCCTCGATGAGCGCACCCCCGACAAACGGCGAAAGGAGACAATGACCTCATGACCTCGACTTCAAGAGAGTCATTACGTATCTAGTCTGTAGAGATATCAAATATCAATGGAATCATGAAGGTCGTAATGTGATGATCAGATAGCACTCAATGCCTGTTCATGCACCGAGCCGGTATTTCTGTTTGCAAACGCCCTGAGACTTGTGGAGTGCAGAGAGCTCAGGTCATGTGAGAGAACAAGATCGAGACAGTAACAGAACTTGATCAAGACAATAAACATAGAAACGGCAGGCTTCGAGTGAGGCTTCTCTCGAACCGTTGTTCTGCTGACCTTCAAGACATGATCTTGAAGACATGATCTTGACTTTCTCTTGTCTTCTCGTTCCGACAAACGGTCTCAGTTCAACAGCATTCACAAGAATAAGAAATCGAAACAATCCAAGCCGCAATCGCGTGTTCTGGGCTTGTGGGCGCGGGCCGTCGACATAAGGTTGTGGTAATGATGACGCCCACCTGCACCGAAGCGTGCTAGAAGATGCCAGTGTGTGACCCGAGCAAACAGAGATTCGATGAAAGCAGGCAGAAGCAAGCAAAATGGCAGCACCGTGAGAAGTCGAGGACGGGAGATTGCGACATGTTTGAGGTGGGAAGGCGGCTCGGGGGTGGAGAGCCGAGATGATGAGAAATGTCGAGATTTGACAGTTTCGATGTGGAAGGCCGGTATCGATGCTGGCCGTTTGTTCCGCCTGCAGACACGAGAATCGCCGGTTACGAGATGCGACCGGAGACCGAGGACGTTTAGTCTCGACAGATGGCTATTGTTGGGAGAAGGCCAGGAATAGCAAAGTGATGAGATTCGGCAGCGAGACGTGCATCCCGTCTGCGGAGGGCTTGTCCGTTCAATGCCAGGGACCTTATTTTGCAGTTGGGATGGTTGGTGGCCCCCTTTCTTCTCGCAGCGCGCAGGACGGGGCGCACGATGGACTGGACACTACTGCACGCAATTGCAGCACGGCTCACCCGGGGGCTTGCACGAGGCAGGGGACCTTATAGCTTTCTATGCAGGAATCTCTCGGGGTGGCATAATCCGGAGGGTGGATTAATTTTGGGGGCTGATTGTGTATCTCATGCTGGTGCTGTTTGTTGTTGTTTACTTGCTGTGAGTCTCGATTCTGGCGAGTCTGGCTCTCCAAATCGTCGGACTGAGGTCATCTGGACCCTGAAGATCGCCGGTGACATAAGACGGGCCACAGTTCTTGTTTAAGCTGCGAGACACATGCTGGGACCTGAGGTCCAGCCCTGCGAATCCAGTCGAGTGGGTGAAGATTGTGTGGCGGCCCTTGGCGCAAGGTGTTCTGGTGACCATCGCACAATCCCTTGCTTCGATGGGGCTAAGGAAGTCGCGCCTAATGGCTTACCTATGCACAGCCCCACGAGTGTGTAACAGCACCGGCAAGCGCATCCCAGCACTTTTGCCAGGCGCGCGACTGAGAGGGACAGCCCGGAAGGTGCGCAGAAAGATAACACATCACGCCCAGTGCCTGTTGTGCTTTTCATCTGATGTCAGCCTGTCTCTTGACGTGAAAATTTGCCTGTGATTACTCTGCACCTGAAGATCGCTGTAGTCGAGTGGTATCCCGCGCGGGCTGCGACTAGACTGCCGGCGGCGCTTTGGTTTGGTTTGGTCTTTGGTGTCTGCGGCCGCTATCGAGAGCGAGTCCAGCCTTTCGGACAGCGCTGCGCCGACACCACTGACCATTTCCAACACGCCACTGCCACTCGCTCAGTGACCCCTTCAACTACTTTGGAAAATTGCACGGCTCATAATTTCGTGAGCTGCTCCTGCTCCTCTGGGCTATTTCCAGGCACTCAAATCATGTGCAACTACTGGAATTACTGCGGATGGCGTGGGCTATCCCCCACATTCGATCCGATTTGGAATCACTCGGGGTTCTGGCGCTGGCTGATCACTTGTTGCTTGAATGGCCGGTGTTTATGGATCTCTCCGGCGGCGTGCGCGCAGCTTCCTATTTTGTTGTTGTTGACGCGGGGGTCAAAAATAAGTGGAGCAGGCTGTGACGCGCTCCCACGCGACGGGCACTAGTGGCTAAGGTAAACAAGACGTGCGTGGGAAGGTGCGATGCGCCGGCCCTGAGGGCTCCCTCACGTCCCCCCAGGAACAATTTCTGGCAGCCACACCTCTACTACGTACATCCTCGACGTCCCGATCTCGATCCCCTGAATGCTGTAAATCTCTCCCTAACCTTGGCACGACTCTGCAAACCTTCCCGTGCTCGCGACAACACTGAACTCTGCGCCGTTGGTGGGCCGACTTCGACGGCCAAGTCTGAAGGGGTTGAAGCTGTGACATGCGCCGCGAAGTTCAAGAGCTCATCATCCACTTATTCGAGACACCGACATCACTGCTCAGACTGCATAGGCGCGCTTCAACAAAGGCCGCTCAAGCATTCCAGAGTCCCCAGAATTCCAGCGCCTATCTGAAGACACCACCACGGTCAACACGACGCGTCCACACTGCCGCCCACAAAGGCTGACCGCCGCCACCGACGCGACCGACCCGCCCTCTTAAACACCGACCGCAAAACATCCCTCGCCGTCTCTTCGACAACTGCAAATACCTCGAATCCACCCATTCTCGACACTGTCCACAGCTCTGCCACCAAGCATCTCGCCCATGCCGCGCTCTGCCTAGACCCAGCACCCGTCGTTGAGAGCGCAACCCTCATTTCTCACTCTACTCAACCAATACACTCCGCCCAGCATGTCCTACAACAACGGCAGTGGTGGCACTCTGACGCTGCCATCGCCCACACACGTCCACCACGTGGACATCAGCTCCCATGTGCGATCGCTCCGACGCTCTCTGTCTCGATCGCCCTCCAAGTTCAGACTCGTCGCAAGGAAGTCACCAAGTCCATCCCCCAAGTCGCCGCTTTCCCCATCACCATTATCGCCATCGCCGAACCGACGTGCCAGCTCGACACCAGCCAACAACCCGTCGCCGCTTGTGCCTTTCCCGCCCAGCGCAAAGCTATCACTGCGCTCTGCTTCTACCTCTCACACGCGCTCAATCTCCAAATCTCCCAGGGTCCCCCTTCGACCTCGCTCCAATACTCGAACATCTCCCAAGAGCCCAATCAAACGACCCTTGAGTCGGACCTCGGAGAATGGCAATGTCGCGCGGAGATCGCCCATCTCGCCCGCAACTGGTCAAGAAAATAGGCGGAGCGAGAGTCTCAGTCCTCTGGAAGAATATGAGCGCAACACCAAGAATGCTCAGTTCAATCTGGAGATTAGTGCGCCTGTCAACATGGCCATCTTGAGACTTGGTGCAGATGGAGCGAATGATGCCTTCAACAACACTTCAAGCCCGCTCAAGAGGAGTGATGCCATCATGAACTTGGACCAAGCGAGTCTTGGAAGTCCAGTTGCGAAGCGTAGGAGCTTGCACGGATCAGCAGCTTGGGGCCAAGACTTCAACGTACTTGATCAACCACCGGCTGGCTCCTTTGACATCCATGATGATCAGAACCAAGAGTATGAGCTGTCGAACTCGGCTCTGTCATCTGCAAACCTGGATGCCAACCTGTTTCAAATGCCGCGCAGGTCTTCCTCTCTGCGCAAGTCAACTCTACAGCAGAGACATGGCGATAAGACTTCCTGGGGTCGGCGACATGCTGCTCAGCAAGCCGCTGCCCAAGCCGCCCAGTTCCAATCTGGCGTTCCCGAGGTGTCCACTCCGGTCTCCAACAAGAACCGGCCAAGGCTCTCACTCGACCAGTTTTTGCCTCCCATGCCTCGGGAAAGTCCATTCACTTCTCAGGGAAGCTTACCAAACGCTTCAGTCCACATGATCAACCAACAACCTGCGGCCCCTCCTCAGCCTCATCCTCTGTCTCGCACGATGACCCAGTCTTCATCCAACTCAAGCCTGGTGGAGGAGTCCCCCACTCACGTGCCAGTCAATTTTGGTCAGCGCCCAAAACCCAAGGTTGACTTTTCAAAATCTTTGCCCATCTCAGCTGTGAGACCTGAAAGACGAAATGCAATTGTCAGGGAGGAATCTGGTGAAATCTCCACGCCAAACAACTTCAAGTCTGCAAGGCCCTTGGTGTCTGCGTTCATGTCCACTGGGTTAATCTCCAAGGTCAACCGAAACCCCGAGGAGCTTCAAATGCCTCGAGGTGGAAAGGGAGCCATGCCTGATACCCCGTGCAAGAAGCAATACAACGCCTTTGCTTTTGCGACGTATCCCAACAATCAGCCGGGCAGCCCGTATGCAAAGGCAAAGCACATCCGCCACTCCTTTGGTACACCTTCAACGCCCTTCAATCCAGCCCAGTCACAGCAAGGCACCTTTGGAAAAGGCAGGAGCATCTTTGGTAGTGGATTTGGCGCCCCGCGAAGAAACAGTCTACTCAGCAACGACGGAAGTGATAGTGGAAGCTCTCCCGAACAGAACAAAGGTAGTCCGACCGCCATGGACTTCGATCTCCCCCCTACCCCGACGAAGCAAGTATCGACTGCGAATCTACCTAGCTCGAGGATTCTACGAGGCGCTGGCGGACCTTTTAGTCTGAATAGATTGCCCCCATCGAGTGCCTTTGGTTCAAACCTTGGCCAAAATGTCCCAAGGTCGAGCAGTAAGTTGCAACATCTAACTATTCCTAACAAAAAAGATTTCGGAGACAGTGGCACGCCCCTGGATGAGGACGTGTCACCTACTACAACTATTCTTGGTGTCTCTTCTATCGACGGGGATGTCTCTCCTACTACAACTCATGTTCGATTCTCTAATCATTCCGGCGATGCCGATGTGTCTCCTACTACAACTGCTTTCCGATTTTCTAATTCTCCTATTACTTCGTCATTCAGCCGCTCCCGCGCCCGTCGTGGGTCGTCATTATGTTCTCCGGCACCTCTCATTACGAAATCTCTCATACCTTCGAAATCTCTTCTTTCTCCTTCGATTAAACCGGGCTTTGCTAAATTTAATGGCTCAGCTTCACCATTGGAGCGCATAGATTACATGGAAAGGATGTCGCCACGAGAACGGGTACCGCGTACCCCACGAGAAAGTTTGACACCACCCGACCCTAGTAGTCTATCGATTTCGAACAAGAACGGTTCCGACAACAACCAGAATTTATCGAGCAGTCCTTCGTCAATGCATCTGCCTGTTACGCCCTCGGGACATCACGGCCGTCTTGGTTTCTCTTATGGCGGCAAACCACCCAGCGTCACACCTGTTCACCAACCCAAGGCCCCTGCGATCGATGGCTGTCTTGCCGCGAAGTTTGAGAGAGTCGAGGCCATTGGTATGGGCGAGTTCTCCGAGGTCTACCGGGTCACGCAGCATCCAACGCCCCAGCCGGCTCCCGATCAAACGTACTATTTTGGTGCTCCCAAGTCAGATGGTTTCCGGAAAAGCCCGAGTACACCTATCTCCGATCGCGTGTTCGCTGTCAAGAAGGCTCGTAACCCGTACAAGGGCAACAAGGACCGCCTTCGAAAGCTTCGTGAGGTCGAGGTGCTCAAAGCTTTGGGCAAGTCTGACCACATCATCGGTTTCAAGGACAGCTGGGAAGAGCAAGGTTACTTGTACATCCAAACAGAGCTCTGTGAAGAGGGCGGACTTGATCACTTCCTTGCCAAGACTGGCCGTAGGGGTAGGCTCGACGATTTCCGCATCTGGAAGATCTTGCTTGAAATCGGCCTGGTAAGTCTGACAACTCCTTCACTGTTGACTAATGCTAATGTTCGAGCAGGGCATCAAGTTCATGCATGACGCCGGATTTGTCCACTTGGATCTCAAGCCTGCCAACGTGTTCATCACCTTTGAAGGCGTCCTCAAGATCGGTGACTTTGGTATGGCTACAGCAGTACCTGTTCCCAAGGACACTGAGATGGAAGGTGATCGCGAATACATGGCCCCCGAGGCTCTCGACGGAAAAGCCGGCATGCCTGCAGATGTTTACTCGCTTGGACTCATCATGATCGAGATTGCTGCCAATGTCGCTCTTCCCGACAACGGTCCGACTTGGTCACGTCTCCGTTCTGGAAACTTCGAGGATGTCCCTGCGTTAACAAACAGCTCTCTTTCCTCAGTCGAGCGCGACTCCGAAGGCCTGCCGGTTGATTACAGTGATGAGCATCTGCCTGTTTACACCAGCGATGATGAGATGAGCGACTTCGAGTCACCGAACTTGTCCCAGAAGAAGCGCCTCTCTATGCCTAGTATTCCGAGGTCGTCATCGCACTCATCCGGCAATCTCTACAGCTCTCTGAGGAAAGCCTCTTTAGTCAGATCGGAGCATTTCCTTGGTCACGCGCCTGACTTCATGGTTGACACCTTCCATGAGCATTCTCTCGACACAATTGTGAAGTCGATGCTTGCGGAACACCCTGAAGATCGACCCACAATCCACCAGGCGTTGGAGATGCAAGGCCTGAGATGGGTGGCTGCACGTCGCAGAGCGGGTGCGACAATTTACGAGGGTAGCTGGGGACCATCGGTCGAGGTTGAGATACACGACGATGGTGATTCTCTGATGACGGGCGTTTAATTTTCTCCATCCGAGAAGCGCATGCCCAAGGGGCGAACACAGTACAAATACTTTGTGGGGGTCAACTATATACAACTGGGCCTCCGAGTATACATGGGATGGCGTTCACGGAGAAAAGACTACTACAAAGTAGATTGTTGGAGTTTCTATGGAATTTTTGTGGAGTACCACAGCTGCTCGGCTGGATATTTGTTTCTTACCTCATTCACTCCGGGATTGGCTTCGCAACGATGATCGAAATGACGACTATACGCAGCACATCACGACTGTTCGTCACCCTTCGATCTGTTTTCAGCAACCACCAGATTCTGTCGTTAATTTCATTTCCACTCTACCGGCGCCTAATGACCAAAGGCGTCAGGAACCTGTCCACCAACGATCAACAGACTCGGCAGGAGACATACGTGATACCACGATGATACGATAACAGACGTTTCTCTGCTTCTGCCAGCAGCTTCGCCTATGTACGGCGTTGGATGCAACAGCTCGATTTTGTCCAGCAACTGACTGGCTCACCATACAATTGTTCTCTTGTGTCATTATTTTTTTGATGTCCCCAGCTGGAACATCGTTGTATAGAATACCTTGTATGTGTACAGTCAACACAAACTCAGCATTGCTTGCGAGATAGCTAGAGCGGAAAGAAGAGAAAAGTGTCCCGGCAATCATCAACAGGAAGGAACGATGCATCATCGATTGTTACAGGAGGACGGAGTTGTTTGTTGCTAGTGATGGCCGAGGAGGAGGGAAGCCACGTGTGCTGTTTGTTTGAGTTCCTTCATCATCTTTGAACCGTCTTGTTGTTGTTGTCGAGCTAGCTGGGATGGAGAATGCGAAGCTGGAGGGAGGTACGAGCTGTTTGCTGCTTTTTCTTGGTGCGTCGGATGAGTATCGAAGCATCTTGCTGTTGGAGCACACTGACTCGATAATTTGTTCTGGTGTTTGGTCTCCTCGTGTGTTCTGGTTTGTGGCTGGCTCAAATGTTTGGGACGGCTACCTTACTGCAGGTCTGGAGGGTTGAGCTGAATTACTGGGCGTTTGAGAGTGGGGTGGTGGACTCGAATGGCGGTTGGTATGTGATGGTGTGTAGCTAGAAGAAGGAGCATGGATGAATGAATGTGTATGAAATCAGTTAAATCTTGAGTGTGGGCTATGTGGCACCTGGGTGCGGTGGTGATGAGATGTGGATGCTTGTGGTTGCGTGAAGTGAAGGCTTTGCTATATGCGAGGGGATATGCTGCGCGCAGGGTGTACCGGGCTGTATCCCAAGTAACCTGGAATACTCTGAATTGGAATATTCCAAATGGTTGGGGAGGTCTCGAAGGACTTCGAATATCGCCAATAATAGGGAATAAAAGCAATGTCAAACGACAGGACGACTGCAGATCGCCGGGGGGCAGGACAAGTAAGACCCCAAGGCAGATCCGACGAGCTTGTTGCCGGGTGCGAACCTGTGAGGTAGTCGACTGCGCAATGCCAGCTGGCACCACAGTGCTCGGAGATCTTGCTGCTGAACTTGCCCGTTTCCGAAGTTGTTGGCAGGCGCTGTCTGGGGCTGGAAGGTGCGGAAAAGAATGGGCGGGATGTGGATGAAGCTGATGATGGTGAGGTAGGGTGAGGAACTTTGAGAGCCATCTGGGCGTTGTGGCCGACGCTGTGGGTCTTGGTGTGTTGGATGGGTGTGGATGGGGTCTGGGGAGGGTGAAGTGGATGAAGTGGATGAGTTGCCACGCAGCGCCGAGGAGTACTTTTATGCCCTCGTGCCCTCCGTCGATCGAGTGTTGGATGGGTGAGGATGAATTGGATGAGTAGCGGCCAGCGACGAGTACTTTTATTCCCTTGTGCCCTCTGTCGGTCGGTCGGTCGGTCGGTCAGGCTGCTAGTGCTTCGGCTGGGCTGCGCGCGGTGCTTCAAGGGTTGGACAGCGCAGGTTGCACGTGCGCAATGCACGTGATTGGGCGGAAACTGTGACGAGGGATCGCGGGAGCACAACAGAAGATGATGAGCCGAGCATTCAATGTTTCAAATGAGATAGGGGCCCCTATGGTGATGGTCGTCAGTCTCAGTGGTTTTTGAATCTTTGGGTGTGGCTTTGTCCAAGTCATCCGCTTTGGCTTGGTAAAGGCACGAAATTATAGGCCAACCCAGCATTCAACAAGTCGGTTCCACTGTAATCAGTGTTCGACAGATCTCTGAATCCGAGGATATCAGAATTATCTGGATAGACCAGTTTGGCATTTCAGGTTCTCAGGACTCAGATTCCAGATTCTGATCCGGGCCCAAGTTCAAATATAATTGAAAGGTCCGGAGAATACATTACCTTTGTTTGTATGTGCCAGTTCGAACTTCGGCCACAAGCTCTACAAGAAACGCCCACTTCCACAACCAGGCAGTTGGGATAACTCCAAGTAATTAGGAGAAACCCAAGTATCCAGGATAAATCCACTTATCCAAGTACGGAGTACTCAAGACTCTTGAGTAATTTAATAAGGGAATCGCCGAATCGCTAAATCACATCTGGAGTTGTGGAATCACATACAGACCAAGCGTAGGTATTCAAGAATAGCCCTGTCATCGTTTCAGGTCTATTTTTCCATTGATAAATTCAAAGTGATTTGGGATATTCAGAGTGACTAGGATTATTCCAAGCGACTTAGAGTGTTCCAAATAACTGAGTGTATTCTAAGTAACTGGGAATATTCCAAGGCCCAGGTGACTGAGAGTATTTCATTTTCGAATAATCTGGAATATTCAAAGTGACTCAAAAACCAATGTATTCCAAGTAATTAGGACTTGGGAGTATTCTTAGTGATTGGGAATAATCAAGGGGATTAGGGTAAACAGGCTTAGTCTGTATGCGATTTCAAAAGTAAAACTCCAGATGCGATTTAGCGATTCTCTTTAAAAATTGGGAGAGACCCAAACAATAAGGAGAATTGGGAAATTGAGATAATTAGGAAAAGTCCAGGCAATTGACATTCAAAGCAACCCAATGAACCACAAATCATGGCAGGAAGCACTGTCTCATTCTCAGGAAAGGTGTCTGGATTTTGTTGGGTGGCGAGTACAGGTCGTGGAGTTATGGGCGCAAGTGGCAATACCTGTCGTTCAAAAACTCTTTCCATGAATAATGTAGTACATACGACCATAGACTGAGGAGAACTGGCAAACCCGTCCGCTCTTGCATACATAAGCCTCAGATCGGCAGATTAGTAGTTGGGTGGGTGACCACCAGCGAATACCTGCTGTTGTATGTTTTGTACTTTTTTTTGGCGAAATTTTGGATGGTGGGGATTGATGGTGGTACTGAGCGACGACGGTGAAGCTGAGACACAATGGGCGTATGTGGGGAATGGGTGGAAAGAGAGTGGCGAAAAGAATGGCGAAAAGAGTATACGGGCCAAGATAAGGGTCAAGTTATAGCGGTCAGGGAATAGAGTTATAAAAAGTCTCAGAAGCTGATTCTCGCGATCATAGACTATCCCAAAGCGGAAGGTTGCTAGCCAAGCAGAACTACGCGGCCCGGGCCGGGTACACCGAACTCTGGAGCAAATGCTAAATAGATCGCGGTACTTCATCATATTCGATATGAATTTCTGGCAAATGCAAAGTATCACTAATATTCGACAACTGGCAATGCATTTGATGGCGTTCGGGAATTGTCATCACAAATGCTTTCCCCTCACCGTCTTCCGATCGGACCATACGCTATGTCGCAGGCTGCAGCGGCGGCAAACTCGCAGACTCGCAGAATCCAGAGTTGTGGCCGTCTCTCTCGGGACTTCCCTGCCCGTCTTCTCCTCTTGTTCCTGTTGTGATCCCGAACACCAACGCGTGCTGCTGCGTATGGCTCCAATGTGCGCGTCTCGAGCTTCCAGAAGCGGGATGGCTATGTGCCCTCCCCTTGCTATCGTCTTTGCCTCCCGGTCGACTGAGCCACATGGGGCAGCTGGCCGACTGGGGTGGGCACCACTGGGCTGCATCCATTCCCTGCAACCATCTCGCACATCCTGAGATGGGCCTGGGAAGACGAAGATTCGAACGCTATCCCCGAGGGCATAAGCGCCATAGCCTGCCTCGAGGTCCAAGTACTTGCCTTGCCCCATTCCTTCTGTCCAAACATATGCCTATGTCAGTCCCGAGGGCGACGACACCCCCTGCTATGCGTGACTGTGCGTATGCACCGTATCTCACCGTTATGCCCGGCCCCGCTATCCAGGTACCGGAAGATAAGTTGCTCTCTTCAAATTCCGCGGTTTTGTTTCCTCGATGTGATAAAAGGTAGGAGGCCCCCCAGCCTTTGTCGAGCAGTCATTGTTATCATTATTCGGTCTCTCTCTCGTGGGCTGCAGCCATGCTACTCCCTTTTGCTGCTACGCTGTCATTGGCGGCTTTTGTTTCTGCTGTCCCGCAAAATGCCATTCGTTCTGCTGCCAGGCATGTTCCTGTTCCGCATGCCATTTCCCATGATATCGCAGCCATCAATTACACTGGACAAACCACGTTCGAGCAACTCATAGATCATGCCAACCCGTCTTTGGGAACCTTTTCCCAGCGATATTGGTGGAGTTCTGAGTACTGGGCGGGTCCAGGTGCTCCCGTGCGTATTCCACGAAACGAAAAGGCCTGGGGACGAGGAACTGCAACTGACCGTCTACAGGTGGTCATGTTTACCCCGGGAGAAATCTCGGCCGATGGATATGAGGGCTACTTGACCAATAAGACAATCACTGGTCTTTTTGCTCAGGCTATACAGGGGGCCGTTGTCATGGTTGAGCGTACTTTAATATCGACGAAAACTTTCGAAGCAACTACTAACAGAATTTACAGACAGATACTGGGGCGAATCGTCTCCGTATGATAACTTGACCACTGAAAATATGCAATATTTGACCCTCGAGAACTCCATCGCCGATCTCGAGTATTTTGCGAATACGGCAGTGTTGCCATTCGATCCAAACGGCAAGAGCCAAGCTGGAAATGCCGTTAGTTGAACAAGTCCACGATTTTTTGTGACATAAGCTAACGGTCTTCTTCAGCCATGGATCCTGTCTGGAGGGTCATATAGCGGTGCTCTCGCTGCCTGGACCGAATCGACAGGCAATGACACTTTCTGGGCTTACCATGCATCAAGTGCACCAGTCGAAGCCATCTATGATTACGTTCGTCGATTTCCAGCTCCCGCATCGTTATTCTAATTTTCTAATCGTTTGCAGTGGCAATACTTCTACCCTGTTCAACAAGGAATGCCACAAAACTGCAGTACCGATGTCAGCAAGGTCGTTGACTACATGGACGGAGTCCTTAGAAATGGAAGTGCCAAAGAGATCCTTGAGTTGAAAACCAAGTTTGGTCTTCAAGCAATCGAGCATAATGATGATTTCATGAGGTGAGTTTGCCTGTATTTGCTTGAAAAGAACAAAGATTGCTAACATGAATACAAGTGTTTTGATGAACGGACCCTGGTCGTGGCAAGAAAACTCCTTCTACACCGGCTACTCCGAATTCTACCAATTCTGCGATGCAGTTGAGGTATGCTAGCAATTCATTCCAGTACCACGCCTCATCAGACTAATTAATATATCGTCTAGAACGTGACAGCTGGCCAAGCTGATACTCCAGGCGCTGAGGGAGTTGGTCTTGAGGTGGCTCTAGCCGGATACGCGAGCTGGGTGAACAGCACCCTTCTACCCGACTACTGCGCATCTTACGGCTACGAGGACTGGAACAACACCTGGTCCGTAGGCTGTTTCGACACCTACAACGCCTCATCGCCCCTGTACACGGACATATCTGTCGGCAACGCCGCCGATCGCCAATGGGTCTGGTTGTGAGTTGCACTCGTTTTTCCCCCAGTACCCGAATGCTCAGTTCTAATGTTTGTTAAGCCTCTGCAACGAGCCATTCGCCTACTGGCAAGACGGCGCCCCTCCCAATGTCTCAACAATCGCATCCCGCCTCGTAACCGCCTCCTACCAACAGCGTCAATGCTCGCTATACTTCCCCCCCGAAGGAAACTACACCTTCGCCTCCGCAACCGGCAAAACCGTCCACGCCGTAAACAGCTATACCCACGGCTGGGAAATCAACAACAGCACGCGCCTCATCTGGGCCAACGGAGAATACGACCCATGGAGGAGCAGCGGCATGAGTAGCGACTTCCGCCCCGAGGGTCCGTTCAACGGCACTTTTCAAGAACCGCTAAACGTCATCCCTGGCGGCGTCCACTGTGCAGATTTGATTGCGAAGAATGGGGCGGCCAATGCTGGTGTGCAGGCGGTGATTGATAGGGAGATTCATCAGATCAAGATTTGGACGGAGGAGTATTATACCTCTATTCTGGGGAATGCCACGATGGAGTGGAAGGGGTCGAAGGTGGCGCCGAGACGTGAGATGTGAGAATGGTTGAGTGAGCGGGAGAGGAATATAGAGTCTGGGTTTTTCGTGTAGATATTGATGGGAATCATGGGATTGATGTATATAATTTCTAAAATAAAGCTTTGACGGTTAGTTGGCTTGATACTGTGAGGTCTGATGTGACATGTGAGTGACGAAAATCAAAAGTACTTGGTATTACGCTGCTGGAACTGAGAAGGAATTTCAACGCCCCCCGTAGACTAGTTCGTCGCCCAAGAAATTCCCGACACACTTAAGTTCTTGTTTTCTGCTATCCTTCCTGTTTGGATATAGAATCTCCTGGAAATAGCTAGGCTGCCGTCTTCCCTTTGAGGACTAGCCTCCTTTATAGAGCCTAGCTCTTTGTAGCTAGAGCTATAGAAAGAAAGCCTTCTCCCCAGGAGAAGGGCTTCCTCCTCTAGTCACCAATGCATACAGTTTACCCCTACCCAGGTCAAGCACGTGCTATTGACTCACCCCCAATCCCTTATTTACACTCAACATTCCTGATTGATCGGACTTTCTCCCAATTGTTTGGATTTCTCCACTGTAATTGGAGTTCTCTGAATTTACTTGGATTTATCGGTCGGTGGCAATGGTGCCGCACGGTATGGGAAAGTATGACTGCGAGCGACTCGAAAGCGCTCATGGTTGACAACGAAGAAAAGCTGGATTACATCTGCAACAGGACTGTACCGTTTTATTGGCTTCCTAGCTTCCGAGCTGACTGGGATCGGATTGGCTGCGAGTATGACTTTCCAGAGAACAACCTGATTCGAGCTGTCTTTCGCATGTGGCGTTGCAGCCATACTGCCGAACCTGACATTGACAACGGACACTTCTTCACAGGCCCAGTCCAGATTTTCGATCATTCCCCGGCAACAGCACTGGATATTATGCAAGCTCACCGCTCGATTTGCTCTCGGACTAATACCTGACTTAGGAAGCTCAAGGTTGGAGAGCTTAGTCCTTCGCCGGTTACGTGCAGCTCCGTGGAAAACTGGCCGGACCACTACTTCGTTCATCCTCTGTATCGATCTATCATTATGATTCTCGATCGTTTCGACGGCTTTGATGAATACGTGAGGAGGCAAATCGCATGGAGGGCTGAACGTCAGGCGGGAGAGGACGCACTGAGATACCTTGGTGGCGGCGATGATGATCTTTCTATCTTGAAGAACCAAACAGTCTTGCTCATGCGTACAGGCGATGAGGAATCTCGAGCAGCCCTATCAGCTTCGAACGACTGAAAGCGCATTCCCGCCCGCTGGCATGGCCTCATGACCAAGACCGCCACATCGATATGATTCGAGTCCCCATCGGCTTAGCAATCCAGTTTCTTTTCGAGCTAGAAGAGCGCGAGAGCGCTATTTTTATTCGTTCAAAGCCCGAATCTGTTCGCAGCCCTTGTCGCCCAGAACGCCGCCACTTACCATACCGTCCGGACAGAACTGCTGAACCAAACACCGAGGACGGCGACGGGACTCGTAAGTTAAAGGATTCTAGATGCTCCGATGCCAATTCGTGGGATGAAGCGGTCCTGGAGGAAGCAGACAATTACGGCATCACACATGTCGAGGAAGCGCATGAAGCGTTTTAGCGAGTCAAGGCTGCGCAGATTGGAGATCCTTGGGCCAAGTCGGAAATCATGAGAACGAAAGAAGCTTTGGAGATGGACGAAGTTTGTCAGAGTTGGAAGGGGCTTTCACGGCCGCCATCGGACAAATGATTGGGAACAAGTACTCTGGAGTGAGTCAAAGGCATGGGACGAAAGCAAAAGGATGAAGAAAAAGACGCAAAAAGTAAAAAGACCACTGGTCGAACACGCCTCAATTCTCAGAGCAGCCCGTTGACTCACACAGTGGAAGATACTGTAATCGTACTGGTGATGTGCAATGCGTTCGAGGACATGCGGGAATCGAGCCCACTAGATGATCTTTCTTGCCATATTCTTGTCGAAAGTGATGCCTGTAACCCCTCCATTATCTGTGGAGGTCAGGGTCCCTAGTTCAATGAAACTGTAAACCAGTTAGCAAAACTTCTTGAATGCAGTAAAGCTATAGCATGTATACACGTATATTCCACTGTGAGCCAGTCAACTTTTCAGGACTTGGTCTGCACTCTGCTGTCTGCCAGTCTAGGGATTCGGCGAGGCAGCTGCACTCGAGAAAAAAGCGTGGACAGGTGGAGCAAGACTTGTCCAGCATGAATGACAGCAGCTCTAGTGCAAGTGAGAGTGTCGAAGATGTCGTCGTTAGGTCGATGGTGGTGGATCCGGGGACCACGAATGTCCAGAGTGGGGATTGATACACGGATATCGAAGATCGCACAGTCGTGGAAAGTGCCTGCCAAAGCACCATTTTGGTGGCCTTGGCCGAGGAGTATGCGTACAGCAGTGTGTTTACCATCGACGCAGTTTGCTTCTGAAGGTTGTTGGCGTTGACGAGCTTTTGGTTTAAGGAGTTTTCCTTCTCCATGTGAGCGTTGTCCTGCTCTGTCAGCTTGTGTTGTGCGGCCTTGACTTCCTGGTTCGAGGAGTTTTCCTTCTCCATATGAGCCCGGTCCTTCTCCTCGAGCTGTCGGAGCACATCCTGATAATGCGCAGTCTCCAGCTGAGCCCGCTGCTGCTCCAACTCGAGACGCAGCTTTTGCGCATACTGGTGAGAAAGCGTACGTTCGACGTGGCGCATGTAGTTCATGTGTTGGGTCTGGGTAGTTCTGAGGACTTGGACATGCTGGCGTTGCACGTCCTGGACAGCTGAAGTGACCCGTGCCGAGGCTGCAAGCCGAAGTCTGTCCCGTTGTTCCTCTAGACGCTCGCGAAGATTGTCACAATGTTTGTTGTCGTTGCGCTCCAACTGACTCCGGAGATCCTGGGTATGCTCCCGGGTAAGTCACTCGGTAACGGCCAGTTCCGCTGCTTGAACTCTCGACGTGATGATACGGGCATGCTGCGTCTGCACATGGCCCATGTACGCCATTTGACGGGCTTGGATATCCCTGAGCACTCGCGCATGCTGGCGTTAATTTTCCTGCACCGAGGACGTGTGCCGAGTCGAGACTATCTGCAGTCGAATGGACAAGCGGGCGATGGTCTCTTCGTGGTCGGCGATGACCATCTGATGACATCCCAAGACGTTGTCCGCCTGAGCTATCTGAATGTCCTGGTCGTCGACGAATATCTGGTAACAACCCACTATGTTTTCCAAATCCTGCTTTTCAGCCTGCAAATCGCGTATCATCGGCAATGGGTAGAGGTCAAATTCTTGTAGGCGGGAAGCTGTAAGGCATGAATTAGCATATCGTGAGATTACGGGATTGATAGACACTTGCCTTCCATAGCTTGCGGCGTAGGAGTCTATCACAAGCCGCGGCAATGTCGGCCTCATCCTTGCACAACTTTTCCGAATCCGCCAATACGGTGGTCAGCCACTTATTATGTCGACGTAAATTGTCCAGCTCGCTTTGCTCCTTCCGAGCGGAGAGCAATCAGCTCGCGTGTTTTGTCCGCTAATGCTTCGTCGAGACCACAAATCTTCTGCTGAGCTTCTTCGAGCGACTCTCATGCCCTCTGGACCATTTCATTCTGGAAGTGCCTCTTGATGTCGGGCGACAATTGATCGATCTTCCATTCGGCCTCTGGCTGCCCGGCGATCACCCTCTAAGAGTGCCAGTCCTCGGTCGTTCCGTGCCTCACGGGATTTGAGCACGATCTCGAAGTTTCTGATAAGGTTGTTCCAAAGACCCTCGTAGTAATCGGCTCCAGCGTTTCGGTGCCATTTTGCTTGTACGTTCTTGACACTAACAATGAGTTCCCTGAGGGTGTCGAGGCCGAGTTCGTCAGGGAGCGATTCGAAGGAGAAATCCGCGTTGTAATAGGCGCTATAGCTGGCGGTGGAGTCATCGAGGCGACTGCGGAGTTCGGCCAGCTGAGCGTTCTCCTGATCAGATCGATAATAGCTCCAGGGACCGACGATCCTCTGGGTCGATTTTCATCTCCCGCCATAACGAAAACACTGCTGAATGCGCCAGCGGATATGACTGAGAAAGCGTTACTAAATGCAAGGAGGAAAAATCTGGCAGACGACAAAGGCAAGCAATGTGAGCAGGAGACGTCCCCGAGAACGAAGGCGTAGAGTGGACGGTGCGGTTGAGAGGACCCGAGAAGTCGCACTCCGCCAGACGACGAAGCCTTGAAGGCGAAGCATCAGCGTGTGCGATGCGAGCGATATGAGTAGAGTAGTCGTTAGAACCGCGTGGGCTGCCCCCAGGGAAACGTCCGCGAAGGCAAAGGCGTACAGTTGACAGTGCGGTCGAAGTGATTCGAGAGGTAATTGAGAGAGATCCAAGTGCTTGAGTGAAATCCAAGTAGTTGAGCAGAATCCAGGTAATCAAGAGAGATCAAAGCTATTGGAAGAAAGCCAAGTAATTGGAGAGATCCAAGTCATTGAGAGAAAGTCATTTCCTGATAATTAAAAATCGGTAATTGAAAAACGAAAGCGCAAACGAAAGACAACGGGTGAAAATACGAGCAATTGGGAAAACTCCATAGACTTGGCACGTCAAGAATTCAGTGACTGATGAGACAAGCTATCTTGCACGCAGAAGAAATCCCACCTCGAGCTAGGTTAGGATGAGTCTCAGGTACTTCGAACCCATCCGAGTGCTCGGTTCGGTCCCAGACGACTCAGATGAATTGCATAGTTGGGAGAAATTGGTCATATCAGGACGAACCTCCGGTTGTCATGTCCAGGCAATAGAAACAACCAAGCAGCCGGCGGTACTCGTAGATTGCTTCTACCTACCAAGTACTTTTCCACATTTCCCAGCATTCCCGTCCAGCCAGAAAGCTCATACGACACAGCCTGAACGCCATCGCTATGCATTTCCCAACCAAAGGTGAAGCCCAAACAAATTCCACAAGCATTGAAGTGATTCCACTCTCAAGTCCCCAGCAACTCGAAGTCGTCCACTTCTCCCCTGTATTTCTGGATATTCCTCTTGATCTTGCTTCCCTCGACCCAGGTAACCCAATCCTCGGTGTTTCTTGTGACCAAGAACGCGGGATCCGTGATGACCTCTGTGCCCACTCTCACATGACCCTGCTCAATGATCTTCGTCGCAGCCTGCACAGTTTCGGCCATTCTCAGTCTGGTCATTACGACGGGCAGTCTCCTGCGGGCGAAAGCGGAGACGGTGACTGCGTTCTCGACGGCAGACAGTTTGGATGTGGTCGGGAGAATTCCCATATTGTGGAGCTTGTCGAGGAGTAGTTGTTCATGTTTGCGACGGAATTCGGACTCGGGTGGAAGATTGGCTAGTTTGTGGGCCAGTTGGCGGAGTTGCTAGGAGGAAAGAAATCAGCACCGAGTCCATGAGAGCCGCGGAAACAGATATGGAGATAGAGTGTTCGAAAAAGACGGGGAAGCATACTCCGCAGATTCGGTTGTACTTGGTGTAGTCGGACGGTTTCTGGATATTGTAGCGTCGCACGACGGCAGCGTCGCGATGGTTGTTGTCAGAGGCCCAGGTGGTGAAATCGACCTTCTTCAAGAGCTTCTGCTCATGATGCTTGAGTTTGCGCACCATCTTGGCTAGGTTGCAATTGTCGTGGTTGTGGTGGGGCGAAGCAGAATGGCATTCCCAAAATTTATTCTCGTGGTGCTCGAGAACGTCACGTCGGCGGATAGTTTGTCCGGCGCCCTCGTATTCGCATTGTGACCGCATTCACAATTTAGACCTCGCGATATCGTGGCCGACCTCACCTGCGCAGTCGCCAGTGCTGCCCAACCTGCCACAAACCAATTCTGGGCCCATCGACTCGTGCAGTATGGCGCTCTTCGCGTCTCAGTGCCTCAATGCTGTGAGGCAGGCTTCAAGTCTCCTCAGGACGAAAGCCGCCTTCTCCACATCCTCCAGGGCAGCGGCCGGTATACGCATCCTCTGACGCATTACATTTCTTGCCCATCTGCTAACATATATCTGAAAGGGTCTGGTGTTTCCGCCCAAGAGGATCTTCTCAGAGCTCTCGGTGGTATCACTGGTTCTCCTGGAGCAGAGTCATCGCCCTACCAACGCAGGACTCAACCTCCAAACCTCCCTACTCGTGCGAATCGATGGCCAATGGCTGCCGCCGGCAGCAAGAGGTCCACTCCGAACAGAGTCTTGAGCGAGATGGTGCGCGGTGAGCAAAGACGTTCGCAGAATCGAAGTCCCAATAAGCCGCCGGAGGTACAGGAAAACGAAGAAAGAAAAGCCTTGACCAGGCAGATTACAAGGCGCTGGCGAGCTGGAGATGTGTATGCACCGCACGACCTGTCTCCCGCCGAGATGAGGAAGTGGAAGGCCCGAAAGCAGCCAGAAAGGGATGTGTTTGACATGTTGGCGTTGGATCCTCTGGTGGAATACAAGGTACGTTTGTGTGAGGCCGAGACCACGAAGATGTGATGCGCTAACGCCGGCATTCTGCTGCTACAGAATTTCTCCATAATGTCCGAATACATGACACCCATGGGACGGATCAAGCATGGAAGGGAGACGGGTCTGAGGAAAGTCAACCAGAGGAAGATTGCAAAGGCTATCAGGAGGAGTATTGGTATTGGCATGATGCCGAGTGTGCATCGGCACCCAGAGATTCTACGTCAAGGAATCAACAGGTCAAACCTGAATTAGGGATGGACATCGTGTACAAAAATGTAACTATAACTGACTTCTTCCTGGTCCCTGCTCGAGATGGTGCAAGTCGTTAAGGAGAGGTACAAGGAGAGGCACATAGCCAGAATCCACGGGCTCCGTACACAGCTGCTGGGAATCTATCAAGCATGTGCATATATACATGTTCCCACAAGCAACTATCGTCAAATTAAACTAAGCTGGCTTGGTTTAGGGGGAAGGTTGGCTCATCGAACTTTCGCCGCCAGTTAACTTGTCTGGAACCGGGGTTCGAGTCAGCCTGACCATTTGACACCTATTTTTGCCCCTTTTCGACTTTTTTTTGGCCTTTTCTTTGGGAATCGCTAAATCTCACCCGGAGTTTTGAAATCGCATAAAGACCAAGTCTATTCAGAAATAGCTCTCTGCCTGGAAGTATACCAAGTGGCAAGTAATCGGGAATAATCCAAATGGGACTGAAATAACTGGGAGTATTTCAAGTGATTGAGAATATCGTTACCAAACAGGTTTATTCTGTATGCCATTTCTAAAACTTCAGATGCGATTTAGCGATCCCCCCTTTTTTCCTTCGATGAGCACCGCCCCGGCCGCCACGAGCCTGCTGAGCTGCTCCACCCCTCCTTACGTACTCAATAATGCAGAATACTAATAGCCATAATAATTGAGAATATCTTAGGGACTGAGAATATTCCGAATGATCAGGAATATTCCAAGGAATTGAGAAATAACCGGAAACAGGATTCAGGAAATTATGACCACTGCTTCCTTGTGGTATCAGAAAGGGGTGTAGACTTTCGTTCCACTAAGCACTTGGATTTTTCTTAACTACTTGGATTTCTCTCATGACCTCTTCGTCCGCATCGTCCCAATCATTCAGGGGGTCAAGTGCATCGCCATTTATTAGTTAGGTAGGCAGAGATGCTCTAGCTACCGACCTGTTGAAACCCGTCCCGATGATTGTCCCGTAGTAACCCACAAGCATGGTTCAATGCCACTCATGATACCAACCCTACCAAAAGCCTTTCAATCGCAAAGGGGACTACCTATTCCTCTTCCTCGAAGAATAAGCTTGGCTCGAGAGCCGACGGGCTAGCCGGGCCTTTATTCTCTCGTCCTTGGCGGTGTGCTTTCGTTCGTGCAGGATCCACGTCTGCTTTCTGCGGAGCCAAAAGACTTGGAGATCCGATCGGCCTTCCCCATGCTTGAAGCCTTCTTCGAAGTCATCAAATCGAACTGCGGGTTACTGCTAACAACAGAGTCCCACGCACGCATGATAGCGTCCATATCGGGAGTGGTAAGGTTAGTCTTCTTGGTAGCGGATCGCTTTGTGATCTGCTTGACGATGGCCTCTGAAAGCCTTTTGAGGAGGCGATTCCCAGGCGCGAACTTGTTGAAAAGCTCTCAAAGTTCTGATTCAACCCGATCAGAACCCTCGACCGGCCCAGCAAGCTTGCCGACGTCTTCGAGGAGGCCTTCCGTGTGCTCTCGTTCCAATACCTAGGTGAGGTCGACGTGAAGTGTCGAACCGTCAGGGTTCGGGGGTTATACGCGCGTAGGGGTTCACTGGTGTTGTATTCGTCTAGAGAGGTCAAGGAAGGGGAGCGCGCTGCCAGACCTTGAGGGTCTGGCACCGACGGTCGGGCTAGCGCTAGTCCCATCGCTAACCCCACGTGACCCGGACGTGACCTGGTCCGCACGTCCCAACATGAAGGGTAAGGCCAGGGCCCATGACCTCGTGGGGAGACGCATCCCATAGCCGCATACACCGGGACCAGAGTTCATGGTCTGTGTCTTGTGCCGTACCCAGGAAGTGTTGGTCTACGGCTGACCAGGCGTCGTCGATGAGTTCAAAGTCCTCCTCTGTCCAGTCTCTGTCAAACTCAATGTCTGGTGGATACACATATTCCGAGTCTTAAAGGGCATCTTCTTTGGAGCCTGGTAAATTGGCGCTTTCTGCGTCAGAATCGAGGAGGTCATCGAACTGGTAATCGTCGCCAACGGCGGGAATGTTGAAACTTGAATTCTTCGTCGCCGTCCAAGGGCGGAACGTTGGGCTCTTCCTCATCATCATTGATGGCCGAAGTGCTGGGATCGCCATCGCCGTCATTCAGGGCATAACCATTGAGGTCTTCGGCGTCGTCATCGATAGCAGAAGCGCTTGGCTCCTCCTGTTCGTCATCAATGGCAAAAGCGTGGGATTGTCGTCGACTTCATGAAGGGGTGGAGAGTGGGATTGGTCGGAGGCGGCCTGTAGAAGGGGAGGTTTGCTTGCAAGTTCCTGCAGCAGTTAATCTTACAGATTCGTGGACTCGAGGACATACCGTAGTGACAGAAGAGGGAATGGGAGTTTGATGGATAGTGCTAACTCTGAACCAAACCCCTTAATGGTCGGTGTATCCCCAGTCCCCAGTAATTGGGAACATTCCCAGGAATTGAGAATATCCCCAGTGATTGTGAGTATCCCCAGTAATTGAGAATATCCCCAATTATTGGCAATATCCTCGATTGCTTAAGGATTGGGATTATCCCTAGTGATTGGGAATATCTGTAGTAATTGAGAGTATCCTAGAGGATTAGGAATATCCTGTAATTGGAAATACCCCCAAGGATTGTGGATATTCCGAACAATTAGGGATATTCCAAAGGAATGAGAATAACTGAAATCAGAAAATTATGACCACTGCTACCTTGTGATTCCGGAAAAGGGTCACAGACTTTCCTCGAATCTCGTCCTACAGTATGCCACGTTTCCAGGAATCCAGCTTGACTAACCCAGGAATACCTTCGGCTTAGGGCTCATCAATTTCCAGAATCAGTCGTTATTTCTCGAAATCTAGATCACAGGGTGCCTCCAGTGACCTACCGCATCGCTCACCGGGATCTAGTCCGGTGCCAACGACTATCACGGCTTCGGCAGCAGGATTGAGTATGACTCAGTCCACCGACTCCTCACCACAACGTCCCCAGCCTCCCTTCAATCCGCCGGCAGAGGCATGTACAAGTCCATGATGTGACGAGCGGCAAAGCTTGTCTCATCTAGCCTCAGAACTTTTGCTGCCCTTTTCTTATACGTCGCCGCCTTCTGTTTGGCTTCCTCCAATTTCGGTACTGCGGCGGCGGCTCTGTCGACCTTCAAGTTGTTCTCAGACAAAATCTTGTACGTTTCCAACTCGCCCAACCCTCGGCGGACTTCAAGCTCCAGTTGGGCCCATGTCTCCCAAGTCTTCTTCTTCTCTGCAATTGCTTTCAACCGAGCATCGTACTGTTGACTGGCTGTACGGATGTTACTCGCAAAATGCGGCAACTTCGAGGTCCTGAGTAAGGCACCGGGGATCTCCTCACCCAGCGGCATTGCAGCGCCGAGTAGTCCGGACCCGAGGGCACTGGTTCCAGGGACTCTGGGATTTGCGCCCCCGTGCAAGTATACAGAGCGCGTCAATATAGTCACCATGATCTCCGATAGCTCAAACTGCTCATCAAGCCATACTCTCACAACGGGAACTTGGACAAGTTGAACATCTAACGTATCACCTTGAGGGACTGATGAGGAGGCCCCAAAACTTATTGGTAGCGTTGTAAGCCGCGTTGATTGCTTTCTTCAATGATCTGGTCTGAAGGTTTGAGGAGCAGCCGGCCTCGAAAGGTCCTCGCTTGCTTTTCTCATCGAGAGGGATGGCGAAGTATCGCGCCTTGTGAGCATCCATCCACTGGCGGATGAAGTTGGAGTCGACGACAGTAGAGAGGTAACTTCTGGTGTCGTCACGTCTCTTGGTTTCCGGGGGGAGATGGCGAGGTCATGTTGCAAACATCTGCGCTGCGGTCGCTAGGGTCGCAATACTTACAACTGTAAATGAAGGAAGTCGACGAGGGAGCTGGGTCATATACTGTTTCATCAACTCGGCCAACCTTTCGAAGTCCTTGTGGGTAAGCCAGTTGCCCCGGTCTCTCTTTGTTCCTCTTAACCCACATCTGGATCAGATATGTTCCTGTACTTCTGTCCGTTTCGTCAAGGACGCTTCTGAAGGCGTCGGAACGGCCCAACGTGTGAAAAATTGGGCGAATTTGCCATGGACCATCGTCAAGAGCACTTCTTCCCTGATGGCACAAAGAAGTCTAAGGACATGCTTTTTGCCATCCTTGTCTTCTCGCAATTTGGCGAAGGCGGTGGCCATGAAGGGTTGTCGTCTTCTTCGGCCATTTGATTGCGCGGGCGTGGTAATGCGACAGAGATGGACGTGTTCCCAGGGAGACGTCCCCAAGAACGAAGTGGTTGAGTCCAGGAAAGGAGCGATCGAATGGGGCGGATGACGGTGGGCGGATAACGACAGTGTTTGCGGGTTGTAGAAGGCATCGTGTGGTCCCAAGTAGAATTCCAAGTGATTGGGGGTATCTCAAGTGATTGGGAATACCCAACAATTGACAACATCTCCCGTAATTGAGAATATCTTTATTCCTTAGGGACTGGGAATATTTTGAACGATTAGAAGTATTCTAAAGGTTGATTGAGAAGTAACTGAAAACAAAACTGCTACCTTGTCATTTCTGTACGCCGTGTTTCCAGCTCGAGTAATTGACCCTCAGGACTTCATTGGTGCGACGGCGGGATAGACCCAAGAGCAATCATAGAGTACCTGGGAAGACACCAGCCACATCTCCCAATCAAGCCTGCGGGGTAAGATATTCCTGTATTGATGTTACAGGCTGAAGAGCGCGGTTCGGTCTATCCGTCTGTTTCGAAGCGGATTAAGTCCAGCGAGTCCTCTCCCGTTCCTGGAATGTCGACGACCTCACCTGCCCCGTTTCTTAACACCTGACCACCACTAGCTGCATCGCATCTAACATATCTAACAGCTTCATCAGCTGTTGTGTTACTCGGTGTTAGACGAAAAGGACTAGCAATGGCCGCAGTAACAACGCAAGGATGGCACAAAACAGCGGACGGGATGAAGCTATTCACCAAAACCTGGACGGTGCGCATTTGCCCCCAACTTCTCTTTCCTCGCCCTTTGAGCACTGCTTAATACCACCCAGCCGCCCAGCCCAGCCATAGCATCCGTGATCTTCTTACACGGATTCAGTGACCACTGTACCCGCTTCACAGATCTCTTCCAAAACCTCGCTTCATACAACATCTCAGTACACGCCTTCGACCAACGCGGCTGGGGCAATTCCGTATCAAAACCATCCGAAAAAGGGCTGACAGGACCAACCTCCCAAGTTCTAGCCGATATCACCAGCTTCATCTCGACCTTACTCCCATCTCCCGTGCCACTGTTTCTCATGGGACATTCAATGGGCGGACAAGAAGTCTTAACATACGCCATTCAAGGTCCCCAAGATATCGTATGACAGATTAGAGGCTTTCTAGCAGAAGCACCTTACATCAAATTACACCCTACTGATTCACCCAGCTGGCTCAGTATTGCAATCGGCAGATTGGTTTCGAGAGTGTTTCCGCATTGGCAAATTGTCAGCAAGCTTGAACCTAAATGGATGTGTCGCGATGAAGAAACCAGGAAAGATTGGCCAGTTGATGAATTATGTCATGATACTGCGACCTTTGAAGGTATTTTTGGCATGCTGGATCGGAGTATTGCACTCTGTACTGGTAAGCCGGGAATAGAAGATTGGGATGGATTGAGTATTGTGGGGTTTCATGGAACGGGTGATATGTGTGCGAGTTTTGAGACAACGAAAGAGGTATTCGATATGATGCCGGTGAAGGATAAGACCTTGTTCATCTATGAGGGCGTTTATCATTGCAGTAAGTCGTCTGAAGTCTCCAGCACGAGAAGGGCCTTGTTGACTTGTGATAGTACATCTGGAGCCTGAGGCGGATAAAATGCGATTCACCAGAGACGCCGCTGAATGGATCATGGCTCGGGCGAAACCTGTAGCCGCTCGGGCGGAAAGTACCTAGTCAGTTTATGCACAGTCAGGACTTGATAAAAACTTCTTGTCCATCACAGCGTAGAAATCAACACCAAATGATTAGTAGCAGAAGTCAGCCAATCCACAGATTCCCTGGGCAAAGCTCTGTCATGATAGATAGGCTGTCGGCCCGGTAATGTTGAATAGAAGTGTGGCCGAAATGGCCAAGGGCAATGGAGCTTTGGATCAGCAGGTCAAACCAAGAATGAAAGAGGCTGAACTGAAATGACGCTCGATTTGCTTTTATCTACAACTCTCTCAACTGCCGTCCGGTTTACCTCAATTTAAGGTCCGTTGTGAGAATACAGCTGCTTTTTCCGGAGATGTACGGGCACGCCATGAGCATCGGGGATAACCTTCTCGAGTTTCTGTAGTTCCGAGTCAGTCCTGGCCGCAGAAACAAGAGACGTAGTATGACGCCTCAACATCAGAGGAACAGTCTGGAATTGGCGCAGAATCTGTGAGGGCAAGTCACATACCAACTTGTCAAAGACACATTTGTTCAACTTCCACTCAACAGGTCGACATTGCCAGAGCTGCTGGTTGTTGTTCTCCAGGCATTGCCAATGCTTGCGGAATTCTTCCAGGCAGTGTGTGTTGATGTCCTCAATCCTGTTATCGCCTTGTCAGCGTCTCATCGCAGAACAGATGATTGTCGGAAATGGTAAAGTCGGGTGATATCCGCTATCCAAGTGAAGCCGGCTCGGTCATCCCAAGAAGCGCTCTCTCCACAAAGCCCAAAAGCTCAAATATCAGTCAGACGTTCCGCGGGGCATCCACATACACGCTCTTGGCACATCTCGTGACTCTCCTTCCCTCCTTCAAGCAAGCAATCTCGCCCTTCCCTCCAGCATCATTCTTGCATTGCATGAAGTCGTCATTGTAGTCTTTGCACCGGGCACCGATGAAGAAACTGGCGCTCATGAGAGGGGCGGAGCTGGCGCCAATCTCCTTGACGGGAGGGATATCATCGGGGAGGGGAGTGGTGTCGACGAGGACGTGCTGGTTGAATCTGGGGTAAAGCTGTCAGCGAAGCTCTCGCGAAGGTATTCCTACTACAGGAACAGGATTGGCGCACCTGGGTTGCCTGGCAGCCATTTTGGCGGATGCCTGTGAGGTTCCGTCGGCGCAATGGCTCTGGAGGAGTGAGGATGGAGCAGTCGGGGAGCTTGGATGATCGAGGTTGGTCAGGAACGGCCCTGCGATAATTGGACAGCCGGCCACCCGATACGAAAGCGAGCCTCGAACGAGATGTTTACTTAAGGTTGATCAGATTAGGACTCTTCTTGATCACTGAAGATATTGTAAACTCCTATACTGTTCTGAACTATTGTGTATATCATGATTCAAAAACTCATTTGATCAATAGGTTTTTCCCAATTGTTTGAAATAGCTCCACCCGGATGGTTTAAAGCGGGATACGAAAGCGAGCCTTGAACGAGCTGTTTACTTCAGGTTGATCACATTAGGACTGTTCTTGATTACTGGATTTATTTTACATTACTAAACTGCTCTGGATTATTGTGTATATCATAATTCAAAAATTCATTCGATTAATAGGTTTTTCCCAATTGTTTGAAATAGCTACACCCGGACGGTTTGAAGCGGGATACGAAAGCGAGCCTCACCTAGCGCTCCGCCCAGACTCCGCAAGGCTGGCGACCAAAATATTCCTTGTTGATTCTGGTTTCTGGACCTGCAACATAATTTGACGACGCTTCCCACCTTCTCTGATACTTCCACGAGCTTGTCGCCCACCTCCACTCATTATCGGAATGCAAGCGTGATATCGACTGTACTAGCGCGCCCTTGACCGCGCACTCCCACCGACCTACAGCTCCCAGAGCTACGCGCTCCCTTCGCGACTCAACCAGTCGACCTCCTCCCTCCCCACCACTTCCCACAACCGCGCAACTCCCCCCCACCAGCAAGATGTCTCTTTTCGGTCGCCCAGCAGAGGCAAAGCCGTCCCTCTTTGCGCCGGCCAACAGCACCAGCCCATTCACACAGTCTCAGCCCGCAGCCCAGGGCCCAGCGCCTGCTCTCAACCTCTTCAAGTCTCCGACCCAAGATAACCAGGCACAGCAGGGTGGTTTCTTGGGCGCCACCACCGCCGTTCAGCCAGGGGGAAACCCGTTCTCAAACTTACCCGGTGTCTCGTTATGGGTTCAAGCACAGCCATATGCGCGTACGTTTGCCTTGATGCTGCATTTTCTTGCTATGGTGGCTAACCTAAACTTCAACAGGGCCGAAAACCGTACCAGAGCAGATCTCGACCATCATGGAGAAATGGGACACGGGAAAACCAACCTGCGCTTTCCAATACTACTTCTACAACAAAGTCGACGAAGCGTCGGCCCCCTACTACCGACCGGGCCAGGACGAAGATCCAAAAGCATGGGAAGAGGCGCTGGCAAACAAGCCAGGTCCAGGTTACGTTCCTGTGCGCTGCGTCGGATTTGAGCAGATGGGCGAACGGATCAAGTTACAAGAGAGGATTCTGATCGAGAACAACATCCGCTTGCATCAGATCAAGGGAAGCCTGGAAGCTATGCTGCTGAAGCATGATACCGACACCACTGTCAGATTGCTGGATGCAAAGAGGAAGCACACAGTCATCAAGCAGAGGTGTTTGGCGTTGGCGACCAAGGTCCAGGTGTTGAAGAACAGAGGCTACGCTATGGATGGAGATGAGGAGGATCTCAAGGCCAAGCTGCAGGAGTTGGAGAAGAGTGCTTTTGACCCGGCACTGAATGCTAGGGCTGATGAGATCTGGGCGCGCATGATGGCTATTCGGGAGAGGGCGAAGCTTCTGAAAGACGAGCTTGCCAGGAGAGGAGCAGTGGATGGGGGCGAGATGGATGAGGCTATTATCATGAGAGCGCAGAAGGTATGGCCCGTGAACTTTCTCACATTGTCACACTCCATTGAAGCTCGGCTGCTGACTTTACCCCAGATCTTGGAAGATTACTCGATACAGCTCGGTCATCTACGGAAAGAGGTCGAGGGCATCACGGAAGATATGAAAGAGTGGGAAGAGAAGGAGGCGCCGAAAAAGAAGGCGGCCGCAAAGACGGCAGTTCGGTAATGGCGGGTAGTGGTAACGAACTGGGGTTCATAGAGTCGCGTTTCCTCCACGACCTTTCTCTCCTAAAAAGAGTAAAAGAAGGGTGTGAGAGAGTGGCTGTCGACCCTCGATTACGGCTTGTTAATGCGTTTCTTGATTGGGATCTTCTGATGCAAAGCAAGGCGCTTTAGAATACCATGTATTGTACAATGCCAATGACTGAAGCTCTTGGGCTTCCCCTGCCCGACCCAGAAGACTCCTGCAATGCTGTCCCTAGTTGATGACCCATTCGTTCGTCCCCGGAGTGAAATTCGTGTGTATGCTGTATGTAATTGGCATATCCACCAGTCCCACCATATCTACCATCCAGCCCGCCTCTTATTATACAACCCCCCGTATCTCAGAGTACAGGCAGATCCCAATGCCTTGCGGGCAAACTGCGTATCCGCACATCTGCGTGTGCTCTAGAAAAGCTTCTTCAAGGTATCGACGGCGAAAGGAGCTATATGCACCTAGGTTAGCTACCAATCTTCTCACCGTTCAAGATCGGCTCCAATAACTCACAGAGGTAAAGCAGAAAGGAGCCAACCAGAATGCTTCGCAGGGTGGCATTGCTTTCCTCCTCGGCAGCCCTAAGCTCAGCCGGGGAGAGAGCTGGTGGTGCTAGATAGAAGAGCTCAGTTTCTAGTCCTTTGATTCAAGAAGGATGACGCGAGCTGGGAATCGACTTACGTCCGCCAAACATGGTGAAATTTGTAGCTGTGATTCTGTGGTATCGAGGGGGGAGAATTCGTGAGGATTGCGTGAAGATGACTCGATGTGGTTGCGTAGGAGAGATTGTTGCCTGCTGGGGACGACCGATGATGATAGAAGGCTGAAATTTTGGATTCAATCGCTCCGTCGGGAATCAATTTCCGGACACCACCAAATCTCTCGATGGACACCCCCTGACTTGATACTCGATGTTTGAATGGAGGCTCAAAGATCACAGACTCACCAAACTTAGTATTTTACTGGTCCAAACAATTGTTGAAAATTCTGAATAATGAACAAGCAACCAGAGGAAATTCACATCAATTACATGAAGCTATAATATAATGAGATTCATAATGATATCCGTGGAAAGACATGCCTGGTGTTGTGCCGGAGAGTGCCGTCCAGCGGACGTCAGCCTCGTGGCCCAAGCGTGAGGCTGCGAAGCTTGGGAATTAGCCACACGACAGCGGCGCGTCTCTCTTTATCTGCTTCCCAACATCTTCGTTCGACGACCACCGCCAAACATCGATGCGCCATAGCAACCAGTAGCAAGCTGAGTGCCGTCCTTGCTACAAAACCACCGTTACTTACCATCTGTGCGACTCCTCTGCGGCCGGTCTGAACCGAATCTTCACCATGTCTGACTCCGACTCTCCCCTGCCGGGCGCTGGCACCAACGCCGGCGTGAACGACCAACTCGAGCCCAACGATTCCCCTGCGCCCATTGGCAATAATGATATGGACATGGATCTCTCCGAGAATGAAGACAACGAGTCCGATCTGTCGGAAGTCGACGAGGCCGAGTTTGCTGACTTCGACCCCACCACCGTCGCCCTCGATGACAGACCAGCCGCTATCATTGACGAAAACATTGCTAAATCTTTGAAGGCGGTCAGGAAGACGACTTCGGGCGAGAAGAAGCCGAAGCCAGCCAAGAGGGAGAAGAAGAAGAAGACGAGGCGCAACAGCAATGAAGGTGTTGAGGCCGCCAACGAGATCGAGGGAAAGCGCAGAACCAAGGGCCCCCGCGCTGAGGGTGGAGAGAGTCAGCAGAAGACCAAGACGAAAGCACCACCGGTTCCGCTTACAGAAGAAGACCAGAAGGAGTTCGAGTTGGATGCTATCATCAATGCTGCTACCAAAGGCAGCAAGCGACGCAAGAAGCAGGACGACATTGATCTTGAGCAAGCTTTCGATGAAGAGATTGCTGCTCTCAAGATCCGCATGGAGCAGGCTTGCGAGGCAGACAACACGGCCCGTGAGCGGGGCGAGCCAGCTATCCACAAACTCAAGATGCTTCCCGAGGTCGTCTCTCTGCTGAACCGCAACACTGTTCAGGATTCAATCGTCGACCCCGATACCAACTTCCTCCAGGCCGTCAAGTTCTTCCTCGAGCCTCTCAGCGATGGAAGTCTGCCAGCCTACAACATCCAGCGAGATCTCTTCAATGCGCTTGCCAGACTTCCGATTGAGAAGGAAGCTCTCCTCAGCAGTGGCATTGGCAAAGTCGTGCTGTACTACACCAAGACCAAGCGCCCCGAGATTGGTATCAAGCGCATCGCCGAACGTCTGCTTGGAGAGTGGAGCCGACCAATCTTGAAGCGTAGCGATGACTACAAGAAGCGCAAGATTGAGCAGGTGGACTACGATCCGAAGTACGTCTTCTCTCCCCCAAACCACTTCTTCTCTATGTCTGTGATTGTGCTAACCATTTCCCTGCTCTAGTGCCCTTGTCCATCGACCCCTCGCCGAAGTTGCTCCAGGTGCACCAGCTGGTCCGAACAAGAGACAGCTCGAACGTATCAAAGCACTTGCCGCACCCGTCACCAGCAACCGAGCTCGCATCGAGACCCCCAACAACAACTTCACCGTTGCGCCCAGAACCAACCACGACCCCAACCGCCAGATTGATCCCAACATGAGACCTATTGGCGCAGGTGGAGACCGGGCGTTCTTGAGGATGACGCAGAAGAACAAGAAGAGGGGATGATTCAATCGGTCGTGGACGGGATGATTGCTTGCATTGGGACGGATGATATTGTATTCTAGGGCATAAAGGTCTCGGCGCTTTTATCGATTTCTGCTATGGCAAGGTTAAAAGGGGAACTGGTCGGGTCAACATCAGGTTGAGCCAACTCGAGGTCGTGCGCCTCCTCTTTAGCCAGGCACAGAGACGGCATTCGTCTTGCGACAGCATAGCGTTGATAGATCGAATAGCAGCATTGCGAAGGCGGTCTCCATTCCTGTGGGACTGTGTCGCGTGGCCATTGTTTTGCTGACCACATACTTCAGGTTGTGGTAGCATACGTAAACATGGTTCATAATCGCAACGAATAAGTACTTAGTAGAAGTCCCATGGAGCTCTTCATGTCGATTCGCCTTCATGCATCATCCATGCGACAGCTACGTATCAATTGACTTTCCCGCGACACTCTCGTTGGATTTCGAGAAAGCGTCCTAACAAGTTGTATTATTCCCATTCAGTTTCCGGAGATCCCGATAGTTATCTGTCTAACCATCTGAATTCTGAAAATTATTCGCGGTTTTCTTCAGATTAATATATTATATATTTACTGTACTTCAGATACTCGGCGGCTGCTGCACCACTTTACCCCTGTCGCCATCCCCAGATCGACGCGAACTTGGCGGTGGAGACGAGGGTAATGTACCTCAATTATGTTCTATCGTCATTTTGAAAGGATGCTCCTAAAATCGAGATCGCATCAGCTTCTGTCCTTTGTACAGTTTTCACAAGGATTTGTATTGTCAGTCATTTAATTTCACGAACTTCTTTTTTCCGCAAGTTGGTGGCCAATCGCCGTGCTGGTGAGTTGTCAATCGTCTCTGGCGCGCCCGATTTCCAGCAAGGATCCCACGCCACCTCACCGTCACATCTCCGGTCCAATCCACTCTCGCGCTTAGGCCTGTGGACGAACCCAGCCATTCTGTTTTTCCGATTATTGCGAACCACCGGTTCACCAGAAGAGCCCACGCTGTCGACGGCCTACCGAGCCGCTCCACGTCAATCCCTTGAGGTTACCTTAAACCACTAGCCACTGGCAGCCGACCCGGTTCCACGCTTCGTCGTTCTTTGCCCCCGGGTCGCAAGTTCAACCTCACCAGACGTCAACAAACATCTCTGCTTTCCAGCTCCGCGCGACATCAATACTTGTGCCCCAGTGCTTCACGACTCGCCGCCCTTCTCCCAAAACATAAATTCTGACCTCCCCAGATTGCTCGTTGCATGTGAACCTCCGATGCGCCAACCTCGCCCTTGAATGCCCTCGCCTTCATAATGGCTTCCGAGCGTCGCTCCTCGCACCGCGCCCCCAGTCCCGAGCCCACTGCTTCGTATCGCCCCAGAACCGACAAGGGCAAAGAGAAAGAGTCTTCTCGAAGCTATGATAGGGAGCGTACTGTCATTGTGGAGAGGGTAGACTCGAGGGATCGAGGTGATAGGACTTTGGTGGTCGCTGACCCGGAAGACTACGTGCTGCCGCAAGAGAGCGCTAGCAATTTGCGCGGCCCGACGCATGGGAACGATGCGGGTTATGGATATGGAGTGAGGTATGGTGGGAATGGCGCTGCCGGTGCTTATGGATATCAGGGTGCGGGTGGATATGGACCGCCGGGTGGAAGTGGATTTGGCATTCCAGGCCCGAGTGGATATGGACAGCCAAGTGGAAGTACGTCTGGAAACCCAGGCCCGGACGCGAATGCATTCGGACAGCGGCCACCACCCCCTTCGCAGCAGGAATTTTACGAGAGGACCTATGAATACGAATACAGCTCCAGCAGCAGCTCTAGCTATCTGGACATATCCCGGCAATTCCCGGTTCAGAAGAAGAAGGGTGTGATAGCTACATTTTTCACCGCTCCATCTGAACACAAGCTGGACAAACAGCGCGTGAGGAGACGCCGGAGTAGCAATCGCTTGCTCAAGATGAATACCTCTTCCAGTAGCTCGATTAATACCGACTTGGCCTATGGAACTGGATTCATCAAGGTACACAAGAGAAAAGAGAGGGGTGTGAGGACGAGGAGAGGTAAGGAGAGGGATCGCTATTCTACGAGACACTCTGAGCGGTACTCGGAGAGGACCTCTGAAAGATACAGTGACAGAGAGAGGTTCAGTGATCGGGGAAGCATCAGTGATCGACAGAGGCCCAGTGATCGCGAGAGGTTTAGCGACCGAGAGAGGCCTAGTGATTTTGAGAGGCCTAGTGACCGGGAGAGTACCAAGGAGAAGTCCAAGAAAAGCCATCTGGGTACGGACGCCGCGATCCTAGCCACCGGCGCTGGCCTAGCAGCATTGGCACGAAAGCAGAACAAAATGGATCTCAGAGAAGCCCGCAGAACAGAGTCGTTCAAGGGCCGAGAGTCTGCTGGTTTCGCTGGTGCGCTGGGTGGCCCAGGACTGCTTGGTCCCGAAAGAGCCGGTCGAGGCATTCCGAACTCGAAAATATCTTATGGCTCAGATACAGTCGATGAAGATGGCTGGGAGTCTGCCTCAGATGCGGGTTCGGAACAAAGCATTGACACTGCTCTTGCTTTTGGAGCTGGCGCATCTCAACTGGGCGTAGGTCAAGGTGGCACATCTCAACTGGGGCTGGGTCGCAGGAAGCCGACAGGATCGTTCTGGGGCTTTGGCCGGAGGAAGCGGAAAGAGACTGTTGTCGATCCTCGCCTTTTCGGTCCGTGCAATTCTCTACACGGTATTGTTGACGAGCCTGTTGGTTTTGATGATACTGCTTCGGATTTGAGTGGTCGTTACTATGATCGCCCAGAGTTTCGACAAAGTGACAGCTACTCCAGTCCTGATCTGCGACGCGAAGATGGCCGACAGCTTCGACGGAATGACAGCTTTCCCAGTCCTGAGCTCCGACGCGAAGATAGCCGCCAGGAAACAAGCGCGGGAGGATCTCGCACAGGATCGATGCAGCTGGTTTATCCAATTCCCACCAGTGATCCTAGTAGATTTGATGTTGGCCGTGGCTCTGTTGTTTCCGCCCAACATGACCCCTATATGTCTTCAAGGCCTGCTCCTGTCCCGCTTCAGCAACCTCAGCCAATTACTCCCGTTTCTCAAAGTGTTTACGAACCTATCTACACGACGCGCCCAGAAAACGATGCCCCACCGCAATTGCAAAGGTCCAACGATGTTCTCCCGCAAAGGTCTTCCCCCTCATCCAATAAGAAATCCATTGCAGGCGCAGCTCTCGCTGGTATTGCGGGCGGAACTTTGATAGGGGCAATCACTTCTGACCACCGTGATGACCGCTCAGATAGGGATAAGCGCCGCGAGGAGATCGATTATCGTCGTCATGAGCTTGATAACGAGCTTGCGGCCATTGAGCGCGGCAAAGATCCGATGGCAATTGTCCGCTCCGACCAAGATAAGCTGCGCGAGGACTTGAAAAGCGAGCGCAGTAGCAAACTCCCCGATGATACCCGTGGCGAGGTTACTGAGGCCCCAAGCAGTCGACGTGACAGTGAAGCCCCAAGTAGCCGCCGTGACAGTGAAGCCACGAACGGTCGACGTGACAAGCGTGATGAGACTCGCGAGGAACGTCGGGCACGCAGAGATCGGGAGAAGCGCGAAAGGGGCGAAGAAACTCGTGAAGAACGACGAGCTCGAAAAGAAAGGGAAAAGGAGCGTGAGACACGAAGAGAACTTGACAAGCAAAGCCTCGCAGACAACGATCAGGAAGAAAGCCGCGACCAGCGCCGAGAACGACGTCGAGAAGAAAGACGTGCGGCTGAGCGAGGTGATGATAGGATCAGTCCTAAAAGCCAGACTACAACCGACCCCCTAGCCAAGTCTGTTGAGTCTATTGACCCTTTCCAGTACCAAGTGCTGAATGACGATTTTGCTACACCAGATGTTGGCGGGACAGAATACAAGTTGACACGTAACTTGGTCGACAAGAATGACGATACTCCTACTGTTGTCACCGTTGCCAGATCTCCTGATTTTGCCAAGACCCGAGATCGCAGCTCCTCTGTTAAGAAGGATGACTATGACGAGAAATACAGGAGAGAGCGTGATGATGAGACTAATCGGGAGCTTGGCCATGTCTACGATGAAACAAAGCATTCAACAGCACCTATCGCAGCGGGGGCCATAGGTGTCGCTGCAGCTATGATCGCAGCTGAAGGCTACCGCGAGTCTAGGTCTGCAAAGCGCAGGGATGAGCGTCGCAGCGAGTATGGCGATAGCACAGTTTCGAAGCGGGATCGTGATGATGGCTCGGTCAGAGACGTTCTTTCCAAAGAACAAGCCAACTACTATGATCAAGCTTCGCAAGCAGAGCGGGATCGAATTCAGGAAGAGGCTGACCGCATCTACCGCGAGACTGTGATGGCTCGAAAGATTGCTTCTAAGGTCATGCGTGATCGATCAGCATCTCCTGAAGCGTCCATCGTAGACAAGTACGCCGCAGATACAGAGGGTCCGATTGTACGGATCGTGACTCCTCCTGGAATGGACGATCGCAAGAAGGAGGGTCCTTACGATGCCCCGAATGCTGATATCCGGCCAGACCATGAAATGACGCCTCGTGAATTCCAAATCTTCAGGGAAAACGTGACGACGCCCATTGTTGATCGAAAGACTAGGACTCGTGCCGTCAGCAATCCTAAGAAGCCTTCTGAGATTATCCCGTTTCCTGACAAGCGACCACTGTTGACACTGGTTCGGCCAACGCCAACTCCATCACCAGCACCAGAGGATATGTATGCTCGCTCAGAGCCTGCTACTAGGTCTGCTCCGGTAGAACCTGTTCAGACATCTCGAGGTACTTCTGATGTGGTAATCAGCTATCGGGAAGTTGTGCAGACCCCGGCCACTCCTTCCAGTGCCAAGAGCGTTTCCTGGGGCAAAGATGAGACGAACTTCTACGAGGTTCAGAGCCCGCATGATCACAACGAGATCTCTGAGGATGACCGTGCCATCTCCGAGGACGATCGCGAACACGAGAGTTCACGGAGTCGGGAAACAGGTATGATTCGTCAACAAGACCTTGATCTTGAACGAGAACGCGATCTACCCCAGATGCAACTTGAATATCAAGTGGGCCGTGACCATGACCGACCGGAGCCCAAAGTCGCAAAAGACCGTAAGCCAGGAAAGGTCAGCGGCTGGGGTGCCATTGCTGCTGCCGTTGGAGTAGGCGGTACGGCGGCCGCGGCGGCTTCAGAGGCTAGTAATGGAAGCAAATCTAGCAGCAGGAAAGATTCTCCGGCACGGGAGCCTTATGAGTATCGTGGAGGCGTGGTGGAGCCAAAATCTTCGTCGTCATCTGGAAATCGCCGAAGTCCACCCCCCAGTGATACATCGGGAACGGAAAGGCGAAGAAGTCCTCCATCAAACTCTAGGGGTCCTCCTCAGAGTGATATGTATGATTTCCCTTCTCCTCCTGTAAACCGCCGAAGTCCACCCTCCAACGATATGGCACGAAGCGAAAGACGTCGAAGTCCGCCATCGAGCGCACGGGATGCTCGAAGTGATGCACGTGATTTCACCCCGGCGAGTGGTCCAGTGCCGTCAGATACCGAAACTCCCGCTCCTCATATCCCAGGTGCATTTGATGACGACATCGACTTTGCTGCTACTCTTGCCGCTGGTCTCGAAGATACTGGATTTGACCCGAACATTGTGATCGAAGACCCCACTTACCGAAGGCGGTCTTCTCCACCTGGTTCTGAAAAGACAGGAAGCTTCTATCAGAAGCCCTTTGCCGAAACTGTGTCTGATCTCACGACGTTCGCGGTCGATTCTCCTGGGCATGAAGGAGCACCACCTGTTCAAGGATTCGTTGAAGGAGAAGTTCCGGATACGCCTCGAGAGGAGCGCGATATGCCTGCGATGAACGATGGTGAATTCACCGAGAAACTGAGCAAAAAGGAGCAGCGGAAGCGTGAGAAAGAGGCCAAGCGCCAAAACAGTGAGACTCGCGCCTTTGACATAACTCCTGAAGATGCTTCTTCCTCTAAGCGCGATATCGAAGAGCCTGTTGATACCTCCAAGCTTAGCAAGAAAGAGCTGAAGAAGCTTGAAAAAGAAGCCAAACGGCGAAGCATCCCGGTAGAGGACGTTGCTCCGCCACTAGAGCAGGAAACTCCCGTTGAGACTCCTGTCGTCACTGGCGCTTTTGTCGAAGAGCCTGAGACCTATTTTGAGACTCCCAAGAAGTCGAAGAAGAAGTCGAAGAAGGGCTCCTCTACTCATGATGATGCTCCTTTGGACTCGCCTCGGACTTTGAACTCACCACGCGAGGAGCGGGAGGAAAGAAGGATTTCAGTGCCCATTGATGCTTACGACGATCTGACATCGAAGACGAAGTCGAAGAAGAGCGCTTCTACTTATGATGACGCTCCCCTGGACTCTCCGCGAGCGGAGCGGGATGAACGGAGGATTTCCGTACCCATTGATGCTTACGATGATCTGACAAATGGCAAAGGTGCTACCGAAGCAGCCAACGACGAGTGGGACGTACCAAAGAAGAAGAAATCCAAACGGGAAACTGACCGCTATGGTTCTCCTCAACGTTCCTACTCTGCTTCCGCACCCTCTTCTGATCTTTCTTCGAACAAGAAATCAAAAGACAAGGCGAAGCGAAGGAGCTTGCAGTGGGATGAGGTCGACCCTGCTGATATCGGGTTACCCCGAAGCACCATATCGGAGGTTGGGGGTGGTAATGAGTCCGAGGAGTCTCGCCGCCATGAGGAGTCCCGTCGCAGATCAAAGAGCTCGTCATCGAAGAGAGCAGGCAGCACTTATGTCACTCGTGATAGTCAAGGAGATTCCATTGGTGATCTTAATGACTACGAGAAGTCTCGCCACAGGTCAAAGAGTTCATCATCATCGAAGAGAGCGAGTAGCACTTACGATACTCGTGACAGGGATGTAGATTCCGTGATTTCTGCTGACGCTGGTAGGTACGACGATGAGGAACGGCGGAGACACAAACGGCGCTCGAAGAGCTTGAATCGAGATGACGACGCAAGGTCCATTACATCTGCGCCCTCTGTGTACGACGATGATGGCAAGAAAAAGAAAGAGAAGAAAGGGGGTTTCTTTGGTGCATTATTCGGTTCGAAAAGTGACGACATGAACAAGAAGCAAGACGAGAGTCCCAAATCTACGAGTCCCAAATCTACACGTGACGATTTCGAAGAGCCAAAGAAGAAGAGCAAGAAGTCTAGTCGGAGCTCCATCGGTGATCCATCCGAACTATACAGTGGCATCGGGTCACAATCTGTCGGTGATTTAGTGCACGACATCACGCAAACTTCGAACGGAAACGGCCATGCCAAATATGATGATAGTGGACATCATAGATCCAGAGACAGGGATAGGCGCAAGGACGGGGATTACGATAGAAGAGACTCCAAGGAGAAGGAGTCTTTTTTAGGTAATGCCGGCACCCTAGGCGCAGGTGCCGGTATTGTTGGTGCTGCAGCAGCGATTGCAATTGCTGCTCGGCGCCAGCAATCCAAAGACGCCTCAGCTGTTCGCGAGTTCGCGGACGCTGATGAAGACGAGACTAAGAAGTCTCAACCAAGGAGGCGCTCTATTGACTCAATCCGTTCTCTTTCGCCGGTTAAGATGTTTGACCCGGAAGTGGTGGAGAGACGTTTCAGGCCCTCCATTGATCCACAGTATGGAGACCTCCTGCCACTACCTCCGAGTGATTCTGAGGTGAATGACATGGAGCCGTTTGATGAACTGCCCTCTTTGCCTGAGAGCAGATCTGGTACTCCAGAAGACGAGCGACTTCGCCGACAGCGTCTGCAACGGAGATTTGAGCACAGCGCTCCGCCCAAGTCTCCAAGCCAGAGTGCTATCCCACTTCAGTTCAGGCTTGGAGCAAAATCTAGTCCTATTACATCACCTCGATCTCCCGCTGCGGCAAGATATTCTCCCGTGACATCCCCGAGCAGGTCAAATGATGTTGTGCCGACCCATCGAAACCGGTCTCGGCCATCTTTATGGGAAAGTTCCAAGGAATACAAACCACTTTACCTGGTTGAACAAACCCGCGGAGGATCGAACGCACAGCAAGAGAGTCCTGAAGATCTCCCTGTTCTCCCATCGAGTGGGACAACTTCGCGTAGTTCGTCGCAGCATGTTGCTGACGATGAGCCAACACCACGTCGGAAGAGCGTGAGATTTGAGGATACGCCATTTTCTGTTGAGACGGGCCTTGATATGCCTTCTGATCTTGGGGACTCTGAAGAGTCTACTCCGCGAGCTTCGCATCAATATGGAAGCTATGAGGCCTCTGTGTTCCCCAGTATTAGCCAGGAGAGCACGTATGTGGGGCCTGCATCAGAAGCTCCTCGTAGTCAAGAAATGGAGAAGTCAGTGGAAACGCCACCAGAAGAAGTACCGCAGTTCATACCTACTCACGACAAGGAGCTGCATTCTGGTGGTGATATGACGACGGTCGCACTTGCGGGTGCTGCGTTGGGACTTTCGGCCGCTGCTGTGGAAGCACTCGACAGGAAGAAAGACCAAGGCGACGATGCCTTTGATCGCAAGGAGGTTGAAGACTTGGCTGAGCCACCCAGATTGGCAAGTCCCCAACAAATAGATCCAATGACCAAGGACCGAAGCTCGTTTCTACTGCAGGATACGCCTATAGGAACGCCCGAGTCGAAGAAAGCCTGGCAGGATGGTACAGAGCAAGATACTCCCACCAAGCCGATAAGAGACTTCTCTTTGCCTGAAGTTGCGGAAGAGCAGGGCGAGATGACGCTGCCTGAGTCGGATAATGCTTCTCCGGTGTCGTCTAGGCTGCCGCTTGTTGCTATTTCTTCGATTGTTACGGAGCCTGTGGCAGAGGACCAACTTGAGCACAAATTGACGCATGTTGATTCGGCGGAAACACGTGCTGTGGATGAAGCTTCTGAGCCAAATTTGTGGACAGCAGGTGAAGCAGTGATTGAGCCTAGTCAAGAGCCTGAAGCAGAGCCTGAAGCAGTCGCTGATCCGATCCAAGACATGGAACAGGAGCCTGAGCAAAATGAAGAATTCGCTCTTCCAAAGTCGAAGAAAGACAAGAAATTTCGGAAGGACTTGTCGTTTCAGGGCGAGACTGAGCCGCTCGAATTTCCGGCAGTGGAGCCGGCTGCTGAGCCAGCAGTGGCGACATCCGAGGAGCCGTTTGTGTCTGATACTCAAGATTCTGCTGTCCCAGAAGGAGAAACGCCAGAGAACACCCGCTCGCCTGGTCTTGAGACGCCTGTTCCCCGCCCATTCGAGGATGAGAAGCCTGGCAAGAAAAACAAGAAGAAAAACAAGAAGGCTTCGCAAGCATGGGAAGAGTCTAAAGAGCCAGTAGTTCCTGGCCCATCCTCGGAGGTTCCGGCAGAAGAGATTCCCGCAGAAGATCCACAAGCCGTGACTGAGCCTCGAGAATCCGCTTCAAAGTCCGGTGGCAAGAAAAAGAACAATAATAACAAGAAAAGGGGCAAATCTGGAGACCAGGTGGCGGAGAGCATGCCTGCTGAGGGGACGGTCGATGAGTCAACCGCTGAGAGAGGAGTTCCGATCACTGACGACTTTGTTTCCTCGGAGCCAGACATGGGCGAAAAGGAAGGAGAGGAGAACGTTGATCTTACCGAGCCGGTCCAACAACCCATGCCAACGATGTCGGAGTCTCACGATCCAGCCGCTGGGCAATTGACGGCTGAGGACGCCCCGCAGATGGACCAGCATGGAGAAACTACTAGGGATGAGGCTCTTCCTCAAGAAACTCCTCTGCCAACCGCTCCTTTGTCCGAGTCTCCGGTGCAAGAGACCACCCCGCAAGAGAATCCTTTGGAAATGCCTTCTCTGCCGGAGATTCCTGTGCAGGAGACTCCACGCGACGAGACTGTTCAGCATCCGGTCAAGGGAACATCTGAGGAGGGGTACTTCCCTTCTGCGGCAGCACTTCATTCTCCTATGACCCGTGATGGTCCGAAGGAATCCAAGTCCGGTGGCTACTTCCCTTCGGCTGTTGGTCTGGCTGCAGCTGCTGCAGGTGCCCTGGGCTGGATTGCAGGGTCTAACTCAGGGTCCATTTCAAAGTCAGCGAAAACCGAGGAAGATCCCGGTCGCGAGCAAGAACAAATCGCTGAACCGAGCACTTCTGGGACTCGGGAACTTCAACCGACTGCGTTGCCTGAAGAGGAGCGCCTTGAATCAACAGACCCTGCCCAGCCCTCATCTTCTTACGATGAAGATCAACTGGAACTTGCGAAGCAGCTCCAAAGCGAGTTCAGTGGCGGCAAGAAGTCGAAAAAGGACAAGAAAAAGCGACGCAGCGTTCCAGTCGATGACTTCCACCCTGATGAATCGATCTCACTCCTTGACACATCAACACGCCAAGATGATGTGCCTCAAGAGAGTCAACCCGCTGAAGAACCTCCTGTAGAGATGTCCCACTCTACGGAGCTACCACCTGGTATCAGCGCAGAGCAGCTCGAGTTAGCACGTCAAATGAGGGAAGAATTCGCCTCAGGCAGTTCCAAGAAATCGAAGAAGGACAAGAAGAAGCGTCAGTCACGCAGCTCTACACGGGACGGGTCTCCTTTCCTAGACATTGATTCGGCAAGCAGAGACGCCTCGTCTTCCCGGGACCCCGAGGATGCCCCTGAAGTCTCTTCTGCGGTTGCTTCCGAGGTCGCTCAGTCCACAACGCCAGCTGCTATTGAGTCCCCTGCCGCACCCGATGGATTCGAAGCAGGCTACAAAGAAGATCAGCTTTCTCTCGCTCGGCAGTTGCAAGCTGAATTTAGTGGCGGTTCCAAGAAAGGCAAAAAGGACAAGAAGAAGGCGAGAAGCTCATCGCAAATACCCAAGGATGAGAATTATCCTCAGGAGTCTTACTTCCCCTCCCAGAGAGCCAGCGATGAACCTCATGGGCTGGAACAGAGCGAGGGTAGTGCAACGCCCGCGGAACTCGACGAAATGTCACGGTCCATCGAATTACCCCGTGGCATCAGCGCTGAGCAACTCGAGCTTGCCAAGCAAATGAGAGAAGAATTTGCGGCGAAGAGTGGCAAGAAGGGAAAGAAGGATAAGAAAAGAGGTAGCTTGCTGAGGACCGCGACGGACAGTGGTCTTGACTTTGACAGCGGTGCGGATACATCGAGCGTGGCTGGTGAGACGGAACAGGCTGGGGAAGCTGTCACTCCTACTGCCGAAGAGGATTTCGGGCTCTCGAGCAAGAAATCGAAGAAAGATAAGAAAAAGGAGAAGCGGAAGAGTCAGAGTGGTCTTTCTACGCCGAGTGAGCTTGCACGAGAGGTTGAGTCCGACTTGATGACTGAAACTGTTGCCGAAGAACCAGAGTCTGCGGTTTATGAGGTGGCGACTTCCGAAGCTGCCATTCCGACTGTAGAAGATGATTTCGGGTCCTCGAGCAAGAAGTCTAAGAAAGACAAGAAAAAGGAAAAGCGAAAGAGTCAGAGCCTGCTCGCAACACCTGACGAGTCTGCACGAGAGGTTGAGGCTGATCAAGTTACGGAGCCACTCGCCGTGGACTCAGGGGCTGTTGCTCCCGAGGCAGCTCCCGAGGTAGCCCGCGACGTGGGACCCGAGATGAATCCCGAAACGGTTCCTGAAGCCGCCACTCCAGCCGCAGAAGACGAATTCGCTTCCACTAGCAAAAAATCCAAGAAAGACAAGAAGAAGGAAAAACGGAAGAGCCAAAGCCTGCTCGCAACACCGGACGAGTCTCCACGAGATGTTGAGACTGACCAAGCTACCGAGCCCGTCAACATGGAACCAGAGACTGTTGCGCCCGAGGCCGCCCCTCAAGTGACTGCCGAGGTGGTCCCCGTCGAGATAGCAGCGGATGCAGCAGACGAATTCGCTCTCCCAAGCAAGAAGTCAAAGAAAGGCAAGAAAAAAGACAAGCGCAAGAGCCAGAGCGGTCTTTCTACCCCGGGTGAGCCTGTTATTGAGCCCGAAGCTGCGTCTATTGCAAGCCCCAGCGCCGAAGAATCGATATGGAGCGTAGGCCGGGATATCCCGGACGAGTTTGCGGTGGAGCAGCAAGTACCTGTGCCAGAGGTTGCCAAGACTGAACCGACTGAGCCCGCTGAGCCGACGGAGCCGAATGAACCCATTGAGCCTCCGGCTAACGTTGAAGACGAGTCCCTCTCCGCCAAGAAAAAGTCAAAGAAGGACAAGAAAAAACGCAAAAGTCAAAGCGGTGTCTCTACCCCTGTCGAATCTGCTCCTGAGCCTGAAATCAAGCCAGATGTGACTCAGGCCAATGAACAAGTCGCTCGCGGTCTAGACGGGGAAGGTGTGGATGAGCCTGCTGCGGTGCCACAGGAGACTGCTTTGGTGCCAGAAGTTCTCGAGCAAGAGACTATTAGGGAGGAAGCTCCTCTGCAAGAGCCTTCTTTGCCAGACATTCCTCTACCCGAGTCGCCTTTGCAAGACGCTCCCGTGGAAGAGGTCACTTCGCCCGTTGTTCCTTCGCAAGAGTTCCATTCGGAAGAGTCTTCTTTGCCAACTATCCCGCTGCCTTCGTCGCCTTTGAAAGAGGCTGCTGAGGAAAAGGCTTCTTTGCCAGCAATTTCTGTACCCGAGTTCCCCGCACAAGAGAGCCCCGTGGCTGAAGCTCCTCCGCAAGAACCCTTCCTACCAGACATTCCATTGCCGGACTCGCCCATGGAAGAGACTCCTGTGCATGTGACCCTCGTGGAAGAGGCTTCGCCGCAGGAGCCTTTTGTGCCAACAGTTCCTTTGCCTGAAAGTCCTTTGCAAGAGCCTTCCTCGCTGGAGACTCCTACGGAGCCAGAGACCGCTTTGCCAACCATTCCTTCGACCCGCTCGGTGGAAGAGGCTGCGGTGCAAGAAACTGCCTCCCAAGAGGAACCTTCTTTTCCTACAATTCCTTTGCCAGAATCTCCCGTGCGAAGGACTACTCCTGAAGAAACACTTTTGCCAGATGCTGCTGTGCAAGAAGTAGCTTCGCAAGAGGCCACTGTGCCGGACATCCCTTTGCCTGAGACTCCTTCGCAAGAAACTCACGTGCAAGAACAGGCTATGCAAGAACAGCCTGTGCCCGAAACTTCGGTGCCCGAAAGTGTCCCCGCCGATGCCGAAGATGAGTTCGCATTGACCGCCAAAAGGTCGAAGAAAGACAAGAAAAAGGACAAGAAGAAGCGCAAGAGCCAGAGTGGTCTCTCAACTCCCGGCGAACCTGCTGCTGAACCCGAAGCTTCCTCCGGTACATTGCCTTCTGAAGAACAGACACTGGAGATGGGTCGGGATGAGCCCACAACAGAGCATTACGAGCCTGTACTTGAGCCTCCTGTGGAAGAATCAGCTGACGCGCAAGACGACTTTGCGTTCCCCACAAAGAAGTCGAAAAAAGACAAGAAAAAGCGCAAGAGTCAGGTCGATGTCTTAGAAACGGGAGAGCGCGCTCTTGAAGCAGTCCCAGATGTTACGCAGCCGCTAGTCACTGATGAAGCCGTTATGCCACCCCTTGAAATGCAGGCAGATGTTGGTCTCGAGTCTGACCAGCCTGACTTGCCAGAATCCATTTTGTCAGAGCCTTCGCAAGCTGAACTTGTAGCTGAGGAAGAGTTTGCGGTCACAAGCAAGAAATCGAAGAAGGACAAGAAGAAACGGAAGAGCCAGCTTGGAAGCCAGACTCCTGATGAAACGTCTTCTTACCCTGCTTCTCCTGCCCCCGAGCCATTCATTGAGGACGGTCGTGACATTCAGTTTACTGCCGAGCCCGGGACTTTCGAAGATCCGACTCCTATTGCGCCAGAGCCTACTGCTGATGAAGAGTTTGGATTTCAGTCCGGTAAGAAATCCAAAAAGGACAAAAAGAAGCGCGAAAGCCAAGTGGGGGGCTCGATTCCTGGAGAACCTTCAGCTGAGCCGGCCCAGGTCGGCGAAATGTCAACCGATGAGGTGGAAAACACAATCGAGCCCGAATCCATTGAGCTGCCAGTTTCTGCCCCACCCTCCGAGGCTGCGGAAGAGGAAAGCACTTTTTCTTCGGGCAAGAAATCCAAGAAAGACAAGAAGAAACGGAAGAGTCAGGTTGGAGCTTCTGCCCCCGAAGAATTGTCAAGGCCAGCTTCTCCGCCTGCTGAAGGGGCCATGGGCGAGAGCAGTGAGATCCCAGTCTCTCGGGAATCCGAGCGTGATGAACAGTCTGCCGTTTCCGAGCGAGAGCCCATTGCCGGAGACGATGACTTCGCATTCACGTCTTCCAAGAAGTCAAAGAAAGACAAGAAGAAGCGGAAAAGTCTCCTGAGCTCCGTCGAATATGCAGACACTCAGCCCGAGCCTTCAGCTGAAGGTTCTACGCGAGAGATCGAAGCCACGTCAGGAGATGCAGCAGATGTCGAGAAACCACTTGATGACCTCAATGCCACTGAGGTTGCCAACGATACGCCTACTCCTGCCACCGTTGAGGCCGATGACGATTTTGGTGGCTTTGCGACGAAGAAGTCGAAAAAGGACAAGAAGAAGAAACGTCAAAGCGTCGTTGATGAGACATGGAAAGAGTCGGAATCAGCTGTTGAGGAGCCTGTTGCTTATGAAACTACGGATATTGAACTCGCCCAGTCATCGAAGACGGCTGATCAAGATGTGCCTACTATTGCAGAGAAGTCCGGAGATTCAGCGCAGGGTGAGCATATCGTCGAAGCTGTGCTTGCAGGAGCAGTGGGGGCAATGGGAGCAGGGCTGCTTGGGCATGACGAAAAGCCAGAACCATCCTTGTCCGCCGATAAAGATGTCGTTGATGGCTCCAGAGACGCCGATATCTCCCGAGATCTTGGTCCGTCAGAAACGCCTTTCGAGTCTACAACCGTCAAGAATGACGAGCCAGAGGTAGCCAGCGATATTGGGGCTGTTGCTCAATCACACGAATCCCACGAACAGCCAACTGTTGAGCCGGTGTCTAGACATGTCGAGTTCAATCCAACAAGGGAAGAGCCTATTGCGGAACAGCCTACCAGTGAAGAGCCTATTCCCGAACAGCAGATCACTCCAGAGCCTATCGTCGAACAGCCCATCACAGCAGAGCCAGTCCCTGAAGAGCATATCGCCGAGGAGTCCATTCCTGAGCAGCATATCTCTGAGCAGCCTGTCATCGAAGAACCTGCCCCTAAAGAGCACATTTTTCTAGAGCCCATCATCCACGAGACTACCATTCGTGAACCTATCATTGCAGAGTCTGTACCCGAAATGGTTGTTGAAGAGCCTACTCCCGAACAGCCTGTCATCGAAGAAACTGTCGCCGATAAGCATATCTCTGAAGACCCGATCCCTGAACAACATATCTTGGAACCGCCTGACACCGAAGAGCCTATCGCCCAAGATCAGTCGAAGCCTCGCGATGAACCAGCGACGAACACAGTCCTCAGGGAACCAGAGCCAGCGAACTTGGAGGATGAATGGTCTATGCCCACCAAGAAATCCAAGAAAGACAAAAAGAAGCGGAAGAGTCTTGCAAAAGGTGGTGACGAAGACGTCTCTGTTAGTTCTACTCCGCTGGAGCCAGTGCCGGAACCTCTTGAGGCGGCACAAACCGGAGAGGCCGAGCAGCAGTCTACCTTTGACGAAGCCAGCATCGCGGTCCAGGGAGCTGATATGCCATCTGAGCAAATACCCGAAGACGAGCCGACCAAGGAGGACGAGTTCGGTTTCTCGACCAGCAAAAGGTCGAAGAAAGACAAAAAGAAAAAGGGTAAAACTAGTTCCTTTATTCCTTCGCCCCCGGCTGAACCCGTTGAGAACCTCGCGGATCAAATACATGAGCCTGCAATTGAAGAAGCTCATGTTCCTGCACAGCAAAATGATGAACCGCCTGCCGATGATGATTGGGGGTTTTCCGCAACCAAGAAGTCGAAAAAGGACAAGAAAAAAGACAGGCGTGCCAGCCTGATCGAAAGTTCCTTAACCCCTGACACTCCAGTTGAAACTGTTCAAAATGCTATCGTTCCTGCCCCAGAAGCCATTGTTCCTGCTCGAGATGAGGTCATTGTTTCTTCAGTCCCCGAGGAGACTCCCAGAGTCGATGAAGAGACCGCCCAGAATAACCGCGAAGTCTCTTTGGAAAATTCGCAGGCTACCCCCGCAGAGGAGGCGACTCCTGGTGATCTATGGGGTCCATCCACTTCTAAGAAATCCAGAAAAGACAAGAAAAAGGGCAAAAACGTAAGCCAGATTGAAATCGACAGTCCCTCGCAGCCTGATACTCCTGTGGAATCAACTCAAGATCCTGTTGTGCCTGCTCAAGATGAGGCCGACGTTCCTCCAATTCCCGACGAGCCAGCCAAGAACGATGAAAAGGTTGTTCAAAATAACCGCGAAGCCTTTCCAGAAGAAGCATTGCCTTCTCAAGTCGAAGACAAACCTGTCGATGACGACTTCGCATTCTCTTCGTTCAAGAAATCGAAGAAGGGCAAGAAGAAGCACAGACTGGCAAGTATGTTCGAGAATGACGTTGCCGAAGCCTCTCCTAGTCCCGCAGAAGCACCTGAACATCCCATTCTTCCTGCTCAGGCCGAGACAGCTGTTCCCGAAACTTCTCAGGAGTCCACCAAAATTGATGAAGAGGCCGTCCAAGACGACCGCGAGGTCTCTTCAGAAGCAGCGTTGCCTGTCCAAACCGAGCAGCACCCCGCCGATGATGACCCTGGATTCAACTCAGCCAAGAAATCAAAGAAGGACAAGAAGAAAGGCAAACGGGCAAGTCAGGTCGAGGAAGATATTCCTGTAGCCTCTCCTGCGCCTATGGAAGTACCCAAAGACCCTGTGCTGCTTGCTCAAGATGAGACCTCCGTTCCTGGAACTCTCGAGGAGCCAGCCAAAGTTGATGAAGAGGCTGTGCAAGTCAGCAGAGATGAGAACTCTGTTCCTGAAGCTCTCCCTGAGCCCGCCAGAATCGATGAAGAGGCTTTCCAAGTCAACAGTGATGCGGCCTCTGTCCGGGAAGGTTTCAACGAACCCGCCACACCTCCTGAAAAGGCTGTCCAAGACAACAGCGAGCCTCTCCCCGAAGAAAGCCTCGCTACTCAGGTGGAGGAGACACCTGGCGATGACGACTTTGGGTTTTCCTTCTCGAAGAAGTCAAAGAAGGACAAGAAAAAGAAAGGCAAGGGTGTGGCTCAGGCTGAAAGTGAAGTTCCGTCGATTCCTGCCGCATTTGTGGAGCCAACCGAAGAGACTATCCGTCCAGCTTCATTCGAACCCATTGTCTCCACTCAGGACACGGAAGTGGCGAGCAGAGATATCCTGGAGGAAGAGCCTACGACAAGCATTCCAGTTGCTGCTGAATCGGAAGAGCCTCTCGTCGCTGAAACGGAAAAGCCAGCGGATGATGACTTCGAGTTCTTGCCGAACCAGAAGTCCAATAAGGACAAAAAGAAGAACAAGCGCGCAAGTCAAGTCGATGTCGAGAGTTCCACAGTCCCAGAAACGTCAGCAGAGCCAGCAGACAGCACCAATGACGACTTTTTTGAGCCGATTCAATCAGCGTCAGCGGACGCAGAGCCCTTCTCTGAAATTCCTCCACAGACACCAGAAGCTGCTGAACATGTCGAAGAACCCAAATTCGACGATGACTTCGGATTCTCTTCGACGAAAAAGTCGAAAAAGGACAAGAAGAAAAGCAAGCGTGCGAGCCAATTCGATATCGACGCTCCGCCTGTTCTAGAAACGCCAACTGAGCCTGTCAATCCTGTTGATATTGCCGAAACCCCCTCAGCCGACTTTGCTGGAGCGACTTCTGCAGAGAGAGAAATACCGTCTGAAATTCCTCTCGAGACGTCAGACCCCGTACAGCCCACTGAAGAACTCCCTGCCGATGATGACTTTGGGTTTTCCTCGTCTAAGAAATCGAAGAAGGGTAAGAAAGGCAAGCGAGCAAGCCAAGCAGACGTTGACAATTCAAAAGTTCCTGCTGTGACGGATGAATCCACTTACCCAGTCGACGAGGCTGTGGCTCCCGTCGCAGAGGAGCCATCCCAGCTATTCGAGTCACAACGAGAGGTCCAAGTGTCAGAAGTTCCTGCAGCGATGGACGAATCCACCTACCCCTCCGAAGATCTCGTTGAACCTGCCCAGTCATTTAAGCCAGAAAGAGATATCCAACACTCAGAGACTCCTGGAACTATCGAAGAATCCAGCCACCCTGTCGAAGAGTCCGTAGCTCCTATCGCAGATGAGCCACCCCAGCTATTCGAGTCAGAACGAGAGGTCCAAGTGTCAGAAGTTCCTGCAGTGATGGACGAATCCACCTACCCCGTCGAAGATCTCGTTGAATCTACCCAGTTATTCGAGCCAGACAGAGATATCCAACACTCAGAGACTCCTGGAACTATTGAAGAATCCAGCCACCCTGTCGAAGAGGCCGCAGCTCTTATCGCAGATGAGCCACCCCAGTCACTTGAGCCAGAACCAAAGGCCGAACCTGAAACTTTCGTCGAGGAGCCACAACCCGACCAGGCCAAAGAGGAGACCCCGATCAGTGATGACTTCAGCTTCTTTCCTCTGAAAAAGACAAAAAAGGGAAAAAATAAGAAGGGCAAAGACTTGGTTGACGAGCCCTTATACACTTCTCCGCCTGCAGAGCCAGCAGAGAATTCAAGTGCAAGAGAAATCTCAGAGCGGGATTTCGAGCACATCGCACCGGAACCCGAAGCTTTGGAAGTGCCTGCTGATGATGACTTCGGGTTTTCGACGAAGAAAGACAAGAAAAAGAAAGGGAAAGGGAAAGCGTCTGATCTTGCCACTCCAGTGGAGACCACTTCAGATCCAACTGCTGCTGAGAAACATGGAGTCCAAGATGACCCTTCGACATATCTCATCACGGAGACTGTTCGCGAGCCCGAGGATCCCTTCGCTATTCCTACGAAGAAAAAGTCAAAGAAGGATAAGAAGAAGCGAAATGAACAGGACATTTTGGTCCAGGAGCCTGCAAACGAGCCCGCTGAACCAGAAACTTCGATCCCGGAGCCGAAGCAAGATGTTTCTTCACTTAGTGAGCCTTCGGCAATTGTCGAGTCAATCCCTGATGATTGCAACGTTCAGACTGAGCCCCTAGAGACTGCCGACTCATCTTCGAGCAAACATTCGCACCGAGGAGCTGAGATCTACCAGCCTCTGGAAGCAATTCCCACGGGCAACCTTCCTTCGGTCGTTGAAACTCCCTCGATTCTCGAGCCATTCTCTGAGGATCGCGACATCCAGCCCGAGCCCCCAGAGACTACCGACTCGTCCTTTCCCTCCCGCAAAGATCGGCATCGGTTAGCTGAAATTTACCAGCCCCCTTCTGTCAGCGAGGCTCCAGCAACCGTCGAGCCATCCTCAGATCACCGCAATGTTCAGGCTGAGCCCCTAGAGCCTGCCGACTCATCCTTGACTTCGATCAAAAATCATCGTCGACAGGCTGAACTATACCAGCCGCCAGAAATACTTGCCACAGACAAACCTGGGATAGATGTCCCAAAGACGGCACACAGCCGTAGTGTGTCCTTCTCGCAACCCGTGGATGAGCCGAGCACGAATCGTTCTTTCTCTCCTCCCGTCATCTCCTTGTCAGCTCCCGACAATGAACCTAGCCATGAGTCCAAACTCGGCGAAGAGCTCTCAGATGCTGGCTCCAATCGAACCTCCGACGCGGAAGGTACCAGTGCACATAGCAGTCAATTTTCTCTGACGCCTTCTCGTCGTGGTAGCAAGAAAAAGAGGAAGCTCGTTGCTGCCGTTGTTCCACGGGAAGACGTGACGGGTATCGAATCCGGTCAGCTCGTTCTGAAAGATCGTGCCGAGGCACTTCCCGAACTGGGAGACAGCCCTCAACTTCTCCCAATTGCTTCTGCGTCATCAGGAGACACCGAGTCGCACGAGCCACACATGCCTACTTCGCAAGAAGTTGTGCTTCTCGGACCTGAACAGACTGTTGACAATTTTGTGACCAACGAGCCGGCGAAAAAGAGCAAGAAGTCGAAGAAGAGAAATTTCACTCCGGGCAAGAATCAGGAGCCTGACTTTGAGAAAGCATTCGATGTGTCTGGTGAAGAACTCAGTAGCAGTCCTCAAGAGGCTGAGTCAGGTCAGTCAAAATCAGTCACACCTGATGAGTCTGCGCTCGGATCACGGAGTGAGTCTCGTGGTCTGGGAATCGCTGGGATCGGTGGATTAGCAGCAGCAGGAGCCGCGTTGGCCTATGAAGCTACAAAGTCTGATGACACGACAAAGTCCGATGGACCCACGAAATCCGAGCCTCCTGCAGACCAGCCAGCAAAGTTCTCAAAAAAGCAGTCCAAGAAAGAAAAGCGCAAGAAGAATGTTGATCGTCGGTCCGCACAAGAAGACGATCTTTTCGATGACCCGCAACTATGGGAGTGTGCCGATCGCAGACAGCACGAGGAAGTTGGAGAAGAGGAAGCTCGGGATGACTATTGGTCAGGTAACAATCAGGAGGAAGCAAGGGCTGAGGAATTGAAGGAGGAGACAAATGGGAAGCAGCCCGCCGAAGGACTGTCACTTCCTAAGACTTCCAGTCCCGGGTGGTCATTTGAAAACTTGGAAGGCTCCAAGGAGTCTACACGGGATGCCAAAGATCAAACGAGATCTGGACCGGAAGATCAACCACCTGCGGATTTCCAGCCTGTGAATTTCCAACCTCCTGGCGAAGCATCAGAGCAAAACTGGAACGACAAAACTGATGAATTCCTACTCACGTCGAAAAGGAGCAAGCGCGAGATACGAAAACTTGGACTTTTGCCAGGCGACTTGACCCCGGTGAGATTCGAGAGCCCAACTCGAGAAAATCTTGAGTCACCTTGCACTCCAATCACTTTTCCCACAAGAAGAGTCGAAAATCGGCCGCTAGACGAACATCGACGACTGAGTACTCCTCTGAGCGCCAGGCACTATGGTGCGCCAGACCTTTCCCCTCTCCGCGAGGAAGAGGATTTCGCACCCGCTTCATCTGACGTATCCAAGGAGAACATCTCCCAGCGAAGACAGCAAGAAGTCAAGGATGACGTTAATAGGGATAGTGGTCTTGTTACTGGATCTCCAATGCCATCACCAAAACTCCGGCATTTGTCGCCCCATGAGCCTGAGCCCGTTCGCGACAGTGCCATTCATCTTCGCGATCATTCTGGTCCTCCATCTAAGAGAAATTCCGCGGTCACATCCACCGATGAAGCACTCCAACGTCTTTCATGGCCAGCTGTCAATGAAGAAGCCGAGACTGTTGACCTGGAGCGTTCTCTTCGACCCAAAGCTGAATCAGAGTCTCCTCCCCAAGGCCACGACGATCGAATTCGTGGTGTCAAAGTCCGACGGAGCCCTGAGCAGCGTCATCCTGAACAGCGTCACGATGAGAAAGAAATCAAGGCAGAGACGCCGCCTCCACGCAAAGTTCATGATATTGCACCAGCACTTGGAGCAGTGGCAGGCGGTGGAGGCGTCGCAGCTCTAGCCAGGAGCTTCAACGAACGAGCTGCCAGTCCAATCAATCCACCACCGCATCGCAGTCCCAGTGCGCAAAGCCATCGCTCAGTCTCTGTCAACCGTCTGCACTCCAAGACCCCCGAGAGCTCTGTCTCAGTCAATCGCCTCCAGTCAAAAACGCCGGAGATAAGGCCCCCTAGCTCCGCCAGTGTGCGATCCTTAGGCAACCGGTCAGCGACCAGCACGCCTCCGCTCCGCCGTAGTGACCGTAAGTTTAGCGGCGACCTAAGATCGCTCGGCCAACGCAGCACTTCGAACCTCAACGGTCCCGAACAAGCCTCCCAACTTTCGCAATCCAGCGACAAGTCAAATCCGGTAGCAAATGAGGGCCGTCCCAGGGTGAAGGAAATGGCCGACGTCTATGTAAGTTACTGCGACAACCACAATTCTCATTGCGACGACCAATTCCATGACCAGTCACTAACTGCCAGTGATAACCAGGACGGCTACGGCGAAGGCCGCATTGGTTCTCCCCGCTCACCAACGCGACCGCATAGCATGCGCCGACGACAGAGTCTACAAATCCTCGAGCTTGACGCACAACTCGAAAAACTAGCTGCCGAAAATCGAGCCCTGTCTGAAGCGAAAATCCACGCCGAACACCATGCTTCCATATCGCAACGAGCGCAATCGGTGTTGGCAGATCGAGATGCTGAAATTGACAGCCTCAAACAAACACTGGACTGGCTACACAAGGAGGTGACCCGGCTGTCGGAGGTCAATGATGGTCTGCAAAGTGCCAATGCGACTCTCAGCCAGGGCAACACCGGGGAGCTTGAGCAGCAACATGCACAGCAGTCGAGGGAACTGGAGATGCTGCAGTCGGCACATCTGAACTTGCGCAATGAGGCTGCAGCTTCGGTGCAAGAGAAAGACAATGAGATTGCACGGCTGCGACAAGAACTTGAGGCTGCGAAACAGCAGATCAGAGATATGCAGCGGCAGATTCTGGCTAGCAAAGGAGATGAGTTCCTGGTCGTTCGCGATGAGGATTACTTTGACAATGCGTGTCAGTCGCTGTGTCAGCATGTTCAACAATGGGTGCTGCGATTCTCGAAATTCTCGGATATGCGAGCCTGTCGACTCACGAGTGAGATCAACAATGACAAGATCCTTGATCGACTCGACAACTCTGTGTTGGACGGGTCGGATGTGGACAGCTATCTGGCTGATCGTGTCCGACGCCGAGATGTGTTCATGTCGATGACGATGAACATGATCTGGGAGTTTGTGTTTACACGGTATTTATTCGGGATGGATCGAGAGCAGCGTCAGAAGCTGAAGGCGTTGGAGAAGCATCTTTCTGAAGTCGGTCCTGCTTCTGCCGTGCATCAATGGCGAGCAGTGACGTTGACTTTGCTGGCAAGACGCGATGCCTTCCAACATCAGCGGTCGCAGGATACGGAGGCTGTCGCAGCCGAAATCTTCAGTACTCTGTCGGGTATCTTGCCACCGCCAAGCAACAAGGAAGATATCCTTCAAGAGCAACTTCAGAAGGTTTTGAAGTCTGCAGTGGACTTGAGCATTGAGATGCGATGTCAGCGTGCAGAGTACATGATGCTGCCGCCGTTGAGTCCCGAGTACGATGACAATGGAGATATCGCGCGGAAGGTGGCTTTCAATGCCTCTCTGATGAATGAGAGGTCCGGCGATACGGTCTCGAATGAGGAGTTGGAGCAGCAGCAGGCCATTGTGAGAGTGGTGCTGTTCCCACTGGTGGTGAAGAGAGGTGATGATACCGGGGCTGGCGATGAAGAGATTGTGGTCTGTCCAGCCCAGGTACTTGTTGCCAAAGCGAAGAAGTCGGTGAGAATGCTGGATCCAGGATCACAGAGCAGGATCAGCATGCAGAGCAGTATGCCTACGGAGCTTCGGGCTGATGATGAGGATGATAGCATGGTGGGCGGGCAGATATGATGGTGATGATCACGATGATTTCACGAATCTCCTTTGTTGGTATGGGACTAGAGGTTGCCTGATACCTGGCGTTGATTTCGCTTCTCTTCAAATGCTTTGGGGATATCCTGCTTGGCGATCCGACGAGGCTTTTCTGTGGATATCAAAAAATACCTTTACGTTTGTATGATAGGGTTTGGGACGTAGTTAATGGAATGCGATGAGATATTGATATTGCTGAGTCACAGTGAGAAAGTGTGGTATTCGGATCGACGGCGACGGTAGTCTTGATTATCAGTGGCCACGTATAAGGGCGACGTCTGCATACATGATATTTTGGTTTCATCTCGTGTTTCGGGCAGTCAGGCTTAGCATACCATTACGCCACCAGTCCGAAAGGGGTTTACACTTTACAGCTGACTTGGTGCTCAGTGGGTAGTAAACCCATTTCGAGCACGATGACTGGAAATAATCCAAAAGCTCGAACATTAGCCCCAAATCCGCGCAGATGAAGCCCGAAGGGCGAAATCCTTTTCAGAGACAGGAAATTTCTATGCCCCAAACCGTAGCAGCCTTGCAGGCACCTTAAGTCGTGGCATTCAGACGCAGCCCAGTATCCGCAAAGTACATTGAGCTCAAAGGGCGAACATTCCCTTTCAAAAAGGGGAGAACTAAATCGCATCTGGAGTTTTGAACTCGCATACAGACTAATTCTGTTTGCCCTAAGCCCCTTCATCATTCCCAATCACTTGGGATACTCTCAGTCACTTGGAATACTCTAAGTCACTTTAAATATTCCAAGTTATTCGAAATACTCTCAATTACTTGGGTTTTGGACAATTCCCGGTTACCTGGAATATTCTCAGTCTTTGGAATAGTCTCAATTATTTGGGATACTCCAAGTCACTTGAAATACTCCTAATTACTTTGAATATTCCAAATTATTTGAAATACTCTCAGTTAAACGGGTCTTGGAATATTCCCAATTGTTTGGAATACTCCCAGTCGGTTGGTATTGATGAGGGGAACGAAGTGATCATTTACAGAGTAAATAACAAAGGTAACAGGCAATAGAGTTATTTTCCCCTCTACAGACCGTGGCAGCCGCGAAGGCACCCTAGGTCGAGGCTATGTAGATGATTAGGAATAGTCCAAATAATCGTGGATACTCCAGACGATCCGGTTGAGAATTACATCACCATGCTGTACCCAGACTACCTTACTTTTCATGGTACTGTAAGAACCATTCGTTGCAGCACGTCGAACTACGAGTATTCGTTCGCAGAGAGCTTAACTTGGGAGATGGAGCGCAGGCTATGCAGAAACCTCCTTCAGTATTGTGCCTGCAGCTCTACCTAGAGCGTCTGAAGTTCTATTTGGCTGGAATACTCCCAATCATTCTGGATATCCTCAGGGACTTGGAATATTCGAAGTGATTCGGAATATTGCTAGGGACTTGGAATATTCGAAGTGATTTGGAATATCGCGAACCAGAACAAACATTCGACTGAAAGACCGCAGTCTGTACGTAGCCACCTTCAATCTCCCCGCTTTCTTTTGCCTAGCAATCTGCCTTGTTCTGAGACGTTTCCAGTGGCCTTCTCCTGCGACTTCTTCCAGAACTTGGCCCACTCGAGAACCTCATGGAGAGCCACAACTGCAAGCACGGAGAGGGCGGCACTGTTGACGAAAAGCTCGGCATAGTGTGGGATGGTGTGGAACAGAGTGTAGTTGGCGCCGAGAGACTTGCTGTAGTCCAGCTTCATGTTGAGAATCCAGTACACAAGTTGTCCAGGAACGTCGGCGGCAAGAATGGTACCGTTGATACGCCCATTTGGAGGTACTGGAAACCATTGTGTATGTGCGAAGTTCGTAGTCGTACCCTCGAAGTGCACAAGAAAGTTCATTGGAAGACCGTGTAGGTTGGTAGTGTGGCCGATAAAGTCGCATATGCGCAGTAATCCGTCTCGGACAACGCTGGATACGTAATGCTCCCTGTATTGGACCAGCGCGATGGGAGATAGATGAATGCGTGGCAGGTAATCAAGGCAGAAACCAAGGGCGAGGTAGGTGACGAAGCTCAAGGCGCAGGACGCACTGAAGGCATTGCTGAAGACATGGGATAGGTATCCGTTCCACGCCATGCTGGAGCGCGCAAGGGGTGAACCCCATGTGAGGATTTTGACGGCCGTGGTGTTCGAGTAGCGTCTGAAGACGAGGAGCCTGCAATAGTCGAGTATGGCGGTACACATGGAGAGAACAACGATGGTGGTGAAAGAGTACATGATGGGCTGTGAAGAGACCAGAGGTTAGCCAGTAGATCTTCACAGTTTGTCAGATAGGATATCTCACCGATGTCGAAGATCCGAGGGAGTGTACTTCAGGTGGATCTTGGAGTGTCTACCGGATCAACTGCGCTGTTGACGATCAAGGCGCCCTGAAGATCAGGACTCGAGATTGTCTTGTGTTGAAGATGGAACGATTGGCGCAGTGTGTTGCTGACGGGAGGGCCAATAGGCAGGCTGAACTTCAGAGGAGAGGAAACTCTGCGCAGCTTGGCTGTTCGTGGGCGGGTGAGGGGGGCGAGAAGACGTAACTGCGCTTCTGATGTCTCGATACGGGCCAAGAATGGGTGGCAATATTTCAGATCACTTGGAATATTTCCAGTTCATTGAAATATAATGAATCCCTTGGAATAGCCCGAATTGTCTGGAACATCACTCTCTGGCTGAGATGCATGCATCTCCCGTGCGTGATATTAGTCACGTGCACGCTCCCGGATCGCCTCCAGAAAAAAAACCCCCAAAAAAATGCAAAAAGATCCAAAAACTCCTCCTCCCCCTCCACGCAACGGAAACTGCCAAAACGAGGCCAAAAACAATGGTAAACAGATACCAAAAGGATGAAAAGCAAGAACCTTCCCCCTCAGTGGTAAGCTGAGGGGGCTTGGAGAATTCCTTACCAGGGAATTGCTTTTTGGCGTCGAGGACTATCACCAGGACCGACACAGGAGTTGAACTCGGGCAGAGTGCCTCAGCTTGCAGTTGCAAATTGCAAACCAGCGTCCGATACTGTTGTGCCAACTCCTGATTAACAACCAACGCCAAATTGAACAATATGTATCACCCTGTCCCGTTTTTTTTTTCTTTTTCACTTCCACACATTCGCTTTCTGCCATCCACCCTATCCTGCCATCCACTGCCTGTCCTGCGTCTCTTGCCTCCGCCTCTTGCCTCCGCACTGTTTGGGATATTCCTAATCATTTGGAGTATTTCCAATCATCTAGAAACTTCCCAGGCCGTACCTGGACTTTCCTCGTTCCACTGTAGTCTGGAATTGACGTGTGAGCCAGCGCAGCGGCCGGGGGGTTCGGGGGGGCTTGCCCCCAAGACGAAAGAAGTACCTTCAAGCACTTGGGATAAAGTCTTCTACGTTCTAACCCAAAAAAAGTTATCTTTGCGAAGCATTTGCTTCGCAATTCTCTGAATCAGAAGCTGTGGGGCTCAGATTGTTGAGCAAAGTACCTTCGACCGCATGCAGACCTGTTGACAGTGGTGTGGACTACTTCTAGGCAAGTCACAATGATAAATGATCTATATTCCATGAGATGCAGGTGGATTGTTCTTTAGATTCATTGCGGAAAGTCATTGTGAAACTACTACAACCATACAAGCAGGTCACCGTTATTCCGAGTTCACTTCCATGTCCAATTACTTGTCCGCTTCCTAGACCACTTCCTAGCCCACTTCCAAGACCACTTCCAAGTTCACTTCCTAGTCATCCACGGCTCAATCACTCCTGCGGTCAGGGCTCTCCAGCATGTCATCGTCCGAATCATACTGCTGGTCCGTCTTAGTAGAGTGTATTTTGATGTCCTTTCTTGAACTTCGGATCAATCGGTCACTCATCTAGGTGAATTTGGATGTTTTGGAAACCCACGTAATGGTGTTGTTTCTCGAGCGCACGCGTCCACTGTCATGGAATAGCAAGTGGTTCATCTGAGACTCATCCAACTAGGACTCAATTGACTGGGACTCAATCAAGTAGATCTCAATCAACTCGAACTCAATCAATTGACGCGTAACGTACCTCCGCCTGGAACTGCTTGAAGCCCTGCGTCTCATCACTAGGATCATGATCAACCAGGTAAATAAAGACCTCGTCGAGAATGAGCGCCGCCTTGTACTCCAACCATGCTCTCATCATATTCTTGCTTCGGCTGATCTCGTAAGTGGCGCCAGGATTCTTTGAGAAGATGAGTTCCAGGTTCAGGCAGCCCTTGAACTGTTTATGGAACCAGTAGACATGGTGTTTGTTTTCAAGCAAACACCACCGCCAGAAGCAGACGCGCCGGTACTGGAATTTCCAATCATAGTGTTCTGCCTTGAGGTCTAGGACTTTGTCTCGGTATTTTGTGAGGTAGAAGAGGCATAAGGGTAGATCTGTGCGGCCTATCCAGAGTTTTCTGACATTTTCCTTCATGCGAAACATCTGGGTCAAGAAGTCTTTGTAGCGTTTGTCGTTTTCGTCGGTGAGGTGAGGTGTTTGGGTAGGAGATAGAGGAAGTCCTCCTTCTTTCTTTTGCAGTTCGCTGCGATGTCCAACTGGGATGTTGTTAGGTAACTTTCCATACACAGGAAAGCACAGGAAAGCAGAGTCCCATGGAAAAAAGTCTGGATACGGGCTAGTCTCAGTGGGTGGCAATTCCCGACACCTGGGATATTCATTAGGAATATTCCCAATCACTTAGGATGTCAAGTGATATGTGAGCCATCGCCGTCCGGGGGTTCAGGGGGCCTGCCCCCGAAATCGAAGAAGTACCTTGAAGTATTTGCTTTGTAATCATTCGTGAGGAAGATATGATACCTAGTGATGATCTCTAGTGAACGGCCGCGGACACCGTCTGATTATTTGGATATTCCCCATGGGCCATCACAGGATATCCCCTGTTGTTCGGACACGATAGACGGTATCCAGACTTTTCCCACTGTACGAGATATTTGCTTACCTTGGCCATCTTGCGCGCAAAGCTGTCGTAGAAGGTTGCATCCGGGTTGTTCAGCTCTTCTCGTACTGAATTGTATCAGATGTAGGGAGGCTCTTCTTCCGGGTCGATGATTTTGTGCCAGTTGATTGGGACGAGAGCCTCCTCGCGCAGCTGGAAATGGGGGTTTGCGCTGAAGAATGTAGGAATTGCAGTGTCGATAAGCTCTGTGAGAGCCTCGGTGCTGGCAGCTGCGAGAGCTTATGGGATCTGGAAATTGCGGTCCATGCCACCTTTCAGCATCTTGTCTTGTCTGGGGATGTTTCGACGTGGCATGTTGAACATGTCTTCTCCTGCCATCATTTCTGCTACCAGGTCTTTGGCGGTGATCGAATCTGGGGAAGACGGAAAGTCCGCCATCTTGTCTGGAGATTGGAGACTATCAGATGGAGAGAACAGGCGCACGACGGGTTTTCGAATGAACTTGCGGTCCCGGGAGTGGTTTAGGCGGCGGTATCGGAGGGTGAATTGCGTGATTTGCTCAGATGTTTTGTTAGTGGTCTGCGCACGAGACTGAGCAATTGCAGAGGGAATGAGGAATGCTCAGATGAGTCTTGCGTGGCATGATAGCAAAAATTGAAAGAAATATATGGATTCTTTGTGTGGGATTCCTATGATGTGATCATGTGAAAGAGACGACTTGAGTTTTGCTAAGAGAAGCCCTGTGTATAGAATTCAATGGGGTTTAACCTCGAGGCTTGTAGTGTTGAAGGCAGAAGAAGGATGGTAAGAAGAATCTACGATGCTGACCTGGAGGATGCTGGTTGAAGAGGGTGACGGTGACTCATTGATCTATATTCAAATATTTCTTCAAGAATATCATTGAATATAGATCGGCAGTACATGTCTTCACCGTCTATCAGTCGAATACGCTTCACCCTTCAGGCATTCCAACTAATGGTCGCACCGGTGCTTTCTTTATCGGAATCCATCTACCTTAGCTTGGAAAAAAGGTTGAGAAACTTCAGGAACTACATGACTACGCTATAGTCTTCGCCTCCCCTCATATCCTCTTCCTGATATCTATGCATCAGACTCGTTGTCTTCATTTTCGTCTTCCTCAGCATCATCGCCTTCTTCCCCATTACTTTCAAATCCCTCTTCCTCTTCCTCAATTCTGACATACTAACCACCCTTCGGCGAAGCCTCTCTTCTCCGTCTTTTGCCCAAGGTATCTGGCGCAGCTCGGGTCGGATGATCAGTTCGTTGAGGAATTGTGACCTCTCGGCGATCTCGGAAAGTTGCTTGTATCCGAATCTTGCTACGGCGGCCTCCCGATTCGCTCTCTTCTCTTTCGGCGCGTTGGCTCTAAGTTGGCGGAACGAGGGCATGGCTGCGGACTTGTCTTGTTCCCAGTCGAAACCAGGCACTCGATTCCGATCCTCGAGGCGGTATCCGGGCAGGTAGCCCAACTTGGTGTTGTCGTCCAACCCTGCCTTGTCGCATCTGTATTCCTCTTGTCTTTTCAGTTCCGTGACAAACCATCTTGCAGCGCTCCGGCTCGGGCCAGGTTTTTCTATTGCGTCTGCAATATCCGCCAGTTTCAAGAGCATGTGGTATCGGATCGAGTCATGGATCCGGAGGTCTTCGTGCCATGGGCAGTGTGTATCCGCCCACTCTCGTTGCAGCAAGGCCATTATGATAGTGTTGTTGCCTTTGAACTCGCGGTGCCAGCGCTCCCATTCTCTCAGTCGTGCTGTGAGCCCTGTCATCCCTCTGATAACGAACACCATGTCCGTGTCGTTTTCACCCTGGACCGCGTACCACTCACTTCTGTCACTCGTCGTAAGCCAGCTCATCAGCTTCAGCTTCTTGTAGTCGAAACTCTCGCCTTTCGTCGTCTCCCGCCACCCGTCTAATTTGCCCTCTTTGCCAGGCAACCCCTCTGCTCCGTTGATCCCTGCCCATACGAGCGAGTTCTCCTTGCAGCGTATCGCTCCACTGTTTCTCGAGATTTGTTGGATATCACGGGCATTCTTCTTGTGGTTCCAAGTGATCCTCTCCTCCATCACTTCTCTACTCGTGGTTGGTTGCCAGAAGTCTCCGGGGGACTCTCGTGTGATCGCCACGAAATGCAGCTTGGATCCGGATCCTAGTCTGCCTAGTTCCAACGCGAAGTCCGACAGTTGGGGCTCGGCAGGATGGCCGTGGGTATCTCGTACGTGTCCTGGCGGCGGCTTCCAGAAGATTTCTTGCAGGCCGATCGTATTGAACTTGGCGATGGGGCGAACCTCGAGCCACTGCTGCAGCTCGCCATTCTCGTATAGCTCCCAATTTGCTAAAAGATCGACATCTTCCGGTGGTAGCCGAATGCGGTCAATTGGCTAATTCACGCGCTGAGGATCGTACTCTTTGAATATACCGATCGAACGGCCCGGGCAACGATCATGGAGCCATTGTTTCTGAAAGATGAAGAGGATGTTGCGGACTACACCCGGAGACTGGGTGTACCATTGATGCCAGTATTGGATTACCAGCGTCAGGCCCTCAATGCCACGGACAACCTGCAGGAATCGGCGATCCTGGTGTCTCTCTTGTGCGGCCCTCCATTCCTTACGATCAGGATCTGCAAGCCTCTCAGCGCCACCTGGAAACTTGTAGGGTGGAACAGGCGCTGGCACCGGGGTCTCCCAGACGAATGCTCTCAATCGAGATCGAAGCCCGGCGGGGTGTAGAGCGGGATGGTTCGCTCGATTTCGGCCGAAGAAGGCCTACCAACGTCTTGGATGTATCATCGCCTCAGGCGGAGGTGCCATGCGCTCCACGAAACCTGCATCCAATCGTGTTCCCAAACCCAAACTCAGAAGATCGCGGCTGAGTCGGTAGGCGGGTCTGTGTGTACGTGTGGCTTCAAGAATTAGCTACTGGTCCCAATGAGCATGCACAAGGCGAGTAAACTTACCTGGGCGGGGTGAGAGCATTGGGTTTACTTGATCTTGGCCACGGACTGGGACCATAGGAAGTATGCCCGCATCGGTGATGGTGGAACATTCGATCGGCTGAGCCAACAAAGAACCAACGGGAGCGCTTGATGGCACAGGCGGGGGATTGTGCCTTTCACCATTTTGTCTTGAGCGGCAGGATTTTCTGTTTCGGTGGGAAGCCAATTCGATTTGTGGGGGGGGGGGGGGCGGATTCAATGACAACTCGGCGAGTTCTGAGGCGATATCCTCTACGTCGAGCCGTTCTTCGTCCTCGTCCACCTGGGCTACACATAAAATAAAAAAAAAAAAAAAAAAACCGGGATCTTTGGTCTAGAGGTATGATTGTCGCTTCGGGAACTTGCTGGTCAAACAGTAAAACCCTTCTCTAGCAGAGAAAATTGTGACAGGTCCCGTGTTTTGCCATGGTGCCGGCGACTAGGGAGATTAAAAACGAGATCTGATCGGGGGATGATTGCAGGAGCTGGCGAGGCGTCGTGATCGATCGGGCAAGGGTAGTGGAAATTGGAGATCTGCAAAGAAAAGAGGGCGGGGAGATCGATGTGGACGGGTGAGTGTTTGGTACTTCGCTGGAGTTGGGGGAGTCGAGATTCGTCGATTCGGAAGGAGACGAGGCGAGTGACATGAGTTGACGCGCGTGTGTCATGCCCAAGGGTTAGCGAGATGCTGGTCACCTTTGTTGGTGAAAGGCAGAGATCTTTCTGGTGCTGCTGGCTGGGGCATAGCAGCGAAGAGAGGATTGCGGATCGAAGGGATGGATGGGTTGGTGACCCTCTTGTTCACGGATTGTTCGACATGGTGATAGAAATGATGTATATTGGCGATCATAGCTTCTGGTCGGGAGAGGACTGCAGGAGCTGGCGATAGCGCAAGGGTATTAACACTCAGGACTTGGACAGAGAAGATGGCAGAGGGATTGACGGGCGACAAGGCGCAAGAGACGTGGATGAGTGGGTGGTCGCTGGAGTCGGGGAACCAAAATTCGCCGATTCCGACGAGCAGCAACCAGCCCAGGTGGCTTGCGTGCGAAAATCGGTCTGTGCTTGAAGGATTTCAGCCACAGCAAATTTACCACCAAAATTCCAGACGCAACATAGCCACTGGGCTAGTTGCTGGTGCCCACCACCCAGTGGTGGGGAAAAGGGCCCACGATTAGCACCGTATTCGCGTGGAACAGATTTCGAATTCGATGGTGGCTGGTGTGCGGTTTTAAGAGAAGCAAACCCCAAAACAATGATAGAATTCCCGAAAGCCTCCGGAAAAAATCGTGGAAATTCCCACAAATTTCCTAAAGACATATTATATATGTTTAGGTATAAACAAAAAGCTATGGGGATCTGCCGTGGATCGAACACGGGGCCTGCCACATTGGTTCACTGTGGAAAGTGAGGGTTTACCCGAAGGACCCGAAGCGGCAATCATACCTCTAGACCACAGATCCATTAGACCACAGGTCTCTTTGTATTTTGATAGAATTCGGACTGGAATTATGCTAGACAAACTTACTATGGTAACCAGTAGAGCAGCCCGGGAGTGCAGATTTAATTGATCCGGTGCTGGTCGGGACCTTTTTATCAAAATGATCCAGAGTAGAAAACAATTGCTAATTGTTCTTCAATATACATTAAGCACTTGTGTGATTTTGCATATGCCTTATTACACAAAGTAAATTTTATTTTATCAAAGAGTCTGACGTTTACGGTAAATATATGCATATTTCCTGCCGCGAATTCGAAATTTCAAGTTCCAAGGGCGCACAGTCTCATTCACCACCGCGTATACGGCACTCTGATCGCTACCGATAGTCCCACTTGATATAGGGTAACCGGGTTTTTATAAATCTGTAATTATCAAGGGAATTTTCTAATTCGATCTACCTTGGGACGTTTTTAATTCAAGTCAAAAACCGCATTAGTAATCTATTCTCAAATAATTGATTCGAGATATGCAAACAGCATGCGGTTTTGATTATAACAAGTTGATTTCAATTCGATTCTAGGCTAGAAATAATTTCAAAAATTCGAGTTTCAATATATAAACCTGTTACTAGAGATCTAAATAAAATACAGAAGAGAAATTATTCGGATAACAATCCCAATACACCAGCAAATCAACCCCTATACACCAGTGCCTGACGCATTAGGCAGCCGCCATCCAAATTTGTATAGCAAAGGTTTTGGACCAATTTTTAAGCCATTTAAATTGGATTTATGCTATTTTAATTAATTTCAGGCTATTTTAATTATAATTTAGCCTTTGCGCAGCTCTTAGCTTTTAGCTCCAGCTTTCAGCTCAAGCTTAAGCTTTAATTTTTAGCCTCTAGCCTTTAATTTCCAAATCCAGCTTCAGCTCCAGCTTTAGCAGCTTTAGCGCATATGTATTAAGGTCCGGAAAAGGCAGCCTGGCATGCGCTATAGCAAGGGCGAGGGCGAGGGCGAGAGTGAAAGTAAAGCCTGGCATAAGCCTTTGCTAAATAGAGCTGGAGCGTCGTGGTGGTGGTAGTGGTCGCGATATTTAACTTTGCTGCAGAGATATGCTCTAAATGGCTCGCTTAACGCGGGATCGGGCCAGGTATTGCGGCTGCCTAATGCGTCAGGCACTGGTGTATGGGGATTGGTGTATGGGGATTGTTATCCAATTATTCGAAGTCTTATTAGATAAATAGCTTAGTCATGGCTAAGTACCCAAAAATAACCCGTGTGCCGCGTGTTTGTCCTACTCCTACAACTTACACTACGGGCTATCACCAAAATCCTCGATCAATTACGAGTAATTTATCTTCTGAGATTACAAGGATGGCATAGAATTGGACCATGAAATTATCCGTCGAATCCGGAGAACCAGCAGTTTATATGTACCCAGAACAATATTTGATTCAGTTCAAAAAGAGTGTTAGAAGTTAAATACATGCAAGTATGGTGTAATTGACAAAACACAAGAATTTTTTTGACTAAAAGTGAGTGTAATGAACTTTACAAACATAGAATCTACGAACAAGCTGAAACCACATGATTGCTGTCTAATGTCGATAAGAAATAAACAGGGTTCTCGCGAGAACGTTTCAAATCGGATCAGCAGTGCCCGACCTATCGAAGGGTCGGGGTGGTTCAGGAGGTGGCTCTTGTTATCAGCCGCACCCCCAACTGTCAACATGCCCCAAGAGCTACATCCTGGAAAGCCTGAGGAGCTTGAGTAGTTTCTCGAAGGCAACACGCCTGCTCGGTCTCGCAATGGTTTGTATCTCGTCTAGGTCGTCGTACGCGCTCCAGGGCGGTAACACTAGCCCTGAGTAACTGCTAGTAGCTGCCTTCGAGACGGAAAGCTGATGAATAAAATTGGGAGCGCAGACAATTATTGGAAACTCATATTCCTAGTCACTTGGAAGATTCCGAATCACTTGGGATTTGAGAGACTTCTAATTACTTGGATTATTTCTAACGTTGTTGAAAATCCTTTGGTTACTTTGGAAATTTTTAATTATCTAAAAAACTCTCAAAGTATTTTGGATTTTGGAAATTGCCAGTTGCTTTGAAAACTCCCAGCTACTTTGGATATCCCGAGTTATTTTAAATATCCGCAACTATTTCGAATATCCACAGTTACTTTGAGAATATCGATTACTTGGGATATCCCGATTTACTTGGGATATCCGCAATTACTTTGAATATCCCCAGTTACTTTGAAAAATACTTTCGCCGATGCAAGCAGCAAACCTGTGTCCGTTCTGTGTGCTTGGGGTTCGAAAGGTCTGGTCCATTGGCACCATATTATTTTTTATGTTTCTTTGAGCATGCTAGTGCCTCCAACCGTAATACAGGTGATTTTTCTTCCTTCGGCGACTTTCCCAACTCGTCCTCCTTACTGTCCTCAACTTTCTTGTGCTCCTTGCCTTCCTTCCGTAAAAGGGTAGGAGAGTCAGAGGTGATTTCGAAAGCTCTTGATTAGATATTGTGAAAGCTTTGTGGTACTCCTCGCGGGAGCAGTTCTCAAGTCCTTAAGAGTAATCGATGGCACGGTCTGAGTTGCTCAGTGGTCACTGCTCTCAAATCCTTGATCGCAAGAGAAGCAGAGATAATAGAAACTCGCTCATGTTTGATACGAGTACGGCTTGATAGAGAATCAGAAACAAATGGCGGCCAACAAGAAGTCCAAACACTCGGCGTGGGGCTTCTGACGTTCGGAGTTGGGCTTCTGAGCTCGCGCGGCTGAGTTTCAGTGGTAAGAAGACATCTAGGGTGCGAACGGCGGCGTCCAAAGTTGCGTTGATGGCAGCTATTACACGAGTGTCTCTGGCAGAGCTGCGGTTAGCTATGGTGAAATAGAGGGAGTACAGGAACGGCAACAAACGTCGATGTTGACCGAGTAGATTGCGGTCGGTCATCTGCACCTCAGGTAACACTTTGAACTTTTTGAGGCGCTAGGCTCTAGTGCTTGAGCACGCGGCCTTTGTTGTGGTGCGCCTGGCCTCCACTTTTTCTCCAAACAACCACCGTCCAGGCAAAGGCTGGGGTGAGACATTTTCTTACGTCCACCTCTGGCAGACTTATGTCCCCGGCAACACCCCAAGTCTCGCCCTGTGCCTAAAACTTTGGCAGGCCTCCGCAGCCTCCCACCTGCGACTGACAATCTGGAAAGCCTCCGCAGCGTCCCGAGCTCCAACGGCGCCTCGACATCAAGCAAGCTCCAGCATCACTTTGAGCGCCTCTCACACCTCAACACCTCGCGCGCTTCGACAAAGTCCCACTCCGAATCAGTGCTCCGATATACAATGGGCTCTTGCTTCTCAATCCCTTCCTGCCAAGATCCCGTGTCCATCGCCATGCCGCCACCCGAGCCCCCTTCCCTCGTTCTCTCGGAGCGACCCACCTCAGGTGAGCAATACCCAGCTACTGTCACTCAAGTTACTATGATTGGTGATTCTAATACTCGAGTAAGGGGCAAGCCAGCCGGAATCACAGGAAGCCAAGCCAAAGGAGGACATCTCCCTCTCGATCTCTTCCCGCCAAGATTTCGTGTCTATCGCCATGGCGCCAAATCAACAGTTACCGACGAGCAGCTCGAACGCCGTATCCAAACGGATTGCCGTACGCCCTGGGTTATCTTTTCGGACTTCACCTCCCTACGCGATACTAGTGCCATTGGAAAGCTGCCTTTCACCAGCTACTGTCACTGTAGCTGGCTGGTACTTGGCACTAGTTACTGATACTATGGACCGAAACTTCTTGCTCCTGTATATCGGGCAATCTAGGAATGTCGAGGGCAGGATGGAGTCACATCTGGAGTCCCAAGAGGATGGATCGGGCCGGTTTCATCGAGCTATGACCGAGACGGAAACAAGGACAACCTCGTTCCATTTGCTAGGTACCGCTGGTAATCACGAAGAGTTTGCAACGGGAGTATGTGATTCCAGTTTTTGGAAATTTAGTATGCTAGATTGCTAACATTCTTTCTAGACAGCTAGTCTGTGGCTGAATGTTGTTGAAATGTTCTGGTCTCTAAGATTCCAGACCCTGCAACCCCTCTTGCTTTCGAGGGTACTCTCACCTGGCTGGGCGAGACTATCCGAAACCGGTGGCAACACGGGGAGCCCATTGGCCCAAGGAGTAGTGTTTACGATGTTAGAGATGATAAGGGATTGGTACCATGGTGGTGATCCAGCCCTCTTTCAGAGAGCTGTTAACAAATGCAGCTTGGGTGGCTGGAACGCAAGGAAGACTCATCGCCAGAGCTCGATATGGTACCAGAGAGGAGAATACCGGTCTGCCATGCCAAAATTCGGAGACGCAGAAAGCGTTGTTGTCGAATGTGTTCCCTGCCTGACCACTGGCCTACGCTTCCAAACTCTCGACACATACCCTGCATACGCCAGTACCGGAGACTATTACCTAGCTACCAAGCTACGAGACAGATGCCCGCTACATCCAATTGCGGCATTCACCCCAGCCGAAGGCCATAATTGGATGTACAAATCCCTGTATCTAGCAAAGGTGGCAAAGCAATGGCGAAAATGGGAGGAGCTGGACGCGCTCGACGCGGAAGCAGCCCGAGAGGTGTGGTCTGATGCCGAGGAAAATCTGGTGGACTATTCTCGTGATGAAGAGCTGCTTCGGTTGTCCAGGGAAGAGGATGAGAGGCGGGAAATGGTGTGGAAACATGGGTTAATGGGATTCCCTAGTCTGTCGTAGCGTGGTGGTTTGTTGTCGTTGTGAGATGAGGAAGATATCATATTGCTAATCCAGTTCGAGTGCTCTTTTATAGAATTTATAGCTTCTTCAACACTCCCATGCTGGCGTGTTAGGCGGCTAATGGCTGGCTTTCCAATAAATAGGGAGGCGTGTTCTCGAAGCTCCGGCAAGCTCCCAATGACGAGCTAAAGTAACGAGTTGTGGTAGGTAACTCATACGGTTCTGGATCAGGTACAGTAGACTTGGCTAGTAGATTCTCGTTGGGGAAATACTAGTTGCTCTTTTAGCAAAAGTGTAGCAAACTCTCCGGGCAGTCCGAGACCTTGTGCTAGGTTCCTAGGTCAAGGGAGAGAGGCCATTGATCTGAAGGATGTTCAAGCTCCCGAGATTGAGAATGAGGATACCTTGACGGACGACTCGCAGGCCTCGATTTAGCAAAGGATGTTGCGCGACGGTGGCCGATACGCCTTTCCTTTCATGCACATGGCGCTAGGATATGATGTTTGGAAGTTAGGCGATCAAGAGGGTTTGTCTTTGAACCGCAGGTCATCAGTCATAATTAGAGCCTCCTACGGCCGAAAGGCCTTTCACCCACCTCCATTGATTCTACTTGATCTTGACGAGAGTGGTCGATAGGCCTTTAATCAAGGGGCGCAATGGGTATTGCGGTCGAGATGCTTGGGGTCAGCTCTCGTGACGGTTTTTTGTAGTAATAAACAGAAGGCCTTTGAGCAAAACACTTCTTCTATGCAGTGAGTATGTGGTTGTGTGATTAACCGTCGTACATGTTCCGCGGCGCCACGCGAGGAGTGAAAAATACCGCAGCATTGATGAACATGGGCGAGAATCTCGAGAATCCGAGTGTAGCGTGGATAAACACCACTAGATTGCATGCTTACCTAGTTAGCGTCACGAACGAGAAAGTCACTGCCATCATTGCTTGACACGTTCATCTATATTTTCCACTCTGCTATCTCCATTTGCCAGCATACTCGATCTCATTTCCAAGCGTCTCGAGCACCCCTTCAGCTTCCTCGATCATATTGTCTGGATCTCAACCTCCTCGTAGCAGTACGAATGGTTGGGCTCGGGATGCGGCCCCTGCTGTGACTCTGCTGGCTGTGAGAGCGGCACGGGGCAGCCTGGAAGGAGATGTTTGATTTTCGCTGAACCCATGGTTATGCGGAGGAATCGGATAGTGTGACTGAAGGCGCCACAGCCTAGAGCCTGGTCGAAGGTGATATAGGAATGGTAGTACTTGGACTGCCGGTGAAGTTTGGAGGGAGACACGGATCTGTTCCAGTCAAAGACGATGCTAATATTTCTATCAGCGTGGTTCCAAACACCGTAGCTATTCTTTACCAGCAACGTACCTGCTGTCTCTCGTGTTCTCCAGCTTCTTTTGTAGTATTTGCTACTTCATGTGGAGTTCTAAGACCCAGTGCTTGCTCCAGCCCGGCTGTAGTGGCTGTGTCATGAGTCTTGCTCTCGCTCTCGATTCGGCGGGCTTGTTGCAAAAGCCTTTCGGCTTGCTCTACTTTATTTGTAAAGGCGGTGTCCGTCGACTTGCTCTGGGTGTCAAGATTGCGAGCTTCTTCCTGAAAACTCTCGGCATAATGGATGTTTCCCTGGTCGTCATGTTTAGCTCGATTGGAGCTCCGAGGCGGTCTTTTTTGTGCAAGCGACCTCTTCTTGCATGTATTGTATGCTTCGTATACTTGATCCTATTGCGTGAGGCGCTCTTTGAAAGTACTAGCATGACCTTGGGTCTCTGCAACCTGCATGCTCAGGAGGAATGAGGTTGTCAGGATCTCAAACATGCATTGAGCGATTTAACCCTGGCTGAACCGGACAGTACCGGTGCTGTGCGGCAAGATTCGAAGCCTATATAGTCCATAAGGGGGTATATGAGTAAAATAGCTGTTACGGCTGAGATTGCGGTCTCTCATATGCAAATCATGTGACATATCTTGCGGCGCTAGGCTTTAGCGCTTGAGCACACGGGCTTTCGTCGTGTGCACCCAGTGCCAGGCTTCCGCTTCTCTTTTAAAACCACAAGCCAGTGTTTTGGGACAGTAAGCTCCTGCAACGAAAAGCGCCTGCAACTAAGAGGGCCAGCGACAGAAGCTCTCGCAAGTCCAAATTTGCCCCCAATACTTTCCCAAGCACGAAGTTCTTTGCAACAAAACAGCAGGTTCCTACTCTCGCCGGCCTTGAAGCTTTCTGGGCAATCTCTCGCCTGCAAGAGCCACGAGTCACCATCGCCAAACTGGGCCTCTCTCTAAAGCCTTGCCCGGAACCTATACCGTCCCTCTAGCAAACACCATCGAGCCTTCCTGCCACCAGCCACGTTTCACCCACTACCATCTTCCTCAAACGCACCCGTCGCATCGAGTCATAGGGAGAGGTATCTAACTTTGCAAATTCCCTCAAACCGAGCAGCATCACTCGACACACGACACACGAGCGTCAGCTCAAGCCAATCCTATTGTCTGCGTCTACATCAGCGAAATTCGACCCCTCGACCCCAGCGAACTGGCAAGCACCCACCGTCAACCTCAATCTCCCCGCCTTCTTCTCTGTGCAGATCTCCACCTCCTACCACACGCTTGCCAGCCCTTGTAACCCTTCCCGACTAGGTTTCGTCTTCAACCTCTCTCGTTGCCGGCACCATGGCAAGGGATCTGCATCATAGAGGATACGAGAGACCCGCTGCTCCTTATGACCGTTTTCCTCCACCGAACCGTCCAATGCGCAATCCGCTATTCGGTGCCGTATCTCAATCCGCCGCAGCAGACCAACCCCCCTCGCCTATCGAGAATTTCCCACCTCTCAACAACGAGGACCACCAACGTCTCCCCAGCCCTCCACTCATCCGCAATCCGCTGTTTGGCGCCAACCTACAGCCAGCGGCACGAGAACCCTCTCCCTTGTTCACCTATGAGATTGAGCAGCCAATGCCGCTGATCCGAGTGGGCCCATGGGGGATATCGATTCAAACGAGACGACCATCGATCATGGTGAACAACCAAGACGGATCAAGATTGCCGTTGGACAAAGAGGCCCTCAAAGCCAAAACCAAGCTCTCGGCAGTCGCCCCCCATGTTGTCAGCAAACCTCCTCCGCTGGCGAAAGGCCGAAAGGCCTCAACTCCCAGTGACTTGGACCCTGCTCGCCCAAGCAAGAAGCCTCGTTTGTCTGCCGAGGCCAGCCCGACCTCAATGCCACGTCCGGCTCCGTCGCCTCGACCCCGAACTGTGCCTCCCCCCGCCACACACCCGAACACGAGGACTTCAGACAACAATGCACGTTCGGTCGACATCATCGACCTGGCCTCATCGTCGCCCCCAGCGTCGCCGTCCCGTAACGAAACCCTTTCTGTAATTCCTGCAGCATCTGTGGCTCCGACTCCCGTTGTCGTAGCAGCGCCGGTTGCTCCAGCTGCAGTTGCGAGTGGTGGTGCTACCACTGGACAACACTGGAAATACAGGAATACGATGATGGTGGCAGATACTGATGGAGCCGAGCCGTTGAGCGACACCTGAGATTTGGTTGATGTTTGAACAGCTTGGTACGATGGAGACGGCACCTGCAATTGCGGTCGAGAGCTCGCAATGGATGGGAAGAAGTGGTATCATTTGGAGCTGGGAAATATTCGTTTTGCTGTCAATGTGAGGGGGGGAGGCACGCACATGCTTTGATATTTGTGGTCGAAAGACCTTGTTTATTCTGACCAGCTCTCTCACGAGGTTCGGTTGGAATTGGACTTGGCGCGAGATGTTTTGCTGTTTGTGGTCGAAAGACCTTTTTATGTAATTAGCTCTATCAAGAGGATTAGGTGTGTACGTTTGCGCTTGCCGGAAGCACACGGCGGACCTTAACTAGCCAAAACAACGTTGCAAGGTCAATCAGATGTTTCCAAGTTGCTATTCAGGTCACCCTAAGCCACTTGGTTTCTCCACCAGCAGACGAAGACTCGCCCTATTTCTGACTGCGCCCAACCCCGTTGGAATATTTGGACCCTTGAACTGGACTGGTTCAAACTATTAGAGGCCCTGGATTCGATCAGTAATAGCCACTTGCTCGTTTTACTTGATAGACCGGGACTCAAGCGTATGGTTTTCGATCACCCCTTTGCAGAGTAGCAGACTGAAATTCTGGGACCCTGGAGACCCATACATTGGTCTCCGATCCTCTACTCAACTAAAAGCACGATTCCATTGCAATTTCACTCCATCCATGATCCGTGTGATGATGAAAATGCCCGTCGTACCTGACAGGACAAAATTTCCCTACACGCAACCACGGCACGACAACAATCCTGCCCACTGCTGAACCTGATGGATGAGACGACAAGAAGAGGATAAGTACTCCAAACGGGTCCCCTACTGACTAATTCATGCTTTATGACCTTGGAGAACGACATTGCACGATGCGATGGAAGTTCTGAGTTGCCGCCGAGCTCCGTTCCTTCCCTTCTCGAGTTGGCAGGTGCAACCTCCACCTCAGCACGCACAAATCAGAATTTTCTTCCCCCTCGATATTTGCCCTTCCTCCGTGACCTGGTTCCTCGCAGACCTGCTGAAAATCGAGTCTTCCACCCCTCAAGCCCCGACTCAACTTCGTCAGTTCGTCTCGACTCCAATCCACACACATCACCCTTCATTCTCGACCCGTCTCTCTTCTCTGCACCGCCGACCCTTCTCGCCAAAACGCATACTCCGCACACTCAACCATCCGAAAGGCATCTCCCTTCCACCCAGACCCCACAATATGGCCCTGACGCTGGGCCGCGATTCGAACCTGCCACCATGGATAGTCTTTCCATTGACTGAAACTCAGAAGTCCATGCTAAGAGGATGGGAGGCAGGAGGCGTATTTGAGCTCTCATGTACCTTTTACGACATGGCGAAAGAGCAGAAGCGCAATCCAGACAACAGCTGGCGTAGAGCTAGCCTGGAGAAGGTCATTCACGATTTCGAGAGCGGGGAAATGGAGCTCTTCCAAATGCTTACCTCCATCGCATCCGACAGGCTCATCCGCCCCCTGATCAACAACACGGTTGCCTGGTCCCACTTCAACGACCGCCATTTCGAAGACGAAAGACAGCACGAGATGGATGTCTGTGGGACTTATCTCAATACCATCTGGGTAGAGCGGGACGATGAAAGAAAAGGATTTTTCTTGAATCAAGAACAGCAGAAGAAGCTAGGAGACACGATTCGAGGCTACATCCAGTCGTAAGAGTTGACCGATGGCGCGGCAGATGATGCCAAAGAGGAAAAGATTCAGCTGGCAGAGGACGAGCTGGAAGAGGCACGCGGTGTTCTGAAGACAATGGGATATGAGATTGATCGGTTGGTCCTAGGCCAACGGGCAAAGATCGGGGAGAGGGCCTTCATCCGCGCCGGAAAGCCCCAAGATGCCAAGAGGCTGATGACCATGTTCTTGGCCCAACGCCTAGATGATAGGCAAAGCCCTTGCGAGATCGGATGCGCATCGAACATGGAGGAGCAAGCCCAGGACCATTATCCCGAAAACAGTCCCAGGGGCACCGGCAACGAGAACTTCGCTCTTGTTGTCGGTTGTCTCCGATATATGGGACTAACGCCCCATGTCCTCAGTATTCCGCACATTTCTGTCTGGCATGAAGGGCAGGTCCAACTCAGCGAGATTCTGGGCACAATGTTGACTTCGTCGTCAACTGACGAATGTGGCTACAATGGCCACCAGCCCGGCACAAGCAAAGGCGTCGACGATGGAGCTGTCACCTCCCCTTCCGATTGGGTCAGAGAGAACGAGCTCGTGCATGGCGAAGGAAGCATGCTCAACACCGTCGTCAAAGATCTCCTGGAGAACCAGATACCTCTGTACAAGAGGGCAAAGGAACTGATGGGAGAGAATTCGCCGAGAATCAACGAGTTCGTAGAAAAGCTCCTGAAACCTGCGCGCGAAAAGCTCCGCGCCTTTATAGAGCTTGCGCCGACTCAGGACATGGTGGATGAGTACATCGAGAGCATTGAGGAGCGGCTCGCTATGGTGAACTTGCGATCCGAGGAACTTGCGAATGCGCACGCCTTCCACGAGCAACTGCAGGCGTGGTTGAACAGCTGAAGAGTCGTCCTTGCCGAAAGGCACTTGCTCTTTCTTCACATGCTCGGGCGTGTGGAGACAACTATGCTTCAGGGATGGGTGAAAGATTCGACGATTTGCTGGTGGCAGTGGAAGCAACCATATGTTTTGGGATGGGATCGAGATGGAGATTTCGGCGGGGTTTGGAGGTGGCTGTGCGATTTGCTCTACATTCAACTCGAATTCTGTACTGCCGAAAGGCATATGTGTCTTTTCACACGAGTATGACCATGCCTGGTGGTTTGCTGGGGAGTTAGCTGAAACAAGTGGTCAAAGTTAGAGTAATAGAATGAGGTTCGATGCTAAGAAGCTAGATATCGTCTGATCATGGTTCTAGACAATATTCCTTGATCAGTCTTTCGGCTTTCGGTTTTCTCCTAGCATCCCGGTTCTTTCACTGATCTGCCTTCCATATCTTCGTCCGCAACTCAACCGACGCTTAAAGCAGTCCCTGAGCTCGAGACAAGATCCGCCTTTCGGCTCTACCAACAGATCCCTGCTTTTCTTTCGGTATCTCGTCTACAGTCTCTGAATAATTGTAAATATCCCAAATAATTTGGAATGTCCCAAATTACTTGGGATATCGCAAAGCACCTGGAACATTCCTAGTTACTGGGAATATTCCTGATTATTTGGGATATTCGCAATCCAGCGGAGACTGTAGGCCGTATTCAGACTTTTTTCCACCCACTGTAGCTGTTACGGCTGATATTGCAATCTCTCATATGCAAATCATGTGACACATCTTGCGGCGCTAGTCTTTAGCGCTTGAGCACACGGGCTTTCGTCGTGTGCACCCAGTGCTTCCGCTTCTCTCTAAAAACCACGATCCAGTGTCTTGGGACAGCAAGCTCCTGCAACGATAGGCGCACCACCAAGCGTGCCCTCGACAAGAGCCCGCAGGGTTGCACTTCTCTCTGCAAGCCACCGCCGCAAGCTCCAAGACTTCTCGAAACCCACCGCAAACCCCTACTATCGCTGGGCTCGAAGCATCCCACATCCACTCTTCCCAGCAAGCCATCGACAAGAGCCGTCCAAGCTCAACATCGAGCCGGATCCACTCCTCTGTGCAAGCCATCGGCCAGAGCCGTGCAAGCCTGAAATCCAGCAAGACGTATTGAGCCTCACCCACCAAAGGTGCCACCAAGCTCGAAATCGAGCAAGACTTCTTCAGCCTCACCCACCGCACACGACACAAGCTCACCATCGCCAAGCCGGGCCTCTCCCTCTACCAGATACGATCCAGCCACCACCCACCGTCCGCCCAAGACTCCCGATCCTTCACCCATTGATCCTGAACTCACCACTCGCCTATCTGCCCCCCCCTCAAATTTTGCCACGATGGTCTCCAAGGGCGAAAGCTCATCCCCTCCACCCCCCAAAAGGCAGCGTAGAGCCAAGAAGGATGATGAACCTTCGCTGCCCGAAGCGTGCAGAGCCGTGCGAAGCAATCCCGACATCCCACGCCAATTAATTCAATTGCCACTACCTCGCGGAGGCATTGAATACAGTGACGTATGGGATGAGGAAGACGAGAGGGCGCCGCGAAACGCATGGTCCGAGGACGTGGAGGACTCTTTGGAAGCTTTCAAGTCGACCTCTGAGTCCAAAGCTTTTAAGTACTGTTGGGTAAGAAGGGAGTTTACTCCGACTGAGGTTATTGGTCCTACCTTGCTTCCAGACAAGAAATACCGGGTTCGCGAGTACCACGACGCCCTCACCAAGCTGACAGCTATACCGGTGGTCATTGAGAATTTGGAGATTCTTCAGTACGGTGTCGCCAGGGCCAAATGGCTGCGCAACTCCGAAGGCCCCGAGCCCACCCCTCCGGTATACCCTTCAGTGCTCGACGAAGCAGTTAGCGACATGGTGGCGATGGCGGAATATGGAGGCACAGCCGAAAAAGCCATCAAGTTCCTGAAAGATATTATCTTCGAAGACAAACGGGTGTTGATGGTGGAGTCTTTGAAAGCGATGATGAAGCCAACCTATGCACCGGTGACGAGGAAAAAGACCGAACTGGTCCACCAAGACCTGACAGCGGTGGGAAAGGCCTACGATGATATGGTGAGAGCCAACCCAAAGTACAAGTTTCAGTTGTGGGATGAGCTGTGGGCAGGTGCGAAGGAGTCGACCAATCCAAAGGATTGGCATGCTACCTTCATGCTCCTAGCGTACTCGGAGATCATGGATCTCAAAAGGCAGGAGCGTATTGAACAGAGAGCGGAGGGAGTGGTTGGGGAGGCACCGGATACCAGGACGGAAGAGGATCCGGAACCCAAGGTCAAGAAGGAAGAGAGCGACTGATGGAAGAAAGGGGTATCCCTGGAGCTTGTCTGTGTTGCTGCAGGAGTTTGGGTGGAAAGACATCGATGGAATTTTGGGGCTGGTTGAGCTGTTGCCTGGCGAAAGCCATTTGATCATTAACAGGTTACAAATTGCCGTCTGGGTGGCATTTGACGGAGGATTGGGGTAACGTGTTGCTGCAGGGGTTCGAGGTGTTTGCGATTGATTGAGATGTTGCTGGGCATTGCTGTGACCGGGAAAGGATCATTTTGGCGAAAGCCATTCATGTATTAGCAGACTGCGGTCTGCAGTGGCACGAGATGTTGCTGGACGTTGCTGGGGAGTTAGCGGATTGCTGTCTGCGATACCATTGTACCATCATGATGGAATTATCACGTACCCGCCCGCAATCCCAAGGCATCAGGACCACTTAGATTCCTCTATCGCTGGCGCTGTTTGTCGATGGAAAGGACCGTTAAAGGGAGCGAGGGCCGTATCCAGTGACTTTGGCTTTCCAGATAACCCCTACTCGATGATCTTATCATTTCACAGATCGCGCTCTCGAGAACCAAGGGACTTCACCAAGGTTCGAGCAGAATGGTGTCAGTCATTGGTAGCGTATCATACGACAAGATCAATAGAGTTCTCGTAAAGGGATTCTCGTCCTCGGATACCTACTTTCTGGGCCGTGAGTCCTTTGATGATGTGCGTTCGCAGCCAAAGGCAGGCGAAATCGGGGTCAAATATCCACAAAGAGATCCCTCCTTCTCCATCTTCCAGTCTCCCAATCCTTCTAGACGCAAAGCAAAGGCTTTCGCCCCCTCCACCGGGGTTTGGATGAACAAAATTGGTAAGGAATCAGCACCAAAGGGGGTCAGCCATTAAATTGACTGCTGCTTTTTCCAGAGATTGCACTTGCCTTCCCATACACATAGGAACTTAAAACGAAGGTGAGCTCACTGCTGCAGTCGACTCGTGTCCTGGTTCATGCGAAGCTGGCGAGGGACAAGAAGCCACCACGGTACTATCCCGTGGCCACCATGTGATCCCCCTTTTACATAGTCCAGCATGCTCCCGAGGCCGTTCCTCCTTTATAGGACAACCCCATTTCTGCCTGGGCCGCTATCTACTTACCATGATAGTCCGCCCGTCAAATGTTATCATGTTCAAAACGACATTGACGCTGAGTCGCCGATAGACAAATGTGAAGTGGAGATCCAACCCTCTTAGGAATTTTGGGATAGGCATCCACTCAGATGCCTGAGTGTACTCCGAGATTCCCAGTCGCTATTCAGTGACTTGCAGCCCTGGATACACCGTCTCCGGCAGGACAAACAGAGCTGTTTCCCCGGCACCCATGGGATCAGCGAGGAGGACCTCTGAATAAACGCCCCCCCGGCGGTACAGAGAGATCCCGGGACTTCCGAGATGCCTGCTAGCGCTCGACGACGGTCCGACGGGCAAGTTGTTGCCTGCTCTGGGTTTTCAAGCCTCTGTATAAAACTGACGTTGTTCTTTTGCGAGCACAAGGGGTGAGGAGAGTGCATCTGAGAGGTGAGGGGATTCCGAATTCTGGACTTGAGCAGAGGGCACTGACCCTCCGATAAGCTCTCGCGATACGCCGATAAGCAAAAAATAAATTTCGCGAGAACACCAAAGATGCCCCCAATTGACCTCTGGATGAACCTCCCTCTCTCGCACAACCCCCCAACCTCCCCCAGCCCATCGCAATCATGGGCAAAGCCGCCTCGCAAAAGCGCAACAGCGCTTCCTCAAATTCCGCGCCCTACAGCAAGAAACCCAGCACCACCTCCGCCTCCAACAATGTCTTCAAATTCAACACCAACCACGGCCAGCACATTCTCAAAAACCCCGGTGTGGCGGACGCCATCGTGCAGAAAGCCTTCCTACGACCTTCCGATACCGTTCTGGAAGTCGGTCCGGGAACGGGAAATTTGACGGTTAGGATTTTGGAGAAGGCCGCGAAGGTCGTGGCGTGTGAATTGGATCCGAGGATGGCGGCTGAGGTGACGAAGAGAGTGCAGGGGAAGCCGGAGGGGAAGAAGTTGGAGGTGATTGTGGGTGATGTGTGCAAGATTGATTTGGATGAGTTGTTTGGGAAGAATGGCGTTGGGGGCGTGGGGGGTGGGAAGCTGGATGTTTGTATTTCAAATACGCCGTATCAGGTATGTTTCTACGAGTCTATTTTCGAGGGCTGCAGATCTAGCTTGGGGACTATGGCGTCGAAGAGGAAGAGCATGGAGCAAGGCAAAGCCCAGGGCCTGGTGCGATGCGACAGATCGGCGTCTATAGCGATCAAGACTATTTACAGCGTGCTAACATTCGTCAACAAACAGATCTCCTCCCCCCTCGTCTTCAAACTCCTCGCTCTGAAGCACCCACCCCGCTGCTGCGTCCTCATGTTCCAACGCGAATTCGCCCTCCGCCTCACCGCCCGTCCCGGCGACGCCCTCTACTGCCGCCTCTCCGTCAACGCCCAATTCTGGTCCAAAATAACCCACATCATGAAAGTCGGCAAGAACAACTTCCGCCCGCCCCCACAAGTCGAATCATCAGTCGTGCGCATCGAGCCAAAAATCGGCTCCGAGCGACCCAATGTCAGCTGGGATGAATGGGACGGTATGCTGCGTATCTGCTTTGTGCGCCGCAATCGCACGATGCGCGCTTCATGGGGAAGCCGAGAAGTCGTGGCGCTGATTGAGAGGAATTACAAGACTTGGTGTGGAGTGAACAATATTCCGGTTGATGAGACGGTTGTGGAGAATGGGGATGAGGACGAGGAGATGGATGTTGACGGCGGTGCGGGGCAGGAAGAGGAGTGGGGTGGCATTATGGAAGTCGATGACGGTGATGAGGATCCGGCGTTCTTGAAGGAACAGGCCGAGGCGGCGAGGAGGGAGAATGACGGGAAGACGAAGAGCAAGAGGAAGAAGACGAGAGTGCAGGAGATTGTGAAGGAGAAGATCCGGAAGGTGTTGGAGGATGTTACGGGTCTTGCGGATCAGAGATCGGGCAAATGCGATGAGAATGACTTCTTGAAGCTGCTGTTCGCCTTCAACGAGGAGGGTATTCATTTTGCATGAGCAAGCTGATATCACTACACTCGGCGTTTGGGGCGAACGGGGGTCAAAAACGAATGGTTCGAATATGGGTCAAGCACGGCGTTGGAAGAGGCAAACTGGTCCGGAACGACATTTTTTCTGGGGAATCACTTGTCCCTGGACACCAAAACTGCGTGGAAAAGTAATACGCGAAGAATGGATGGGCCGTCTTGGTGCAAAGCTACTCTAGGTATACTACATGTATACCGCAATATACCCCGGAGAAGGAAATCCTCCATTCCGTTCTTGATCATGACCGCTATCATAAATACCCGAAGCACCAGTCCTTTATATGCCCATTCTATGGCACGCTCATGCAAATCATTTCTTTCACCCCCCTCTCCTTGAACCCACTCAAGCACACCTCCAAACCGCACACTCCCCCAACAACCCCTTATCCCCTTTCAACCTCTCCATCGTCCCCTTCTCCAACCCAATACAAACTTCCACACCGCCTTCGCCCATCTCCTCCTTCCTGCCTCCCGGAATTCTCGGAAATAGCGCAAAAATCCCATCTGTCAACGCATTCCGCCATCTCAACCTCTTCACTCCACCACCCATCACCTCACCCCACACATGTTCATAATAAGGCTGACGCACCCAGGATGTACAGCCCATATGCGCTTTCTGACTATCGTACCCACTAGGACAAAGCCTGCCGATATCGTCTACTGATTGAATTGCGGCGATTTTGTCTCTAATGACTTTATCGGTGACTTCGTCCACGGATTTGCGGATGATTGTGGCGAGTGTACGGAGTTGGGCTGCGATGGCGGAAGTGCTGGATACGGAAGGGGAGGGTAAGAGGGAGAAGGGAGCGAAGGCTTTGGTGACTAATACGACGTTGCCGGTGAAATCGGAAGGAAGGGGAGGGGAGAGGCGGGGACGCCCGTTTAAGGCCATGTTGAACATGCTGTAGGGGGGTGAGACGCCGCCGATGGATTGGCGGGCGCTAGTTACGGCGCTCCAGATCAGTGCGCAGAGGGCGTCGTTGGTGGATACCCAGTTGGGACTTGCTTCGGTTTCGGCAGAGGACGAGGAGCCGTCGCTGGCGGTGCTCGAAGTACGGTTTTTTTCGGTGCCATTGGCTTCGGTGTCATTGCTCTCTGCTCCATTATTCTGGGAGCCGTCGGTTGAGTTAGCGATCCCCTTGAGGCGCTGGAGAGAAGCGTCCGAGAAGAAGAGCACGGCGGAAGTTGTTTCCGCAGCCGCGCCCGTTAGGTAGGAAGGCGGTTTGGCATTCCCTGTCGCTGTTTCCGAGGCCGGACGAAGCTTATATTCAGGGTGGTTGGCGAGACTGCCGGTGCCGCGACCACCTGTTCGCAGAGCACTGTTGTCGGTGCAAGCGGGTGTGACGAATTCAGAGCCGTCGGCGCCGCGGGAGAAGGCAGACCAGATCTCGAAGAGCTTGACCATGCCGGCTTCATCCATCACACAGTGATGGACACCGGAAACCAGAATCACGCCGCCATCGATAAGGTTGACTTGTGCTTTTAGCACGCGGGAGGGGTTTTTGGAAAGGTCGGGGACGACGAGGGAGGAGTCGACAGCGAGAGGGTTGAATTCGCCGGCGCGGAGAGTGGCGTACGAGTAGGTGGAGCGGAGGTCGCTGATCTCGAGAATGTCACTGGCGCCGAAATAGGGGGCTTGGACGGCTAGGGATCCGGCTTGTGGGGCATTCTTGAGAAGGCTGACGGTGCCACCTATGATGGGAAGAGCGTCGATGGTTCGTTGGAGGGTTTGTTGGAGATGGGTGATGATAGTCTCTGGCTCTGCGGTAGAAGCGAAGTAGAGGAGTTTGGGAGTGTGGGTGCGTGGGGAGACATGATCGAGGGGTGAGAGTGGAAAGACGAGGTCTTCGATCGGTTTCTCAATGGAACCCATCTTTCAGGATCTGGGTTTGGACTTGTGAAGACTTGTGAAACTTTCCTGCTTTGGAGAGTTGGAGTATTCTTTCGCGTGTTTTGTCTCGGCTCTGGGGACACTTGAACGGGAGGAGGCAGGCTCATGCAATAATCGAGTCTGGCCGAGGACATGGACATATAACAGGCATACCACTTACCTTCCCAATGGTTATCCCTCACCTGCTCCTGCCTTGTGCTGGGGGTGGGGATGGCCGCATTCTGCATTTGGAGTACAAGGCTAGTGGTTCATGGCTTGGACGGTGTGATTGAGATCAACCGCCTCGTACTTCCCCACTGCATATTATTGTACCTTGTTTGGTGAGAGTGAGCTGCCTCCCATATGCATCTCATAAATTGTTGACATGCGGGGAGGCTTGCCAGCTTGATATGGCTTTGGATATGAGCCGGATATTCAGTCATATCCGGTATACTCTTCCCAGTCGCACAAAAACAAGGAAACCCAACTGAGCACTCTGAGCTTGGGGGCGAATGAGATGCCAGGCGCATGTAATCACATACATGACACCCCAAGTTCTCGGGGCTTTCCGACTTTTTTGAACCAAGATTTTGGGACGAAGTTGAACGTCAAACTGAAACATCTTGACATGACAAAATGCGAGTTTCCACTTTAAACCCAATTGGGCCAACATGAACAATTTGATAAGAGCTTTGACCGCCTATGACGTGCATGCCCCACGGACTGGAGGCTTGGGAAGATTTTGACGCCCTGAAAATCTCGAACATGATCAGACGTCGCTTTGTAAATCTACAACGTCGAAAACCTGTGATTTGCGGCTGGCTTCGTGGGTTGCACGCAGTAGGGGCAGTGTGACGGCGTCAATGGGCTCAGAGGGAGCGGACCTTCTCCTATCCTGCATGATATCGACTGAACGAGAATCAAGTATTTTACCCGCGTCCCCAAAAGGACGCCCCCCGCCACCCCCTCTTCGATGATGATGGCTCTCTCCGTGGAAATTTGAACGTATAACGAGGCCAACTCGAAAGGGAAAATTATCCGAAGGGCAGGCTGAATGAGTAAGTAGTGGCTTCTCCTCTGTGTATCTTGCATTGCAGGCTGTATTGCTGCCAAGGGTTTGTAGGGATTTGGGTCGGTAGTAATATTCCCCGAGTGGTCAGGAAGACAGCGACAAGATGCGGATTGCGGGGGGGTGCAGAGTCAAGGTCCATCGTCGTCACTTGAAGTTGAAACTTGAATGGCTGTCGTCTCGATAAGCTCAAGCATGGGAAGGATGTAAGCAAAAACCGGAGTCCGAAGCGGCTCGTCTCTTTTGGATACATCTGGCGACTGCTTCCGACCGCTGCTCTCGGTGGCTGCATGCAGGAAATCTGGATGATCAGCCAGAGTGGTGTGCTCCTTTGCGAGGGAATTTTGAGTCCAGGAATTCTTGGCTTGTGAATATCATGGCCTCCTTTACTTGTAAGCGAGTTCATGTTCCTTTCCAGGGGGCCACCACACTGCAAAAAAATGCATCTCCTGAGTGGTGTCGGACACGTCGTCGCCTCCACACCCTCTTCTCACGAGCATGCTGCCTGCCGCATGGCCTTTCCCATTTCCTTTCTTTTTCCGAGCTTCAATTCGATCTTCCGAGTGGCTTGCGGGCCTGCCTGTCACCTATCCAAATATGTATTAGTCCAGGATCTGCATTTAGGCTCTACCTTTGCAGATCATCCGAGGATCTGAGTATTGGCGTTACCACATGGCGAATCATGAATGGCGGCGACATCTGCAATCAGCACCCCGATCTTCAAACGGTTTCCCTGTTCCGTGAAAATGCCACCCGGAAATGGCCTCGAGGAGGTGAGGTCGGACAGCGGCCCGCAGATGGCAGTCGTAGCCCAATCCGCGTGTGTCAAAATCATGGCAACGTCCGCTAGCCTCCGTGTCCGTTGCTTTTCAGTCTTCAGGGGTAAGACTCGCACAAAAAAAAGAATCTGGGACAGTGGAAACATTTGTATGCTATGAGAAAGATTAGCGTAGGCCTCGAGTAAACCCTTGGCAGTGGGAATGGAGGCGCCAACAGAAAAGAAAGGCGGAATTGGGGACCAAAATCGAGCTGTAATATTGTTGCAAATCAATGGCCTGATTGTTGCAGCGGCACAAACGCAGCAAGCATGAGAGTGGCTTTTCATTGATACGCTGGTGCGGGGTGGAACAACTTTATATCGCATAAGCCTTCCCTCTCCTGGCCACTGCCAATTCATGGATTACGATTGATTTCCGCCCACAGCTCGCCAGATTAATTACCTTAAGGTTAGGTGGGTGTGATCCGCAAGATCTGCGCCCATTCCTGTCTTGGCTGTCGTATTGCCCAGATAGAGCCCCTGTCGGTGTCGTCCACCATGTCCAGCGACCGAGGATCCCGCAACGCATTGCGCATATTACCTTTTGTGAGTATCGGGGATCTTCACTCGAAGCCCGGAAGCTGCATCCTGGCTGCTCTTCTATTTTTCCCTCTCAGTTTGCTTGAGCTTGATAGCCACGAGCTTGTCAGTTGCACGTCCACGTATCGTATCTTTCTTCGCTCCTTATCTTTTTGTGTTGCCCTCTTTCCTCTGTACACTGAATTCTCCCCTCATCTGTCGTCAAGTGGCAGGTAAGGACAGCAAGCGTCTTCATCGCCGTCAAAATGCATACTCTATACATCGCCCTCGGTGGGGCCCTCATACTGGTCATCTACAGGATAGTGTCTGGCCGCGATGCTCGGAAAAGAATTGCCGTGGAATCCGAGAAGATGGGCTGCAAGCCTCCGCCGATGATGCGCCAAAAGGATCCGTTGGGGATTACCAGACTATACGAGCTCGCGAAGGCCAATCGAGAAGGAAGAAATCCGCAATGGTTCCAGGGCATTATGGACGAGGTCGGGAAAGACTGCCATACGATACGGGGAAGCCTCCTTGGAGACGATGTGATCATAACCCGGGACCCTGAAAACACAAAAGCTATCTTCGGGACACAATCCGCCGATTTCCTCATCACCAAAACGCGCCGTGAGGTCTGGTGGCCGCTGCTTGGACGAGGTATCTTCACAAACGAAGGCGAAGAATGGAAGCATTCGCGCGCTCTCATGCGCCCCAACTTCTCCCGCGAACAGGTTTCCGACCTCGATCTCGAAAACAAACATGTTCAAGTCCTCCTAAACCTGGAAGACCTGCGAGCCGGCCCCGATGGCTGGACAGAGCACGTTGACCTCTCTCCGCTATTCCTCAACCTGACACTCGACACTGCGACCGAATTTCTTTACGGCGTATCTGCAGAGAGCCAAGTCAACAATTCTGCTGTGGCTCTGAGGAAGAACAAGGACAGCAAGATCCCCCGTGACGATTTCGGTGCTCATCTCGACGGCGGCAAAGAAGCGATTTATGTCAGAGCATTATTCGGCAGATTCCACCGTCTCCTCCCTTCTGGCGAATATAAGCGCCACTGCAGAGAACTAGCTCGTCAAGTCGACGTCTATATCGACGAAACACTGGCTCGCAAAAAGAGTGGAAAGATCGAATCTGGTCACGAAAAGACCTTCCTCGAAGAACTCATGAAATACACGCAAGACCGCTACGAGCTCCGCTCCGAGACCCTCAATGTCCTCAACGCCGGACGCGATACTACCGGCGCCGCAGTAGGCTGGATGTTCTACTTCGTCTCGCGGAGCCCGCGGGTCTTCAACAAGTTACGAGCCATCATCCTTGAAGAATTCGGCGCCAGCCACAAGGAGGAAATCGAATTCCAGAAGCTACGCAACTGCCAATATTTGCAGCATGTGATGAACGAGGCGATGCGGCTGGCGGCGGTGGTGTCACTGAACGAGAGAGTTGCGGTCAGGGATACGACGTTGCCGCGAGGAGGCGGGCCGGATGGCTCGCAGCCAATCTTCATCCACAAGGGCCTGCGGGTCATGGTTTCGAAGTGGGCGATGCAGCATCGGGCCGATATTTGGGGAGCGGATGTTGAGGAGTTTACGCCGGAGAGATGGGAGACGAGGCGTGCTGGCACGGGCTGGGAGTTTATACCCTTCGGAGGAGGTCCGAGGAAGTGTATTGGTCGTAAGTCGAGATTTCTGCTTGTTCTCTCATCCCGTTTCCCGTTTACCAGCCTTCTTTTCTCTTGCAAATGCCTCTCTGGTCAAATGCTTTCTTTGACAAAGTGCTGCTGTTTCCATCCCCATTCCAAATTCACCCCTTCGTAAATTCATATCTTCATTCACCAATCGAACCCCTTTTCTACCTCGGCATCTCAAAGCTCCGTTCTCCCAACATCACGCCACTTCCCCTCCAACGTCGTGTCACGCAACACGACACTCCCCACACTCGTCATCTCGCATCAATTCACTCTTGTCCAACTTTACTATCTTACAGGCCCCCCAAACATTACAAAAGCTGACACGCCCCTCAACAGAGCAATTCGCTCTCACCGAAGCCTCCTTCATCCTGGTACGCTTCCTACAGCGCTTCGACCGCATCGACAATGTCGAGCCCCTCGGTCCACCCAAATACAAAGTCACCGTGTCCAACCGCTCCATGACCGGCGTGCAGGTGCGCATGCACCAAGCTGCACCGGTCTAGTCCCTACCGCCTCTTACGCCATCTCGCCATTCCCCCCTCATCTCCCCTAGCAATCCCAATCTCCCCCGATGATCTGAACTTCGGCTCTAGAAAACAACTTTGGTGGATACGAAAATTGGAAGTAAATATTGCACTTTAGATGAGCTGTGGGACGAAGTTTATATTAGCTGGTGCGCTATGGGTTCTATTGGTAGATGACTTGCTAGTATGGGATTTTTTGGACCTTCGGGAAAACTCTAAGCAGCCTCTCTTTGGATGGAACTTGGTGATGGGGATCTTTTATGACCATTTTGGGTTTTGAAGGAGGAAAGCATACCATAGCTGGCATTTGAACTCTGGCTCTACTAGATTCACATACATATTTGCGTACCTTAGGGACGACAGATCGGAAATATTCACTGATGTCCTGGGAGAGCATGCTTCGTTTGTCTTACGGGATTGTTGAGTGTTGAAATAACCATGTTCCTGTGTTCAGCAATTTTCGCTTTTATGTGAGGCTTCTTGGATCTCCGTCAGTACTTTACTTCCACTCAGTCTGCACCTGGCAAGTCGCCAAGTCTCGATAGTTCTTTCTCCCTCCCGCTCTGAACGAAAGTGAGATTGAGAGAAACAATTTCATGATTCAGGTACCCAGGTATCTATGACGGCGTGGATGAGCTTATTGTGCAAGAAAGACATGGATGGTGCTACGAAACACGGCTTGCTGAAGAACCAAGTATAGAATAAGCAAATTTGGGGTGGTGGGACGGGTGGAAGGTGTGGAGGGAAGGTGGGAATGTTGTGGCGATCTCGTGCTACCACACGACTGGGGATTGGGATCATCGAGTGGGTGAGGCTTTACGAGATGAGAGGAGGCTGGGGGTCTAGTGAGGAAAGCGTTTGTGGGTGGGGATACGGTTCAAGAGCGATAATATTTCATTGAGCGATAGTTGAGTGGTCTCTTAACAGCAGTTCGGTTCGACGACAATGAGCTGCAAAATTCGCATATCTCGAATGGTAAGTTGCGACCTCGATTCTTGTTCAGAAAGCTTGAGTCTGGATTAGGAAATAGGAGTTGGAGAAATTTACTCTGTTAATAATAATAGCAACAAGTCGGAATTCTCCCATGAGACGGTTTTCTAGCGTACGCGTTCTTGAAGGTTCGAAAGTTGAGAAGTTTCTGGTCGTTTATATACTTGTCCACAGAGTCCCTTCTTTACTTGACCAGACACTACTAGTGGGCAAGTTGCCACGTGATTGCTCGTGGTTCAAGGGGTGCTTTCGACAGTAGGGAGGCTCAACGACAGTAGCCCTGGACAATCAACGTGTTCTTGGCACACAACAAAATGATGCGGTTCTTGAATGGAGATACTGTTTTGAACTCTGAGCCCAGAGGTTAGAGTATCGTCCTGAAGTTACCGGTAGCTATAGCTCGGGATTATCATGACTCCGTGACAGCATTGATTGTATATGTGTACTCTTGCAAAATAACGAGCCAAGAAGCTTGCTGCCCTTGTATATCTACAAAGGTGGTCCGCTTACTTGGGAAAATGCTACGGAATGAGCTGCTAGAAACCTGGGGTTTCGGGGCCTTGGGGTTTCATTCGACAGTACCTTGTTTGCCCGACAGGAGCACTTCGAAATCCCGTTATATCCATTAGATAGTACTGTCGCTTTTTGGTCTGAGTCCAGCACAAAGATCGGACACATGAGATTGCAGAAGGAAAAAAGTTTACAGAGTTTCAGCAAGGCACGCCACGACTAGAAGGGCTGGTCTGCGAGTAGGAGACTTGGAGTCAAAGATTTCAGGAATTGGCAGCCCTTTATATATCTGGTAGATGACTTTAGCAGACCACGTATTACGACTTTATTTCTGAGAGTGCAGTTGAAAGAGCTCTTCGACAGCAGTACCGCTGAATGACAACAGGACTGAGTAGCGACGACAGTGATGCTTTGACGCCAAAGCAATCCGAAGCGCAAACTGAAACTGCTCGACTTCCTCGCTCCCGACTCTAATTTGAAGCTCCTCAACTCGAACCCCCAGCAGCCTGCTCCTTTGGACCGCGTCGCAGCCTGTTTGTTTACGGCGGGCACACTTATTCTCTTTCAACAACCTCACTCACGGCTCCGACCACAGCTTACGCGTCTTCCTCCTCGACCGCAAAGCTATCTCTCCTCCTCTGCCAACTCTACCACAGACTCCTCAACTTCGAACCCACCGTTCTCGTCCACCAACCCTACCTCCAACCCCTCAACCTCAAACCCGCCCGTCCTCCTCCGCCAACTCTCCCTCAAACTCCTCAACCGCAAAGCCATCTCTCCTCCTGCGCCAACTGTCCCCAGCTCCTCAACCGACATCATCCTGCGCCTCTTCCTCTCTACACTTCTCTCCCAGACTCTCAAAATCCAACGACAAGCTGCTTGCGCTCGCGGCGTCACATAGTTCGATTCCGTCCCTCCTTGAACTCAACTCTCTTCCACGTAAGTTCACACGGTCACTGTTCATCCAAAGGGGTTTGCAGGTTACTAACAACATTTTGCAGACCAATCAACATGTCAACAACACGCATTGAGCTATCCGTACCCCGGTACTGGTGGGATATAACCCAGTTGAAGGAGATGCTCGGCTATCCAGCATACGGTAGTGAGGGAGACCACAAAATCGCTCAGTACCTTCAAACATGGCCAGTCGAGTATGCGGCTAGGGATTACTTTAAGGTAGCAGACAACCATCCCGAACAAGCAGAAGGACCGGACGAGGCAACTCTTGTTGACGACGCCCTTAAAGTCTGGCATAGCCCCGCCCGTGGAGGATGGCCATACAATGCAGCAACCTGGAATCAACGAGACGCCTATATCCAATTCATGACTCAATTGGTTGCGCATCGGTATTTTGTTCCGAATGGAATGTGGGATGGTCAGCCACATACAGACAAAAATCTGCGAACCTGGCTGGAAATTGCCGGCCGTACCCTTGCGTGCCTCAGAGGCCAGAAAAGTCTGAACACACCGATGTGGCAACATATCTCCTCGTCTGGGTCATGGATCCTATGGTACCCCGGTACCAAGGGCTCTGCGGCCGAGAGGCCTACAACACACACCCAAGGCTTGGTCGATGAAACGCCATCGCATGGGCCTGGTTTCAACGAGGAGACTGAGGCTCAGCTGGAGACCAAGATGGGAACTTTGAGGATCAATGGTGGTGATTTATGGTAGATGAGTCACATGACCTGCACCTGAGGGCGATTGACGACCTGAGGGCGAAAACCTCTTCCTCGCAAGTGTACAACAAGAACCACGTGGCTGCTGCCTGCCCTTCCAGGAATAGGCAAGACGGGCTTCAAAAGCTTCATTGCCACCAAAACCATCAGGGTACGCAAGCAGGGATGGGTGGAAAGGGAAAAAGGGAGACGCTGGGGCTTAGCATTGAACTTCGCAATGGGATTACCAATGATGGATAAGTTAAGGGTTCTATGGCTTAGATAGAACAAGCTCAGCTCTGACCACAAGGAGAAGGGCTGCCGGTGCTGGGACGGTCATGCAACCGGATCGGCACAGCCTGCCCCCAAGCCGGTCCCTGAACGAGCGCAGCGGTGGAAAGAGCCTTGTGCCTTTGTCTTGCTGCCTTTCCTTCCCCTCCCACTGTAATATTACACCACTGATTCGGACCCCTTTAAGTACTCACCCGTGATCCTTTGTGATCTCAATCCCATAGATTCCAGAAATGTTTCGACAACAACACGTCTCAACGACGGGAGAACTCCGAAACTCTGACGGTTGGTGAATCTTAAAATCTTTGAAAATGTGAAGTGTATTTTTTCTCAGCTATCGGCCGAGATCGAATTTTTGGAGGAGGAATGGCCAGGTCATGGACAAATTGCGTAATTTTGAAGACTGAAAAACGTGTACCTTGGCTTGCTCATAAGTCGAGTCGTCGAGTTCTTCGGTGAATTCTACTCTGTGACAGCAGCGAGAGCTGGGAAGTAAGTCGAAGACTTTGTTCGCTCGTTCCGAAACTCTTGCTGAACGGAGGAACTGCAGAGGAGCAGACACTAAGATTTACCAGAAACCGGGGATCCTCTAAATTTGAAAAACAGATCATTGGTGAGTAGGAGTAGACACATCTGTTGCGAGATAGATAAATCCAAAAGATGGTGGCAAAAGGTACTCTTTTATAGCCCCTATTTTCCTTTTCGTACATACCTAGGGTAAGTAAGACTCCTCTAGTCAAAAGGAATCCTCCTAAAGCCCTCACCCCCACCGGTCCTCTTCCTCATCTCCTGCGCCGCCGCCACACTACTTGGCACCTTAATCCCGCAGCAATCCCCCCAGCTATTGGCCTGATGCACATGCTTCATGCCATCCTTCATAACCACCACCTCGCCTCCTTCCGTTTCCTGCTCTTCAGCAGGCACGCCCATTTCCTCTTCCTCGCTCATGCCCTCCACAGCAGGCACCAAGCTGCCGAACATAAAATGCTGCATCACGGGTAATTTCTTCAGCACTTCGGCTACGAACATCCGTCGCATTCCGCCTTCGACTTTTTCCCAGTTCTTCGATGCTGAGATGTCGTCGAGCATGGGGGAGTGCCAGCGTAGTCCTTCGACGTTTTTTACGCTGTTTACGAACTGTACTTGGCCTAAGTACATGTAGTCTTTGCCGTATTCTTCGAGTAGCAGGTCTTGGTGGATGGCTAGGGGACGGATGAATGGGTGATGTAACAGTTGTGATGCGCCGAATAGGAATGGCAAGAATTGGTAATCATCCAGACCCCAGACGCCGTGTGAGCCTGCGGGTTCCAAGTAGTAGGTTGATTGGATCAGTCGCATGAGGCGCAGATAGCGCACGAAGATGACGAGGACTACGGAGGGGAAGGTAGAGTCGGGGAGTAGGGAGAGGCGGTTGAGTGTTAGGAGGTAGATGATGAAGTTCAGCTCGTGGCCGCTGCCGTAGTCAATGCGTGTGCGGTTGCCGAAGGATTGGAGGAGGTAGGTAGAGATTTCGTCGATTGCAGCAGATGGCACACCGAGTTGGTTGTGCCATGATGGATGTTGAGCGGCGCAGGCGTCTAGAAAGACGCGGAAACCGGGATTGCCGAAGCGTGAGTCGCCTTGGTCTTCGGGAGGACACGCCTTTACGACGTCTTCGATTTGGGAGAGGATGGAGAGGAGGGAGGAGACAGTGGGGTGAAGATTGTCGGGGGAGATGGCGGAAACGGGTGTGTCTCTGACCGAGTCTGCGAGACGGAAGACGAAGGCTAGAAGGAGGTCGTAGGTGGGGGAGGAGAGGAAGAGTTCGTGGTCTTTGGGGGAGAGGATCCGTCGAGTGGGGTGCTTGAAGGTGAGCTTGGAGAGGTCGGGAGGTGGTTGGAGGTCCGGAGTAGCTGGGACGGGAAGCGGATTCGATGGTTGTGGTTTGCGCCGGCGAGGTTCTAGCTTTGGCAGACGGGTCCGTAGATCTGGAATGGCCTCAGCTGAGGGCTTGGTTGGGTTCTGCGCCCGTTCTGCAACTGCCGACATGGTGTTTGATTGTTGAGATCCGGGTGACTGTTGATGGAAGACGGATGGTGAGAGTCGTATGTTGGAGATGCGAATATGCACGCGAGGCGGAAGGTGGACGAAATGGTGACGATTGGCGGGGCAAGGCTGAGCCGGCTAGTTCCGCACGCTAAGGCGGATCTGTCCCGCGCCAAGCATTGCTCCCATTCAGAAAAAGTCACTTTAAAGCTACACAGAGGGCTTCGACGAAACACCGCAAAATACAACAAGATACAAAATCTCCTCACGCCTCTCAGAATGACTGCTTCAACTGGGCCTACTGCTGTTCTCTCCGAGCTTCGCCGCCCCGACGGATCTGCCACCTTTTCGCAGAATGGATACACCGTTCTAGGCGCTGTCAACGGTCCCATCGAAGTTTCACGACGCGACGAACTGCCCGAGGAAGCCGCCGTCGATGTGATTGTGAGACCGGCTGCTGGGGTAGGAAGCAGGTCTCCCCAGACGAAAACCCCATCTACTTGGCCATGGCTAACTCTGCATTGCAGGTGTGCGTGAACGACACCTTGAAGAGATCCTTCAATCGACTCTCAGCCAAATCCTGCTCACCCACAACTTCCCACGAACCCTGATACAGATCACCTTGCAGATTTTGAGCACGCCGGAAAATGAGACGTCGAATTTCAAGCTTAACCAGGCCTCGTCGGTATGTACTTGGACTACAACGGGCGCTTAGAGTATACTAAACATGCTATAGCATCTGCCAATCCTCCCAGCATTGCTGCAGACCTCAGTCATGACGCTGCTGTCGGCTGCGTTGCCCCTCTCCGTGACCATGACCTCCGTTTTGCTGGCGGTTCAAGGCCGCGGCTCCTCTGCGCAGATAATCCGAAACCCTACAACTCCGCAGATTCAGAAAACCTCGTCGGTCCACGTATTCGCGTTTTCATCGGATCGCAAGCTCCTGGTTGCTGAGAGCGAAGGCGATTTTGAGATGGAAAATTGGGAGGAAGCTTGTAATATTGCAGAGAATGCTTGTTGTGGAGCAGAGAAGGACGCAGATGCCATGCAAGATGAAGACGACGAATCTGCAGACAGCATACTGCGCTTCGTGAAGACGACAGTGGAAGAAAAGATAGCGGGAGATCTGCACTGGCAGAAATGAACAACCTTACAGGCTCTGCTATATGGCATCGTCGATCTGCCTCACTTGACGAACTTGCAAATTCATGCGTATTCAGGCTCGCCAAGCCGGATCGATACTGCGATGTCTTTTGCTGTAACTTGTCCATCGTGTTCAGCACGGGACAAAGCGGAGAATCAAGGCAGATGGGGACGCGGGAGGAAGATAAAAATAGGGGCGGCTAGAAATGGGCACGCTGCGTCGCTGGTAGGCTGGGACGGAGCGACAACTGTGTGATCAAACCGGGCATCGCAGCGACTCTTGAAATCTGGGCCCGTGAGGTTGGTTTTGACACAGGTTTCGGGGTCGCGGGTTTTGGGTAGGTGGATAAGGGGTTGAGGCCGTGTTTCATCCCGCCCCCAATATTCCGACGAGCCCCGTTCCCGCCACTCCAGGAAGCACCAAACTCGGCTCGAGAGACCAAAAATCTACGGGAAAATGACAGTGGTGACGGCCGTGGACCCTTTGCATGAAAGAGCTCGTTTTGCAGAATTACGGATCCAGGGTGGTGGATATCAGAGCCGGAGACATGTATGATCTCCCCAGACATCCGGCTGTCCCCACCCAGGAGGTACCGCATATCGATTCTCAGAATTCCATCGAATTGGAGCACGATTTGTATTTGCCGAAGTGAGAGTTATCGCTGCGCCAATATGCGGAGACACCAAATTTACTAGCTTGAATAGTCCGTGATCTTGAGACGGGAAGCTGCATCAGCTTCGTCCACTTGCCCATGGGTTTGTCGCCGCCACCTCCTCCCCTTGCCACGATCCTCCTCAAAGATGGGACAAAAAGGTCCTCGACGGCCCAGAGGTTTGTGGTTTCTTCAAGTCTTTCTCTTCAGACCCAGGCGCATCTTTTGCGGTTCCGACAAAAAGCACAGCTCTGGCAGCTCTGTGTTCTCTTCACCCGTCCTTTCTTAATTTCTTTTGACTTGCTCAGAGACTTTCCTTCACTAAGATCCTTCGATACATCTTTTGATCGGCCCTCCGTTCATTTTTAATACCTTACCTAGACCAGGCGTCTTCCAGTTTTCCGCTTCTTCTCAACCTTTCATAGCGTTTGAACGATCTGGCATTTTGGGTACCCATCAACGGTTCCTATCCCGTATACGACTCGTCGGATACTCCATCTGCTTTGCTTCAACGAAGTATTACTATCGCAACCAATCTCATCCACGTTCCAAGCGCCCATCCGAGCCTCGCCATCAACCTTCAGCAGCACTGCAGCTAGTGGGTGTGATTCTCGGAGACCGACTTCACGCTAGACGCGCAGGCTACTACAGGAAGCCTATAGCAAGTGAGTCCGCCCATCATGGTACCTTGGATTGTGCAGGTCCGGTACAACGGTGGTGCAAGTGTGGCAGCTCAGCAGCTGCGAGGCTGAAGATTCTTGTCACAAAAGAGTCTGGCACACCATGCTCCCCATTGGCAGCGGCGGCGAGGGCGGATCATAGAAGAGAACTCGAATGCTGACCACCTTGATCAATAACAGTTTCGTCGAGGCCATATCGACTGGAGTGCTTTCTCAGCTCTGGCCGCTTCGTAACGAACAACCAATCCCTGTCTTGTCATCCCCCGATCTTCGTCGCCGTGCCCTGTAGCTTGGCTTCAGCTTGGCTCCACCATCATCGATAGAAGATTCGGGATACTTCAGCACTCGATCTCCTCGGAAGTGGACGAGAGCACCCAAATCCCAGCATACACCAGACTGCTCCATCGGACTTTAGACAAACTTGCATTTGCTTCGAGTCCATTTGTCGAGTCCTATCAGTAACGGACCTAATCGAAGCATAAATCCGGCGCTAGCATCTCGCTGACATCTGCACCCCACACTGACCCGCACCGGAGACCACCAATGGCCGATCTCAATGCTCCGTTGCCGTCACCGGCCAGAGTTCATCCTGCTCTCTCCAATCCCGACCTAGATCCAATCCCTCTCGACACCATCCTTGAGACTTCCTGTGAGCCTTCGAGAGCTCCATCTCCTTTAAATTTCACCGCGAAACACCAATCTCCCGAAATCGATAACTCCGGACTCGATCAACAGGTGCAATCCGCCCATGTGAACACCCCGGCTGTCTCGGGCCACCACGCCCACGCTCACGCCCCCTCCGATTCCTCATTTTCTGTCGCTTCTACTGTAGCAGACGATAGTCCGAGCGAAGGCACTTCGTCTCGTCCTCCATCCCCAACCTTCTCGCAAGCCGCGCATCCACTCGGCCATCGCAAAGACGCGCTGTCTGTCGAATCAATCCCGCGCCAGACTGTTATCAAAGCTCTAGCTTCCTCAACCAGACTACCCAACCCTCTGAACTTGTCCATAGCTCCCTCACTCTCCTCAATGCTCGCTCCAACCACTAGACCTGAGGGTCGCTCTGGCTCGGCGCCCTCTCACCAGCTCTCCGCCGCTCTCTCCGACCTCGCGGCGCAAACCACCAACACTCCAGCAACTGCACGCTTCGCTGCCCTCCAATCTCCGTGTTTCTACCACCAACGTTTCGATGACGCCGTCAATATCGACAAAGTCCTTGAAGAAATCCAAGGCGACGAATGGATGTCCCACTCCCGGCTCATGCAGACCGCGACTGGCGTGCGCGAAGTCTCAAAACAACTTCAACGCCGTCCTATCAAACGCGCCGTACGAAATGTCATGATAGTGACCAAAGCCAGAGACAACACCCTCGTACACCTCACGCGCGAATTGGCAGAATGGCTTATGAGCACGCCGCGGTATGGGTCCGATGTGGGCGTCAACGTGTACGTAGATGCCAAACTGCGGAAATCGAAACGCTTTGGTGCGAGCACGCTGCTCGAAAGACACGAGAAGTTCTCACACATGCTGCGCTACTGGACGCCGGACCTCTGCTGGTCGTCTCCTGAAAAGTTCGACTTGGTACTTACGCTCGGCGGCGACGGCACGGTGCTCTTCACATCCTGGCTATTTCAGCGCGTCGTTCCGCCCATCTTGTCATTCTCGCTCGGCTCTTTAGGATTCTTGACGAATTTTGAATTCGATAGATACAAGGAGCATTTGAATTCTGTCATGGGCGATGAAGGCATGCGAGTGAATCTGCGGATGAGATTTACTTGCACTGTTTACAGAGATGGTGCCAAGGGAGAAGAAGAGGGAGTGCGTGAGGCGGAGCAGTTTGAGGTGCTGAATGAGTTGGTCATTGATAGGGGGCCAAGCAGCTACATCTCGAACTTGGAACTTTATGGAGACAATGAGCTGTTGACGATCGTTCAGGCGGACGGCTGTATTTTTTCTACCCCTACTGGTATGTTCCTCGATTTCTACTATGCCTCTTCTTCTACCACTAACCTCGCCAAATATCCTTGACAAAACACTTCGAATGCATCTCGGAAAATCTGAACAAAAAACTAATGTGAGTGCCCAACAATAGGTTCAACAGCCTACTCCCTCTCCGCCGGCGGCTCCCTCGTCCACCCCTCCATCCCCGCCATCCTCCTCACCCCCATCTGCCCGCACACCCTCTCCTTCCGCCCCATGGTCCTCTCCGACACGCTCCTCCTCCGCGTCTCCATTCCCCGCAATTCCCGCGCCACAGCCTACTGTTCCTTCGACGGCAAAGGCCGCGTCGAACTCAAACAAGGCGATTCTGTGACCATCGCTGCATCCCAATATCCGTTCCCTACTGTGGTGAGGAGGAGCGGTGAGTGGTTTGATAGTGTGTCTACGAGCTTGAGGTGGAATACTAGGGGGGCGGCGCAGAAGGGTTGGGATGCTGGTGAGAAGGGGATAGAGGGGGATAGCAAGGAGGACGAGGAGAAGGAGCCGGAGTGGGATATTGATACGGATTCGGCGTACTATACGTCTGAGGAGAACTCGAGTCAGGCGAGTCCGTTGAGGAGGCAGATGAGTATGTTGGGGATGTAGAGGTAGATGTTCTGATGTAGAATATCACTGCTGCCGCTGCTGAGCAATAATGCAAGTGGTTGGAAACATCCAGTAGCTCACTTGGTTGCTTGCTTCTTAACACAAAGAAGTGTGAATCATTCAACAACAGAATACCGTACTGAGGGTCTAGGTAGTTACGACTTACGTGCCGTTCCTTTCGACGCCGTTCAGGACACACACCTCAATCAGTCAGCGGAAGTTGCCAAACCGGCTCAGACGGGGTCACGATCCATCCCAGGGCAGCCCGCCAGGAAATTTTATACTTTCTTGACAGTCCAGTCAACACCGTGCCTGAGATATTCGAAGCGTGCGGTTGAACAACTAAAGAACACTTCAATATCGTCTTTCTACGAGATTCTGCAATCCCGTGAGTTGTATACCTAGGTAGGCAGGCATTTGTTTATCTTTACATGTGCCATCCCGAGGCTGGAAATACAGAATTACTGATTACTGATCAGTTGAGAGCCGAGAGCAACGACGTCGATACCGACTTCCGAATCTTTTGAATTTCATGAACGCCTTGGTTTGGAAAATCAAGAACATTCTGAATAAGGAGATCGTTCCTCGAATATTTGGTGGTTGAGCTGTCACATCAGACTTTCGGAGTCGGAGCTCATTAGTGGCACTTAATTTTCTTCATAGACTCCAGTCTCCATTCGCGGAGAATCAAGAATAGGTATAGAGTTCTTCAAATCTCGAAATGTCGGTGGTGAGTGAAAATGCACATGCTGCATAGGTTGGTACTTGAAGTTCTGCAACAACAGGATTAGGTAGCTGTCTGGAAGAGGATCGAAGAGGGGATTGAGGGGATTGAACTCTCTCGCACCCTCGGAACAACTTCTAGCTCCTATCCCGAAAATTTTCAATGTTCTTCGATACCCAAATATCCATACCACAGCCCGATCATCTTTCGCAAGCTTTCTTGACATTTCTACAGTTCTTTTCTACATCTCTTGACGTTTGTTACAAAGGGCAATCTAGAGGTATTCTCAAGGTTTGGCTAGGCCGATGAAGGGCGGGGTTGGAGGTTCTGGAAGCCGGGAATTTCGGAATCCGAGTTCTGGATAGTCTTGTTATGTGACGATGGGCTTGGATTTACTTGATTGCTTGGCTTCGAAGGCGAATTTAAGGTTAATGTGCCGAAAGCTTGTATTAACTGTGGAGTCTAGTTCTCTGTCGTTTGTTTACCTCTCATACGGCGTTGGATATTCACTGCTTCGGCCTCAATATGAACTTGAAGAACTAGAACAATTCTAGCGAATGCGATATGTCTATCCATTTCAAGCTGCATGAGTTTCTCACCGTTTACTAGTAAAGTTGTCTCCTGTCACTGACGACCTCTAAATCGACATACTTCTTCGGTTCTTCGAAACTATGCCGGCAAGTTGAGTTTAAGCTATGCTTATAGCTGGACGTATCACCGCGAGTCATCACATCCGACCTGCAGAAGCTCATCTGCACGATCTCATCACCTTACAAGGAATTCATACTGCTAGTATGCAATTTACGTTGGATTTCAACGACTCAGATCTACGGATCGGAGAGCAACAAAGTCCTCGAACCCCGAAAGCTAAAAGAGGGGAGATATAAGAATAGCAACTATCCAGTCAATCCCATAGCACCTGCACTTGTCTCCTACAAGCTGCGATCTCCATACAAACCACATTTCACTGCTCTGTCTTCCAATTCAACATGGGTTCACTCGAAGTCGAAACTCCAGAGTACAAACTGAACCGTGATTTCAAAGCATCTGCTCGGTATGTGATTCTTACTTGCAAGTTCTACGAACCTAGGTGGCTAATTAAATACACAGCCTGGATTATCAACACCTTCTCATAAAAAGCTTGACTGGCTATCTCACGCACCCAAAGATCCCCATCGATGGCAAACTCAGGGTAGCAGATCTGGGGACAGGAACAGGGTACAGTCTTCTATCTGTCTCAGAACTTATTTATCTGCGCAAGTGACTTTTTGTGCATTCTCTGAACTTTCATACTCACACCAACCTTAACAAAAGCATCTGGGCGAACGAACTCGCAGCCCAAAACCCCTCTCTCCGCATCGACGCTTTCGACGTCTCCGCCGACCAATTCCCTCCCGTCGCCTGGCGCCTCCCCAATGTCAACTTCCGCACCCATGATGGCTTCAAACCCTACCCGAAGGAATTTCACGGCCAGTTCGACGTTGTGAATATCCGCTTTTGGGTATCCATCATCAATGACCATACTGCCGAGTTAGTCTTGCAGAATATCGTACAGCTCCTGAGTAAGTTTTTATCACTGAAGAAAGCCAGAGAAGCAAAGGCTTACACGCTTGCACGGAAATAGAGCCGGGAGGATATCTCCAATGGTTCGAGGTCGTCCCCTCCAGCTCCAAGGTCCAGAAAGCAGACCCCAGCACGCCCACTCCCGGCTTCGAAGCAGTGGTGGGACGCTCATTCGCAAACTTCGAAATGAAGTCAGTTTTCTCCCACACTTTCCGAAACTCCACTGGAATTTATTCAGTATTCTCCTGATACTTTCTTTGATGCTCAGTTTTGACATTTACTACTCAGATGGGCCAACGATCTCCCAGCATACATGGAATCAATGGGCAACATGAAAGTCCACGCCAGCGAAACTTATACAATTCCACCGCTGTATCGTGTAGCTTATGCCCACAATATGCTGCTCTTGACGGAGGAGTATAGTCCGTGGAAGAAGCAGGATGTTGGAGCGTTGCAGCAAAAGATGTTGGATGAGATGGAGAAGGGCGCGAGTGGCATTATTGATCATATTTGTGTGGTTGGGAGGAAGATGGCGTGAGTGAAGAGGTTGCCTGTGCTGATCACTATGTGGCAGGCTTCTCTGCGATGTAAGACTCTGGGGAGACGGCTGAGGGACGGTTGCCTTGATATGATGGTTCTTGGGAAGACTGCTACTAGATAGTGTAGTAATGAACTGATGATTGGAATTTCGAAGGTTTCAGTTTGACGCTGTTTGAGCCGAGTAAGTCGTGCTTGAAGTGAAGGAAGTTGGGAGCGGGCGGCGAGCTCTGATGAGACTTAGTATGTCGGCTGTGGTATTTCTCTCACAACAACAGAAAGTGATTGTTAGATGATTTGCATGATCCATGATCCATGTCTTCACATGTGAAAACTCCCGTGTATAAAACGGCATCCGGGAGGGAAAGCACTGTCAGTGTGGTGATGATGTGATCTAATATGGCGAAATTGAAATTCCAAGCATATAAGGGTCTGAAGGGAGCAGCAGAGGTATTGGGTTCGAAATTGCAGGTAGAAAATGAGTAATGAAAGTACAAGAGGAGTACTATGTGGTGAAGGGGAAGTTGCGTTGTATGCCCTTGTGTTCTGTCGACCCACGTGCCTCTCTATTAGTAGAAAATTTTCAACCCTGCCTCACATCAAATGGTGGATTAGTGTAGTGGTATCACATCAGATTCTGATTGAACAAAGATCATCTTCTGATAACCTGGGTTCGATCCCCAGATCTACCTTGAAATTTTTCCAATTTTTTTCTTCCGCTTTCTTCCCCATTCTCCACTTTTTTCCGATTGCCCACCCAATGCGGCAGGCCGCCATGCATCTAGCCAGCAAGCAATAAACAAAGACCAGAACAGGATTGAACAGCTCCAAATCTCTTATTTACAATCAACGAAAATATGAAATGCTGGTTGCTGAACATCTCATGTCCTTTGTTTTGGCGCTTGGCTGTCTGTGCCAAAGCGGCATCGAATTCTTTTCGCACGATGAAATCTTGGCGTATTTCAGGCTACTACCAAGTACCCTACCCTCTCCTCACAAACCCCAAAACTCAGCAATAGCTTCGGCAGTCTGCTTCGCGCTGACAACTGGGAAGTCATGCGCGCCCTCGATTGTTCGCCATTCCAATTTCTCCGCTCCAACAGCCTCGTTTGCATCAGGATGAAGCTCCTCATATACAACTACAGGATCCGTGGTTCCAGCAATGATCAAAATCTTGTCTTTTCGAAGAGCTAATCGTTTCCAGTCCTCGTTGTTGTGGTAAATAGGGGCGTTCCGGAGCGAGGAGATGAATGCGTGCACGAAGCCTGGGTGGGCTTGTAATTGCCATGCGACTGGATTCGCAACCTTTGGTGTTGAATTGAATAATCTGTCCGCTCCGGATCTGAGATGTGTCAGATAAGAGTTCTTTTTTGTTCAATATCACGTGGGAGTACACGTGAGAGTACTAATAACAGAAACGATGAACGGGGCTCGAGGGAAACACTTACTGCTCGCCCCCTTCCGCACCAACCACAGTAGCAACCCCAATCTTCTCCCCGTCTTTCTCAGGATTTTTCTTGAACACGCTCCCCTGGTTCAACCGTCTGTACATAAGCTTATGCACCAAACTTTCCGGCAGCACGCCAGAATTGAATGCGAATTGCTGGCTCTTCGAGAGATGCTTGGCTCTGATCAAGCCAGCTGGTGCGAGCATGACCAGCGATTTGACCAAGTGGGGGTAGTCACAAGCAAATGCTTGACCGAGAGCTGCGCCCATGGAATATCCGATGATGCTGAAGCCGCCATCGGGGCCGCCGACCCAGGAGATGGGGGAAGAGGTGACGGCGGAGAGGATCTGGGCTGTGTAGAGACGGGCGTCGTGTGGCAGGTCACCTGGACAGTCACTGTAGCCTCGTCCCCAGAGGTCAAAAATCATCACCCGGCACCCCTTCTCAGCCAAAAATCGAGCAACGCCGCCAACACTTGGGCACGGCGTAGTGATGCCTTTGGGGAGGGTGTTAGCTGGACCATTATAAGTGTTTCAAGGGGTTCAGGTGTCTATACCGTGAATGAGCAAGACTTTCCGACCATCCTCAGGACCCCACTCATAGAGTCTGAAGGTTCCATACTAGATATTTTGATCAGCTAGAATCTTGTACATACGTCGTGACAAGGTGACTTACAGGTGTTTTGACGTCTCTTGCGCCGGGGAAGGCGTCTGGCGGGTACGGAAGGTCAGCTTTCTCGGCTGCTGACAAGTTTCTCACAGCATCTCGGGGGCCTTTGAGAATTTTCCCCTTTGGCTTGGCCGAATACAAATATCTTGTCGCAGATACTACAGCGAGAGTGGCGGCGGCTGTAGCACTGATAACACCGCTGTTTTGACGAAGAAAGTGGGAAGATTGCTCGGCAAAGCGAGACAGCGAGTCGAGTGATGAAGCCATTTCGCAGGTAACGACGGGCGATGGAAAAGATTCGAGTAGAGCTGGGAATCGAGGGCGAAGCAGGATCAGCAACCGAGAGCGAAGCAGAGAAACAACACAATCACACGCTCGTGTATTGATCTATCGTCTATTTGTCTACAATTTCTGTGGAGTCGCGGTGGTGCTGGCGATGCTGGGTGTTGAAACATCGCGAGGTCGGAGTCCGGACTCGCTTAGGAATCATATCGGGTTTTCGGCACAGCTCGGCCGAGATAGCCGCTTCGTCCGATACGTCCGATGACCCCCTTTTTTGATCAAATCGTAATATTTTAAATAATTGGATCCATTCGTTCACGGTTCTTGCAGTCTAATCTGCTTCCAGTGTTTAGACTTGCAAAAACAAAAGTCTTTTCATATTTATTCGGATAAATCAGGGCTGCTCCGGCTCCACGTCTAGCTTCTTGTCTCTTGACCTGGACTGACATCAGACTGAAGTGGACTAAATATTGCCCATCGCTGGATCTCACTGCGTGTACATCACGGTAGCTCGCTGCTCGTTTCCGAGACTCCATATAGGAAACAAAGCCAAAAAAAAATATGCTTTCACGCTCAAGCTGTCACAGAATGAAATCCAAACGTACCTTTCAATTTCCCACACACAAACGATCTCAAGTAGGTATTTCAATGTTGTAACATCGGCTTTCGCCACTCAAACTGCCTGTCTTTCAGATTCAATCAATGGTAAGTTGACCTCATCATCACGCGCCGCAAAGTACAAATTAGACTTTCGTCTCCTAAATGACGCCTCAGCAATTCGAACTGACGATCTTGAGGAGGTGAAACAGGGGTTGTGACAGGGGCGTTGACCACTTGGCCAGAGAGAGCTGTGAATTGATGGAAGATGATTGCTTGTTCTGTTTGATAAGGTGCTGAGACTCGTGGGGTTTCCTTCTTTGATGGCGGTTCTGACAGTTCTGTGGTAAGGTCCCTGTAAACAGGAGTCGGGGACAGCAGGGGGTACTCGACAAGGGCTCTGTTAGCGAGAGGACTTCCCACATGACCTAATATCCTCTGTCGAAAGCAGGACCTACTTGTTGACTACAGTGGCTTCCCTCGCCCATCGGCATATCCATCGTCACCTGACCTCGACCAAAGTTCTGGAAGCTGACAGTGGAGAGAAACTTGCCTCGCCAGCATAAGGATACAAATCGACCGATTTCTTTCCATTTCTCCGTTTCCCTAGACAGTTTCTTGATTACCTGCACTCTTCTCAGCTCCAAGAGATGATAATATACCGGCCACATCATCTTCCCCAACTCTTTCATAGCAGCCGCTCTAACTCGTCGAATCTGTTCCGTCAGACATGGACTCTTGATGTCAATTCCCAAACCGTCCAAGAATCCTGGGTGTACCGGTCTATCATACGGTCTACTCGGTGCTTTGTCCAAGTTTGATTAGTACAAATTCGACGAGGTGAATTCATTAAGTGATGTTGCATTGCGAGACTTACAAGGAGTTAGGTGAGGAATAACACTAATAAATAATGATACCACAACTGCCACTAGTTCTAGATGTAGAGTGGCACATCTGAGCACTTGCTCAACCACAACGCTTGTTCGGTTTATTGTGGGTAATGTTTCTGGTTTGTGAGGTCTAGTTAAGTCTCGACAAAGACTCACACTAAGAAGAGAGAGACACCTAACTATTAGTCACCCGGTAGCCTCTCGTAGCCTAGTCGAGATTAGACTAGAGTCAGCTTAGCACAACTTACAAGATATATCTTGAAAAGCTTACTCTTCACCTGTGCTGCAGCTTTTGTTCGTTAATGGTCCACTATTCATAATTTCATCCACCCTTATAATTTGTGTGACTGAGCCGCCCCCGCCCATTAGCGCAAAGGCAGTCTACGCACTTTATGGCTTCACAAGCTTTTGCCTAGCTGCCTTCAATCTCACCTGAAGGTACATAAATGCCGCGCGCTGTACCAATTTTTCACCTGTCAACATTGCTAGCAGCTGAAAAGTGTCCACGAGCTGCCATCTTGCTATGCCAAGCCAATCAAGTTCGAGCTTTCCCCAATAGAGATTTGCCCGTTGTATAACGCTCTTATCGCTGAATATAGCGTGAAATAGATGGTACCCCTAACATTAAAACGTGGCAACATCAGAATCGTCAGGCCCGCGGGCACCGCAAACCCCCCTATACTGGGCTCGAAATAGTCCAGACCATCCAGCGACCAGTCCAAGGCTCAAACGGGACGAAACTGGCAGTCCAGTCCAGACGGCGGTCCGTTGGTTTGCCTTGGATTTCTTTGGATTCTTTCGAGGGGTATTTTCGGGGGGTTTTAAAACATTAAGGAATCCTTGAACTCCGTCCATCCGAACGTCCGATCCATCCTCCCGGACAGATCGCAGTCGACTGAGTCCGGTCTACAGTCTGTGTTGACTACGCCAAGCCCTGCCCCTATATCGCATGTCTTCCTCCGAACACCCACAATCCCACCTCACTAATCCCCACCCCTCTAACTCCTGCTCCTCTTCCCCTGATACTCATCATACTCCGACACCTCAAAAGTCTGCGTTTTGAGGATCCCGTCCGATGGCGGATCATGACGGATTGCCATCGTGTCCGTTCGCCTCGCAGAACTCGTCGTCTTATTATTCACGAAAGCCCTATCGTCCTTATCCATACTCGGCGCGCTCGTAAGCTCATGCGCTTCAATATCAGCATCTTTTTCGAAGTGGTGCTGGCTGCCTGGCAGTCTCTCGCCGGGCCCGAAGTTGCCAAAATAGGCGGCGGATTGGGAGAATTCGGTTTTGCGCGTGCGTGCGTTGTTGTTGCCGTACTGGGCGTTGGCGGAGGAGTCGTTGGAGGAGAATTTTTTGAAGAGCGGACGGAGGGCAGCGAGGGCGCAGGCGAAGATGGCGACACCTGGTTCTACCATGTGCCATACTACGACTACTTTGAAGCGGGGATGTTAGCATACGGCTTTTGGGGGGGTTCACGAGGGGTTGGCCGAGCGGGAAGACGAACTGTAGGTGCTGTACATGAAATCCGGTTGGAAACTGTAGAAACTCTTCAGGCCGACGACTCGAATGACAGCCACCAAGGCATCAAGACAAGCAAGCGCCACAATGAAAAGCAGCGAAATTTTTGCCTGCTTATCGAGTTGCAGTTCTTTGATGAGCATGAGCGGGAGGACGGCTAGCACAATATCGACGGCAGCGGAGAGGGCACCGAGCGCAATGCTGGCATCGGGGACGATATGGGGTTGAAGACAGGATCCTGACTGGCCCCCGAATTGTTCCCAGAAATGGGAAACGGGGTTGCATTGTAGGACAACCAGGAGGAAAAAGAAGATGGAATAGATGGAATAGACGGCCATGGTGATATGAAGCATTCGAGTATGCCATTGGGAGCGGCAGACTCGATAGAGCATGAGAATGATGGATACGCGGACTAAGCTGGATGTGGCGGTAAAGAAAACTTCGAGCATCCACCAGCATTTATAGGCGATAGGTAAATATCCAGCGGGAATATGGTCCACGTGAGTGCCTATACCCCAATGGACGCCGATGAGGATGGCAATACATTCCACCGTGTATGTCAACTGGAATACTTAATTAGTAGTGAAAGTTGGCACACCCCCTGAGCTGGAGACGGACGACGTTGTACCTGGGCAACAGCAAGAAATGTATCATCCCATCCCCAACCTTTGGTCATGAAGGCGCGAACATAGAACCGTAAGAGAGCGAGGACCCATGCTATGGACAAGAATACAGCGCCGGTGGCAATCACGGCTGGGCCATGGGTCTGGGAAGCATCTGTGTCGACACCGGTAGGGTTTTGGGCAGCAGTGCTGCGGATTGCGGTGTCCCACATTGTGTTGATGCCCTCGTTGTCGTTACTTGGTAACGCAGTGAGCTTGAGGAGTTGCAACGACAAAGGGAAGCAGTGCCTGGAGACAAGGAGCAAGCCAACGCATACCCATTATATAAGAAACCCAAACCCAGCCTTCTGGGCCGCTAAGAAGAAGATCTAGTAGAGCTTCATCGATCGCAATGATGGACAGAATGTGGTCCTTGCTAGATCGTTTCATCGGGTAAACAGAGTAACATCGGCAGTGTTGGCGGGCAGGCACTGGCCTAACTACTGAGTAGTGCTACATGTAGGGCGTGGCCCAGAAAGGCAGCATATGTAGCTAGAAATGGAAGCGCTATCGTACTACGGGACCTGGCTTGGTGGTTAGTGCTTTTGTTATTGAGTCTTACACTACAGCGGTATGGGACGCTACTAAAGCCACTGAAGCCCCTATCAGGGGACGAACTTTGCTGAACATCATTGCCATGCATCGATCCGTGAATAGAAAGAGATAGAACACACACCAGACCTGGGGCTTGGTTTTCGACAGAAAACAAAAACCAAGAACAATTACAGAATGGCAGAACCACATCGCCGTTGGCTGACCCTGCTCAGGTTCGTGACAGCCCAACACACGCACTTTTGCCACTAAATTATTTTGCACCTTTTCTAGCAGACAAGAAACTGGATCCCTGAGGTCTGAGCCCGAGACTCCATGCAAGATTAAGGTCTACCAGTCATTTCCGTTCCCGTCGTGCTGGTAAGGTAGGCAGCACTAGACCCTGGTGATTGCCTGATCGGGCTAGCGTCTTCTAGAATGACTTAGAGCTAGCTCTCTGTAGCTTAGACCTTCATTCTTAGCTTCCAGCTAGCTATTAATAGGGTAGCTAGCCCACCCTTGAATCTACATAGATTCCCACATCTTCAAACCTCCAACACACATGAGACCACAATGAACCAGCTAGGGGACTCTAACGCAGGGGGCTTTTGACGGCGGCAGATAGCCTTCGTCCGGTGTGGGACAAACCAGGGAATAACTAAAACCCTGTTCGCATTACTACGGGGAAAACTTAGTCTCCGAAACTCATTGTTCATTGTTCAGTGATGAATCGCTTTGCTTCAGGCAATCCGGAGCGTGGGGTTCGAAACAACATACCGGTCCCGAAGAACGAGGACTGTTCTAACCCGTTGTCGAGTGAGGTAGTTACATGTACATATACCACACCCCCAAGCAGCGGGCCGCCAGACTGCTGCCTCACACGGAGGTGTGGAATTGCAGTCAGAAAAGTGGCTGGAAGGGGTGTTCATGTAGTAAATAGTGTCACTCCGTTTGGTCCTTCGGGACCTGGCTTGGTGGTTAGTGCTTTTCACAGAAGGTCACTACTACGTAGGTTGTCCGGCAAGCCTAGAACTCTGCCTGACGATCTAGACCATCTCACGTGATGTAAAAGATGGGAGTCTAGAACCCTCGAAGGAAACGGTCGAGCTCGAACGTACCTAGGCCAGATCCGGCGTCTCGGGACCCCTTTTTTGAGGATCCGCGATTACTAGTACTCCCCGCCTTACCTTACTCCGCAGCCAGGTAGAGTCTTCAAAGCCCTTTCTCTCATCTGAATTGCCCAAGAGCTACTTTGACAAAAGCTACGTTTGAGAAAAGGTGGAAGAAAAGTTGGGGAATCGTTGATTGATGGTATCTAAAAACACGAATTGGTAACTACCCACTGGCGATGCAGCGGCAAAAGCACCGAGCCTAAAGAGCAGAAAGGCCATGTAACTAGTGTAGAAACGACACGAGCGCGAAGTAAAGAATGCTCCCGAAACCGTAACAGGCTTGCCCGGCCCATCACCCAGCCCGCATCCATTAAACCACCGAAAACTCCTCGCCAGCCTGCACCAAGGCCCCTAGAAGCAACATAGAAGTTGAAGAACGCAAAACCCAGCGATATTTTCGTGAAGAGAATCGGAGGACAACCTGAGAAACCAACACACAATCTCTTCGTATCACACCTAGAAGCCCTCGAAGAAAGGACCCGGTCCACCACCCATCGAATCCATCATTGCGCCAAAGAACGCATCGTCACTCAGGTACTTCCCAAAGTAACTCCCGTCGCCCATCGTAATGCCCATGGCCTGCTCAAACCCATCGCCCATGGTGTATTCCAAACCCATGGATCCCACATTCATCGCCATCATGTCTTGCGGCAGCGGCAGACCATCCTGGCCCTGCATCGGCGCTGGCCCCATGTTACCATAGATTCCCGCATGCTGGTGTGCGTTCCCCGCCAGCACGTGCGTTTCACCGTAAGCCTGCGAAGGGTATGGCGCTTGCATGGGACCGCTAGACATATGGGGAGTGGCGCTTTGGGATGCCCAGTCGGCGGTCGATGTTGCTGAGGGAGTTGGGTATGTGCTCATGCGTGAGCCACCCTGTCCGTTTCCACCCGTCGCGACTTCGGAGAGTAATTGCAGGGGCGTGTTCGGGGTGGTGTATTCCTGTGCTCCCTGGTTTGGCGTCGGCTGCTGTTGTTGTTGCTGAACCAGCTGGCGATCCTTCTCCTGGCCCGGTGTTGGCAGTGGTGTTCCGCCGTCCCTTGTGGTAACACTAAACGTCGATCCATTGCGCTCGTGGCCCTTAAACAGCGACTGCCTGCGGTTCTCGCGCTGGCGATGAAACCAAGTCTTGAGCATCACAAGCACCATCATGAACTTCGCACTCGGTCGGCTCTTATCACCCGTAGCAGCTTCTTTGAACTTCTCGAGCAGGTCGTCGAGGTAAATTTCGACCTTCATGTTGTCTTTGTCGATGACCTTGCCGAGCTCGCCTGAGGGGGCGGCGGCAGCAAAGTACATTTTGATGAGCACGACAACGGCGTATGCTACGCGGACGAAGTGAAAGATAGGAAGCGTACGGATGGTTGAGATTTCGAGGGAGAGGAAGGTTTCGAGGATGCCGTCGATGGAAGACAGACAAGTGGAGAGAGCGCTGATGTGGGCAGGGGTGAGGGAGTCGAGCGGCTTTTTGTTGGTCTCACCACCGAGCGCAGAGGTGAAGGGGGGCTTGAATTCTTCAACATTGTGGTCTACGTGCATAGCTACCTCGTGCATGTAGAGGCCGACTACGTGCTCAGTCATTGTGAGGGATGCTGGATTGGTGTTAGCTGAAGATCAGATAGAAGACTGATTCATCTACTCACGGCATTTGACATCTTCAGGAATTTGCTCCCTCCAGTGTTGCAAATCATTCTCAAAGCCCTTCAGAGCGAACTGAACTTTGGGCTCGGAGATGCTCACGCTTGCGAAAGGGTCGTCCATTGAGAACTGTGTACCAACTTCCTCGGCGAGGTGCTGACTTCTTACCCATTGACATAACAACTTGTCCGTGGGTGCTGCTTCTGGCGAGTTCTCGAGAAAGTCGACGCAATCTCCCATGTAGGCGTTCCATCGGATCAAGTTTGGTCTTCGGAGTCCCATGGAAGAGTTACAGCATAGGAAGTAGAGACTGAGCCATGCTCTTCTTGACTCGGCGGTATTGGAGTCTGGGAATGGTGTCCTTCTCCATGGATGATCACGCCAGAGACCCGAGAATTTGGCCTTGACCCCGCCTGGCTTGGCTTTTCGTCCAAGACCAATATCAATAGCCATCACAGCAGCGATGTGGATGAGCTGGTAGAATTTGAGTTCCTCGAAATGCTCTGGTGGCCAGTACCATAGACAGCAAATGGTCAATGCCTGGACGATCTCCAGAGACTTTTCTCCCTGACAGATGATACGGTCGGCAAATATTTGCATCACCTCCTTCGTCAAGACGCGTTGGATGTCAGGCTGGGTCAGGCCCGATGCAGCGCTTAGGATAGCAAGGAAGAGGATGGGTTTGGTTTTTCGGATTTCAGCAGCTGTTGTGCCCTCGGGAAATACAACAGCGGGCAAGTGTGGAGCCATGTCTTGGACATAGCGATTGAACGTCGACGTAGCTGCCTCCATGCTGATGACCCCTCGGTCAACAACATCGGCATACTCATTCGAAGACTGATCGTGCTTGGCCGGCGAATCCTCACGTTCGCGCTTCAGATATGGAGAATCGGCGTTACCCGCTGGGGTGTTTCCTTCGGATTTGGACTGCTCATGATGCTTCCTCTTCTGTCCAGCCATCACCATGGGAGGAGCTGCACTCCTCATATCCTCAGCTGTTGGAGTCTTGGCATATCGACCTGGCGTCATCCACTCCTCGGATGCTGTAGCGGTACTCGGGCGTCCGGACGAGTAGCCATATGCGCCGTTGGTAACCTGTTCATAGGGATTGGGCCGGCCTTCATGGTCGCCGTCGTGGACGGCGCCTCCATTCTTGGTCGCTTGCAGACTCGCCGTCAGCGCATCGATCTTCTTCTCGAGTTCGGCCACACGGCTATCGGTCTTCTTCTGGCGTTTGCGACTGGGCACGGTCACCACGCAGTTGCGGTTTGCCTTGGTGCATCGCTTGCACGGTCCATCTGGGTTGTCTGGCAGCGGCTCGCACCGTACCTTCAGTCCGCGGCAGGCCTCGCAAGCACGCGGCCGCTTGGGGTCATTGTTGGGATCGCTCGGGCTGCCGTGCTGCGGGGACTCGTGCGGGTGGTTTGCATCGTGGGCGACGGGCGGCGGGCCCGAGTACGGCGGCGTGGTATGGGCTTGATGGGATGGCGTGTTGTAGATGGAGGGCAGCGTAGTGTCGTGCGGGTGGTGATAAAGCTGAGGCGGAGGCAGCGGCAGGCGCAGCGGATTGGCAGCGATGGGAATGTTGGGCGGCGGGCCCGACCGTTGCAGCTGGTGGTGATAGAGCTGGGCCTGCGGTTGCGGCTCTCGCAGACGCGGATCGATGCCGTCCATCGTGGATTATTGAGACAACCGTGTTTTCGGTGAGTCGGGCTCTATGACAGCGATGGTCGGGAGACGGTGACTGAAGACGGCCGCCTGCCGCCCTGGCTGAAGCGCTTGGTCGCTATGTTCGCTAGCCCGGCGCTCACGTGACGGGCGATTCACTTGTCTTTGGGTCGCTCTTGCGCTTTGCTCTTGTTGTCGGCGTCAGTGTTTTGCTTTCAAATGCTATGTGGGCTGTCGTGTATAAGTTTGCGCAAAACTGCAGCACGAGAGAAGACAGAGTATGTTCTCAGGACGTCGACGAGCAATCCTCAGTCACTTCGTTGTGCACAGCCTTCTTGCGCGTCCCCTGCGGCTCGCACCTTCTCTGAGCTGAGTCCAGTCTGACATGGCTTACTCCATCAACCACTTCCTCCTTCCAACCTTCTTGACTCTCTGCACGCATTCTCCCTGGACTGGCCGCGGCTTCTGAAACAAACCACCACACTGACTTTGGAAATGACTCCAGACTCACCACTCTCGATTTTAGGAAGCTGCTTCAATTTACAAGAACCGAGGCACGGCCAACATCACGAACTGCTGCACAACATCGACGACTGGTCTCTTGGCCCACGGGAGATGAGTTTGATCGACGGTGAGATGACTTCTGGCTACTCTTCTAGAACCTCCTGTCGAAACAGACGCTATCCCTGCCGGACCACTGTGTTTGTCGCTTTTTCATTGTTTCCGCGATGCTTTTATATGGCTTCTATGGACGCCCTACTTACTGTACTTGTCGCCCAAGTATTATTTTCCCTCCATTTTTCTACTCATACAAGGCCTCGCCTGCTTCCCATTCCATCTACATTCGGCCTGGCTCCCATCGGCGGATCGCTGACCTCACGAATGTGAAACAGTGCCGCAAATCTCACAGTCACGACGTCGAGAAGAACGTCACCGCCACGGTCGGTGGGGCTGCCCTATTACAATATAAGCTTTTTTCCGTCAATGTAAAACTACTGCTTACTACTGGTACTAGAGAGAGCTTTTTCTGCCAGAAGGTTTGCGTACAGTACTAGTGGGCTAGTTTTCCAAAGTCCTACCTATTTCCCACCTCTGCTGGACTATTTCCACTTTCTCCTCACTCTCCAACCTCGCCTAATCCACAGCCAACCACAGTCAGAACCAGATTCAGAGAAACATTGAACGAACCCTCGTCAGACTCTTCTAGACACTCACCAAAACTTCTCAAACACCACCCCAAGACGGCTCATTCTTATGCAAATCCCCATGGCATCATCGAAGTCCATATCGACAAAGAGGACTATATGTAAGAATTATATGAGCTGCTTTACCCCTGCGACGGCGTCCCGACTGCTCACTCGCATCCCGGACAATCTCCCGAGACCCATGAAGGACATCCAGTTCCCCGGAGACACAAGCGTTTCCCCATATGTTTCAGATTGACAACCACATATCATTGGACTTCGAACCCGGCACTACTCGAAAGGCGCAACACAAAAGACTAAGAGTACGGGACCTAAATGTAGCGCAAGGAATTCTGCTTCTCCCCATGGACATATCGATTACTTCTTTACCGCCGTATCGACTTGTTCTCATGAAAATGTAAGACTACATGTGTCTTTATTAGCTTGCCGGAGTGCCATTGAGCTAAGTCCGTGTCTCCCTTTCTCTAAGTTTCTTTTTTGATCTTCATGAGTCGAAAATTCCCAGGGGGATTTTTATAGTATACCCAAACAATCTGATCTAATAGGAATCTATATGCAGCGCTACTGCCGAGATATCCAATATATTTCCACCGAAACAGGTTGAGAAACCTTGCACCATTCTTACATAGCTGCGCTCAATGTCACATCATGCCCGTCCAAAAAGAAGGACATAGCCAGGTACTCAGTACCATCCCATCTTTCCGCACATGCCCCCGCTCTCAGACCCAATCTTCCCTACGCCACCCCATTCTTAGCCGACCCGTTCTTCTCCCCGTTTTTACTCAACCCCTCCTCCAACACCTCCCTCAAACTCCTCGGCCTCCTCCCCGTAAGCATCTCCACATCCCCACTCCACACCTCCATCTCGCCCTCCCTCGTCGCCTTCCCAAAACTAACCATATCACCACTATTCCACGGATGTCCACTCTCGCTCACAAAATCATCAATCGGCTCCCTCGGCACCCCCAATTTATCAAACCAAGCCAATTGCTCCTCGTCGCTCAAATCCTCATACCTCACTTCCCTTCCTCCGCCCAAAATTTCCTCTATCAATTTTGTGGCATCGCCCCATGTCAAAAGCTCCGGCCCTGTGATATCGTAGCTTTTGTTGACGTGCGCAGACGGGTTGATGAGCACAGCAACGGCGCAGCGCACACAGTCATCACGAGACACGAAGGCTATCTTGCCCGTTCCAGCATTGCAGCGCACAATCCCGTCAGTAGCTAAAGCAGCAGGCGCAACGACGTCGCGCATAGCTTCAGCATACTGCGAATCTCGCAACGCAGTCCAAGCCAGCCCGCTCTCCCGTAGCATTTTCTCCGTAGCAGCATGTTCCCTGACTACCAACGCGGTAGGATTTTCCAGCGAGGCGCCGATGAAGGAGGTGTAGACGATGTGTTGCACGCCGGCGCGCACGGCGGCGTTGATGGCGTTGCGGTGCTGGGGGAGGCGGGCGCCGGCGCGGGAGGTGCTGATTAGGAGGAGGGTGTGGGTGCCGCTGAAGGCGGTGGTGAGGAGGGGGAGGGGGTCGTCGAAGGAACCACGGCGGATGTGGAGGCCGAGGGAGGCGTATGTGGAGAGCTTGGGGGGGTGGCGGGTGAGGAGGTGGAGGGAGGAGGGGGGCATGTTGAGGGCGAGGAGGTGGGTGATGGCGAGGCGGCCGTAGTTGCCGGAGGCGCCGGTTATGAGGATTGTGGGGGTGGAGGGGGGGTTGGAGGGGACTGTCATGTTGGAGGAAGAGGGCAGTGATAGAAAGAGAGGGAGTACATGTAATGTTAGAGAAGATAGGTATTCGGCGGTTTTGAAAGAGAATATGAAAGACTTGGCAAGAGCAGTGAAAGGGTCCTAACACTTAGATAGAAGCAGTATCAAAGGCACCAGATAAACGGTAGCAAAACGATTCGTTCCTACCATGATTTTGTGGATCGGTGGCTCCATGTTCTCCGTGTCCAGGACTCCAGTCGCTGGGTCTGGAGTGTCATCGTCCAGGTTCCCTCGGACCTCATCGGCGCGTCGCAAGATTGAGGGTTGGCGAAAGTTCCGAATTCCGAATCCGAACCCTAAAGTTACATGTATCAGATCATGTTGGCACAGACGGCCAAGCGCTGGATGACGGAGTGAGGATGTGGGTCTAGCCCCGTAGTGAGGAGGCTAGTAGGGATGGGCTGCACGGTGAACGACGACGACGTTGAACTTGAACTTGAACATCAATGGAGACACGACAATATCAAAACATAGAGAATTTGGAACGCCGCTGAGGGTTATGATAGGTGCCTTTGGGTTGTTGTATCTTTGGCCGCTTTTGAGGAAGAGCAGCACAGTTCCCAATGATGTGTATTGAGAGGCCAACTGCAAAATTTCGAGCTTCGAGGTCTGGATTGGACTTTCGCTTTGCTGGCTGCTGCTGTTGAGCATGCCCATGGAACTTAGGATGATCCTGTAGCAGGTGCTTGCTTGCTTGCTTGTCTGTTTGTCCTCGAATTAGCAGCTTCATGTTCAAAATCAAGCGCAAGTTCACATTCAAATTTAAGCGCAACTTCATCCTGACAGCTTCAACTTCGCAACTTCAACTTGGCAGCTTCGATCTTCAAGTTCGGGCGCGAGTCCAAGTCCAAGTTCGAGTTCAGGTTCAGGTTCAAGCGCGAGTTTACTGTTCAAGCGCATCTTCAACTTGACAACTTCAGCTTGGTAGCTTCAGCTGGCAGCTTCAACTGGAAGTTTCGCCTTCAAATTCAAGCGCAAATTCAAGCACAGCTTCAACTTTACAACTTCAACTTGGCAACTTCAACTCGGCAGCTTCAAATTCGAATTCAAGCGCGCTGCGCAACTTCAACTCGGCAACTTCAACAGCAACTCAACAGCAACCTCAGCTCTAAGTTCGAGTATTTGACCTACCACTTTGTTAGACGTTCTTCGACTGCGCCCGGGTAGGTTAAGGCGCAGCGCGCTAGCCAGCTTACTTTAGGTATTTGCAGCTTCACAAATAAAACTATTGTGGTGCTAGTAGCGTTTTAGCGAGTTGAAGGTCTGTTAGCGCGAATCATTTCATACTACGGTATTATTTGATTCAGGCGTTCAATCCGACCCACCGAGATCGGGTCAATCCACCAACCTCAAACTGCAGTCACTTCTCGTCCTTCTTGATACTTTGGCATTGCAAAAGTGGCGAAATACATACTCGGATGTTGATATACTGACGGAAGTTGGAAAATGTACACATGTTCTGACATGCGAGCATTCACTATTCCAGACAAAGCGAACGAGCGGAACTGTCACATCGTGATCATGTGATTGTTTAGATATGAATGCAATGTAATTTAAAACTCAAACTGCCTCCGGACCTCTCTTTTCCTCTTCCACAAGATTGTTCTTCTCTCTGTGTGGTGGTTATCAGCTAGGCTGTTTCAAAAGAAAAAAAAAGGGAGGGGGAGTGGGCTGGAACTAACGGCAACTCCAAGTTGGGTAGAAAACAAGCAAATGCCAAACTCGGCACACACGAAGCTATCGCCGCATAAGTCATATTTCTCAACACATTAGAATACTACCAATCCATGTCAGTACCCGTCCAAGTGTTCCGCGTCTCAGTCTTCGAAAACTAGCAACAGATACTCACAGCAAGATTAATCGCCGTCCTATCCGGCGTCCCCCAAGCCGGAGTTCGAAAACTGATGCTGTTATACAGCCCATCCACAAGTTCCGGCCTAGCGTTGGGACCGAGCTGCTTGGTCAGTTCGCCTTTGAAGGTATTGGTGTAGATGCCACCTGCAATGGCACTTCCGATGCTTCCACCGAGGAATGAACAGCAGATGACGAGACTTGTGACTTGTGCCATTTGAGAATGGGGTACGACGATCTGGGGAGCTACTACGACGACGACTTCGATGATGCCACTGCCTACGCCTTGAATGAGCTGTACGATGAACAGCTCGGCAATGGAGTTGTTAGCACCACGTACTAGGCAGGGTTAGTGAAGATTTCGTTTTTGGGGGACTGGGAGGGCTTCTTACAGCGTATCATCAACCCATATCCGACGAATCGGATGCACACGGCCAAGACACACAGCCATTTGTAGCGTCGAGTTCTCTGCATGTACCAGCCGGCGAGGATACCCACCAGACATTGGGTGACGCCATTAGTATAGTAATAGTAAGAAGCAGTGCGGACATCGAAGTTGCGCGCTATAGTGCTCCAGGCAATGAGGTAAGAATGCGTGCACGAGAAACCCAGAGCATCGAATGCGATCAGCAAAATCGCCATGACGATAGTCAGGTTCTTGAAGTAGTGGACAGGCACAACCGGGTTCTTGGCAATGTATTTCTCGTAGAATGGCAGGGCGATGATGAAGAAACCACCGAGGATGAGGAGGGCAATCAGGTAGGGTGTTTGCCAGCTCGAGGGTGTTGAGCTTGCCAGAGTCAGGGGCAAAAGTAACATCGCGAAACCTCCGCTGAGTAGGATGACACCTGGAATAAAAAAATAACACGGTATTAGAGTAGTTCCCGATAGGTAGTTGTATATCACAAGATTGTCAAACCTCACCTCCAAGATCAATTGCCGAACAGAATTGTTTCGGGTTCTGAGGACGACGGATGGTGATGAAGCCCATTTTCTTGGCTTTGCGCTGGAAGTAGAGGAGCGTGATGATGATGAAAGCTGCCGAGAACGGCATGAGGATTGCGAGCATGCCGATTCCCCAGCGCCAACCTATGCCATCGATGACGGATGAAGTGATGGATGCGGAGATCCAGGGCATGAAGAGGAAAGGGAAGAAGGAAATGCCCAGAGCGAATCCTCTCGATCTTGCCGAGGTGATGTCGGAAATGATGAATGTGTTCATGACATTGAGACCGGATTTTCCCATGGAATAAATAACGCTACCGGCTGCGAAGGCATTGATGCCGGCTGCTGATGCGGAGAGGATGTAGGATAGTATGAGGATGGATACGGTAATAAGGTATGTCTCTGCACGACCGCATGCGTCTGAGATCTTTGCAAAAGGAGGTTTTACTACGGCAAAGATGATGGTTCCTAAAATATCATTTCAGCTAATGCCTGTATATTTCATGAAAATTTGATACGAAACCGTACCTGCAGTGTTTAGAGATGCGATCAGGGAGAGCTTGTCGAAGTAAGAGGTGGCGAAGTTTTGGTAAACCGAAATCGTGCTGTTATCCAGCTCGCTAGATGGAATGAGAAAGGACGTCGAAGAATTAAGAAAGACATCGAGGGCATGCTCGACTTACTACATCGTCATCATCAAACCCAACCTGCAAGCCTTTATCAGCATCGTATTCACATCTTCATTCAAGAGGTAGCATACCCTGCAATAAGAATCCATTTTCCATATTTTCCCCATACTGCTTGAATCCCCTCAACCGCAGCAGCACCCCCAGCAGCCTCAACATCAGCATACTTATCCTCATGTGACCCTGAATTCGAAGCCGATATCACAGTCAACGGAACATCATCTCTCCCATCCTTTCCCCTTGCTGGTGAAGAAGATTCAAATCCATCCGAAGACATTTCATCCTTGACTCCAGTCTTATCCTCCTCATCGGCGCATCTCCGCTGTCCAGAATCCATAATCGGCTATTGGGAGCACGCTGCACCGGCTCGTCTTCAGCTGATGACCAACATAAGGTGAATAGGAAAGAATCAATGATGAGAGAGAATTTTGTTCACGATGTATGTTTTACGTACCTGCGGATTCTGGACTCGCCTCTCAAATGCCGAACTCAACACCAACACCGTCGTTGATCTGCCGTTCTGTCGGTGACGGAATCTGAGAGCGAAAAAGGCAATGTGGTTGGTGGAAGTACCAATCACGACGTCGTGTGGTCAGGCTAGTTCAGAGTTTGGAGACGACGCGGGCCAGAGCCTTATTTTGACTTGCTTTTCTTCCCCGGAACGCCGCATACGTAGTGCCTGGGTATGGACATCACCATGGAATATGTTGTTTCTGAGAAGGATGAAGAGGTTTTTTTTGTGCAGGATTGAGATCTGGTTACCTAGTCAGGTCGCACGAGTTGATATCGGGAGTGACGGTGAGTATGCAACGTTGTAGCATATGTCTGTTGCTGCAACGACAAGACTCTGTCAAACGGAGGGGCTGCTTAAGGCTCACCCATTCCCAATCGGGTGCTCAAGAAGGACATATCTTTCCGAGTAGCGGCGAGTACTAGGGTCTTGATTTTTGCCTAATCTCTTGGCTTGTTGATTGTTCTGCAATGGGACGAGTGGAAGATATGATATCTGTTTCATTTGGTTCTCGGGCTTTTGTACTCTGTTCTCTTTCGATCTATCTTTACGAAATTTGTTGATTTGTATACAGTAGTACAAGCCCAGGACTTCGGTCGGTTAGGCGCATAGCCTGCCAGCCCTTCGCACAACTGGTTCTGTCAAACTCCAGTATCAGTAGCAACGGTATTCGCGACAAAAACGACCAAAACAGCGCCATAAGCCGCCGCAGCAACCATCATCTGATCATTCGTCGCGCGACTCATCAAGCTCAGCGCAATACTGAAGCCAATTGTAAATGCCAGTGTGATGATCAATACCCATTTGAATGCTCGCACGAAACTTAGGACGACCATGGGGACGAGGAGGAGAAATCCGCCTACTAGGGCGACGGTGACGCGGGCGCAGAGGTCGACGGTGGGGGATATGTGGAGGGGACGGCGGCGGTACATGTCCATTATGCGCTTTTTGCCGGCTGGGAGGGGGCTGTTAGTGGGTGGTGGAATCAAAGCGTGAAGAAAGTGAGTGCGAACCGTCCAGTTTAACAATCTTCTTCTTCTGCTTTCCCCTCCAACTCGTAAAACTTGCCCACGTCGGCCTTCTCTCAATCCCAGGCTCGGGCGCCTCCTCTTCCATAGCGAAAGTCGCTCTCCTTTCAAGTCCCGGCATGGGCGCCTCCTCATCCATAGGCCCTCTCTCAGGATCATTTACATCCGTGGCCATGCGCTGCTTCTCCTTCCGTTGACCAGAATTGCGACGCTTTTGGGCCTCTTCTCGCGCCTCTTGTCGTCTATGTTCCTGAAAATCTGTGTACATAATATCCATATCTCGCTGTTCTAATCCAATGGGATCGAGCATGCAGCGTGGACACCAGCGCTGCAGCCAGCGACGCCACAAGTCAATATCTTCGCCACCCTTTTGTACCGCGCTGATTTCGCAGACGTTCAGAGCGTCTGGGGAATCCCAGTATTGGGGCTCGTGGAGGGCGAGGGCGAGGGATTTGCAAGTGTTACGGGTCGTGGAGAAGCCGGGTTGGTGCCTTTTCATTAGGCTTTCGAAAATGTCGAGTGCTTTGACTACATATTGGAGATTTGTTAGTGTGTTGCCCGGATAGTGGTTTACGGAATAGGAAATGGTAAAATAGGTGAGATACCGTATTCTTTAAGCTCCTTGCCGAGCCGATTTTGCGTCTCTTCGGGAATTCCTTTGGTCTCGGCATATTGAATTTCTTCGTGAAGCTCCATGAGGCGCTGCTGTCTGCCCAAGATGCTGAGCAGACAGAGTTCTTCAAAGCGGTTGAAGTAGAATTTCTGTGCTCCCAGACGGTTGGTTGCTAGGTCGTGTAAGACTGAAGTCTTCTCTTCATGGTCGAGTTTCTTGACTTTCTCTTCACTTTCTTGTTTTTCGCCAATTAGGAATTCGAGGATTCGACGACGCTCCTGTTTGCGTTCGACATCTTCCAGGAGACCAAAGTAGTCCACCTTGTTGACTTCTCGTTTTTAGTCATGGAGCTCAAAGCTAGGGAGAGTATAAGCTTACGAATATCCTCTCGACGTTGCTCCGGAGTTGGCAAAGCGCTTCTGCTAGAGCCACGACGGTCCTTGGATGTCGGAGATGCATCTCTCGCCGTGACTGTTGCAGACATAGTACTTCCCCTTCTTGCCTGCCGTGAGAAATCGACAGCTGCCACCTCTTCGAGTGCTCCGAATATTGACTCGACCATGTTGGGACACAAGTAGCAGCGACTATATAGTCAGGAAATCAAATGGTCTGAATAGTATAGTGCTAACTTGGTAATTGGATACATCAATGTAATCCAGTGATCAGATATAGAGTAAGAGAAGGAAATACATGTGGAGAGAGATGGAATGGTCACTATGTATATGACGGAGAATTTGGCTGGAATAAGGGAAATGCTAGCCGATCCAAAGTCAAGCTCTCGGAGCTCGAACATGCTTGACGATCAAGAGCTAAGATCCGAAAACTCAGGGCCAGGTCCCAGGGAACGGTGGTATCGAATTGTGTGGTACTAGGGATACTGTCTCCGACCGGCTTTACTCGTAGAGGACTAGGTATCGGCAGAGCGACGCGGGGTTCTGAGCAGCAGAGGTACCGGCTATACTAAAGCTCGATAGAAATGGACGTGTTGCCGACAAGACCATGTGGGTGTGACAGCATCGATTGAGGCCTAGGCCGTCTCTCTCGGCAGTTGCAGAAGCACATGGTAGGGCTGAGAAGCGAAAGAAGAGGAAGTCAGAACAAGAAGCACGCGGCAGCTTTCTGATCTGGGAAAAGTGTGAAAGCGACAGTCAGGGCAAGGCCTGTCTTCTGTACCTGAAACTTGAGAGATAGGGTTGACAAATAGTAGAAAATGTCTCCGGCAGCGGAGTCGGCTCTTGGTGGTAGATGGGGAAAAAAAACGCATCGGTTGTTTCATACAAACAGAATGGACTTTCGAGTTATATGGTGACAATCCAAAGTCTGGGCATCATGAAAATCGAGTGCAAAACGAACAAGATGCCGGGGAGAGGTGAGTTGAGGTTGGAAACAGCTGTGGTGAGGTTTGCTGAGAGCCTAGAGGACTCGATGTCGACTGCGTATTCGTGATACTCGTCAGTGCTCAGAAGTGCGCGCACGTGCCCAGGTATTCGCAGCCCACCGAGCAGCCAATCAGCATCTCGACCAAGCTAATCATCCATGAACCGCCCAAACCGGGGGCAACATTGAATTCAACCACCAAGCTCAACTCCACCACTTCCAGCTGCCATTGCGCCCACCCACCGCGACAATGGCCTCCAAAATCACCCCCTTCCTCTTCCGCGCAGCTCTGCGCCCAGCACGCAGAGCAGCTCCACGATCCCAAACCCGCTCCTTCGTCGCCAGCGCCCGAGTAGCCAGCGAGTCTCTCTTCGTGGTAAGCTTCGAACATCCCGCCACATTATCTGCCAGCTTCCCCAAAGCTCCAATTGCTCGGTTTCCTCGATTTGTGTCTGATGATGAACCTTGTAGCACCGTGACACTCCCGAAAACAATGCCTCCATCCCTTTCCAATTCTCGGAACAGAACAACAAGCTCGTGAACGAAATCCTCAAGCGCTACCCACCCCAATACAAAAAAGCCGCCGTCATGCCCCTTCTCGATCTCGGCCAGCGCCAGCACGGTTTCTGCTCCCTGTCCGTCATGAACGAGGTTGCAAGGATTCTTGAAATGCCGCCTATGCGTGTTTATGAAGTGGCTACATTTTACACTATGTACAACCGAAACCCGGTTGGAAAATACCATTTGCAGGCTTGCACTACCGTATGTCTCCTTCTCGTGAATAGTTGCCTTATTTTTGAAAGAGGGGGGAGTGGGAGGGGGACACAGAAAGACAATTGCTAATACGCAGGCGATAGACACCATGCCAACTAGGCGGATGCGGAAGCGACAAGATCATGAAGGCGATTGAAGACCATCTGGGCATCCACCCAGGCGAAACGACGAAAGACGGCCTGTTCACCTTCTCGGAAGTCGAATGTCTGGGTGCTTGCGTCAATGCGCCGATGGTGCAAATTAACGATGATTATTACGAAGACCTGACCCCCGAGAGCATCACCGCACTTCTCAAAGCCCTGCAAGCATCCTCCGGAAACTTCAAGCCGGGGGCCATGTGGGATGTTGAGGAAGATCCCAAGGGTGCATTGACTGGTGAGGATAGCAAGGTGAAGAGCGGGGATGAGGTGGGCACGGGAAGTTCGTATCAGAAGGGGGGTGTGGAGATTCCGGCACCGGGACCGATGAGTGGGAGGAAGACTTGTGAGAATAGTCAGGGGTTGACAAGTTTGACGAGTGAGCCGTGGGGTCCGGAGGTTTTCAGGAAGGATCTATAGATCGGTGGGGATGAATGAACGGGTGAGTGGAATGGGTGGCGTTTGTATATATTTGCTGTATCAATGAGCAAGTGGGTTATCTTCCAGCCGGTGTGTCTTACGACTAAACTGGTGCTGCTGGCGAGGCAGAGACGATGGACTGTTTCGAGGGAAGACTGGCTAACTTTGAGCATCGAATTCCAGGACCGGTGGCGGGTACTTCTTTGTGTATTCATCTCTCTAATACTACAAACCATTCGCTATGGTTGACCACCATTTATTGTCCGAGGTCACATTTGAGCCCTTGCAAATCTCTGACTTCGAAACTCGACCAAATCTAGAAAAGCTGGGAGGTTGGGGCTATCCAAGTGAGTATAGCTGCCGATTGCTCGTAAGTTGTGCAATTGTCATGGTAGGCTTCACGCCACGAAGGTGAGTTCCGGGGCTTTCTCTTTGGTTCAGGATCTTACATATATCAGTGAGCAGTAGTGTTTGTTAGGTAGGTGGTCTTCACGTTCGACTTGTGGTTTTGGGGGACAAAGACATGGTCTGATTGGCCAAGACCCCTGCCACAAGTGACGTAGCTTGAATGCAGGAGCTTGAAAGAGCTGCCCCTCCATCCCAAGCTTTCAGACACCTCCAACTCACCATCCTAACTACAAACTTCAACACACCAAAGTGGTGCTACCTAGAGATCCCGTTCAAAGACCTCAAACAAACCTCATCTATCCTTTCCGCAGCCTCTCTCACGGTTCCAAGCACCAAACTCTCAAGATCATCACGAACCCCCTCATCTCCACCGACTCCTTCCTACAGCGAAACCCACCAAACACCGCAAATATGATGGAATCCCTCTCCCTGACAGCCGCCATCGGCAAAAACATCCTCCAACCCACACACCCCATCCACGCAACCTGGTCCCGCATCCCCCTCTCCTCCTTCTCCCTCCCCCTCTCCTCCCACACCATCTCCATCATCTCCGGCCGCGCCTACATCTTCGGCGGCGAGCTCAAACCCCGCGAACCCGTCTCCAACGACATGCACGTCATCACCCTCCCCTCCTCTTCCGTCTCCGGCGCAGACTACAAATCCCTCCCTGCCGCATCGTCCAACGGTCTCGATGACGTGCCTGAAAAGCGAGTTGGCCATTCGGCGGCTGTGATTGGACAGAGAATATTTGTGTTTGGGGGCAGAGGGGGAGGGGATATGAAGCCGCTGGATGAGCGGGGGGCGCTGTGGGTTTTTGATACGAGAGAGGAGACGTGGCGGAAATTGGAGCCGGCGGAGGGGAGTCCGGTACCGTGTGCAAGGAGCTATCATGCATCGGTGGGTATTGAGCGACCGCCGCCTGCTCGTACGAACTCGTTGGATAAGAATATGGAAATCAATCCTGCTACTGAAGAACCTAGTGCGGGCACGATTGCGAATGCGACGGTGGATTATGAGGGAGAAGGGTATGGGACGGTGATTGTGCATGCGGGGTGTAAGGCGGATGGGGGGAGGTTGAATGATGTGTGGGCGTTTGATGTTAGGACGAGGATGTGGAGTGAGTTGCCGGAGGCGCCGGGGAAGGGGAGGGGAGGGGCGGGGCTTACGGCGTCGAAGCAGAGGCTTTATCGGTTTGGGGGGTTTAGTGGGGAGGATGAGGAAGGGGGTCAGATTGATGTCTTGGAGTTGGGACTGGCTACCTTTTCGGATAAGGGGGGTGATGGGACGGTGGGGGTGACGGGGAGGACTGGGAAGTGGGAAAGTATTCCTTTTCATGAGGGAGCGAACGAGACTGAGAAAGAAGGGGAAGAAGAGCATAACTCGCTGAAAGAGTCGGTTCATGCGAAGTTTCCGGGCAATAGGAGTGTGGCCGCGCTGCAGACTATTACTACTGGCCAGGGCCGCGAATACCTCGTCTTGATCATGGGCGAGAGAGAGCCGAGCACCGGTGGCCATGCCGCAGCTGGCAAGTTCTGGGACGATGTCTGGACATTCCAAGTCCCACCAGTCGGGGGAACAGGTGCGAGCTGGAAAGACGCCATGTGGCAAGCAGTGGGTCGCAAGACTGGAGAGAAGGAATGGAGCGAGGTTAATGTTTCAGATGCTGAAGGGCAGGAGGGAGAAGATATCCGAGACTTGACTCCGCAGCCTAGAGGCAGGTTTGCCAGTGCTAGTCTGGGGGAGTTGGATCCGGCGGCTGTGGCTATTTGGGGTGGGATTAATGAAGAGAATCAGAGGTTGGGTGATGGCTGGATTTTGAGGGTTGAGTGAGCTGAGTGAGTTGTGGACTTGGAAGGTGGTATGAAACTTACCTTTGAAAGACAGCGGCGTCGGGCGGGAAAACGGAAAACAGAACACTAAAGCCTGGGTTCGTCCTTGTTGTTTTTGTCGGAGTTATAGGACATCACAAGGGTGGTATCACAAAATACCTTGCAGCTAGGTATCTCTTGGTGGCCATCCCTACCATGTAGCTTCAATTGCATTGAGTTATTGAATGCAGTCCTTGATACGTCCACTCGGCGAGTCCCAGGTCTGCCCTGAAAACCTTTCCATGCTTCCTTTTCATTCTTCGCTCCTATGCCGCTTGACTCTATTGCTAACAGGAAGCTCTCTAGTATGTATCAGATGACACATATCAAGCCATCTCCAAGCTCCTACGTTAGTTACCTGCGCAAAAAGTGTTGTGCCGCTGCAGTACTAGCTTCTTTCCTAGCGCCATTGACATTCTCTGCTCTAAGGCAGGTCCTTAGGTAGCTTAGCCCTTCCTCAATGAAGCTTGCTACGTCCCTTGACAGGTTACGAGCCCTCGCGCTCCGCGCCCATTTTTCGTCAATCTCCTCTGTCTACAGTCAAATTTGGATCTGGGCTAATCTTCAGTTGAGCCTACGTTGATGCCAGTCTTGCTGCTTTTGTGCTTGGATTCAGCTTTTGCACCCTTTTTGCGACTCCTTTTCTTGCGCCAGTCTTGTTGTCTCTGCTGTGCCTTCGGAGCCAGATTTTCTGATCAACTACCGTTACTTCGTTTCTCTGCTACTCACGTAGCAGTTCAGTTTTTCTTTTTCTTTTCTTTGCGCCTGCTTGCATTTTCAATCTTGCTGAGGCCCAGGAAGTCGAGAAGCCTTGTGTTTTCCAGTCATTCCAGAGCAGGGCTTGCAACAGTTTAAACAGTCCAGTTTGAAGTTCAAACTGAAACTGACAGTTCAGTTTAAAGCTCAAACTGATACTGAACTGGCAGTTCAAAGCTTAAACTGGCATTTTAGTTTGGACTAATAATACCTTTTCCGGCCCTTTTCCGGACTTTTTTTTAGAATATAGTTTTTCCGAATATTTTATATCGGGCACATGTTTTTCCGGCTATTTTTTGCTTTAAATTTGGAAAACCAGGCATTTTCCTCACTAAACACCAATGCCACCAGTCCGCCAGTTTGGTGCCAGTTCAGTTAAACCTTTAAACTGAAACTGCCAGTTCAGTTGAAGCTTCAAACCGTTTACCCAAACTGCAGTTTCTGATAAACCGTTAACTATTGCAAGCCCTGTTCAAGAGCCCAAGCTCTCGCGGAGGCCCCTATATTCAAGTTTACCCCACAGCAACATCAGGCACTGAAAGCGCCCACAAATACAAGGTTTAAATGGGAAGGCTTTGGGCTAGATTGCAACCAATAGCTCAAGGTGGGGAGCGGGCGGGCGGTTAAGCTCCTAGGGCCCTCAACAAGGAATCAGAGATGCAACTCAAAAACCCCTCAGTTTTCGTCTCGCCAAAGGGAACTGCAGTCACACCAAATGGTGGCAACCTGCATTGAAGACCAGCCTCGCTCGAGGTGAGCCAATCTATGAGTCGTCTCCTTCCCATCAACGCAGATCTTGCTGCTGACTACACGCAGCAGAGAGAACGCAGCATAACAGCTGATGTGGCAACATGAGGCCCCCACGGCCAGGTCGCCCTTCCAACTATGGCCCCCAACATCCCGACCAGTCACAAAAGGAACCTGCACTTCTGACCAAGTGGCGCAAGGATCGGCACTGGCTTGCCCACGAGCTGAAGCATAAAGCGAGTCCACCCCGCCTTTCCGAGTTCCAAATCGACGTGTCCCTACAAATACTTCCTACAGAACTATCCTCCTAGTCAGCAAGCAAAAGATGCCCGGCGGCGTCGATGCTGTGGCGTTGACTGCACTCATCATTTCACTCATCGCATTGCTCATTGCAGTCGGCCAATTCTTACAGCAAATGTTCGCAACGGCCGATGGATATCGCAGATGCAGTGAAAAGGTCATTGGATCATGGGCACGATTCAGACATCGACACTTTTTGTGGAACGAGTTTCGCTTCGAAGTGCTTTTCAAAACACCCGAGCTCGTTCTGACCCTTGACCGTGCCGGGACGACCAGAGGAATCCCATACGATGACCGCGGTTTTGCTTATGTCCTCAACAGCACTTACTTCGACGACAATTATGGACTAGAAGGGCTATTGATCCCGTACCGCCCATGGAAGGACTTTCCCCGCCCTGAAGTAGCTTCTGCTATGTACGGCGCTGTCTCTTGGATAAGACTTGTGAATCTTGCTTCTCGGGGCGCGGATGTAGAACATATCTGGCCGCGTGGAGACCCTCCGGCAACCTGGAATCCGCCAGCCATTGTGCTGCAGACGCGTTCCTGGGATTTCATGCCGCCCGATGTTCAGCGGCCGTTGGCATCAATCAGTCTCGGGACACTCATAGTTCTTGCCCAACGGCTGGGCATGCGGTGGCGAGATATCAACCTCACCGCGGCAAGCCAAGGGGGCTTACGGGCCGCAGGACATGGCCACGCCCTCATCTCCACCTCGATTCTGGGTCTAGGAGTCGTTATGCAATATTCGAATAGCCAGTCTCCAACTTATCCTCGGATTACGGTACCTGTTCGGGCCGCGGATAAACTGCTTTGTGGCATCATTCCTTGGTCTAGGCTTATACAGAAAGATTTCGAGCTCATCGCCGATGATCGTACTCCCAGAAAGTTCAAAGAATGCCTGAGTTATATCGGTGTGAGCGAGCGGATATGGAGTCAGTTCTATTACGACGATGTTCACTTTATGCGACAATCCGTGACCGATGAGATCTTGGCGGTCCTCTGTCCCTTCATTCCACTTCCGCGTTCACAAATCACTCGAATTATTCACCCATTGCGCTGGCAAATAGGAAGGCAACACTATGACGCTATTTTCTACGGTTGGGAGGGTCGGAGAGCCTTCATCATAGGCCTACGAAAGAGGATGGAGAGTCCTCATTCAGAGAACCTCGCCTCCATCTCGAGGCTCCTAGAGCGTCTTGAAGGGTACCGTGGTGATTTTTATAATCGATGGAATGAAGCACTCATTCCGTGTTCACGATCTTGGGACGAAATCGATACCGACGATGGGACAAGAAGGCCAAAGGCCAAAGTCGCACGCAAAATTCACATGGTGGGAGACCTCCGTGACATTTTCGACAAAACAACAGCCTACTTTGAGAATCTCCAGAGCGGGACCAACACCCTGAATCGCTTTTCATCATGCCCCACGGAACACCGGACTGAAAGCGTCGAGACGAAAAGCACCTCCCCAATGCTCCAGTACAAGGATCTCGTTGCAGCATACATCACTGTATTCGTGCAAGCTCGCAACGAAACCCATGAAGTATTCAAAGACAAGGGAAAGAGTTCGGGGCAGTGGAGAGAGGAACTTCGAATGAGCGCTGGTATCGACGAGATTACGACGGATTGCTTCAGAGCGAGACACTATCACATTGCGCAAGCACATATCCGCCTACTGCAACAGTTGATCGACGATTTGAAGGAACGAGCTGATCAGAATACGAACGGGACTCAGCTATCGGATGAGCTGATCGAGGAAGCTTGGTGGTGCTTGGTTGTACGGGCAATATGCTGGACTATGTCTGTTCAGGTCATCATGCCTGATTCGGATGACCTTGTGCCATCGTCCTTGTATGACAGCCCGGTCACTGTCTGGATCAGCTAGGAAAACATTGGGCAGGCTCATTACCAGTAAAGCTTTCTTTCCCTGTCTATCCCCAGACTTCCAGACCCTGGCACGTGATAGAGATGGGGTGGGTGTGAGATGAAGACTTGGACTTCAAATCCTCTCTGAAAGTCCTCTACTTTAAATAGTATCTTTCCTTAACTATGTTCTGGGTTTCGGATTTCCTCCCGCGGTCTTTTGTCGGTAGTAGGAAAGAACTCCGTCAGGAGATCTCATGAACAGCTGAAGCTTCAGCGTCCACGGAATTTCCTGAAATTTGTCCGCCATCGAATGTTTCGAAAGAAGAGAATAGACATCAAGGATTCTAGCAGTATCCACGCACGCAAATCATCCCGCAAGTTGTAAACATCATCGTAACTGTGATTTCATGGAGCAAATGTTCTCGACCTGAAGATTACAGATATCCACGTTAGGTTAAGCTTTTCGGTCGAACCTATTCATGGCAAAGTTTAGGTTCTCGGTTTACCTAGGCGGGAAGAGAGGGGCTCATGGACTCTTGCTCACCTACAAATCCCTGCAGCTAACCCCCTGCTTTTAAAATTGTACAGCCGGCCACAAGCCGCTTGGGCAATCGGTAAATGGAGGATCGGAGGTCCTGGATACTCGGCGGCTTTTCAGCCTCCTTTGTACAGTCTCATTTGACATATGGAACCTTCTGGCTACGGCTACTTGAGTGGATACCTCACAATCTTGGTATTCTGAACTGCCTAGACAAATCACCTATTCAGTAAGAACTCAATCCACCCTAGAAATGAAACCAGATTTAACAACGAGGGTTCAGGTATGGCTTCCAGCACAGCCGAAGCTCCCGCGATCGAACTGCCGACGTTGAGCGCCGCAAGATCGGAATCAGATATCTTGACACAAGAGGAGATCGAAAGCAAAGAATGGAAATACACGGGCTATCAAGGATATTCCAGATTTATTGCATCCGACAACGATCTGCTCGTTTTCCGACGCTTTTCGGTGCTTAATGCAAGGGCTTCTCTCGCCATTCAGGACGATATTGCAGTCCTAGAGCAGCAACTGTGCGAGTTAGACGTAGCTTTGTCAAGAAAAGATGCCCCGGAAAGCCACAATGGGAGTTTCAGAGCAGATGCTGGAACTGCGAGAGCAAAGTTGCTGCACGAGCAGATCTTTGAGAAACTGAAGAGCTACAGTAAATATTGCCTGAATTGTCGAAATTGTATACTTGAGCTAATCTTTTGCAGATGAATTTATGTTTTACTACTCACAGATGGCCGGCCACCCACCTATTTCGGCAAGAGACGCAAGAAGTCTAAGCAACTGGCATTTGAATCATTTGAACGCTATCCAGGCCGCAGAAAGTTCCTATATCAACTACACCAGGGATCTTTTCTCCGTCGTCCCGAATCCCAAATCACACTTACGACATCTGTTCGAGAAGTCACTTCATTCTCGAAACATGAGGCGCTGGCGAGTGAAGAAAGAAGACATCGAAAGTGCTGGTCATGACGGCACGCACGAACTTCACCTCTTTGATGAAAAATTTGACACCTTTACGTCTGTTATAACTGCATGCATCGGCCTCGTGATGCTTATAGCGCCTTTGTGGATCTTGGAATTCACCAATAGTAGCATAGCTAGCTTGGCTTGGATTACTGGGTTTATCATCCTGTTTCACTGCCTCTTCACATATGCTACGGTGGCCAAGCCTTTCGAGATCCTAGGAGCAACTGCAGCGTAAGTGATGATCACAAGTATCCTGGAGTTAATGACTGGGTCTAATTCGCTATATAGTTACTCTGCTGTCCTCATGGTTTTCTTGCAGATAGGTAGATAGCGGTTCGTGGGCAAATAGGCTAGGATAAGAAGCGAAGAAATGGGGATCGTGAAGCATGTGCCTCGAAGGAAGTTTGGTTCTGAATGACTTCTTTCTTTCTTCTTCGGATGCAGCAGATATACATGAGCCGAAAATTCACCCTCCAACCCCTGAGAATAGTTGAACCCCAGGTAAGTCACTGAGACGGCCGACAGCACCCTCCTTTATCGACAGCGACATCCCTCCTTCACAAAAGACAGTCAACTTTGCTGAGTCCCTGTCAAAAATCTCACATGAAGAGCAATAACTTCCAACAAAGCCAGCTTGAAAAATCACAAAGCGAGATGTGGAAGACGGTCGGCTGGCTTACTCGCTCAATTCCCCATTTGATAACATCCAATGATGGAGTAACTTCGATTTGATGAACTGGGCTCAAGCAACCATGAGCAATTTCCATGGTTTCCCTGTCCCCCAAATGCATAAAGCGCTTCACTCCCACCTCCAAGAGGCAAAAAACTGAGGTACCGACAGGAACGAAGACTGTCGACAGCACGCTGTTTCAGCTGGCAGCAACTTGCAAGCCTTCCCCAAAATCTACCTAAGCCCTTAGTGCTGCCTCCTGAGAACCCTATCCACACCCAACATCACCCATTTCCACCAACAGCAACAACCCTTAACGACCTGCATCCAAATTCTGCTCAAGTCTAAGCGCCCGAAATCGATCGGAGTAGCAGGCAGAAGAATTTTGAAGATCCCGTGTCCCTAAAAGTGCGAGTAACAAAACTTGTTCGCTGCCAGCTCGCTCCTTTGCGAACTTACTGCTCTTAAGTATTATGGCTCAATTGCAGCTTGAACTTTTGAAGATTGAGATCTAGACATCAACAAGCCCTTTATATATCTTTAGAGTCCCCCAAATTCACCTAAGCCCCGAGCTTCATTTCTAAGGATTCGATCATCACTCGACAGCACGCTACTTTAGCAACAGCAGCAACCTCCCCTGACACTAGACATCGAACTTTAGCCAAGCCAAGCTCCCAAAACAAATCTAACACAGACAGGCGCAAGACTTCGGGAAAATTCCAGCCCTGGAAGAGTGCGAGCAAAAACACACGCTCGCAGGCTTGCCCGCTTTTCCGTGGAATCGTGATCGAATGACTTGTCCTATTCGTAGACCCGTAGTTTGAAGACTGAAATCTGGGCACCCCAAGCCCTTTATATACCTACCTCTATTAAGCACGTTCTGCGTCAAGTCCCCGATATGATCTTAGCTCCACTTTCGAAAAACCCTATAAAACAATCGACAGTACCCGTTTCCGCCAACAGCAACCTCCTTCAACGACAGACAGCCAAATTTCCCCAACCGTTCCAAACCAATGTAATACAATAAGCGAAAGACTTTTGGGAATCTTGCCCCTTTGCGGGTTTACAAATCGCAAATGACCAGCCATCTCGCTTCCCAGTGGAGTCATCGAACGTTTCCAGGTCTGTATTTTAGCTTGAGGATTGAAATCTAGAGAACCCCAAACCCTTTATGTACCCTTCAAGCCCCTGACCCCACTTTACAACAACCCCATAAACATTCGACAGTACGCCATTTCGCCAACAGCAGCAACTTTCCTCGACAACAGAGATCCAATCTCGCTCAAGCATTCACAGAGAATTTGGTACAACAAGCACAAACTACCAGGTGTTCTTTGCCGCTGCAAAGCGCGAGTAACAAACCTCGTTTTAGGCTTGCTCGTTTCCCCGTGGAGTCATTAGTGTCTCTCGTTGCTTCAGTTCTATACCGTAATCTAGGGAGTCCCAGACCCTTTATATAGGTAGGTTGACCTCCCAAGTTTTGCCACAAATCTACGTTAAACCCCTAACTCCACCTCCCAAGCATTTGATAAATCACGGGCAGCACTCGATTCCAGCAATAGCAACAGCATCCCTCGACAACAGACAGCCAAATTTTCCCAAGCGTTCCAAATGAATATAACACAACAGGCGCAAGGGTTTTGGGAACACTTTCCCTTGCTAATTGCAAGTCGCATAGGACTGGCCACCTCGCTTCCCCGTGGAGTCATCATGGTCCGTTGCATCCGTTTAGTAATTTGAGAATTGAAATCTAGGGAGTCCCAAGCCCTTTATATACCTCTCAGATCCTGCCACAGAATCCACAGTAGGCATTTAGCCTCACTCCCCAAGAGCTCCATGAACAATCGACAGCAGGCCCCTTCACCAACCGCAACAACCTCCTTCGACAACAGACAGTCAACTTTATTGAAACGCCCAAAAACCCATCTGAGGACCAGGCGCCAACCTCCAACAATTCCGAAGCTTTGCAAAAAACAACAAGTGATGAAAACCATTATATGGCTTACTCGCTTCCCGTATGGGAGTTACGTGAACACTGTGTAGCTTGAGGATTGAAATCTAGGCATCAACAGGCCCCTTATATATCTCCTTACTTCTCAGGCCTTCTCCCAGATCCATGCCGAGTCATCAACTCTACTTCCTAAAAACCTAACAAACCATCGACAGCACAGCCCCTTCAGCAACAGCAACAAGCTCTCCCAACAACACATTTTCAAGTTTCGCAAGCGCCCAAAAACTAATTCCACACAGACATTCCATGTTAGGTTCCCCGGATGCCCCAACCACGCGTGATGAAAAACATGAAAGTCGTTTCACTGGCTTGTTCGCGTCTCATGGGTTGAGGGTACAGCATTTCGTAGCTCGAGGACTAGAATCCAGGGTGTCAAAGGGTGTTTATATAGCCCTCAAATCCGTTGAGTTAGGTAAGGTCTAATGGTCACATGATCAGCCCGTTGCTATATGTTCAATCCAAAAACCCCCTGAATAATTGACAGCAACCTCTTTTAACCAACAGCAGCAACCTTTCAACAACAGCCAGCATACTTTCCATTAAAAGCCCGAAGACAAATCTTGGGCTTTTAGCCGCAGGCACAAGCGTCCAGAAATTTCTTGAGCCTTGCAGAAATGCAAATTGCAAGTAACAAGAGTTGGTCGGTTAGCTTATTCGCATTCGAAACCTGTTCTTCTTTGGCTGCTTTCGAAGACTTATGGACAGGAATCCAGGGAGTCACAGGCCCTTTATATAGCCCTCAGATCACCAAAGTTGCATCAGATGAAATCTCCTAGTCGCATGACCAGCCCGTTGCTATGTATTTAATCCGAGAACCCCCTGAACAATCGACAGCATATCTCTTTTACCAACAGCAACAACCACACTAACAACAGCCAAGCCAACTTTGCTTCAAAAGCTCCAAGACAAATCTTAGGTAGGCTTTGAGCAGCAGGCACAAGCCCCCAGAAATCTCTTAAGCCTTGCAGAAGTGCAAGTGATAAGAGTCGACTGGCTGGCTTTCTCGCGTCCCATCAGCCAAAACTTGTAGCTTTCTGAAGCTCGAGGAACTAGAATCCTGGGTACCGCAGGGTGTTTATATAGCCCTCATCCTCCATCAAAGTTGCGTTAGGTAATAGGCAAGAATCTCCTCACGTGATACAGCCCTGTGCTCTGGATCTGAGAGCTAATGAGCTCCAACTTCAGAAAATTGAAAATGAGATCAGCTGACCAGGATTCAGGAGTTTGGGGCACGTGCTGAGAGGTATAAATACTCCGACCCTCTCCTGTCTGCATACAGTAAACTAGGTTGTATTCGCCAGAACCTATGCAATGCCCGGCTTTTGCCTCAACCACAAGACGGTGTTGTACATGCGACGTTTTACACTCTGTTAGGTAACTTCTGTGGAGTTTACCGTAAGATAAGGCTCATGTGCTTGCTGCTGGTCTACTTGGGCATGATTCCTTGGCTTTTGGAATCGGTATTCGGTGCCAGGTATTTGTTGTGACAGCAGCTGGTAGGTTGTGGTGGTGATGGGGATGCGTTATGGTAGTAGAATTGAACCACAATGGAGGTACAAGAACCCGAAAAAAAGAAAACAAAAAAGAGATACGGATTCTGGGCTCGCCCCGAGCTGCTCCAAGTTCAGAAATTTCGATCGATCAGCCGAACCAGAAGATCTGGGAAACTTCCATTATTCAAATCTATAAATCCTTTCGACCCCTTTCTCAGTCCAGTCCATCGTCATTAAAAAGAGTACCTAGGTAAGGTACCTAGACGGTTGCAAATTTCCCATCTATCCATCTATGCCAAAGGCCCAAAATGCAAAAAAAGATTCCAGTCCTCTATATCAGTTCGCCAGACTTCCGAGTCCCCCAAAAATTCCCAAGAGGAAATAACTTGCGAAAAGATCCCATAAAGATCCCAGAATTTCCTTCTAAGCCCGAGTACCTAGCCAGTCTTACAATGCTTCCAAATCATGCTGCTCGCCATACCCCCCGTCTTTCCATTCTCCTTAAAGGAGACATAAATGATGAATGAAACTCCGGAAAAACACCATACCGTCATAGATAGCATAGGTACTCATACAAACGCGCTCCCCAAAATCATGCAAGTCGTCACTTTGTACCCACAAAGCCCCCAACATCCACAATGAAGCCCCCCGTACCGACAGACCCAACCCCCCATCAAACCTCACCCCACCCCCCCAGCCCCCCCGGCGGCCCCCCACCACTCCCCAAGCTCCCCCCAATATCCCAATAATGCCTGCTACTCGTCTTACTCTTCCGCGTGCTCTGACTCGCACAACTACTATGCGTCGCACTATTCCGCCTCAACATCATCCTCTCCACCGTCAAGCCCCCCACATTACTCTTCCTTCTCGCATTATTCATTTTGTTCACGTTATTCACTATCAGCGGATGGCTCTGCCTCACCCGCGCTGCTCTTGCTGCTGTGTCTGCTGTGCTATTGACTGCCACGTTTGTGCCTATGCTTGTGCGCCTAGCAGTGAGGGCCGCGAGGCCTGCTTGTTCGGCCTGCTCGATCTGCGAGGCCGCTAAGACTGGTAGGGAAGAAGCTTGGTTGTGTGAGCTCGAAAAGCGACTCCGCAGGTAGCGAAACACCATCTTAACATCGAGGTCTTTCTCCCAATACCTCCTCTCCAACTCCAGCCTCGCAGCCTCAGCTTCCAAATCCAGTATCTGGCTATGGCTTGGTGGTGGAGGTGCGGATTTGTGTGTTTCGGACACAGTGGACTGGCGGCGTGGGAGTGTGGGGTGGAAATGCGGTTCCGATGATATCGAGTTATGGCGACGATGCAGTTTTGAATTGCCCAGTTCAGCGTCTTGCGAAGCCTTCCGAAGCTCCAGCTCCAGCGGATCTACGGCAGCTTCAGTCGCTCGCTCCGATTCCGGAATAGCAGGTAGACCAGCATACGGCGGCACGGTTTGCGTAGTCGACAGGTATGTAGAGAATGCGCCTGGATGGTCGGAAAGCTGGTTTACGAGGAGACCTAGTTCGCGCGCTATGCGTTCCAGGAGTCTGTATTCCCAGGAATCGTGTTCTGGGCGAGTCACAGCGCCTGAAGCGGTAGTTGGCAGTTCGTTTCGTAAGCCAAAGGGATCATTTGCTGGTGGCGTGGTAGACAGATCATCGTCGTCTTCTTCGGGCAGCGCTTGGCCAAATAAGATGGATAGGAGATCGTCGTCGATGCCGATTAGGTCTTTGATAACCCGCCGAGTCACACGGCTCCAGAATCCGTCGTGCTCGCTGCTTCTCCTGGCATCTTCGTTTTCGGCCCCCGAAGGAAAGTCGGTTTCAGGCGTGCCTACACTGCCCAGTGTAGCAAGTTCTTCATCTTCGCCGTCATGAAGAATACTTCGGGATGAAGTAGCTACCGACATTCTTCTCCGTCTCGTCTCTTTCTGGATCTCTTCAACCAGTACTCGCGACTGTTCCATCCGCCATGCTTCGATGCGTCGCGTCCGTTCTGCTTCTGCCGCACGTTCATTTTCTAAAGATAGTTGACCTAGTTCCAAGGACTCGCGACGGCGCTTTATTCGACGGGGGTTGTATTGCTCGAATGCGTACAAGTGCTGCTGCACGCCTTCGTTCATTATCGTTTGGTCGATGCGGAAAGAACCTAGGCCATCGTGGGTGGGTAGGATGGCTTGACTATGTTGCGAGTCTGGAAGTTCGCGAGGAGAAGGGAGAGGGTTGTGGGTTTCGGGACGGAAGGCGCCTAGGTGGCTGTCTAGACTGTCGAGCTCTTCGTCTTCTTCGTCTGCTGCGGGGTTGAGCTGTGAGGAGGCATCGTCAAGGTCGTAGGAACGTGCGGCTGTGTCGAGACTGCCGTAGTCGCTGGCTCGTGAGCGGCCAGGGGTGGGACGGCTGCGTTCAGTGGAGGTTGTGTAGGTACGGTCGGTGGTGGAGGCGGCGCTTGGGTTGAAGAGAATCCATTCTTGGGATTCTTCCATGTGCTGAGGAGAGTGGGAGGTTTGAGGCGAGGTTTGAGTCTCCTCAGGGGCTGTGTAGACTCGCTGAGGAGCATGGTGGGTTGGCTGTCGAAAGGCCATGATGGCTTTGGGATGTGATATATGACGGTGGGAAAGAGGAGTTCGACTCGGTTAGGTTCGATGGCCGCTGATATGTACTTGCGATGGGAAGACGAAGAGGAAGAGTCGTCAAGGAGGCTTTGGACGATCGGGCAGCTGAAGTGTAGCTATTCGCAGCGTCGCATCTGCGGTACGTTGCCACTAATCAGGCAGTTTCCTTAGCAAGCGCTCTGCAGCAAGGCAAAGGCATGTCAAGTACCTGTGCCGCTCAGCTATAGGTGTCGTACGCCCTTCGGATTGCAGAAATCCGTAGCAATGAACAGACGGGCGGATCCTTCAGTATGGAGTTGAGAATTCCGGCGATAAGGCGAAGTTGGGGTTCGGGTCGTCGAGCTAGGCGGACTAGCAGCTGGATGTGTATCGCGTGGTGCCTTGTAGTGAGGTGACGATGGACGATGCCCGTTTCAGAGTACAAACGGTCTGGTCCGTTGACTTGTCCAAGACACGGGATCAACACCGTGGCCCAACCCAAGTATACAATGTGTCGCAAATGGAGAGAATCAGGAGTACACCCAGAATGCACGAAAGAAAGAGTAGAGACAGTTGAAGAGTCATCAAGGGAGAATTCGGAAGCAAGGGAGCTACTCTACCTTTTTAGCTTCAATGGCTATCACCGTTACCACTCCCTTATCGGCGCGGGGCACCCAAGACGCTCCCTCCAGTCCACGCCCTCCACCGCCGTGCGTTACAACACGCACCAGCCAAAGGAGGTCATCCCTGAGCACTCAATGATGAGCACCATCAAAACTCTGAATTTCTCCAGACATGACTCAACCGAACTCCCCAACTTCCCAAAGATAGCTGTTCTATCACGCAACTTTCCGTGCGTCTTTCGCAAATCCCCAAGTTCCGTAATCCGTACCTAGGATATATGTACAAATCATCAAACTGCCAACATCAAATAAAGTCGGATTTCAAATCCCGTCTTACCCAAATGTGAGTAGCACAATACTACTAGCGAGCCGTCCTCGACCTACCAGCACCACTTCCACTATGCTTCCCAGCACTCCGGCGAGCTGTCCCGTAGACTACCCGCCTCCCGCGGCCATGAAACTAGGAGCTACATTGACACAGGCACATTGACATAGTCTTTCCCGCGCGCCACCTTTACATCAATGTACCAGTCGTTCAGAAAAACATTCAGAACATGAAACAATTCGCCCCCCCTGTGCCGCCGTTGCGCCTTTCTTGTGTCTCCCTTCCCGCTCCTTCTGTACAACCTCGAAGGTCAGGAGAAATCAAGGTTAGGAGAAAATCTATATTAGGATACATACAAGCTCGGTAGATCCGGCAACCTGCATGCCTGGTAAAATGTCAAATTGTCATGTTGCAAGATCCGAAAAGAATGACGACACTCACTCTTGAAAGGAAACTTGATACATAGATGTAGAATCGATTGGAACGGGAGTTCAAGACCAGACACCAGGGGAGACCGATTTCGCTGTGCTGTCATACACCATCAGAAGTCCTTCTCCTTCAGCCCCTATCCGATTCCGGCTCATTATCAACTCCACTCTTTTCCACTCTTTCTTCACTGCTTCTAGATCGTCAGTTGGAGCTTCGGTGAGGCAATTATACAAGGAGGAGGCCTGTTCCGAAACATCAAGCTATCACGAGTTCCGAGTCACGACATCGCCACTGCCAAGTCACCCACAGGTCCGATATGCACCCGAGTATCACACTATCCATGCCAAAAGTCAAAAGCGTGGGTGTGGGTGTGTGTGTGTGTGGAAAGCGATGAAGAGTTGTCTTGTTCTTAAGTTACCTAGGGGTCCATTTCCCCCATGATCTCATAAAGACACAGCTTCGGCATGCGCCTCCCATCTTGCGGAGAAAATCAAGACGCCAATCCTCATCAGCCCATCAGCACCATCAGACCCCCATGCCTTGCCCTTATGCGGAAGCGTTGAAAGCAGCAGGGAAGCGCTTGACGTTCTGTGCGAGCTTGCCGTGGTTGCTCAAGAACTGGACGTAAGCACCATCCACCTTGACGCGGCCCTCGTTCTTCTTCTCGACGTACTCCTCGCGGCGGAGAGGAGTGAAACCCCAGTTCTTGGACACGATGATCTTCTGGCGACCGGGGAACTTGTACTGGGATCGGCGGAGAGCCTCGAGAGCGTGGGCGCGGTCTGTGGATTTCTGTTAGCAGCTGCTTGCGACGCCTGCGCTTTGGAGGACCAAGGGTTACTCACTGGCATCACGGGTGCGGACACTGAGGAGAATCTGGCCAATGTTGACACGGGCGACAGTACCGTTGGGCTTACCCCAGGCACCACGCATACCGGTTTGCAGTCGATCGGCTCCGGCACAAGACAACATCTTGTTGATGCGGACGACGTGGTAGGGGTGGGCGCGGACACGGAGGTGGAAACCTTCCTTACCGGCGGTCTTGACCATGTACCTGTAGAGTTACTGTCAGTCTCCAGTTCTGAACTTGATGCATTTCTCGAGCAGCTGGTCATGTCGCAGGCCAGGAGAACGCCCAAAGAATGTCCATCCAGCGTCCACTCTCAAATTCCTCCGCAGATTGAATGTAGTGTCGCATCGGGAAGCACTCACTTGTTGGCGCAAATGCGGGCAGCCTCAAGGGCCTCGGAACTCAACTGCTCATACTCGTTGGAGACCAAGTGGATGCAGAGAGGGAACTCGTCGACGTTCGCACGCTTGCGGCCAAGATCGAAGATACGGATCTTAGGGTCGGGAACACCACGGTTGAAACGAGACTTGGGGTAAGGCTGTTTGGCGCATGTCAGTACTGTGTTGAAGCTAGCATTTTCGCAGTTCGCAATTCGCAAAGAGCACATCCGCGCTCCCAGTCTGAAGCTGCGCAGAGTGGCGAACAATCCCACAACTCTTTCAACATGGCGGGCGCTGAAGGTGCTCTCTGGATGCGCTGCAGGACGAGGACGTCGAACTGACCTTGTTCTTGCAGTAGCGGTAACATCTCGCAGGACGGCGGGCCATTGTGACGGTATTGGAGGCTGCTGGTTAGTGGTGGTATTGAGGGAGGCGTCGACGAGGATCGGGGAAGCCTTTACGTCGCTGTTGGAGGCAATTGCTTTGAAATCGCTAACGCTCGGACCACCTCTAGGGCATGCTGAGATAAGCGAGCTCGCCAACAGTGTAATTTTGACTGCAGAATTTTGGGAGGACTCTGATATAGTGGCGAAGCAAATTAATCGATTGCTTTGAAATGGATCTTGGAGGCTATTTTATATTTTTAAAACTACGAATCTTCCATACGTTTTGTTGTCGCTGGTGGCGTTGGATTACGAGACAACTGCTGTTATGGGGTCTTGAATGCATGCTGCTTCATTCTGAGCCATATCTAATTATCAACGGCCGAGTGAATTTGAAATGCCATGTGCTCGGGATGAAGTACGAAGGACTGGAAATGGAAGATGTTCATGTTGCCTGTAGTCTTACCCCGACAGGTTCACAGCGCACCGGCTTCTCACACATATCCCGGCGGCTGTATCAAGCTTCCTCACTAGCACTCGGGTCATAATTCTCGAATCAGAAGCAGTGGTTGGGAGGTTGAGACGGCTTTTGATTCTGTAGTAGCTAGGTGACGAACACCATGACTTCAAGTACCACAATATGCTGGAAGATACATCCGAGCATCATGAGAACTCAATCCCACGAACCATCACAATCTCCATCCACACCCAGACGAACACAAGTCATCTAAGCAGTCGATCCAGTGAGGATGTCGGAGTCACCAGCGTCCAAGACGGCCATGGTGGAGCATCGGAAGAGCTTTCCGCAGGCAGTGCCCAACTCGATCTAGAGGGAAATAGTAAGCAAATGATTGGTACCCTCCAAAGTCGCAAAGACTTCTTCGCTGGGTGTGCCCTCGAGACCCTGCAGTCTCTTCGGGCAGAGCCATGGCAGACTCGTATAGCAAAATGTATAGGAAATATATAGGTCGCGGGGGTCGTAGAAATGGGGCAAGACTCACGTTGTTGCCGGCGAAGTGGTGGACGCTGGTCTTGGACAGCATGGAGTAGTACTCGAGCTCAGACTTGCGGAGAGGAGGGGTGTTGCCAGCAATGATGACGAGCTTGGCCTTTCCGGAGCGGAGAGTCTTGAGGGTGGACTTGTAGCCGAGAGTGACTGTGGCAGACGGTCAGCTTCAATTCTGGAAGTTGTTGTGCAGAGCGCGTACCCTTTCCAGACTTCATCACAAGCGCCAGGCGCGAGTTGATGGAGTCGGCGGTCTTGTTCTTCTTGGGTGCCATCGCTGCGCGTTCAGGATTCTTGGGATCCTGGATGGGGGAGAGTTGGAATTGAGGCGCTCCGGACTTGTGTCGTGGGTGTTGAAGAAGAAGTCTGGATGGTGATGGTCGGGACTTTTGCAAAAGTTCAAGTTGTGGGCCAGCGCCAAGCCGCGAGCGAGCCAAGGCTCAATGCGGCTAGACCACTTTTCATCATCCCCACGTGACCGTGCACGGCTAAAAAGCTCCGTAGGATCTTGGACCAGCACTGCCGAAGCCTGCTGCACGAATGTGCTGCATCCACGGTTACGAGCACTCTTATTTCGACATTCGACGTGTTGCAGTGACAAAGCTGTTTTGACAAAAGCTATTGTGATACTCGAGTTGTTTGATCTTCGCGATCTTCAGGGCAGCAGAAGTCAAAGTGCTCCGATCTTATCCATCTTCAACTAAGGTGCCACGACCAGATTACCGGCAGATTAACACTGAGTTCGCAGGTATTCGCAGATATGAGGTTTAAAAGTAGAGCAGAGGCCACAGGATTGCTCTAATTACGTTGGTGGTCTCCAGGGCGTCCTGAAGTCAATTTAGCGTGTGTCTGGAGAGTCGAGTCTCTTCCTCCGCAGATGTCATGATCTCTCCTTCGGCCTCACGTGCCGCCAGAGGGTCTTGGTCTTTTACTGGAGCTTGGCTCCCGGACAACAGCTGCCAGCGCATGAACGCGAGCAGCGCGCCTCCCTGTGGCAAAGGCCGAAATTTGATGAATGGGCGCTGATGGGCTCGGGCGGAGGAACAACATGAATAGAATTAAGGGTGTCGGCGCGCGCAGGTGCGATAATTAAGGCTTGACTAGAGGCTGTCACTCCGCCCGCGCCGCAGGGGACTCGACCACAGTCACAACGCGACGGCGACCGTAGACCGGCCAACAACATTAGCACCCACCGCAAGGGGATCACTTTGTCTCCACGCCGCAGCAGACCGCCTGGAATATTGTTATCGCCAGGCCAGTAGAGTATTCTCATAAAGACTTTAGGCGCCCCGCCCGAGTCTCCGCTGCTACACACGCTCCCTCAGCACAGTCAGATCTACACAAACAACGTTCACCACGCCTCCATACCCTCGGACACCACTGAGCACTGCCAAGCTAAGCCGACCTCCTTCAGCCAAAAGCCTATCCGCGCTACCTGTCCGTGGAGAGTGGAGACTCGACTGTGTCACAGGCCCGATTTACATACAGCAGCCCTAGCCGACCGCTGCATCTGGTCGAGTGACCCTCCCTATACCTATATCGACTATTCGATGCTCACTGATTCATCTTTCACGTTGAGCATGTCTTCCACGCCCAAGAGAAGTCCTGCCACCACCCCCTCCGGCACCCCGGGCCATCGCCGCCAGCCCACCATGGATTCTGAAAAGACGACGCCCACCATTCAACTCCCGCCCACTCCCTCGCGTGCCCCTGCGCGCTCTCCCGGCTTGGGTCGTCAGAGCTCGACTCCTAGGAAATCTGCCACACCCGCCATCCGAGGCCACCGCGCTGGTGCTTCCAGTCTTGCAACCAACACCATGCAGAACAACGACAGGGCAGATGCCAAAGCTGAGTTGATTGCTGCAATGGACGACCTCCGAGACCAATTGCGCAAGACGGAGACCGTGGCCGAGCAGTCCCAGAAGCAAGCCCAAGTCTTGCAGGTCAGACTCGACGAATCCCTCCAGGAGCGGAACAAGCTCGAGGAGCGCCTGCACGAGAGCGATGAGCGCCTGGAGTCACTGGAGAACGAGAAGCGTGATGCTCTGCGTCAGAAGCGCGAGATGGAGTCTATCTACGAGGCCGAGCGCAGTTCATTCACCAAAGATCGCGAGGAGATGCAGAATAGAGAAGAGGAAATGCAAGCAGTCATACAGCGATTGAAGGAGAGTCTGAATCAGAGATCTGCTGTCGATGACGAAAAGCGCATGTCTAGACACTGTAAGTTGGCCGAAACCCTGTCTTGCTTCCCTCGAACGCCACTGACCCTTGCCAGCGAACAATAACTCTCCCATTACTGAAGGCCACTTTGCCCCTACCTCCGCCCTCTCACGCAGCGATTCCCGCAACAACTCCAAGATTCTGCTTCAGAAAGACCGAGTCATCGAAGGATTGAGATTGGAGCTTGCAGAGGCACAGATCAAGTTGGTTGAGACTGCGAACATGGGTGGAGGTCGTCTACAAGAAGTTGAGAGACAGCTTCTTGAAGCGCGCATCAACAACGCCAAGCTCATGGAAGATAACGAGAGCTACCAGCTCCTCCTCTCCGAGAAGACTCTCAACGGCGAATTTACCAAGGACAGCTTCAACTACATGGGTGCCACCTCCAACGCTGACGCACTCGACGCACTCGAAGGCCGCGCCCCTGCCAAGTCCCTCGCCGACGAGCTCTCTGAAGGCGCCGACCAGGAAGAGTCCGACAACTACCGTCGTCTCGAAGCTGAGCTCAAGTCTGCCAAAGACCAGAACAAAGCTCTCACTCTTTACATCAACAAGATCATCGAGCGCCTGCTGCAGCACCAGGACTTCGAGACTATCCTCGACCAGTCCGCTGACTTCAAGCCCCCCGCGCGCACTTCCTCCATGCTCCCTCCCAGCAACGACCAAGGTCCTCCACCACCTCCAAAGGACCAAGGCTTCATCCAGCGCGCTAAGTCCGCCGTCATGGCTCCCAAACCCAAAGCCCGCCCAATGACATCCCAAATGCCCGCCACACCATCCCTTTTTACCGACCCGGAGACCGCACCTAGCATTCCTTTCGGACGCGGCGGCAGGTTGCGCCCTCAGAGCGACCAGTACACCGGCGGCGCTGCCACAGTCGTGAATGCCATGTACCGCGGCGGCCACGTCTCTCCCCCTCTGCACGGCCCCCAAACCCCACGCTACTCGCAGCCACTCTTCACTGCTACTGGTCTCAACCCCAACGCCAGCGCTCGTAAGCCATCCATTCCTACCATTGCCAGTATGGCAGCAGCCCAAGGCTCGAGCGGAAGTTTCCCAGGCGGTGCTAAGAGCGAGACTAGCAGTATTATGAGCAGTGGCGAGAGTGGTGATGTGAGCACCCCGAATAGCAACAGCTCGCCGCCCAGGAGTGAGAAGGAGAAGGAGCACAGAACTTTTGCGGGCAACAAGCCGAGACCACTCAGGTTGGTGCAAGATCAAGAGAAAACCAAGAGTGCCGAGGACAAGGCGAAGAGGGGTAGCTGGATGGGATGGGCCAGCAGTGCCTTTGGAGCCGCGAAGGACGAGGGCACCACGCCCACCGAGGTGATCCACGAGTAGATGGGGAGTTGAATACGGGGAGCAAGAGTGGGGTTGATGATCATGAGCTGATGATGCGTTGGAAGCGACCGATCTTCCTCATCGTCGCAGCGAGTCCTTCTTTTTATGCTTGTCACGAATGCTCTGGATACCCAACCGAACATACTCCGGCAGTACGGTCTCTTGTGCACACATTCGCACATTCGCACACTTCGCAAAAATCGCAAAATTACGCGCTTACGCATGTCACGCATGGGTCATATACGGCGTCAGTCATTCGTTTCAGCTCATCCTATGGGCTCAGTGGGGCGGCGTAGTCTGCTTTCTTGTTCTCTCCTTGGCGCCTGTCTGCTGGTATCCGGCATCTGGGAGGCCCGGGTCTGAAAAGCCGTCTGCGCTTGTTGTGTTTCTAGGATAGGGTAGATAAATAACTTGTTAGATTAATATAAACTACTACGTTTAAAATGAAGCCCCTGGGCAGACCATGTTGTTAACAGTGTCTTGGTGACTCGCGCGGTTTTATCAGCTGAGTGTTGTCTTGAGCTTGCGAAAACAGAAAACAGACCACAAGAACACCGCGAGATTCGCAACTTTGTCCGAAATTACTGTGTAAATGCGAGGTCTTTTGCTACATGGGCGGAAGATGATGGATGCATGGATGGAGGAGAAGGACTGGCCTTCATTGAAGTTTCCCTTGTTTCACAATCACCGCTCTCGAAGTAACGCGTCCCAGAGGCTAAATTTCGACACTTGCGCTCGGAGGGAAGAGACGTCCCGGCTTGGACAATCACGGCATCCGCAACAGTACTGGAAGAGTGCTGAATAAATTAAATAAATTGAATTCAACGAGTTGCGGACTTCAAAGGGGAGGAGGAGAAAGGTGCTGGGAAAGGGTGGATGGGCTGGAGCGAATCTGGGTGAAGTAAAGTCGCCTTTTTTCGACGCTCTCGAAGTAACGCGACTCAAAGGGTAAATTAGGACACTTTCCCTCAGAGTTACCAGACGGCGCCGCTTGGACAACGACGACATTCGCAACAACTACTGGGAGAGTGCTGGATTCGGCAAGTTGCGGATCTCCGAAGACAAGAGAATTGGAAATGGGAATGGGAAGGAGGAGAAGGGTGTAGGGAAAGGGTGGGCTGGTCTTGAACGAGTCTGAGTGAGAGACAGATTTTTCCGAAAGCCAGGAGGAGAGCACGTGACACTGTCGAATTGCGAGTCTCTATCGATGAGTAAGGGATGAGTGGAAGAGACGTGAGCACAAGAACATGTTTGGATTCTGGTATCGAGATTCCTGCGGATGTGTTTATTCCCCGGGACCTTACACTGTCGAGCGCCTTCGTCCGTGATTCTGTCAGCTCCGACATCAACTTCCTGCCAAAGAGAGCCTCGCCTGCAGGTACGAGATCAAGAGGGAGTCGAGAATTCGCCGCAGTACAAAGTGGCCAACATGGCTGCTGACTCGAACTCATTGCCTCACTCCCAGGAGCTTTGCTAGGTAACTACATGAACACCTAGGTACTTACTTGTGAGTTTTTTTCTTCCAGGATTGGAGGCGATGATCTTTGTCGTAAGTTACCTCTCGTTTTAGTCACATCCCTCTCCTAGCACTTTGGATGCAATAGGCGTTATTACTTGTTCCAAGTCTGCAACAAAGAGCATCTCAGCAGGATCACTTTGTTAATTCTGAGCACACAATGAATCGCTGAACGCGGCCAACCAATTTCCTTGACAATGTTTCTTTGTGCCACTTGTCTTTCATGCATGGAGACTTGGTAGAGTTCTACGCCAGGAAATCAGTTTGGCTTACTCGAAGCTGTGGTTTATCTTCTGAACGTCAAAATCAACCCACAAGCATAACTGAGGCAAGATGGCGACCCCACGGGCTGGCGAACCACAACCAGCGCAAGAATGGTACCCAGAACTCACCCCCTACGCCAAGAAATATGGCCTTTCCAATGTCGACTTTTACCGCCTGAACGGACAGAGCGGTGTGTACTACCAATTCCAAACCCCATACCCTAAATCCATGTCCAAAATCTCAATCCTCTATCCAGGATCTCCACTGATAGAAACTTTCCGAGCAAACAGGTCTCACGCCCACATCTCCCATACAACAGTCCGACTTTATCGACAAAACCGGCTTCGTGAACAAACGTGACCTCGCAGAGGCTCGGAAACGCTACATCGGCAAAGCTCAAAAAGACTCCTACCAACGCCAACGCATCGTCTTCTCTACGAGGGAACTTATTCTCGCCGGCGCTCATGTACCGCCGCCTCCCGAGGGCCAACCACATGATGAGGATATCAACATGGATAATCTGGATTTCGTTCATCCACTGTTCGCGCGAGAAAATTGGATCAGTTCGTTGCCGGAGCATAGAGCGTTTTATCCCATGCAGAATGGGATGGGCCAGTGGAACGCGCATGAGGATATTTGTTGGGAGATCTTGCAGCCGATCTTGCAGCTGGCGAGTAGGCTGATTACGCAGGGGCATCATCTTTATTGGTGGGTAGTTTTTGGATCATATCCGTCCTCGGCTTTCACTACCTTACTATTTGGGTCTTTCTTTTATCCCAGTGGTGCTGACAGTGTGTAGGTTCGATGCATTGATCCATTCCCCACGAGAACGATGCACTGAGCGCAACTTCAAAACACCCTTGTATCGCATCCGGCGTCGCGAACCTGAGTATGTGGATTACGACAGCGTGAGACAGTTTTTCGAACTGCTCACGGGAATGGTAAATTTCTGCTTCTTTTCGGCGTACAACGGCGATATACACTTCGATATGCAGAAGCGTGTGGATAATTATAACGAGATGCCTGACGGTATCACGGAATGCGGTGAACCGTTCAGATGGCATAACCCTAGTCCTACCGGTGCTAAAATCATGGTAGCGCTCACTGTAGAGCTGTTGGAACCGTTAACCAGTCCGTACTGCACAGAGGCGGATCGTACCATCATACAGTTCTACGCTGCTGATGCTATATTGCATGAATTGGCAGTAAGTCACCGTAGCTCACTCACCCAAGTATAAACTCCTACTGACTTTCCGTGTTCAAGCATGCCGCCAATGCAGCACTCGCGCAAGGACGTGTCAGTGTGGGCTACCCTCTTGACTTTTACAAAGAACAACATTCTTTCGGAGGCGAGATCTATTTCGAAGATGAGGTCGTTTGCGAACCTGGCTTTTCCCTTTGTAATGCTGTAAGTTTCACTCCTTCGTGCTTGTTGGAGTGGAATACGGAGAGATAGCTAAATCCTGGCAGATCTGGGGTGCTAGATCAAACCTATCGTCCTTAAGACATGTCGCATTCAAGGACAGAAGCCCCAGCCTTGCTGCTCGGAAATGGGAATATCATCATGCATTTCCTATGAGTCTGAATTTTCGAACTTATCCAACAGCCTCAGAAGCCTATGGTGAAAATCCTCCATTGGATTCGGACGATGCTATCAACAATATTATCCAGAGTGTAGTCCCAGCGTAAGTTCTCCCAACCTTCAATGCCCACCAAGGCACTAAAACTAATATGTGTTATCTTCAAGTCCTATAAAAGAGCTGGAGGGCTTCCAGACTAAATCATTCTGGAACGAATTCATGCCTGCATTCGGAAGCATCCCCACCAATTTTCGTGGCCTCTACGCGAGGAGGAAATTCACCCCCCCGCAATACTCGACTGTTTTCCTCGGAGACACCGATCATATGATACAGATCGACTCAGACGACGACGAACTTCAGGATATGGACGCAGCAGCCTACCTTGCTGTTACCGTAAATCGTCAACAGACCGCGGAAACCGTCAACGCCTACCGAAAACGTCAACAAAAACGTGCCAACGCCAAATTGCGGCTTCAAAGGCGCAAGACCCAAGCCGGGCTCATTGTTGAAGATCTGAGACAGTACATGGCCAAGCAAGAGGCGCTGAAAAATAATTACAACCTGAACGATGATGATTATCTTCGGCCCAGAGGAGATGTGGATAGGAGTCATGTGCTTGAGGACTTGATGAATATGCAGGAGCCGAGGGGTTTTAAGGAAATGCTGGCTCTGATTGAAAAGCATAGGAACGCGGTGGAGCTTGATACGATGACGGAGTGGGCGCCTGCTGTTGTGTTCCTGGATTACCTCAATCGAGCAGAAGGGCAGCGTATCCTTCCGTGGATATTTTACCCTTTCCTCGAATACTGCCAGAAAATCGAACAGTACTTTGAGTGAGTAGACTCCCACCTTGTCCTTCCCCTATTTGCAAATCGTGTCTTGCGAGTTTGCAGCTTGCTGACTTTCAACCTTTTCTCTTCGATAGGTTTACACCGAGAGGCACGGGAGAAGTTCGTTTTAGAAAAGAAGGCTGGGGTCCAGCGCCTCCTCGCCCACCACGTGAAGTAGTGAAAGAACCAGAAATTCCCCCAGATGCAGGACATATTTGGTTGCTGATAATGCGGTCGATGGAGAAAACCCTCTGGCCGTATTCTGAAACCATGCATGCTAGGCACATGGATATGGACTTTGAGACGATTAACCGTCTTACCGAACGTGTAACATCGAGAGCATATCCGGATTACCAATGGGATAAAGAAACATTCCGAGATGTCATGAGATTTTGGCGCGCAAATGGCTGGTTTTTCACGTAAGTCCCCCTTTCCATTGCCAACCTCCAAGTCCGCAGTCTTCTTCTAACACCCTCATTTTGTAAAACACAGCTACGGCCCCTCCGAAAACATCTACCGTAAGGTCGAAAAGGGATGGTTCACGAAGATTAACCCGCCACCCAAAATAGGCACCGAGCTGGAGCTTCCGGAAGGATCAGTAGACGACTCTTCGTCGTCGGGAGACGAGTCCGATGATGATGCGCATCGAAAGATCAAACGCGCCCTCAGGGACCTCCAAATCACGAAACGCAACGCCAGGACCAACTGTGGCAGACCCGGCTACCAGCAGCACCTAAATCAAAAGCAACTCAAAAGGGAAGAACTCGAAAGATGGACAGCAAACGAGCTACAGAACAGGCCACCTGGCGACCCCATGCAGATTCCACCACCCCCTGTCCAAGTCACGGTGCCTATGGATAATCCTCCTCAGCATATCCTAACGCCCCAGGGCGTGCCCGTGGAGGTTACCGCGTGGTTTGACTACTTGTACAAAGCCCAGGCAGACAAGGGCAAAGGGAAAGGGAAAGCGAAAGCCGATGATGATGATGATGAAGAGGAGGTAGCTACAACTACGACATCGACGAATCTTGGCCGATTCAGTCCTACAAAAGGGAAAGGAAAAGGGAGAGCGACATACTATGGTGACGACGACGACGAAGATGTGTTCGGTACAAGTAACTTCACAAGGACAATCAATGAAGGTGGGGATGAGATCATGCTGGATGATGGTATCTATGAATTCATGGAAAACCTGGAAGCGAATTCGGGGCCTGTGGTTCGCGAGGCACCGGCATATGGCGTCGCTGGGCCAAGTAATTATGCTGGGCCAAGTACTTCTGCTGGGCCAAGGAGTCCCGGTAATGCGCAATACGAAGTTACTCCCCCGGCCCAGTATGAAAATTCTCCACAAGTGAGTACCGGCAGTAGGGGCAGACGGTCTGGCGGACGGTCTCCGGGGGGCAGCAAGGTAGGAGTAGGACCTCGAGGCCCCCGTCCAGCGGGCCCCCGCCTGATGCCCGCGTCCAACTACACCCTTCGACCGCGCACATCGCCGGAAGGATCGCCACCACCCCTAGGAACCAGGATCAAAAGAGGATTCAATAAAATGCGTGGCAAGGAAAGAGTTCCCAGCTCGGGGTCGAAGAAGAGCGTGCTTTCGGCGATGAGAAACTTTTCGCAGGGCAGTCTTGCGGGAAGGAGGCAATATGATGTAATAGTAAAGCAGAAGGCGAAAGAACTTGTTGCGGGACCGAAGGCCTGGATCAACAAGCTGAAGAAACCCAAGGATCCGGGGCCCGGGGCGCCCCAGTGAACAATATCTGGGTGCCTCAGTTTGAACTTTTGGTATTGGGTATGGTGGTTGCTTGGTTATTTTGAGTCTCATTTGCTCAATGTACAACTGTTCTCTTCTATCAATTTGATCACTGTTTGTTAGGTTTCGTATATTAGCTTCACTTATAGCATAGTGTCAACATCAACATTGTGAGAAAGTCTTTGTGATTGTGAAGTTCTGTGTCACGTAGAAGTCATGTTTCCTGCACCTCTGGGCCGTCTTAAGGAGCGGCTCTAAAAGCAAACACTGGCAAGTTTGGGGTGTCAAACGACATCAGTTGCATTTCGAGGCTAGGTTACCGCTCTTCCATGTCCTGTGCAGTATCCCTTGCAGGATCCCATCACTGCGACGCGTTCAGTATTCCCTTGAGCCTCTAGCCAGAACGCCAATCCAGATCCTAACAGCTGTGAAGACTGCGACCTCTTTCATCAATCCATCACCCAAGCTTCCCGAATTCGAGTTGACCGTTCAGATATTGACAGCGCTGCTTGCACCTGTGCCGGGGGGCTGTAGAAAAGTATTAGCTCGTGTTTTCTAGGCGAACAAACTGGGAATGAGGGGAAGAGACATACATGGAACGGAGTTCTGGGGAGGGGCACACGAGCTGCCACTTCAACCGGAACGACCTCTGCACCAGCAGCACCAGCATTCTGTCCATTAACTGTACACAAAGCTGCAGCTTGTCCGGCGTTCATTCTCACGTTGAGAATATAGATTGAACCGCGAAGAATGAAGAGCAGCTGGATGAAGTGGCAGGTGATGAGAGACATGAAGATGCTGGTGGGGAGGTACTCAGGGACGCGCAGATCTTCGGAGATATCGATGAGTAGGGCCGCGACATCGTGAGTGTAGATGAAGCAGCAGCAGACCGGAACCGAGGCAAGGAATCCCCAGTAGAAGACCGTTTTGCGAAGAGTAGTCGGAACATTCACTTGGAGGGGAGCATTGACAAGTTCTTGGTAACGTTCCGCGGCATGAGCGGTAATGGCGGGATGGATGATGTAGTACCAGATGGTGAGGATGGCGCCATTGGTGGTGAAGAAGAGGAAGTTGAGGACCAGAGGGTGGCGCTCTGGGACAGGGAGAACCAAGGCCCTGGAGGTGATGGTGCTGAGGTCAGAGGATTCGAAGCACACGATCCAAAGGATCCAGACCGTGCAGATCAACGACATAGCGGCTAGAAACATGCTGGGAGCCGTGAAGAAGCCTTGGACGAAGTCGAGGCGGCCGGCGGGATTACGACGACGGAGTCGAAGAGGAGTAGCGGGCGGGGTGTCTGGCATGTCGGCCATGATTGCGGTTCGTATTGTATTGTGAAGGTGTTTGGGGGTGTGAGTTGAGGATCGGGCGGAGCGAGGAAGTGGTGGTGTCTGGAGGTGGAGGAGTTCGGACGGTTGGAGGACTAAATAGTAAATAAGCGGACGCGAAGCGCGTGAAGTTGTCCAGAGACGGGTCGCCGTCGAGTGTCTCGCTTATGTCGTTGGATGTGGTTGCTGTCGCCTCCTAGCCCCTTTGTCGTTGAAGAAGTTGACTGTCGGCAATATCTACTGCTGTCGCTGCCTGTCGTTGCTGTCATCCCCTTGCCCCTTGGTTATTATGAATCTGCGGTGTGAAAACGAAACATACACAATCATTGTGAGTATCCCAAGTCACTGGGAATATCTGAAGTTACTATGAATATTCAAAAGCGTCTGGAATATCCCATGTCACTGGGAGTAATCAAAGTTACTTGGAATATTCAGAGTTACTGTGAATATTCAGAGTTACTGTGAATATTGAGAGTTACTGTGAATATTCAGAGTTACTGTGAATATGCAAAAGCGTCTGGAATATCCCAAGCGGTTGTGAATATCCAAGATTACTGGGGATATCCCAAGTCACTGGGAATATCCTAAATCGTTGAAATCATGGCAAAGAGACTGGGAATATCCAGATCCCTGGAATATTTCGAGTTACTTAGACCGACTCAGATGACTAGAAACTAATAACTCTCCAGGTAATTGAAAATGAGTATGTAAGTCAACCAGGTGTTCCCAACTACATCAAGTCACTGCCTCTGTTGCTCCCAGGAAGTATATGTATTTATTTCATGCAAATATAAGACACGGTGAGAATGCTACCACCCTGAGCACCGACAGCTTTCAAATGCAAAAAATGCAGCAACTGCCTGCATACGGCGGCTCAAAACGACGAACATGTCAACTCAGGGGGGAGAATAGAAAAAAAACATACACTTAATTCTTGAGATACGTAGTTCAAAAGAACTTCCTTGAACGATGGACTTCGCATCCTGCTTTCTCATCTCAGACCCAGGGCTGACAGCAGTTTAAATAGATCAGATCTGAGGTATCATCCATCCCACCAGCTTCAGTCATCTCTCCCAGATGAGCGACTGACCAGTCAACACGACACTACCCAGGTCAGGGGTGGAAAAACGTCTGACCCACCCATTCCACAGCTCATGGTTTCAAATGACCAGGTGAAAAACTTCAGACGAAAACTGCCCTTTCTCACACCCCAATACAAAGAGCCGAAAGCTTTATACTAGTAGTCCTGCATTCTGCATACCTAGCCAACGAACCTACCTTCCGTGTGAACGTGAACCAGGTCACACAGGCCGAACCACTGGTTCGAGCCATTTGATCTTGTAGCCAAGCACTACTGTGTCAAAGCACACATGTTTCCAGTCCTGTCCATACGGTATACCCCATCGCCCGCCCATCCTCTAATACACATCATGATCTGCCACTTGACTATTCAAACATCAAGTAATAGGAAACTCACGGAAAAATCACGTCAATAGTACAGAACACAAAATTGACTGACTGAAAGCTTGCAAGTACCTTTGGAGGCGGTCAAACTGAGACTTCAAGATCACTATTCCCATCGGTTTCTCAGGGGCAAGGATTGGCAACTGGCGGGTCAAGTCCAATCCTTCATTCGCAGATTACCCCGAGGACTTGCCATCCACATAACTCCCCTGATGTCTGTCTGGTCTTGATGATTGTGCCAATGATGTGACTTTGGTAGTCGCTCGCTCCTTCGCCCGTGATATTAAGGGGGTTGGTTGGTGGTCTGAGCATGTGAGCGCCTCGATATCTCTTCATGGTCTATCCTCCTCCATCACGTAACCACATCAATTTATCATACTGTCTCAAAACAAGTGATACCCATCTCTCAACCACTAGCAGCCAGCAACCCCTCCTCCTCATCCTCCACCCCCGCCTGACTAATTTCCTGCCTTTCCCTCCACCTCTCCTCCACCACATCAGCCAACCCATAACTCCAATGCGTCACCATCCCCGCCACAAACCCCACCCCCGCATTCTTCCACGCCAGCAACCCACCCACCGTAATAAGCATAACCATCCACCTCCTCCCGGTCTCCTTCTCATCCGACTCCCTCATCACCACCCCTTCACCCCCATCCGCCAAGCTTTCATCTTTCCGCAAATCCCTCGCCCCCCCAGTATTCAAACTCTCCCCCACCCTCCCCAACTCCCACCCACTCGCAATAACCAACACCCCCAACAAACTCCTCGGATACATCCCCAACAGTTCAACAAGCGTTTCGCCAAAAACCAAACCCAGCAGTATTTTGAAAACTCCCAGAATGATGATCGAAGCACCAGACCTCGCACCAAACCGATACTGTGCCGCCAATCCCCCAGAACCATGACAAACAGGCATAGCGCCGAAAAACCCTCCGATCACATTCATCCCCGTGATGCTCATCGCCAGCGCCGTAGCACTAGGCGCCTCGATATGTGGCAGCAAATCCGCACTCAGGGCTGATACGGCGATGATAGAATTCAGTGTTGTCAGAGGAATCTGTCCCAGGCCAGCCTGCAACGCCCCCCTCCCAAACTCCTCTCTACTCGGCACCATCACCCACGGTCTCCAAATCTGCAATCCAGGCAACCTTCCCTTTTCCGTCAACGCAAACGAAAACCCCAAGCCGAGCGAAAACACCACGAGAGCGTAAGGAAATCGGCGGGAGCTTTGGCACGCTAAAAGGGCGAGGAATGCGAGCAAAGCCCAGAGCAGATTGTCGCCCCAGGAAGGGGAAGTCCAGTGCAGGGGTCCGAGGATATTGGTAGAGGCGGAGATGATGAGAGAGAGGCCGGCGCCGACTTGGATGCCTTTTATGATGGGGATGGGGATGGTGGAAGTGAACCAGGTGAGGAGGCCGGTGATGCTGAAGAGGAAGACGGAGGCGGCGACGAGGAAACCGGCGGAAACGGTTTCGCCGATGGTGTAGTGTTGAGAGATTGCTACTGCTGCTATTGCCTGGAGAGTGGTGTGTTAGTTATTTCGAAAGGTTTGAATGGAAGAAAGAGGGGATGAAGGAGGGCGAAAGGGGACAGGGGTTGCTGTGGCATGTACTGATATATGTGTAAATGTGTCATTTGTTTGTGGCATCTTGAATGAAACAGATGTGGGTGAGGTATAAAAAACTAGCACGGTCCCCTTACTTTCATGGGCTGAACAGGCAAGGGGATGCCAAAGATCACACCGGTCAGGATGTTCCAAATACCCGAAAATACGAGGGTTGAGGAGAGCGAGATGGAGTAGTTGGCGGCTAGTGCGATCATGAGTGGGAGGAGTGTTCCTAGATCCCCCAAGCTCCCTGAAATCTCGGCAACTGGGTCTCGGAGGAAGGTTGCCATGTTGTTGGCATGGGCGCGGCGGATGGACTGGAGCGAGAGCATTTTGAAATTCTTTCTGTCGACTACTCAAACCAAGTTGATTGTCCTTAATTATCTTTAGGATGGACCTTCTTTAGTTTCTCATCGGAGCAGGGCGTGCGGGAAGCTCGATGTCGTCATTATCATCACAGGACGTCTTGGTGGTTTTGCAGACTGTATGGGTAGTGGGCTGTCTACTTCCGACTTGGTAGGAGCGGTGTCGGGAGGTAGAGGGCATACAGCAGAAATAGGGCTGCAGCGGACACAGACAGAGACAGAATAGGTAGTAGCAGCAGGGAAACGGGCTTTGTGAGGTTGACATAGGGAATGTGTCGGGGTGAGATAATTAAGTGGTTTTGTGTCTTGGTAGTGAGGTTAAGGCGATCATGGGGTCGGACATGACGCCAGCTGACTGGCCCGAGGGAATGGCGATGGTCGGAGGAGATGCCCAGTTCTTCACTTCGGGTAACTTTGTGACTTGCGTGTAAGCAGAACGGAAGGAACAAAACGACATACTCGGAATACTGGATGATGATTCGGCCTTTGCACATGTAGCTTCAAGCAAAGCAATAAATAGAACGGGTGCCGTCATAGCCGTACCGTGGTTGAGATGCATTGAAAACACCATCTCGGCCTCATGCGTCGAACTCAGAGTCTGAGCTTGAATGACTTCATTCATCCGCTGTCAAGGCATTCGCGGACCAGATGATGGCGCTGGTCGTGACGTGTACCGGTCGCCGTGTCCGTGCGGCTTGGACGCCATTTCATTGCTCATTTGCGCTGCGAACAGCGTTGGGCGCGAGTTCTGACCCGTCATATGGCGGCCGGCGAATGTTTTCGGCGGATAATCTGAATTTTGGAGATGGGCGTGCTGGTGTTAAAGCTCACTGCCGCCATGCAGGAGTGGTGGAGAGTCTTAAGGGACGGTGGCGCCTGTGGGCAAGGCGCGAAGAGAGAATTCTCGATCCGCTCGCTCCTGCCCGATCCACTTTACGCGAAAAGTCGCGTCGCGTAACCGAGCTGCACCTCAGCCTCCGACATTTTAGAGCTTGGAGCTGCAACATCCACTCCGCATCTACACCCAACTTCTACGAAAAGCGGTATCCTGTATGCGACTGCATTGATTCTGCATCGATTCCAGCTGGACTATTGCTATATCAACATCTGTTCCCAGAGTCTGAAATACGACAACTATCGACATGCCTTCCGTCAAGAAGATGAAGGTCGCAACTGCGCCGAAACCCACTACGAACAAAGGAATCGCCGCCTTCGGAAGAGTCTCGAAGGCTGTCAAGTCCGCGGGAAAGGGTGTGTTTGGGAAGCCTTCAGCTATCGAGTCGAGAGAAGCTGTTCTGTTCGACTTCAAGGGCGATGGAAGCAGGAAAAGGAGAGCCTTCTCAGTCGACGAGGTCGAGGTCGAGGATGCATCGTCAATCCAGTCATCCGCCGCCAACCCGGCCCTGCGAGCCTGCAGACCTCTGCCTGCTCGAGCATCCACCGACAGACTACCCAGGACGCCTCAGAAACCCATCCGTCGAATCGAGTCTTCTGCGGCTCAGAAACCCAGCCGTCAAATCGAGTCTTCTCCGGTCGCTGAGACACCCTCAAAAGCAGCCGTAGCACTGCTCGAGCGTCTGTTCCTGGCCCCAAACTCACCAGAAGCCATTGAGATCGATTCGCCCAATTACAAGTTCACCCGACAGACACTCCCAGCCGTCAAATCTCTACCGTCCGATCTCCAAGACCTCGTGAATCTCCACGCCGCCCTCCTAACGGCCCTGTCTCTTCACTACGCCCACAACAGCACCCACTCTCCCGCCGACGTGCGTCTCCTCTCATCCACTGTTGCCAGCGCCTGGGGCAAGCGCTCTGTTACCCTCCTCGACATCCAACGCAGTCTCGGCATCCAAAACTTCACCACCTTCTCCACCCCCAAGCTACAATCCCGAATCTCTCTATCCGACTATGGTCACTCCAAAATCTGCATCGAGCATGCAAACTTGGAAAACGCCAAGACAACCCCTAAGCCCATCGACGAGTCCCTCTGGAACTCCGCCTTCCGCCACAACCTGACTAGCCTCTGGCACGACCACCTCATCTCCTCCTCGTCCTCTTCCGCACCTGAATCTACCATTATCAGCGAGTTCATGGCCAGTCTTCCTTTGGAGGCAATCACCACCTGCTCCTCGCTCACCCAAATGTCGCCCCTCCTCCTCCGCGGCCAGCGCCGCCTCCAAGACTTCCGCGCCTCCCGCCCCACTCTCTCGCGGAAATCCTCTTCATCCGCCCCCTCCATCCCCTCCTCATCACCCGAAAAAGCCGAACAAGCCAAGCGCCCCACCCTCCTCGAGCGCCTGCGCCAAAAATCAATCGCCAACGCCTCCCGCCCCGCGCCCAAAGCCCCCAAGCAAGTTTTGCGCGAACAAGGTCTGCACCGACTGCCTTCCATTGCAGCAATTTTGCATCAATTGAGCATGAGTGGAAGCAAGGGACAGGCCAGAGTGAGCTTTACGATGCAGACTGTGGTGGGCAAGTGCAGAGACTCGGAGGCTAGTGTGAGTCGTGAGGAAGTGGAGTGTGCTGTTCGGTTGTTGGAGGAGCTGTGTGGGGAGTGGTGTAAGGTTGTGGAGTTTGGAGGGAAGGGGGGACGGGTGATGGTTGTTTTTGTGAGGGAGGGGTGGTGTGGGGATGGGGAGGTGAAGAGGAGGGCGCAGGAGTTGCTTGCTAGGGAAGCTTAATGTCGTGGTTGGTGAAGTAATGTGGTGGATGGGAACGGACTTTCTGTGGGAATGAGTTGCTGCTATATGGGTATGAGTAATGGGAAGGAGTTAATTGAAAGGAGTAATGAAGGAGTAATGGGAAGGGGAGGATGCTCCACATGGATTGGGATGTCATTGTCAGAGAGCTAGAGGCTCTGTTTTGCTTTTTTGCTACGTTTGTTTTAAGATACCCCAATTGCTTTTTAGAGAATTCAATGAATGAGCTTCGACTGTACACAGATCTCTCTTCCTTCTCCATCCAATGCAAGCGCAGTTTACAAAGGGGTACCAGTCAGTCAGCACTAGTATGTCTTAGAATAGCAAATACAGTTTAATAAAACCAGAGTGATCTCTGTTTCACATGTTTCACACCATTTTTGAAACGGCTGTTGCTTTCTGAAAGTCCACCAGGGGGGGAATGCGTCACAAACCGACACTTGTGACCGATACTTTGCAGTTCTTCTCTGATTTTTTGTTGTATGGAGATTTTCAGGAGTCATGCATTCTGAAAAAAAAAAAAAAAAAAAAAACAGAGTTTGAAGGTTCACGAACCGTGAACGGTGCCGGGAGAGGTGATTAACAATCCAGTGCCGCGGGAAATTTTACCTATATTTCATTGTCGGGTTTGGACTCTGTCCTATTTCTCAGCACCACCCGGACAACAAGCAAGTATGCTCAGGAGTGCACACGGAACATCCGTCCGATATCTTGGTATTGTTTTCTCTTGGTATAGTTTTCCCAATGGCATTGTGTTTTCTTGGTATTGTCAGTTTTCAGACACCACATCGTCTCCAGCCCGACTATCCGGAAAGCGATAGAGTCGTAAATTTGATTCCGGCACTAGGAGAAAGAGGTATGAAAGTCCAATCACGCGACTTTCTGTCGTTTGTGGTTGACATCTGTGGTTTCACTACCAGGTGGTAGGTAACCAGGCTTCGGCGGGAGAACGAAGCTGGGAAAGCTGTTATAACATTTCGATATCTCGACAGCCGCCTCTGGCTACTACGGTAGTAGTGTCTTTGCAGTACCACTTCTGTCACTCCAAAACCTTCCAGTCAACACCAACACCCCACCTCTCGCCGTCCACAACAACATCCCACATGGGTCCATTGATTCCTACTGTCACCCCAGCTTCGACCTTCCTCGTCCTCTGCAACCCCACCACTCCCCCTTCTCCAGCAAGCACGACCTTCAGCTCCCTGGTAGTATCATCTCTTCCTGCATTAATATGCACCTGCCGTCCCCTAACCAGCGTCATCCCTGCCCCCGACCCACCAGAAACCTCCTCGATCACTATTCTGACTGTCCATTCCTCTCTCGCTCCTCCTGCATGCGCTGCCGTACCTGTATGTCCACCAATCGCACCCACAATCCCCGCAACAGCAGCAGACCCAATTATCGCAGAACTCACCACAGGTCCACCACCATTCTCGAGCGCAACAATCCAATCCCTCACCTCGCTCGCCAACCCGCCATTCACATATTTCTGACCTCGTCTATTTGGCGAAAAATGGTGCGGGAGCGGATCAGTGGTTGGTTCGTTTTCCGTTGAATCGGCGGGAGCGCGGAAACGGGGCGGGCGGTGGAAGGGTTGAGATGGGGCGGTGGATTGTGGGTGTGCGGAGGCTCGTGCTGGAGTGGATGGATTATTGGATGGATTGGAGATTTTGAAACGTGGTGCGACTGCTGCGGTGGCGCGGGAGGTGCCCTGGGTGGGGGAGGAGATTAGGGCGGGGGAGGAGGTGGGTGGGTTGAGGGTTGGCGAGGCTAAGGGTGAGGTGTCGCGCCGCGGAGAGAGGGGTTGTGGGAGAGGGGGGGAGAGACGGCGGCGTTTGGAGATGTGCTGAGCAGCGGTGTCGCGCTCGTCTGCCGACTCATGGTCGACCTCTGCGAAGTTTCTGCGGTCGCGGATGAGGGGTGATGTGGGCACCTCGTCGGGATGACTATCGCTGGGATGGTCGAATGATTCTATGGCGTCTAGGATGTCTTCATCATCGTTGATTTCAGGTCCCAGAGGTTCGCGGAAGCGTGAGGGGCGGGGGCCGGGTGTGGTGAAACGTGGTGCTGGGCGGGAGGGAGCATTTTCGTAAGTAGGGCGATGCTGGGTCGAGGGGAGAGAGAAGCGTGGGGTCGTGTTGAAGAGTTGGGAAGGTGGAGGGGGAGGCGCGAAGTGAGTTTGTGAGAGAGGTGTCTTGCGGGCTGTGGAAGCGGGTGGGTTCTGGATGATGAAGCGGCGCGGTGACGGTGTCTGGTTCTGAGTGTTAGCTGGGGAATAGGAAAGGGGTCGGAATTCATTACCACCGGGGGAGGCGCCATGGATGTAATCCCATTCTGTAGTGACTGTGAGTGAGTTCATTGGTGCATGGCAAGGGAATGGGAGGGCGTGGTGAGTGGTGAAGATGGGTGTTTGTGACAAGGCTGCCTCGAGGCTGCGAAACCGAGAGTTTGCGACGGGTAGTAATCCTCGGCAAGTCCCACTAGCGTCATGATCGACGAAGATCTGCACGATGATGCTTTCTCTGAAGATCATGTCACCTTTGCTTTTTCTCCCACCCCAAACAAATCTTCGCCAGAGCCTCATCTTCAACCTCAAGAGCCAGAACCAACAGCAGTATCTCTGAGCAATTTCCCAACAAGACTAGCTATCGCGAGAAATTTTGCAGCCATTGGACTACGACTCCACCGCCTGGAAAGGTAGTCCGCGATACTACCAAAGTGCCGGCATCTCATATGCGAACGGCTCCAAATTATGTCATGGCACATGCGTAGGACGAGAGCTAGAGAAACAGGGGACAGCCCCCGTAACCTCAATCCCACATGGTCATGACTTGCTATGTAGAAGTGGTAAGCTATATAGTAGGTACAGCCCCGGAGACGTTGATGCTCGGGTCTTTGTCTGATTCTCTCATTTCATCTTGCAAGAGAAGGTCCAACTCTGCACTTTCCGACTGGAGCTTTGAGCTTCGACCTGCAATCCGAGCTGTCTCGGCTCCTCCTCTCACTGTCCTCCAGAATACTCGGGTTTCCAGTCACTATCGACAAGATGCCGAATCCTCCTTCCAGAATGAGCGGCGGCTCGTCCAACGGCCGTCTGCTCTCCATCAGTCGAGAGATTGTGCTTTTCAGCAGCACAGCAATCGCCTTATATGGCTACGACCAGGGGATGATGTCCCTTGTCAACACCAATCGATCGTACCTCAAGACAATGCAACTCGAGGGAGAATCCCCAATCGTCGGTGTCATCGTCAGTGTCTACTACCTCGGTTGCGCCGTGGGTGCAGTTGTTGCTTCATGGTGGGCAGACAAGGAAGGACGAAAACCATCTATCTTTGGCTGTCTGGCCATCACATCTCTTGGAAACCTACTCATGTTCATCTCCGGCCTCACGTCAAACGGATCATCTCCATGGGGCGGCGGGGCCATTGGCTGCATGCTTGCAGGTCGAGTTGTCATGGTATGTCGGCCCCGCCAACACCGCTCTCTTGCCACGCATTTGCTGATATTGAAACTCAACAGGGTCTAGGTGTGGGAGGAATAGATGCAGTTATCCCCGTCTATAGTGCCGAATTATCGAGTGACGACGCTCGCGGCAAGGCCCTAGCCCAAGAATTCCAAATGAACATCTTTGGCCTGCTCATGGCCTTTGCCATTAACCTAGGCGTGACAATTGGTCTGGGAAAGGACAGCCAATGGGCGTGGCGAGTGCCCATCATCGTGATGCAAATCTTTCCCATCGTTCTTCTCTCTCTTATCGGCCGACTCCCTGAAACACCACGCTTCTTCATGAGTCGCGAGAAAGAAGATGATGCTCTGAAAGCACTCAAGGTCTTGTTAGATGAGCAAGAAGCGAAAGACAAGTTGCAGGAATTGAAAGACGCGCAAGAGAGCGAGGAGAAGGTGGAATACATGGACATGATCCGCCCCGGCGGCAGCCAATTCCACCCCACGGTGGTAACAGTAATGGGCCAAGTCAACCAAGCCCTCACGGGCTACGGCGCCGTATCCGTCTACGGCCCGCAGATCTTCGAACTCCTCGGTTTCAGCGTGCGCAAAGCCGAATACCTCACATTGGGAAACTATCTCAGCTATTTCATCATGATGACTTTGGCCTGGATGTCCATCGATGTGTTTGGGCGACGAAAACTCATGATATGGGGTGCCATTGGGCTTTCTGTCTGTTTTGCCATCTTGACAGTCTTTGGCGGTCTATCGCAGGACGTGGAAGGTATTCCAGACCTAGCTATCGAAATCCCCGGCTCCATCACGCTTTTCGTCGCCACAGCCATCTTCGGCATCGGCTGGCTAGCAACCGTCTGGCTCATCCCCACCGAAATCTTCCCCAGCTCAGCACGCGCCCAGGGTAGCGCCATCAGCGTGATCATCTGGGGCCTTGCGAACTTCGCAGTAACTCTGTTGACACCGATTGGATTTAACAATCTGAAATACTGGTTGTTTTTGGTGTTTGCGGCTACGAATGCGTTTGCTGGGTGGTGGACGTGGAAGTATACGCCGGAGAGTGGGGGACGGAGTTTTGAGGAGAATCAGGAGTTTTTTACGAGTGCGGCGGATGATGGGAGTTGGGCGGTTAGGAAGGTGGACGGGGGGAAGTTTACGGGGATGCCGAAGGAGAAGGGTGGGGATGGGGAGAATGCTCCGTTGCTGGGGCGGTCGTGAAGGGTGTCGAGGACGAGATAAGGGTAGACTTGTAGGTCTCAGGCGCTGGTTGTGCCGCAGCATATATGAGGTAGGTGGTATATAGATTTTCGGAGAATTCCTGAGAATCAAAAGCATGCATCTTGTTACTTGTCGACTGTTCGAGTTCTTTTCAGATGATGCTGGTTGCGTTATGAGTTGGGGTAACCGACGGTGCAAGGCCCGTTAGTCACAGCGTATCAGTAACTGCCTACAGCCCAGGGTATGGGAATCTAAACTTGAAAATCTCAGTCTTAAGATATTATCTTGAAATAAAATCTATCTCAAAGGGTCTTGATTTTAGATACGTTAAGATTGTCTCAAAATCTCAAGATTTTCTAAATTTTTATTAGAGATCTATTGTTTGGCGTCTCCTTGTTTTCCAAGCCGAAATTACGAAATTACGAATTGCAAATTGCTCTAAAGCCTTACCAGGTATATATCAATGCCGCACGGACTCACGACTACAGGACTGGCAAGATTCCAAATGGCTGATCCATTGGGTCAACTTTTGTCAGTCGACAGTCCTAACTCATCATACCTAAAAGCTGCCCCCGATCTCCTGTACTACGAGGACTGCACAAAGCAATGAATACCTTATATTGAGACGACGAACCCTTTCCCCACAAGCCAGTTATACTACCTACACACCAGACTCAGCCACGCCAACAGTCCAATTCTCCCTATCACTCCTTTTCCCCCGATGCATAACAAACAGCCGCTGCTTCTGCCGATCCCTAAACTTCTTCGGCACCTCCAACACCACATCATGCAGCACTCTGAACCCAAATTTCTCATACAAGCGCCTACCCTCTTCAGTCGATTCCACAATGCACTATTTTCGCGTCAGATACCCGACTCGAGTTCCCACATTCTGCAAATAACACCAGCTCGACGAGTCGTAGAACATGATCCAAAAGTTATACCCATATGTGAGACAGAAACAAGATGGAAGATCAAGCATACCTCAGCATCAATGGCATCTGCAACATCCATCCCCCACTCCATCATCAAACTGCCCACACCCTGTCGCTGACAATCCTCTTTGACCGTCATTTTCAACAAACCTACATCCGCGCCAAGTCGAACCGTCAGCATACAAAATCCAGCCAAATAACGCCAAACTTCACCAGCACCAAACACCGCCCCCAAATTTCCGACCCCCAAATCCTCATATCCAACCTCCTAGGCCCCAAAGCCTTTTCAATCTTCTACATCACACAAACAAACAACACAAAAACATCAAAGACGATGCAAACTTACAAATCACAGGCCCCTTAATCTTCCGCATAACAGGCCATCGATACCCCATCAAACTTCCATAAAGCGCCTTGGCCCACTCCCTATCCTCCTCGTTATCCCAAATCCCATCCTTCCCACCCACCGGTCCATCAAGTTCCTTCTCCTTAGGCCTCTCACCATCATAAATATACCACTGACTCGCCCTCACCAGCTCGCCTCCTTCCCCAGTGGCTTTCACCCAGCGCTGAGCATAAACATTCCTCAACATGGTCAAGTAGCGTTGATGGGTTTTAGCCAGACCCTCAGGCGTGTCCACATGTGGATGCATAGCATTCATCAACGCACTCCTCCCACCGAAGCTGTCAAAAACCAATTTAACAACCTCTTGCGTCAGAGTTTCGGGGTCGAGAGGCGTGACATGGTACTGGCTTTGGAGTTGGGGATCCAGGGAGAGCGGTAGGAGTGAGGCGGGCGTGTAAAGGCCATGGCCGGAGTGTGAATTTCCCATCAAAAGATTGGGTGTTTGTTGGTGGATGGGGTAGGATGGAGGGATGGTAAGATTTTGAGGGGAAGATGGATCCTTGAATGGTGCAAGAAAGAAATTGGGAAGTGGGAAACGGGGGTTTTAAGTAGACGTGGAAATGGAACGATACGGAGGAGGAGTAATCTAACAAGCGTGAGTGGAGCCATAGCTGTCGGCGGCTAAAGCTATAGAGAACGGGAGATTTGTTAACTAACAGATGAACAAGGGCCGGGCACTGGGAACGTGCACTCAGCGCGGGAACTTCAAAAATGTCTAGTCCAGACCAGCTGTCACAGGCATAGAAGAGCCAGGAACGGAGAGAATGGGAGGACTGGAGAGGAGAAGAGCTGAAACTCCTCCTCCAGGCAATATATGGGGCTCTAGCTGACTAATGGCTGATATAAAGAGCTAGCTTACTGCTCAACACACCCCCTTAGGCTCTTCTGCAAGGAGAGACTGAATGCCATAGTAAGCTGCCAATAGCAAAGGGTATTGCAGCTTGGTAGAATACAGCAAGAGAAAGCCAAGGCATAGGCTCAGCTTTGGAAGAAAAACTCCTGGCAAAAATCCAAGGTCTTTCAATTCAAGCACAGGGCTTTTTGGCGGGCTCCATACAACCCCATAACATAGCTTAATGCAGACCTTGCTTTCGAAATCTTTCTTCCCTTTCCAGTTTCCATCGGTCCATTGCCAATTTCAAATCCTTTCCAGCCCTTTAACATTCCATAAATCCAATTTTTCTTGGAATTGTTACAGCTTCCTGGCAAAAATTGCTTTGGCTTCAAAATTGACTAATGATTCAGTCTATGGCTGGCAATATGCTCTAGTTGGACGCGGATAGGGAGAGTTGATTTTAGAGTTTTGTTGTGGTGTGTAATTGAGGTGGTATATTGGCTTCTACCATGCTGGGTATACACCATCAAAGATAGTAAACGGATATGTAAAGCCATGGAAAAGTCTAAAATTCTAAAATCAGCGGTATGAGCCCAGCCTCGTATCACCCATCACCTATCAGCCATGGCTTCCAGCCGACTCATCATTCGTGAAGCTCGCCTCGAACTTGCTGGAGGAAACAAATGAAATATCATGCTCTTTCCCCAGCGTCCACTTACCATCCTTATGCTGGTTGTTGTCGAAAATATCTCCCCAGCGTCTCTTCAAGTCATCTGGAATTGGCCGGCCATACTCAGTGTCTCGTAGACATAGACGCATGAGATGTCGACGAGAGCAGCCAACTGGATCTTGGATCCTGTCTCGCGCATGCAACACATTTCTGTTATTGATGATGTAGACATCACCCTTCTCCTGCGCCACGTCGAAAGCATATTTGGAGGCCAAGAACTGGACGGTATCAAGAGCATCCGCCTGCTCCGGATTGAGTTCCGGAGCGTCCGGGGCTCGAGGGCATGTAGGAAGACCAGTCAGGGCGAACCGAGTGAAGCTCAGGAATGGATAGCCTTGCGAGTCAAGAAACAGAAGCGGCAGATTCTTGGTGATCTTTTGAGGACTGTAGATGCAGTTAGTCTCTGCGTACAGATTTTCGAGGAGTGGTCAGACGTTTCATGGGGCCAGTTATTCCTAGCAAGCACGTCGACGACATGCGGTTTCGTTTTGACCATCTCGTTGTATATCTTCCCCGAAGAAGACCATCTAGTCGCGCCCCCGGCCTGTGCAGTCTCGATGACATAGAGTGCGAGAATATCGCAGTTATCGTTATGGAATGGCTGCGCAGAGATTAGTTTCAAATCGATGTGCTGAGAAGTTTGGGGGACGATGAAGTACCAAGCTGTGGTTGGAAAGACCAGGGCGAGGGTCAGCTATGGCTTTATCCTGAGCATTGTAGATATGGGCTTGGAAGTACAAGTCAGCAGGTTATTTCGAAATAAAACATTCATCAAAACTTACTCAAAACGTCATTGTGGGCGCTTTGCCTGCCTCTCTGGTCGCCGATGTAGCTACATAAACATGCAAAGACAACAGCATTGTCTCTCAAGGAATATTTCTCTGGACGTAACCCTTTGATGATAACAACACCATCTCCCTCGTGTATACGCCAAGACAGTTCACGGAGCTCTGATCCAAAGTTTGGTAACCGCATCGTTTCTGGAGAAATCGTATTCAGGTCTTTGTCAGACTCTGCCAAGAGAGAATTTGTTAGGACCCATACATATAGGAGACTCTGAACATGATACTATGTACCATACTCACCGTTGAACTCTTTCACAGCCACTTCCAACTCTTTAATGTTGTCTGCAGACAAGCGGTAGGTAATCGCGTCTAGATTCAGCGTGCTAGGTTCCCAAACAGCTGGCAGTTCAGCATGCTTCGGGAACCCCTGAGGAAGAGAGACCTGACTGTTGGGGGTGGCTCGAGATGAGGCGAGCATGGCCTCCCGCTGCAGATAGCAGTCAAGAGAGAAGGCCGCCTGTATTCTCGGATAGCTGTCATATTCTGTTTCAAGTGACATTGACAGTGGAGAAGTTTGATTCCAATTTCTCGGGGGTTCCAGCGAAGTAGTACTGGCGACCATGATGGCAGTATGATATGGAGTTTGAGTTTCAAGTTTCAAGGTTTCTATATTACATGAAGTACACCGGGATATCTGCCTTCTAATCAATTGAAGTCGTGACCATCAAAATATGATCACTTCCCCGCTTCTATATCGTAGGTATTACAGCCTAATTCCGATGGACTTCACACCACTTCTTATTCCCGGGCTACCCTACCCTACGTGCAGGCTGCCCGAGTCCCGACATACCGTTACCCGACTATGGGAAGCGGCGAGACCGAGTATCGGGCAGCATTGCCCCGATAGGAAGCTCGACTTTAGTATTGACGGGGAGGGAGCGGTAAAATGGTGACCGGCAAAGTTGATCGATAGGAGTCCCCGGACAGTGGTGCAATTTAACCCTGGACGCCTCCAACATCCAGCTCAGCCAATTCCACTTGGACAACAGGACCGGCAGCCTTGTCAAGTTATCTGTCGGATCATGATCTCCAGAAATCCCTGTCCAGCTTGCGATGGCTGCCTATTGCCAATCCGTGGCTACCAGTTACTGGCTAATTGCTGCCAATCCGTGGCTGCCAGCTACTGGCTGGCTTATTTACTATACTCCATACTTTTAGTCTTCATTTCTCTCGTAACCATAAGTTGCTACCATTTTACTGCATTTTGTTCCGAGTATCAAGCACGACACGATGTCGAAACAGTCGCTCAGAGCACTTTCATTGCAACTTCTCGGTACGTCCAAAAATAAGTCGCAGAAACAGGAACACCCGACAGGACTCAGGGTTCTATGGAAACCTGAACATCGAGAACCCGACGTTGAGTAAGCAATTCTGATATTTACATGGCGTCGAATTATTCTGAAAGTTCTCAGCATTGTCTTCGTTCACGGCTTGAATGGTCACCAGGTAGATACATGGACACACAAAGATTCTAAGGGTCCGTGGCCTTTGGAATTACTATCGCGAGATATTAGTGGTGCCCGCATTATGGCTTATGGCTACGATGCAATGGTGGCCGACTGGGATGAGTTCCTTGGGAAAGTGTCCATCAACAAAATCGACGAACATGCACAGAACTTTTTAGAGGCACTGTCCACGGACCGACTTGAATCAGGAGCACCTCAGGTAATGTGTTTCCGCCGTGGCATCAGGGTATGTACGGCTGAATACTGACAAGTGTGTAGCGACCAATCATTTTCGTTTGCCACAGCTTAGGTGGCATCATCTGCAAACGAGTGAGTTGAGGCTTTGCGTTACACATCCACGAATGCTTCAGCAGTTGCACTTTGGCTCACAGTCTGACCCTCATACCCTACAGGCGGTAGTCTTGGCTTACACACAAACCGTGACGCTGCGACAACTCGCGATTGTGGGTGAATCAACCCACGGAATCATTTTCTTCGGAACACCTCACAAGGGTGCGCAGCTAGCAGTTTGGGGCAAGAACCTAGCAAAAGCCGTCGGTGCATGGAAGCAAACAAACTCGTCAATAGTCGGTCAACTCGCGCCGGGCTCCAAGGACCTGTCCAACATTCACGACGCATTTGATATACATCTTCGGTCAAGGGTTGCGCTTCAACTGCCCAAGATTGAGACCAAGTGTTACTACGAAGAGTATCCCATGACTGGGATTGGTCTGGTACGTCAGAACTTCCCAAAGCCATGAGGCTAGCAAATTACCATATGGCGATCTATCTAGGTTGTTGACCTCGACTCTGCAAAACTAGGTGATGCTGTGGCTGGCATCCCCCGAAATCATCGCGAAATGACGAAGTTCAAGAACGCCGAGGAGTCGGCCTACCAGAATGTCAGAACGACTCTAAAGACATGGATTGCCTCTTTCTGCGGTCAGCAGTTCATCTCGTCGTCCCTACATACCTATCCGGTTATAGGAGCCAGTACTGACTCTACTTCAGGGACACCCAAGGCTTCCACAAGGCCGCCTCCGGCGCCGACTACTCCACTCAACCCCACCGAGTACACAGTGACACCTGGGACACTGTCGTTAGCGTCTACGCAGGCATCGTCGTTAAGTAGCGTCTCAACATCGAGCTTTGTGAAAATCTCGCCTGCTGGGAAGTTTGTCCTGCATGAGACGCATGTTCCGTTGCCTTTACTTCATATGCCTTCAAGAATGGATCGGACTGAGACACTCTATTATCAACCCCGAGAGAAAGAGTTGGATAAGATCAAGTCTACCATGTTCTCAGACCGCCCGCATGATATCCTATCTTCGAACCACCACCGCACCTTTATCGTGTCAGGCATCGGTGGAGCAGGTAAGACGAGGCTCGCCTTCAGATTCATCACAGAGTTCAAGAGCGAATACGATGCAGTGTTCTTCTTGATCGCAGATTCCGACGCTCGATTATCCGAGCAATATAGCGAACTGGCCTTGCGTCTGAAGCTTGTGGAACCCTCTGATAGAGATAACCAGGAACTTTGCAGCGAGACATTTAGGACCTGGCTAGGTGATCCTGTCAGAATCGCATCTGAGTCCCGGCCATCCAAAGCCTTCGTCAAATGGCTGTTGGTTTTGGACAACGCAGAGAGCACCGAGACGATCGACAAGTTTTGGCCTGCTGGTCGTCATGGAAGTATTCTAGTTACGACACGCAATCCTTCTCTAAACCCTCAGTGTTGTCCGCGTTCCTCTGTTGGTAGAATGCAGCTCAGAGGATTGCCAACAGATGAAGGAGTTCGACTTCTCAGGAAGTGTGCTGGTGACGATGAGGATCAGTCCCCTCTGGCCGATGCTAACGCCCAAAAAATCGTCAAGTGGGTTGAAGGTCTTCCCTTAGCAATCCATCAACTTGGAAAAATCATGTTCACCACAGGGGAGTCGATCTCGCAATTTCTCGCGAACTTGCCCACAAAAAGCGACATCCTTCGAACACAGAACACGGAAGATACGAACCTTGTGACGGCTTGGGCACTGAACACATTGCAACACGAACAAAAGGGGGCATTCAAATTGTTATCCCTCGTCGCAATGTTCGATCCGGAGAAGATCGAGAACCCGCTACTTCAAATTCGGCCGAAGACGCCGGATAGTGACGATTCTTTTGCGACTCGTAACGCATACCGCTCCGATAAGTCCCGCCTAGCTAACATGTCACTAATTGACATACAACGCAATACCGGAGAAGTATGGGTCCACCGTGTTGTTCAAGAAGTCACAAGAGATGTATTAGTGCGGACGGGCTTCGCTGCGCCGATTTTCAGGGATGCTCTCGACCAGCTCGGAGCACAATGGCCGTTTCTTAACCGCAACTATACGACAGGAAGTGCTACAAAGGTCGATCGATGGGAGAAGTGTCGGCTAGCATATCCTCATATTCTTCATTTGCTGGAAGTCTACGAAGAATTCACTGCTCGTAAGGTGAAAGGCTTAGCGAGCCTTCAGCTGGCAGAACTACTCTTGGAAGCTGCGCAGTAGGTGAATTATCCTTTCTTGCTTGTATATTCCCTGCTAATCCCGAAAAACTCCTCAGGTATCGGATAGAATACGGTGCAAGTCATGATGTCCCAGTTCTACTTGACACGACGGAAAGAATCTACAATCAAGAAAGTCTTGCCTTACCAAGCCTGGCCGAAGAGCGCTTCAAACTTCGCAGGGGAAGAGTGGCGTTTGCCATGTCATGCAAAAGCTCTTCCGAGATTCTTCATTGGGCCGAGATCATATGGAAGCTGGAGACAGAGCGACGTCGGACCATGAGTTCTGATTATCCATTCCTTGCTGTGGCGTACAATGACTTGGCTCTAGGCCGAGCTTGCCATGGTGACTGGGACGCGGCAATTAAGCTTCTGAAGGAATCGAGGAGAATCCGTGAGAACCTTCCCGGGTTTACAAGAGACAAGTTGTGGTCGCCGCAGTACCATCTTGGAATGGTCTACTCACACCAGGGAAAGTATGACAAAGCCGAAAAGGTCATCAACGAGTGTATCCATGATTGGGTGAAGATATACGGCCAAAAGAAAGCTGTGTCAATCCGGTAAGAAGCCTCGGCCAGTGTAATTTATCAGATTCAGACTGACCTTTTCCGTCTTAGATATCCCTGTCTCTTTTACGCACGCGGGCATATCAAATTGGGGCGTGCCGATTCCGCTCGAGACGACATCCAAAGCAGCTTACTCGATTACAAGGAAGCGGTGAGACTGGCCTCCGAAAGCGTCGGGCCAAAAAACCGCACAACACTTGTCTTCCAATACCGCGTCGCCTATGTGACTGCTAAGCTTGGAGATGTCAAAGCTGCATGGTAAATTACCCCTGAGCCCTGGTGACCCGATGTGATTAATAACCTGTGGCAGTGTTCTGCTCGACGAGATACTTACTTCTACTCTTGACGAGCCTCCGTATCAACGGGATATTGCTAGGACTGCCTTTCTCTACTCCGTGTGCTTGAAGGCTCAGGGTAATGCTAGCGAGTCTGACACATGGCTCCTCAAAAGCTTGGCCATTCACAACCAGCTGCGTCCCACTCAGGCACGTACCAAAAACGCATTTACGGAGAAAGACATCGATAGTCTTCTTCCGTACGATTTCATATGAATCTGCGCACAAGAATGGGGAAATTTCAGTACAAGTTTAGCTGGAAATTCTGATGTATTGGGGGTTTGGGACCTGAATTACCCGTCATTCTTCGCCTCCAGGCATGCCTCACCCAGTGTTTTTGGCAAGTAGGTGCTCGGAGGGACTGTGAACATTTTCTAATTTTCGTTTCAACTTTTCCCTGCAACTATCTGCCCAAGCATGGCCTCCACAACTTCACTGACTAGTCCTTGTCTTCTTATCCGATGTTTTTTCTAGGATGGATCTCAGGGGTAACATCTGAGTGTTCTTCGTTCAAAGGACGTTTCATTAGGATATATTGTTTGGCGTCTCCTTGTTTCCAAGCCAAAATTACGAATCTACGAATTGCAAATTGCTCTACGGCCTTACTGTTGCGACCGCTGTAGCTATAGCCACCGTAGAATAGCTTAGCCTAGTCAGCGATCCGCCAACGTATCATCCCTGATCCCAATTTCCACATATCATCCGCCATTACAGACATTGACCTAAGTCGCATCATATATCCATGCCACCCCTCTCCCATTCACCCCACTCACCGCACACACCCCTAAACAACACTCCCCGGCCCCATCCCCGGTTCATGCATCTTCCTCTCCATCACCCCCCACACCCCCTCCTCCCCACCCCCTCTCTCCCAATCCCCCATCTCCCTCTCATGCTCCCCTTTAACCCCCCTCAGCACCCCAAAATTATAAATCCCAAAAAACCACCCACAAACCACCATCACACCCCCCGTCACCCCCGCCGTCTCCTTCGCCGACACACTCCAACTACCCCCTTGCTGCGTATACACATTAACCAGCGTACTAATCAACCCCGCAAAGCCATTCAAAACACCCGGCAAGAAAATCCGATTCAGCAACCACACGCAATTCCCCCGATGTTTCCACCACAACCAGCACATGCCCAGTGCCCCTATACCCGTACAAACCCATGCAATCACCAAAAGATACACATTCTTAACATGATGCAATATCTCTTCAGATGTGACGGAGGCGGCGGCGGCGGCAGTAGCAGCAGCGCCCGGATCGGCGGCGTTGGTGATGTTGTTGATGGAGGAGGGAGAGAGCGAGGAAGAGAGAGATGTGAATGTGCCGGGGAAGATGAGGAAGCCGGCGAGGAGGATCCAGAGGGAGAAGGAGGCGAGGATGTTGTGGGAGCGTGGGATGGTGTCGAGATCGAGGAGGAGGGAGATGTAGCGGGTGTGGGTGGTGGGGGTGCGCGTGGGGAGGGGTGGGCGGGAGGGTGGGGCGCGGGGGTGCTGGTAGGTGGATGTTGAAGTTGGTCGGGGTTTGGGATTGGGGTTGGTGTTGGTTGTGCCTGACGGAAGGATGGGTTTTCGGGAAATGCTTGGAGTGCTGTGCAGGTTTTGGGGAGGCGTGCCGCTCAGGCGAGGTTGTAGGCGCGGTTTGGTGGGAAGTGGTGGGTGTAGTGGGTGTAGTGGGTGAGTAGCTGGACTGGGGAAGAACTTGATAGATTGTTTCCGTGCGAGATTCGATTTGGACGAGGATTTGGACGAGGGTTTGGAAGGGGCGGTGGTTTGGGGAACATGAGGAAAGTGAGAGATGAGGTTCTTGTGACAGCTTTTGGAGTCGGACTTTGGATCGTCTTGGTTGCTCGATGTTGCCGTCTCTTCGTTCGATGGCGGGCTTTGGAATAGCTCGAAAAGCCGAGAAAACGTGCTGGAACGACGGGGTTCGTCGACTCCTTTCAGAGGCGGCGAAGACATCCTGTTTGCACTCTGTGATGCAGTTTTAGATGTCGACAAGTCCGGAGCAGAATGTGAACGCGACATGATTGCGCCACAATTACAAGTTTCCAGTCTTTGGCGGTAACGAGTTCCATGGGATGAAAAATAGCAAGATGTGAAGAGATGTTTGTAGAACTTTTCTTACTAGCCGTGGAAGAGTGTAACGCAAGTAAGGGAACGAGGGCCGAGTCTGTTAATAAACAAGAGAGAAGGCCCAAAGTCCACCGGCCACCGGCCACCGGAGAGAAGACAATAAGAAAGATCAGCCAACCACACATCTGTGATTCATACTACAGAACCTGTCACAATCCTTGTTTGTCATGGCGTTTGCAGACAGCAATTGTTGATAGGCACCCAGAAACCTAGAACGCGGGTTCATTAGGCTTTGAGGAGCAAGCAAACAAACACGCGATAAGGCATTTGACTTCGAAAGTCTTGATCACTTACTTGTTCATTCCGAGTCCCGGACCTATCACCGAGTCCGGATGCCCCAAGGCCTCAACACGCGGTTTTGAGGACAAGAGTTGAGAAATTCAATAGCCATTTGTTGATCGACGGACGTTGCTGTGCCTGAGTAGCTTGTTTTTCGAATGTTTTGGTGTTTCCAGGATCCAGATTGGCGCTCACCTGTCAACTTGAAAGGTTACCGGACCCCTGTCAAGCTGTCTCGGCCCCTGTCGCGTGTGGGCAAACGCTGCGACATGACGTTGGGTCCCCACGATTGGGGGCCGCGGCGATGAAAACTGGAGATTCATAAACCGCGGGGAGTTTTGAGATCTGAATTGATGCCCAAGTTCAACGTTGCTATCAAGAGCCGACTGGATTGTTGCAAGGTACAACGGACGAGGGGAAGACTGACAAATCTCGAAGGTTCACAGTCCGCAGGACTTAAATTGCGATCATCAGAGTTCGCAAACCCCAAAAGTTAGAATATAGAGTTCAATTTGACATGCCGTGGCAGCACTGCCAGTACGAAGTTAAGCTCTACCTACAAAGCTCCAATCAGGGATATCATTAATTGCCATACCGTAGGCCCGTAATCACACAACATCTCCCCTATTTGCCGCCATTGAACAGGGCTCGGAAGTCATCATTGCTCTTCGACGGCCCTTTTTCAGTCCCGTTAGAGTTTTCCTTGCGGTCTGGAGGAGCCATGGAACCGGCAGTTGCAGGAGCGGATTTACCTCCACGAGCGCCAGTAAAGCCCAGGCCCCTCTTAACGCCAAGTCCGCCTCTGCCCCCCGCGCCCGGTCTTCTCACCGGCGCGGCCTGTTGCATGAAAGCTGGCGGAGGCGGCATCGCACTCTTGTCGTTCTTCTTGTTCTTGGCTCCGCCGCCGCCAATCTGGATACGATCGCTTCTCATCTCCTCTTTCTCCTTGAACAAATCTTTCACGCCACCGGTCCAGAGTCTGCGTCCGGGTGCAATCTCGTGGTTTTCGAGGCCCAAAGATGCTTTTCCAGCAGCGGCGACATCGGCGAATTCGACGATGGCGCCTTGGTGGTCGGGGCGGAGAACGAGCTTCACGATGGCACCATATGGCTCGACGAGAGCACGGATACGCGCGTCGTTGACGGTATCGGGGATGTTCATGAGGGCGATTGTACGGTTTGAGATTTCGGCCTTGGTGGGGCCATGGAGAGCATGCGTGTTAACAGGCTGGCCGTCTGGTGCTGGTGATGGTGATTCTGGAGCTGGAGACGCGGAGGAGGCTTTGGACCCGCCCCCGCTCGTGGCCATGGGCTTGTAGTTCGTTGCTGTTGCGACTTCGACGCCGAGAATTTGAGACATGAATTTCGTCTTGTCGAGCTCGAGGGCTTTGATTGCGTCTTCCTTGGTTCCGAATACCACGAACCCGCTGCCTTTGCTCTTTCCGCCCAGATTCTTGAGGACGCGTACCGTTTCGACGTTTCCGTATTTTTGGAAAACTTCTCGGACGTCTTCTTCTGTAGCGGAACGATCTATGTTTGTAATGTGTAATTCCCGACCATCTGTCAAAGCACCTTCCCGGGTCTTCTTCTTACCCGGGTCCGAGTATTTCGCATCTAATTTGTATTTTCCTTCGAGCATCTTGCCATCAAGTGTAGTCGCAGCAGCAGCGCCCTCGGGGGTCTTGAAAGACACATAACAGAACCGGCGGTGCGTGTTGAATTTGAGACTCGGCCATCGGATGCTGAAAATTTTGCCACAGTCCTTGAATATGTTGCGAATGTATTGTTCGTCGGCTGTCGGAGGATAATTGGTGACGAAAAGGGTCAAGCCAGCCCCTGACTCGACATGAATCTGTCGGTCACCAAAGTACTTGCCGTCTCTGATCAACGCCGATTTGACATCGTCCGTCGACCTGAACTCGATAAATGCTGTTGTCGATTGCTTGTCAGCCTCTGTCTTCATTGTCAGGTTGTTGATATGGCCAAACTCCTTGAAATATTGTCGCACTTTCGTCTGAGTAACTTCTGGAGGGAGATTCGACACTACAACGGTCGTGTTCTCTCGATCCCGCTTTTGACGCTGAGCGTCTGCAGCGGCCTCCTCGATATGAGCCTGCTTGGCCTTCTTGGCTATGCTTTCGTCGTCTTCGGTATCGCGTTTCCGCTTTTCACCCCCAGGAGTTTCGGCTCCCGCATCAGTCATCGGAGTATCGAGTTGCTGCGGTTGCTGTGCATAGCCTGTTGCAGCGTATGCAGCAGCGGCCTCAGCTGCTTCTCGCTGTCGACGCTTCGCAACGCCTGCGGCTACTCGGTGGACCGTATCTGTAGCAATGGCAACTTCTTCGGCACTTTCGTAGTCGTTACAATGCTGCAAATACACCCCCATGATTTTCTCCGGCCAGTCGAGGTTCTTTCTTCCCACAGCTTCTCGAAGGACTGCTGTGGCCAGTGTCGGTCGACTAGCCGGACCCCTATTACCAGGATGGACTTTCGTTGCAGCAGAAACCCACTGTAGCAGCTCCCACTGATAATAGCGTTGCCAAAGTTCGTAGCTGTCTCCGTGCTTCCGAACCAGTTTCCTCCATCCAGACCGTGCCTCATTAATCAGTGATCTTTCGGTTTGGTATTGTATGAGGTGACGTTCCAAGCGGTATGCAGGGTCGCTGTATTCCGTCTTGCCGTTATGTCGTTTCGCCCAATCCTCTACACTTTCTAGTACCGAAGAGAAGCCCACGTCTGCGACATCCACTTCTTCTTCTGAAGCATTGTGGCTCATTGCAAGCCGTCTGAGATATCCGCACCAAGCCGAGTAAACTTCCAACACTTCGGATAAACCATCTTTTGGCAGTTTGCCTGTCGCAGAGTGCTTAATGTGCTCGATCTCTTCGAATGGAAGCTTTTCAACTTCCGCTCTCAGCAGATAGCGAGCCCAGAGTGATCCCGACCAATAACAATGAGTCGTTGCCCTTTGAAGAACGGAGCGTAGCTCTGGCCTGATGGGTGCTTCGGATTTGCGGATTGAGATATTGGTACCAATGAGCGTCACATAATCCTCCCAAAGACTGACGGTTGTGCTAAAGAGTGCTAGCATTCTCTCATGAAGAGTAACGCACAAGTCCCATGTATCCGGTCCCTTCTTTCTCAGCTGAGCCACTTCCCAGTCCAGGTATTCTCTGGCAATCTCCCACTGTTTCAATTTGTCACCGCTCTCTGAGGATCGCTTAAACTTGAGCTCGAAGTCTTCCCGTTGGGCGTACAGTTCTTTCCCGACCCTCGCCAGCTGTGTCGTTTGCACCATCGTTTCTTCCCAGGAGGCCTCGTCATATTTGGTAAGGAATGAGGAAAACTGCTGCGAAGTCTCGTCCCAGGTGGCGTGCGGCATTTGTAGGCGCTCGAGAAATAGGCTTCGAACGCGCTCGACCCGGGCCTTATCGGGTGCCTTTTGGAGAACCTCAAGCTCGATAGAGATCCATCGGTTCCAGAGCTGGTGGCTGTCGTTGATGCGCCACTGCGTAGCCTGCGATCCCTGCTGCCAGACCTCGAGGGCGGTATCGAGAGAGAAAAGCTCTTGACCCAGTAGTTGTTCCTCCTCGGGCCATCCGGCGTCGCCATTCTGGCAGTCGGTATGCAGCGACCAAACCCACTCGCAGTAGGTCAGCCAGAGGCGGATGCTGTAGGGCTCGGCGCTCAGAGCTTTCTTGTACAGCTCGACAACCTCAACGCGCTGCTCCAAATCTGAGGCCGCGCTACTGGCGCCATCGACAACAGCGATCCAGGCATCCTCTCCAACGGGTTCCGCCATCAGTGCTTCGGTGCAGTTGAAAATAGCACTAATATGCAAGGAGAAACGCAACCATCGAAAGATGCGGAGGTCGTAAGAATTGACGGTTGGTTTGTCGTGGGGCGACAACGGCGAATTATTCTTTGGGCAACGGGCAGCTTGGAGCTTGGGTTGCGCCAAAGTTCTGGGCCGTGGTCGGATAAATTGAAGCCACCCGATTTAAGGTTTGTCAGGCAGCGGCGCTTACTGCCGCGTGTCACCGCTTTTCTTGCAACCCGAACCCGAGCTGCATCTTTTGCTGATTGAAGCACGACGACACTCGTTCACAGCATTGTCGACTTGTCCACCGCCAGACTTCCACAATGAGTCTGCATCTTCCGTCGCGGCGGCTTTTCAAGCCTGGTATATACTCCTGCATTCAGTTGATCTTGAATCGCATCAAACTAACACCAATTGGCAGCCATCTCCCTCCTCCGCACCCCCCCAACCCAATCCGCCATCCTGCCCCTAATTACCCGCCGCACGCTCTTTGGCTGGGGCCGCAAGAAAGACAACCTCCCCACCAACGCCCTCACCGAAGACTTCCTCAAAAAGAAGCCCGCCCAAAAAGCGCCCAAGCGCGGAGACCTCGCCTCCTCCTCCATCTTCGAAGACGAGGAAGCCGCCGGTCCCAAGCCCGCCACGCTCAAGTCCAAAGACACCAAAGACACGACCCGCGACGTGCAAGTCCGCGATCCCCAAAACATGGCATTCATGCTAGACCCTGATCCCAGCTCGCGCGAGCGCTGGGAGCGCAAGATGGTGATTAGGGAGATCCGGAAACGCGGACGATTGACGAAGAAGCAGATCCTCAAACGCACGGAACGAGAGAGTCTGTCAAAGAGCCATTTTATTAAGACGAGTGTGAAGAAATTGATGTTGTTGGCGAGGCAGGTGGCGGGGAAGAATATCGATGATGCGATTACGCAGATGCGCTTTAGCAAGAAGAAGGCGGCGAAGGAGGTTAGGGGGCACTTGATACATGCGCGGAATGAGGCGATTGTGAGAAGGGGGATGGCGTTGAGTGGGGAGGATAAGGAGGCGGAGCCGGTGCAGATTCAGACAAAGAAGGGGAAGAGGATTGCGGTCAAGAATCCGAGTGACATCTATATTGACCAGGCGTGGGTGGGGAAGGGCACGTATGGAGTTGAGACAGATTTCAGGGCTAGGGGAAGGGCATTTGAGATGAAGAACCGGACGACCAGTAAGAAGACTCCCCTTGCGACTTTTAGAGGTTGCACGCTGGCTGGTATGGAGGTACTAACAGTGTTTTAGGTATTTCGGTGGTGTTGAAAGAGGAAGCTACGAGGATTAGGCAGCACAAGGAGAGGGAGGAGAGGATCAAGAACAGGAAACCCTGGGTTCAGCTACCCAACCGTCCTGTGACGGCACAGAGACAGTACTATTCCTGGTAAATAATACCAGTGTTGTGCTTCCAGCAAAGCTTGGACAGGCTTGCATGTACGATAGCTATTGCTTTCAGGGTCATCGGTGGCTAAAGACCTAAAGTCTGGGGAAGATCTCAAGACAATGGACACCGGAGCCTGTAAACGATAATTCTCTCGAAATGCCGAAACTGCAAGAACCAGTTCATCGGATGGTTAGCTCGAGCTATGTAAGAATACACAAATAACTCTGTGGCACCTGAATTGTATATTGTTGTAACTGAGGGAAGGCAGATACCACTCAAACACCAATTACATCTGCAGAATTGCCAATAGACTCACCGCAAATCGATATGCCTTCGTGTTGCACTTTCTTTGCCCTCCAAGTGAAAATACGTTCAAATCTCTTGAGATATGGTGAACCGTGAAAGCCCTCTAGCTCTTGCGACTTCGGAGTAAGGTTGGAATGATCGACGATCTCCCTCTTTTCCCCCTCTCCCCCCCTTCTTCGACTTTTTGTCGGTGAAACTCACTTTTTGTTCTTCTCTTATTTGCAACGTCTACTCTTACGAATGAATAGATCAATATGGGTATGAATGGTTGAGGAGGCAAACAAGAGTTCCGAAGTTCCAACTCTTCCAAACTCCCTTAGATAAAGTGACGGTGAGTGTAAGGGAAAATCGAAATAAGGGAATGGAGTAAGTGACATAACTCCATATTAAAATGCCTGCTTTCTGCGTGGCCTGTTATCTTTGAAAAAATGTCTTTTTCACCGGGCAGTCTTTGTAGCATCCCTTTGCCTATATCCAGTGCATCCAAGATGTAGTCAAGCCAGAATGACAGAAGAACGCCGTTGTGAATCTCGCAAACTTGAAAATCACCTACCCCATCCATATATGCTATAAAGCAGCTAAGCACTTCCACCAATACCACTGCATCGCCACAGGGCCATTTACCAAATATGCCGCAGGCCCGCAGTCTGAGCGCGGTGCGCGCACGTGCACAAAGCACGTGCCCTAGCCACACGACGCCGCACGCACCATATCAACCACAATCACCCAACGGATCATATCAAAAATACGGCCGACTACATTTAGTGTAGTTGGTAGGCTTGGAGGTTTGAATAACTCTCGCTTTGGGATCAGCAGGTAACTGCTGGTAAACTGGTATCCCATCCCCTCAGGTGACAACTCCTCGCCGACAAGATTTTTTTTGCAATGTTTTTTTTCCTTCTAATTTTTTTTGGTGCAGGTGAGGTTTGCTACTGTAGAAGTCAACGGCTAAAAGGCGCGCGGTGCGAGCCGTGAATTTATTGGGCGGGCATAGAGGACGGAAAAGAACTGGGCATGGAAGTGGTTTTGCGCAGATGGACTTTTATGAGAATGCTGTATGGCACAAATAGCAAAGAGCATTCACTGGGGCAGGAACTTTTCCCAAAGCAAGCTTTTGATTCGTGTGCAACTATTTTCTGGACCGACTTGTTGTCCTCATCCCGTTGGAAATGACAACCATATGCCCTCCCGCCATTCCCTTGGCAGCCATGAAACCCAGCATACCGGAGCTACGTGGTTTTTGTGACCAAGAGCCCAAACCCAGAGAATTCGGATCGGCAAGTCCGTATCCCCGTGGTGGTATTTCCTAACCCACGAACGCCCCCTTTTCCCATGGTGGTACAGATTGAGGAAATTTCCAGCAATGTCAAGCTAGCCATGAAACCGCAAAAAAGATGGCATACAGCCTATGCCTCCTCAACTTTCTCCTCGACCTTCTCCTCCTCAGCCTTGGCCTCAGCTGTGGTCTCCTCGACCTTGGCCTTCTTAGTATCGCTCTCCTCTCCAGCATCCACATCCTCAGCCTTACGCTTGCCATTTGTATTTGCGGGTGCAGCACCCATGGCTTCGGCGGCAGCGGCAATAGTCTCACCCTTCTCCTTCTTCCTACGCACCAGACCCGTGAGATCAGTTGCCGTCTTCTTGGCTTCTTCGATTCTCGCTTTAGTCTCAGCGGGCGTTTCGCCCTCAGTAGCGCCCAGGACGCCGTTGAGGGGATTGCCAGCGCCGTCGGCAGCTCCGGCTGGGCCATTAAGCGCAGCGTTCACATCAACTGGTGGGGCGCGGAGATCCAGTAGCTGAGATGATTTGTTAGCTTAGGGAGTTCATCTATGGCAGATACAGCGAAAGGAGCGAAGAGGCAAAGCTTACACGTTGTTCCATATCAGCAATGATTTCCTTAACTTCCTGGATTTGCGTCCTCGTCGCCTCATTCTCAACAGGTTCATGGCACGTAGCCAGCTCAACCTCCTTATTCTGCAGCTTGAGCTTGGTACTCTCAATAGCGAGCTCAAGCTCCTTGGCCGCTTCCTCGCGCATGGCCTCGTCGACTTGGGCTTCTTTGGATGGCTCGGATGCGGCGCCATCTTCTTCGTTGTCTCCTTTGGTGGTGGTGATGGATGCGAATTCGAGGGCGAGGGAGAGCTTGAAGTGCGCTTCGGCGATGATTTCGGATTCTTTGGGGTGGAGCTCTTGCTTGTATGCGAGAGAGGCTCGGAAATCGTGTACGGCGTTAGGGAACCTCTCGTTTTCTAAGGAGATCTCGGCGAGCAGGTCATGACAATCAGCCAATCGCTCCTTGACGTGTTTGGTCATTGCCGAGTCGCCGACTGCCTTTCCCTTGTCTTTACTGTCTTCGGGTATTTCGAGCCTTTTGGTGAACAGCACGCGTGCCAGGTCCAAGACCTCGAAAGAGTCGGCCAGATCGTCAGTCTCTTCTTCCTCATCATCTTCGTCGGCCTGTCAATGATCAGCGAAATTCTGACGGCAGAAATTATATGAGCATCTATAACTACTTACGTCTTCGTCCTCATCATCAGAGTCCTCGAAGTTCTCATCTCCCGTAAACTGAAACAACGGCTTTTTCGCCGCGGGAATATCCTCATCCTTCGCCGCAGAATTAGCTTTCTTCTTCCCGGCTACACCCTCTTCCGCAAGTTTGTCCTCAGTCTCAGCTTCAGCGGACTTCTCAGCTGCCTTGGCCTTGGATGCGCCATTGCTCTTCTTCTTCTCTCCACCAGCTCTTCCGCCAAGGACGTCGCTGTTGGCCTGGCCCACCTTGAACAGACTCCTGCCGTAAAGAAACAAGATCTCGGCGTTTTCAGGGTCCATCTCGCCATTGAGCTCGGCCTGCAGCTCGGATGCGCGCGCGTAGAAGTCGGACGCTTCGGACCAGTGCTTCTGCGCATATTGGTGGGCGCCCTTGGCGCATAGGTCGGCGAGGGACACTTTGACGGAATTGAAGACTTCGGTCGCGACGTCGGGGTTGGAGTCGGCCATGTCTGCAGAGACGGCGGTGTTGGCAGTAGATGGATCGGTCATGGTGCTGAGTTCGTGATAGAGGTGGGTAGAGAGCTTTGATTTCAATCAATGGTAACGAGGCGGGGCGTCCGAGTAGGTTTTGAGTGGAGTAGTCAGTGGGTGAAGGTCGATTGACGGAAAGGTGAAGGTGGAGAGGATCTTGAGTTGAGGTTTCGCAGCGTTAGTGTTTGTAGGGTCTCAGTCGCTAAAGAGGTAACGCGACGCCTCGTTTCGTGTTGGCGACTGGACTGACCACAGCTGCGGGAGTGGAGTCACGGTGCTTGTCTGCTGAGAATCTGGATTTCCGGTATCGTGCTTTTCTCGAGCCCGCAGAGATAATTCGATCTTCTCCAAAGCTTTGGGACTCTCGATAAGTGAAATTGAAATAAAATACAATCGCTTCTTCAAATTATTGATAACGCGATCTTTGATCCTCGAAATCGCCTTCCATCGCGGTCTTGTCGCAGACGAGGCTGACGCAAGGCTGAAGTACAAATCGCGTCGCGGTACCTTTACGCGTCCTGTCTCGCAGCGCGATCTTACGCCACCCTTCCCCAAATAACATACTTTACAGCCATTGCACCGAAGTCTCGATACTATGTTCCCACGAGACTGTGAATAACTCATCTCCTTCCGAACACATCACCACATTCGCCATGAGTTCCGACAATGAAGCAGTGGCCTCGAGCCGCCCAGCTTCCCCAATGAGCGCGGATGGGCCATCGTCCCCAGGAGAACTGACTCCTCGGTCCAAAGTCAGGGCAATGCTAGCATCCCTCGACGATTCTGACGACGAGGTTGAAAAGCCAGCTTCGGCCCCGAAATTGAACACTTCGCCAAGCAAACGCAAAGATAACGCGCCCATCGAGGAGGAAGAAGACGAGGATGAAGATGAGCCCGTTCAGCCACGCGGCAGACTGGCTGCTCGAATGCAAGCTGCGTCCGGTGCTCCTATCGACAAGCAGTCCACCAAAGACGATGCACGAGAACGCGTAAGAAAGATGATCGAGGACTCCAAAAAAGCTCCTCCACCATCGAAATCTGCAAGTCCTACTGCCGCACCCAGCGACGACGACGATGATGACGATATTATTGCAACTCCTACGCGACGTCGCAAGCCCCGAAAGTCTCCAGTTCAGAGCCCTGCTTCAAGCGCGGGAACCCCCCGACCTGTAACAGCTGCTAACTCACCTGCATCTTCGAAACATCGATCCCCTGGCATTTTCGTTACTCCAGGAAGCGACAGAACCTCCAGTCCAAGGCATAATGACGCCGATTCCGATTCTGACTCCCTCCCTGTTCAACCAGTCAGAAGCGCCAAGTTCCTTGCTCTTGTCGAAAAGAAACGCCAGGAGCGACTGCAAAGAGAAGCGGAGATTGAGAGACAGAAAGCTCTACGCTTATCCATGAGTCAAGCAACGCGCTCTAGTGATGGCCAAGATGAGCTTGCTGAAAGCGAAGAAGAGGCTGGGCGCAAGTTAACACAGCAGAGCAGGCCAGGCCGGAAGGCCAGCAAGAGAGCTTTGGAAGAAATGCACCGTGAAACCCAAAGATTGAGCAGAAACATGCAACTGGCACATGAGGCGCGGACGAAGAAGAAGATTACCAAGGCTAGTCTGTTTGCAAGATTCAATTACAAGCCGGCGGGCTCTACCGACGGACAATCTACCGAAGATCCTCAGCCATTGAATTCGAGCTCACCTGTACGATCAGCTAGGGAGACTCCCCCTACCTCCCCGGATGCTCATGTAGATGGAAAGAAAGATGGTATGCAAGAGGCTCAGCACGATTGGCTGAATGAGAGCACGATAGAAGATGACTTGCCAAGTCTGGAGGATGTTCTCGCAGACATGCCCAGCAAACAGCGCTCGTTAGACAAAGGCAAAGGCAAGGCCGTCGAAACTGACGAGCCAGAGGTCATTGACTTGAAGCCGAATAGCAAGATTCCTATCTTCAAGCACGGAAACATACGTATCCACCCCCCAAAATTTACCGACAACCCTATTACTCTCGGCAGCGATTCGGACAGTGATCTTGAGATCGTTTCAGATGAAGCACATAAGAAGAAGCTCCCAGGCAGATTGGACTCGGTCTTTGACCGGGTGCCCGCCAAGAAAGCCACAGAATCGCATTCTCTGCATGCCCTACGAATGCTTGCACATCTCCAGTCGCCAGGCAAAGAGTCCCGTGGCAAGAACACTAAGTCTAGCATGACGACCTCTGAGCTCCAGCAATCATTACAACGACGAGCACGAGAACAAGCCGTTCGGGAAAGAGAGGAGCGACTGCAGGAGTTAAGAGCAAAGGGGATTCATGTCCAGACAGCCGAAGAACGGGCAAAGGAGATGGCCGAAGTCGAGGATCTGGTGGCCAAGGCTAGAAAAGAGGCTGACGAGATTATGCAGCGTGAGAAGGAGGCGGCTAAGAGAGAGCGGAAAGCCAATGGTGAAGAGGATCCTCTTGGCGAAAGCAGTGACGAAGAATGGGAAGAGGGGAACGATGATGTTGATATGCTGTCTATGTCTGGATCGGAAGATGTAGAGAACGGCGATGATGATGATGCAGGTAGCGAAGAAGGCGACGCGGGGGAGGAAGAGGAGGAAGACGCTGCGGATGTCAAGACTGGCGAAGGCGCAAATCTTTTTGTTGAGCAAGCGTCTGAAACCGAGGAGGAACATGAAGATTCCGTTGCTGAAGATGAGGACGTTCAACTTGGGGATGCTGAAGAGGACATCGAGACACCCATTCCTCGTCATCGTCTGCGAAAGAACAAACAAGTCATCTCCGACGATGAGGATGAAGTCGACGATTCGACGCCACTACCCCTCGCCAAAAAGACAACACAGACGCTCCACACTGACTCACCTGAAGCCCCATCTTCTGTACTTCGCTCTGCCACGAAGAACTTCATCCCAGGCCTTCCTGTACAGGGCGTCGCTGGTCTAGGCTTGACACAGATCTTTCAGGGCACAATGGACAGTCAGGCCTCAGAATTTGAGGAGCATCCAGAAGCCACGAAGGACGCCTCCCACCGCATGGATACCGAGCAAGATTCTCTTGCCTTCTTACGACAGCTCCCTCGTCCATCACTGCCGTCATTCGCACCCACAGCAGAGGATTCCCCGGAAGTAATCAAGGATAGCCAGGTCCCACGAGAGTCCCAAAATCCAGGGACTCAGACTCAGGGTGTACGTCTAGACTTTACGCAGACACAGGTTCACGAATTCGACAGTCTCCAAAATCCTTTCGCTTCGCAGTACTCAGACAGGTTAGAACCTACTCAGGATATGGGATTTGAGATAAGATCTCCTATTATGAGTCGTTACACAGCGCCTCCTTCTACAGTTGATACTGTGATGATGGACCGCGATGCGACGCAGCGTGTTGAAGAATCTCCTGTAGTTATGCACAAAGGTCGTCTTCGGCGACGAGTTCGAGCTGCGACTTTCTCGGATGATGAGGAAGAACCACAACCTCAAGTGGAAGACGAAGACTTCGAGATTACCTCGAATGTTTTCGATGTCATGCGAAAAGCGGCAAAGCAGAAGAAGCATGTAGAGGAATTCGACAAGAAAAAGAGCAATGCCAAAACGATGGTCCACGAGCAAGCTGAGGAATCCGAAGACGAGTACGCTGGACTTGGAGGTGCTAGTGATGATGACAGTGGTGACGAGAACGATGCTGATGTTCGGGAAATGATTGACGACGAGGCTGGGAAGGAGGCCGATCAAAGGCAAATTGCTGCGTTTTTCGCGTAAGTCTCACAACTCATCTTTGGATATGGACAAGGCGCTAACAAACATACAGTGACAAAGAGCGGGCAAACGATGAAAAGCAAGTCCAGAAGCTCTATCGTGATATCACGAATGGTATGCTTCGACGTAAACGCGGCGCAGACTACTCGCTTTCAGACTCGGACGATGACGGAGAAGCTCGCCGTCGACGAAAGCGCAAAGAGTTTGCTAAGATGCGCAAGGCATTGTTGGCAGACGAGCGGATCGGAAAGATTGCCGAGAATCCAAAGAGGCTCGCGTTTCTGCGTGCTATTGAGGATAGGGATGACGAAGATGAAATGGACTTCCTTGATGAGCGTGTGGAGGAAGAAGAGAGCCAGTCGCAGTCCCAGTCCGAGTCCCAGAATGCCGATGCAATGCAGGTTCCTAATAGCCAACCTGATACAAGCATGCCTCCTCCACCAAAACGCAAGCGCCAGGACAGCGATCAGGTACCTGCTCGACCTCCGCCTCATATGCGACGTACCCAGGGAGACAAACGACCGTCCAACCTATCCGAGATCCGAGAGTCCCTCTCTAGCTTAATTGAGGAACCCAACGTCCAGATCGCCGACTCATATCCAGACGGCGATTCCGAAGAATCAGACAACGACGATCAAGACGGACATGCTTCGGAAGGCGTTCCAGAGAAAGAAAACCGTGGCTCGTTTGCACCACGCAGACGTCCTGGCTCCACCTCAGTCGTTGACCGTATCTCGCTGAAGCGTGAAGGCTCATCCACCACCACCTCCAACAGCACGAAACTCGCATTTGCCGTGCACTCGGCGAATACGGGCTTCAAAGTCCCTGCGCTGCTGAGAAGAGCCACGACCAACAACTCGATGGTCTCCAACGTATCGAATGGATCTACTTCTACAGCGCATCGAAGTGTCAATGGAGGCATCTCAGCTGGTGGCTTTGGGGACGAGACGAAGATCAAGCGTGGTGGAGGAAAGAATAGTGGAGTGAATGCGTTCAAGAGGGATAGTGAGAGAAGGAAGGTCGTGGAGGAGAGCGAGAAGAGGCGGGCCGAGAAGCGGTTTAAGGGGGCTGAGGGTAGGAGGAAGCTGGTCGGTGAGTTCTTCGGTGGTGGGAAATTCGAGTGAGTTGATGTTTCCAGTTGATCGGGTCTGTTGGTATCGGGAGTCTCATGCCGGTGTTGTTGACCGCATTGCATTCACGAAATGGGAGTTATTGGACACACAAAGCCGCAAAGGAGCGGGTTACGTTTCCAATACAAGGCAGTACTAGGTATTAGGGTACTCTAATGAATATTCTGCTGTTCTTCACTCGGGATATTCGCAGTCGCTTAGGAGATTCACAGTCACTTGGGATATTCACAATCACTTGGGATTTTTGAGGTCACGTGGATTATTCACTTGGAATATATACATCGACTCAACGCGGAAGGTGGTTTGATGGTCGACCTACAATTTACGATCAGGAGCCTGAAGGAGAACAACGACAATCTTTACACAAAATGAAGGTATTCCCAAAACCGCACAACATCTACTTTCAGCGACGTCTCCATTAACCAATCAGCCTCTGGTAGTACAAAGCCATCTCCCCGCACCGAAACCATGTCTCCCCTTTCCCCGGTCGATTGTCGTACCGGGCAAAGCCGGACTGGTCTCGGATGACCAAAGCCGAGGTCCACCTGCCGATCAGCATCGAAAATCTAGTAGACTTTCACGAGCCGCGACTCGCAAAAGCTATGATGATGCCAACCACTTCGAGTCTCTCTTCACATGTCATGATGCGCAGTCGTCCCAAAGCGGCAGTATGCAGTACTCGAAGGGCTGAACGTGCGAGACAGTTACTGCAGGCCAGATGTCGACGCCATCCCCGTCTGTCCGTTCCATGTTTCCTTTCACATGCTTGATGGATATTGCTCACATTTGAAAAAGTCGCGTGCACATAGATCAGAGGAATACTTCAAGAGTATGTCAAGGTCTGGTTTTTTTATTCAACTCTCCAGTGGACCAGTTCTTCGAGCTCTTGCAAGTATAGGAAATGTTAGCTCATGGCCAGGAGTAAAAGCGACCACTTCATCTGGATCTCATAAAGTCGGGATAAACTCTTTCGCGTGCATCACCAGAGCCGCTCGAAACTGGAGATCGTGGGGAAGTCAAGTGCCGCTAGATCGGACCCCACCAATCACGCCTCGGCACAGCGACCTCCATCATCCCTCCAGCCTTTGGGCCGAGAGCTAAACCATGCTAAAGCATTGCTTCCTATGGCTAGACGCTGAGAACGCGGTCCATTCGCTGAAACTCCTTTACCTCGGAATGATGAAATGGCTATGGTGCTTCATGTTGTTACCTCATCAAGCGTAGGCCTATGACTGGATGGTCTTCCGAGGGAGTTGTGAGTAAGAGCTTGTTCTCAAGCTTGTGCCTTTCTTTCTGCTGCTTCTTCTTCCTACTCTTGCTTTCTCTCCTTGCCATTTACCAGAAGTTCTGTTCTGGATTTGACTGCTTTTGTTTGCTTGTTTGCATGACCACATCACTACCTAACCTGAACTCACTTGGAATCTCGACATCATGTCTGGTAAAATGAACAATGTGGCGGTGGACCCCGCATACGAGGACAAGCAGTTCGCCGACGAGGTTGCTGCTGTCAAGCAGTGGTGGCAAGACTCGAGATGGAGATATACCAAGCGACCTTTCACTGCCGAGCAGATTGTGTCTAAGAGAGGCAATCTGACAATCCAGTACCCGAGCAATGTTCAATCCAAGAAGCTGTGGAAGATACTAGAGGGCAGGTTCAAGGTAATGCTCATGTGTCTGTTCAGCTTTCTCAATTGGCACGATTTGCTAACTTGCGGATCTTTAGGACAAGGATGCTAGCTTTACCTATGGATGCTTGGAGCCTACAATGTTGACCCAGATGGCCAAGTATCTCGATACTGTCTATGTCTCCGGCTGGCAATCATCATCGACGGCTTCATCGACCGATGAGCCTGGCCCAGATCTTGCAGATTACCCCTATGTACGTCTTTCTCCCCCCTTATGTACCATTGCCAGAAACTGACAAGACCTGCCAGACAACCGTACCCAACAAAGTCGGTCAACTCTTCATGTGCCAGCTTTTCCACGACCGCAAGCAACGCGAGGAACGTCTTCGAATCCCCAAGGCCAGCCGCGCCTCAGCAGCTAACATTGACTACTTGCGCCCTATCATCGCAGATGCAGACACTGGCCACGGCGGTCTCACCGCGATCATGAAATTGACTAAGCTTTTCGTTGAAAAAGGAGCTGCTGGTATTCACATCGAAGACCAAGCTCCTGGAACCAAGAAGTGCGGCCACATGGCTGGAAAAGTGCTTGTTCCCATCAGCGAGCACATCGGCCGTCTGGTAGCCATCCGCGCCCAAGCCGACATCATGGGTAAGTAAAGCTCAAACAATCCTATCCATACCTTGCCCTCCCTTGGAATCCTCCTCTAACAAAGCTCTTTCCGCACAGGTTCCGACCTCTTAGCCGTAGCACGCACCGACGCCGAAGCCGCCACGCTCATAACCAGCACCATCGACCCCCGCGACCACTCCTACATAATGGGCATGACCAACCCCGCGCTCCAACCCCTCGTCGACCTCATGCACGCCGCCGAGCAAGCCAGCAAGTCCGGCCCCGAACTCCAAGCCATCGAAGACCAATGGCTCGCGCAAGCCGGCGTCAAGCTCTTCAAAGACGCCGTCATCGACACCATCAACGCGGGCGTGCACGTCAACAAGAAAGACCTGATCTCGCAATTCGTCGCCGCTTCCAAAGGCAAGAGTTTGTCTGAGCAAAAGGCTATTGCGAAGGGCATTACGGGTGTCGATATCTTCTTTGATTGGGATAGCTGTAGGACGAGGGAGGGATATTATCGGTTGCAGGGGGGCTGTGAGTGTGCGATTAATCGCGCGGTGGCGTATGCGCCGTTTGCGGATGCGATTTGGATGGAGAGTAAATTGCCTGATTTTAAGCAGGCGGAGGAGTTTGCGAAGGGCGTGCATGCTGTTTGGCCGGAGCAGAAGTACGATTTACCCCTTTTTCTTGGTGCCCTCTAGCCCCTATTCTCCTTCCCACTCCCTACTGACTAGCCTCTTGGGCTATTTGCGTCTTTCTTGGCCACATTTGCTGACTTCACCTCCCACAAAACCAGACTAGCCTACAACCTCTCTCCCTCCTTCAACTGGAAGTCCGCGATGCCGCGCGCCGAGCAAGAAACCTACATTGCGCGTCTTTCCAAGCTGGGATACTGCTGGCAATTCATCACGCTCGCCGGTCTCCACACCACGGCGCTCATTTCTGATCAGTTTGCCAAGGCGTATGCTAAGCAGGGAATGAGGGCTTATGGAGAGCTGGTGCAGGAACCTGAGATGGAGGGCAAGGTCGATGTGGTTACGCATCAGAAGTGGAGTGGCGCGAATTATGTGGATGAGTTGCTGAGGATGGTGCAGGGTGGTGTGAGTTCGACGAGTGCGATGGGGAAGGGGGTTACGGAGGATCAGTTTCATTAAGGGGGGTGTCATGGCGGTGGGGGTGGTGATGTGCTGTGGGGCGGGTTGATGCGGTTGGTTCGCATGCTTGGGAACTTGGAAACAACTTGGGGGGGTGTTGCGGAATGGGTGGGAAGGAAACATGTTTGGATTTTTGCAGAAGGGCAAGAAAGGTGATAAGTTTGCTATTTTTCGTGAATTCTACGAGTATGACTACCTGTTTGCGAACAACAAACAGCACTTTCGTGCTTCAATGAACCATGTGACCGAGTGGTGAGTTTGTGACTTGGCACCAGGTGTCTGAAAACTATTTCCTTTCCGTTTCTCTCATTTGCCTAGTACGCTCAATTGATCGGTTTGCGCACGCTTTACACCAGTGCCAGATTTCTTTAATCTCTCTCCGTCAACGTGTCTTGCCATTCTAGCTCTATATAAGGTCTCCTTCTTTCCAGGAGTCCAGCTGAGGTGTAAACTGTTACGACAAACTTGATGGCCAGCTGATAGCTGTTCCTTTCACACATATATATCTACATTCATGATCGATTCTCTATTTTTCCTTTTCATAATCCAATTTTCAATTGACGACAGACTCTGGCTTCCCATCGTTGCCAGGACCCCGGTCAGCCATTTGGCACGAAGTTGGGTCCTGTCCTCTATGTACCCAGGCGAATTTGTGGAACTCCTGCTGACGTTATACAGCCGCTCCTTCGAGGGCTATGGTTGGGAGGGCGATGGGGAAAAGGCCTTTGAGGAGTGGAACAAGCACAAGTCGAGCCGCACCGTCATCTCTTTGAATTGTTTTCCCCAAGAAAACCAAAGCGACTTTGTCGAGATAGGGAATAACACCCTGCAAAAAAAGGGTAAGTCGGGGCTGGAAAAGTACCAGTCCCGCATGGAGGATGTCGGTAAGCTCATTGAAAAGCTTGCTCAAAAGAATCACGAGAAGGATCTGGAAGACCCTCGTTTGAATCGCCACAATTTTGAGTACAGGAAACTCCGAGCGAGTCTGGGGAGGCTACCATGAAATATCTCTGTTGATAAACTACAATATCCCGGGCTATGGCTTTTTCCTCGGTGGTCTGTACCACGAGAGTATACAAGAAATTTGTATTGCAAGACCTCGAGGAACAAGAGTCCTCGTACTCATACTTATTGGGTTGTGAATGCTTGTATACTGAATTAGACCTATTCAAAACTATTATACTCAAGAGGTGGTTCTTTCATGCTACTGATGCCGAAGTCCAGTGGGCGGCGGTCAACACGGCTAACGACATACGGCTGCAAACGGGGGAATAGCAAACGCGAGCCACCACTTCTCGAGTCTCAACATTGCATTTCGAAGAATCATAGACCGCTAATACATTACGAGAACCATACAGCTTCACGACTGACGTTCGTGAGCTTCAAATCAGTATCGGAGTGTGAAAGGCTACAATTTACTTTCTTCAATAATACAACTACATCGCTTGTTGTTCCACACTAATCGAACCAGAAACTTGGAAAAGCGGGTCTGGTCTCCATTATAATTTCTAACCCTCTTCAAATTGAGGTTCCTCGTCTTCTTCAGTTCCTATTCGTAAAAAAGAAAGCTATCCAGTCCTCCTCTTTCACAACATCCGCGGCGCGCTATATGGTGACCCAATGCGCGGCTTCACACGTAGCTTCACACGTAGCTTCACACTCGAGCTCCTTCACCCATTTCTTCGCCTTCTTCTGTGTCCTCTCCGCAACCCTCGCTTAGCACATGGGCTTGAGCCGCTAGCGGGACAACATTTTCTACAAGCGAGCTTCTAAGACCTCCTCTTACTCTCTCTCTACACTCTCCACTGACTCCTTTGGCTCACCAGTGGCTCAAATCAACCAAACACTGGTCATTTCCACAACCCTTAGCAGCGCAATTTCCACCAAAACCCTGCCGGCAACATGCCATTTCTACGCGCCGATGCACCGGCACATGTACCTGACGCCGAGACACTCGAGGTGCTTTTAAGCGCACAAGATGATAGGTCCCGATTAAAGAAGAAGAAGAAGACATTCCAACAGCTGAGCGACGAGGAACGGGCGAAGACCGGCATAATCATATATGGCAAACGCAACGATAATATCCCCGGCAATAATGGGGAATATACCACTTTTGGGCTGGTAACGTGGCACACCCGAATGACTACAGAATGGTAAGCCTTAACCATGACCAATCGAAATGAAATCATTGAACTAACAAAATATTACCAGCTCGATATTCTGCCTCCGCTCTTCAAAGCGCTTCAAGCCAAAGCTGTAGCAGACACCCAAGCTGTAAGAGATATTCGGGCGCTCTTGACCAAGATACCTACGACGGATGTCATATCTCTGGCGCGGAATTCCTCAACCAACAACAAATTCCATATCCTCGCCGATACACCAGAAGAGACTGTGGTCACCTTCTCTCTCGGTGGCCATAGTGTACGGCTCATCTGCGCAAAAGACTTGGACAAAGATATCAAGACGTCTTACAGTAACGCCAAGAGGTCCAAGGACGCTGAATCGAAGGCGGACCAAGTATTTGACGAGCCGGCAATGTCAACGGAAACCCAGCAGCTGTTGATGGCTCGTTTAATGAAAGAACGGACCAGCATGATGACAGCTGAAGAGAGAGAGGCTTACGTCTCTGGGAAAGACTCCCTCTCGAAATTGCGTTCAAATGCGCAGGAGAAGTTCTGGCTAGGCATGACCAAAGCCGAACGGACTGCCACCCGCAACGCAGCACTGAACCTCGAATCGCAGACTCAACTCAAGGAATACTTACGTCTCATCGAGGCAAACTGGAGCCGCGGATGGAACAACGGACGCTTTGATGTAGACTACTTCTTCCAGTATGTCAGAGACGAAGCTGCCGCGGAACAGGTCTGGGAACTTGTGGAGGAAGACATCTTGGTGGTCACGGACAAGCACAAACAAGTGGTTTTTGCAAACATCGAAAATTTGGCACAACTTCTGTTTCGACAAGATGGAACGGATTTATTCGTGAGAATTCTCGACCTCTGGTCTTTCTTTGCAGTTATGCCGGCGCCCGAGGCGAAGAGACATGTCATAGATGATTACATCCGGAAACTTCACCCGGAACTCGATCTTTCCAAGGCAACTCTGCAAAATCTGTACAAAGCCAAGATGGCAGTTAGTCACTACGGAAGCTGGGCGCCGATGGGCAGGGCAAATGGGAAGTTCCTCGTGAAGACGTTGGACTCTCGATTCGGCAAGACCGCCAATGATCAACCGTACGGCCCAGCGCTGTTTGAAGAAGGCCCTGTGAACTTTTGCAACTCGGCCCTTGCCAAAGCTTGCGAGCTGATCAGATTTCTGGTCGAGCCATTAGACCCCGCATATTACCAGGAGGCACTGAAAATCGTGGCGCAAGTTCCTGAGTCCCAAAAGTGCAAGTTCACGGAGAATGATTTTGTGGGTCTAATAGCTATGGGTGTGAATGCTTACACCCAACGGCATCGGGATACTAACGATATCCACGGAGGGCTTGCCGGTTTAGTGACGCTGGGTAACTACGAAGGCAAGCTTGAAACTCCTAAGTCATGATTCAGAAATCGAGGAAGCTTACACTTAGGTATCTAGGCGGCAATCTTTGCATTCCTCAACTTGGTCTCAAAGTGCCCTACAAGCCCGGCGCTACAGCAATTATCCGCGGCGACAACCTCTACCACTTGGTCCAAGACTTCAAACCACAACGGTACTTTCTTGTCGGAACCTGCCATGAGAGCATGAAGAAATTTGCCCAAAGGCAAAGCGAGGAGGGAAATGAGAACAAGGGGCAGGAAGAAGATGACGAAGCCTATTCAGCTTGCTCGGATGATTCAGATTATGACCCGATGAGCAAGACTTGCGTAAACCGGAAAGGAGACGATGAGGACAAGGATATCGAGTGGACGAACGGTTTGATCCACGGCCCCGGCGCACTCTGGCATAGTTCAGACGAGAGCTCGGGCCCCGAGGAGTGATTTCTCTAAGGCCCCATATCTACCTCACTCCGTTGTATTTGCTACTTAAACAATTTAGCATGGAATTAGGAATAGAAAATGCACAAGTTATGGGATTCGTGACTTCCGCATGGTACAGTGGGATGAGAAAAATCCGTGGATTCGGCTCACAGTCTGCAGGGAATCCAGAATATCCCCGAACGAGTGGAAACGGCCCAATTGATTGGAAGTGACAGGCCCCAGGAAATACAGTGATGATGTTTTTCAGGTTCTTGACTGAGACAGCCCTGCCAGCGGGTGAAAACAAACTAACCTTGAAGATCCGCTGCTCTAAACACCATCACGAAAAAGCTCTCCTTGAGGACATCATGCTTTTGATACCAAATGGTCTTACTACCAGACTGGGGACAAATTAGCAGTAAACCCATTTGAGACATACACGGAATACGAGGCAGTTCAGTCTTATTTTCAAGAATAACACTGCCCCCTATCATGAGTTACCATTACTACTTTTCACCTGTTCCTTCCTCTGACCTCTTCTCCTTCATCTTCCTCCTTTTTCTGACAAAGCCCAAACCCCGCGAGAATGTGAGGAAAGCAGTCATACACCCAATGGTTGTATCTTGAGAGTTCACCCGAACTATGACCCAAGGAAAACAACAACAAGCAGTCGGCTAGCCTAGCCAAAGCCACCACCAATTTCCTACCTTCACCAGCCAGCAACTCTCCGTCCCCGAAGAACTCGACCCCGAAGAACTCGACGGTTTTAGGACCTTTGAGAACGTGGAAGACCATGTCCACGTCCTCTCGACAAATGTTCCGGACAAATGCTTTCATCCGCTCATCTCTATCGTTTCTGTCCGCAAGCTTGTCAAGGACTCCGTCCGTGATGATGAAAGCCAGCCAGTGCAATGCAGCATCGCAAATAGCAAATAGCAAATCTCAGTCCATCATCGCAAATATCCACCGCTTCAGCAACATCTTCGCCAGCCTCTTCCAATCCCGGCACCTTGTAATTCTCGAAACTCCACAACCGAATAAATTCGGGCTGCAGCCAGGGAAGCAAAACGGTGCAAACATTGCCATGAGCGTAGATTCTGTTCATAATAGCCTGGCAGTCCTCCTCACTAATATGGGCCTTGAAATTCGAGGAATAAAAAATGCTGAGTGCTTTCGGCTTCTCGCGGTACATTCGAAGCAAAAAGGCGGCTTGGGGACGGATCTGCTCGTCGAACATGGCTGTGGAATTCAAATCTGCCGTACCGTCAGTACCTTAACTACGTCACAATGACATGTTGCTTACCCGGCAAAGCTGAAGCTTCCCAGAGGCTGTAGACCATCGCCATGCCCAAAGTCGAAACATCCAACTCCACAAGATCGTAGGATTCCGCATATGCAGACGGATCGAAAAGTCCTTCAACTTCCACCTGCTTGCCCTCGTCATCAAGCAAAGGGGCAATGTGGTTCAAGTCAGGATCTGTAGAGGGGTGAGTAGAGAACATACGGATCTTCCCATTCTTGTATCGGACCGGGAAATTGACCAGTCCTTCCTCAACCTGCTCTTGGCCTTCGTCGAGCGTATGCCCCACCGGAATATGGATTAGATTGACTCCAGTAAACTGCGGTCTTTCACCATCGCTTGACTCGGTTCCAAGAGTGCTTGTGTCATCTTCATCTTTGTAACCAGAATTCAGATGGGAAAGTCGAGAGAGTGTCGAAGCTAGGAGCGCGAGGTCAGGAATGTTGGAGGTTGGGGACCACTGCGCGGTAGTATTGCAGGTCAGGGAAATTCGAGGAGCCTGCGTGGAAGCGGAGGACTGCGAAAGGGCCTGCGCAGACGTAGACATGTTTTTGTCAGTTGTGCAGAAATATGGGTAATTTCGCTGAATGTCTTTCAGCGCTCTCAGGCAATGGGCAGAGAAGTGAGTTCTGGGGGAAAGCGTTTCTTGGGTGGTGGCAGGGTGTATGAACTTCAGCTGAAGTAAATAGCAGCTTGAGCCAGGTTTACTCAAAGAAAACAATCACAAGCTTTCAGCCTCAAAGCGACCAAAAGAAAGCCTGTCGTTGCGTTTGCGGTTTTCCGAAATGTTTGTCACCCCCCGGACGCTGCGCAGACCTCAAGAAGTGTAATTTGTATTTCAATTCTTGTCAAGCTACTCCGATCGGACAATGCCGCGTGATTTCAAAATGCATTTTACCTCCATTGGCGTTTAGGACAAGTCAGAAAGAAGTCTAGTATTCTGGATTGTGTACTAGGAGTCGTGTGAATGACAGGACACAAGAAAGGCAGAACAGAAGCGAGAGTTTAGTAGTTGCGCTGCAAATAAGTTGAAAGGCAGTGTGGGTGAGAAGATTAGAAAGAGCGGAAGGACGAATGGAATACTTCACAGCCAATATTTCGAGGTTTTGCTCAATATTTCGGGCCGGACTCTTCCCCTGAAAGTTCCACCAATCTTTCGTCTCTCAACCTTGCAGGGTCTGAAAAGAGCAGTGCCAGTGTTATGGCCAACATCAGAAAGAAAGCCGTCGAAACTACTGCCATGAGATGCATGTCCTGACCTACTCACCTACTGCCCAAGATGTCAGTCGTCTTCGCTGCCTCCCATATTGCTCATCGAGACACCGAGTGACTACGGCAAGAAAGAGTCTTCCACTCTAAAAACACCAAAATAGAATGAGTCCAAAGATCAACGATGTTCGGGCGCACTTGAGGACCCTGGAAACGCCTTTGGAACCACGAAGAACACCACACCGCTGGTGTGAAAGGTTTCGATCCGCCATGCTCACCCCCTTCTCGCCAGAGCCTCCCACCCGCGCAGCCTTGCCATACATAAGCCAAATCCGCTGATTCTTTTTGAATTAGCGGTTGAAAGTCTCTTTAGCGCAATAGGTAAGTTCGTGCGCTATTGAGCCGCGAGGTTTAGATCCGTTTCCCTCAGAAAAAATATTTTTTTGAATAGCAAGTTCACCTGGTTCGAACCATTTCTTTTTGCGTTCTTTTTGCGCTTTTTTTGTGTATTTTTTTTGGAAGGCTTTTATGAGAGCACATGACCGAATCACGCGAGGAAGATTGGCAGCGCTGGAGCAACCGACTCGACGACGACAACGAGAAGCAGTACCACGCACCCAGTCACCACAGCTGTCCAACCCCTGCCGTCGCCTGCTTCACATCTCCAGCCCCCAATGGCACGATCTTTGCAAAGCACATCACTACTACCATGGACCTACTCGACAAACCCACCACGGTACCAGTGCACGAAGTTCGAGATCGCCGATTCCGATGGCAAGCTTTCTCTCCCATGATCTCACTCGTCCTCTCGAACTTTCCAACATATCTCTGAATCTATGGTCCCCTACCTACTCAATCACTCACGCCCCGAATCGAATCCACACCGACGAGCCCGAACTCGACGCCGAACGATACACCTCGCGTCCCAGCCCACCAGCCCTCCACTCTTTCTTCCCCCACCCGGCTCCCTCGGCCGCAGAACGACCGTCTCTTCAAATGCGGCTTGCTTCACCGCCGGGGACGGTACTGCAAGAACCCGCCACCCCATCTCCGCTCCTCTCCATCTCAAGAATGTTGGTGGAAATCTGAAGTGATAATGAAGGCCTGAAGTTATCTCGAACTTGTTGAATTGTCCTGAGACCTGAATTCCCAAGATGACGGGGGTCACTTTCAGATCATAATTCTGAAAATTCGAAGTGATTGGAGACATTTGCGGTAATTGCGGGAATTCCAGACGATTGTGGAAACTTCGAGTGTCCTTGAGAATCTCAAGTGACTGAAACCCTCAAATGATTGTGAGAATCTCCAGGAATTCTAGAACAATGCGGAGATCTCCAGTGACTGTGGATATCTCAAATAATTTTGAAAGTTTCAGGTGATTCTCCAGGTCCCAAGCGGCTTTAAGCATCCAAATCTTTTTTGTTCATGTCCCAGTCAATCGTTTCTTCATGAAGAATCCGTCGCTCAACTTCCCGTATTCTTTCTTCTATCTCACAAAAAACACGCTCTTCTAACCCTTGCCACCTTCTCCCTGGTCTGTCTTTGATGCTCTTCGTATTGCCAGAGGAGTCTCTCGAATTCTTCTCCCCAGAACTCTTTGACCTCAGGTATCTCCTGTCAAAGCAATCGCTCCGCGTACACCCGAGCCACTCTCCCGCGCGCATGAATATGCTGGAAAACCCTGTTAAGCACCTCCTGCCTCGCGGCTACTCCCTGGTCCGCCCCTGACGCTCCCAAGTCTCCAGTCTCCGCCTCCTCTCCATCCACGCCCATATCACCGGCCTTTGGTTTCCTTGCGCAGCTGCCATCCCCAACTACAAACAAGAAATCTGAGTGTCGGGTTATGCTAACGCATATCCGAGCGGCATCCCCCACACACCCCGGCTCACTGCTGTTCGTGCTGACAATATCCCAGAAAACCATTTTCCTCTCCCACCCTTGGAAAGCCTCTGCCGTAGCCACCACCACGCTATCCAGTCCAGCCCTCTTCAGTGCCCTTTGGTATAGCCCAAGCTGGCTGAGATAAGGAGCTATGAGCCTATGACGACGAGGTCGTCCTGATCGATCTCCCGCTCCCACTCGCCGCTTTCTCCCTTCTTCCAGCAATCGGCGAGCAATCTCCCCCGACTGATGACGTGCACGTTCTGACTGTTTCTTCGGCTCTTTGTCCCAGGCGTCCTGGTGGCCAACCTCGAGGACTTCGGTTTCATAGTCGGCTGTGGTCTGGTTGGTCTCCTTGGTTGTCGCATTGGTAGCGGCCATGGAAATCTGGAGCGCGCACATCGACTTGGTGAGTACGATATCGCATTCCTTTATTTTGTGGTCGGCCGCTTCACCCTTTGAACATTTCGATTTGAACTCACAATCGAAAGAAACCGCGTGCCATCTCGGTTGTATGGTGCAGGGATGTTCTCTCCGACGTCTTCTGGGCTGTAGAACCGGACAAGGCATCGGCGTTCGATTCTGTCTGCAGCCAATTCGTAGCAATCGTCCGTGTACAACAGTTCGGATCTCCAATGTGAATGAAGGCCAGGGCGGATTGGAAATAGGCAATCGGAATCAAGCTGGAAAGTTCAGAAGCGCGAGAATTCTCGTCAAAGAAGACCAAGTTAGCCTTGAAGCTTGTGTACAAAGCCTTCTCGGACTCATTGTAAGGCGTGCAAAGGACTGCATCGGCGTCTGCCAAAGTAGCGGCTCTGAGATCCACGATGGCCTTCTTGACCTCGGATTTCTTGTCTTCGGACATATACCCTTCGTTTTCCATCAAGCTGAGTTCATTTCGGAGCTGGTCGTACTTGTGGAGCTCAGGGTGTTCTTTAAAGTAGGCTCTTATGTGAGATGCAAGGGATAGATCTTCGTGGACTCAATGGGGGCTGCCCTTGGATTTCGAATCTCGGAATTGAGTCGCGAGCCCAGAGAAGAAGGTCTTGGTCGAGAACTCAGTTTCTACCTCGTCGTAATCGACATCGACCTCATCTTCCCGGATGACCGTCTTTCGACGTTTGAGAACCATCTTTCGACGTTTGAGATGGCGAGTCTCAAATGCCAATGAGTGCAAGCGAATCACCTTGAGTTTGAGATCAGCATGTCCTACCGATTTGAGTGCCTTGGAAGTGAAGGGCTTTCGGGAGACAGTCATACCAGTTCGAGAAAGGCATTCGAGGAGGGAATGCTCTGGACGGGAGAGACTTCTGGGAAGGAGGATGTCGTCTTGAGACCAAACATCGAGACTTTCAGCGGCGGCATCGAGCAGCAACAGTGGTCGAGCGGGCTCGTGCCAAAAGCTCGTGGGGAGCAAGCGGAAGGGATTGGCTGCGTAGTAATAATGGTTAGCGTTAAGGCACCCCGAGGGGCAGCTTCTAGCGCACTCAAACGGCTGGTGGATCACGCAATCCCTCAGTACCTGCTTCAGAACCCGCAGTATGGAATCGGGTATGACAGCATGGACGGAGTTCTGACGACTTCACCTCCATCTCGCAGCCAGGGCAGGAGGATCAATACATCCCCTATCGGTGGGTCAGAGAACACTTGCATGTGGACGCGTCGAATACCATACGAACTCTACCGCAGACCCAAGTCCAGCTTAAGCACCGAAGCCAAGTCTCCATACTCGGCAAACCTGGAGCCGCGGCTAGCGTTAAGTTCACATGGCAGATGGCGAAAGTAAGCAAATCAATCTCGCGTTAATGTATGGGATCTCAACTAACTGTGCCTTAGCTCGATATCCTCGAATCCTACAACTTAACACGCACAAGCTTTCTCTACCTCATGCCAGACCATTTGATGGGCAATATGAACGACCCTGAGGATATCGCCTTCCTGGACAGACTGATCAGAGTCAAGTCTGAGGTGAGAAAGATGTGGGTCACTCAGACGGCTTTACCGCTAGTCTTGTTCTTTCTTACCAACTACAAGACCAATCTGCTTGCTATTGACTCCGCAAAGTGGTCTACATAGTCCCGGCGCTTGCGGTTCTGGGAAGGGGCGCTCATGGGACACAACGGGACCGTGTTCTGGTTTCACAGGCAATTACCGTAACCAAGTGGAAAGCAAAGCAGAATCCCATAGACGTCATACTCGGGCTTGTAATGAGTACTGTGGGCGAGGAAAACGCCACATGCTGCAAACGATGCAGTGAGAATGGACCATATATTCCATATGTGCGTCAGTGACCCAGCCACGAGAAGGTCGTCCTGCGCGGAGTGCCTGGTTACAGGCAACACGGAAACCTGTGCCAAGTTCAAGGAAGCGAGGGCGCTCAAGGCCGGGCCCAAAGCACGTATTGAATGCGCGTGTAAGATCTCACACAACTGTGACAAAACCTTCGGCACCGGGGTGGAGATGAGGAGACACGCCAGAATCCATACTGGCGAAAGGCCATACATTTGCAGCTACCCGGGAAAATGCAGCCTTCAAGTCGACGCGCCGGAAAACACTTCAGAATGAAACAGGCGGAGAACGAATCATGATGAGGCGGCAATAGCGGGATGGTAGTCGGGAGAGACTGGATTGCGATCGGGAGCGCTGGATTTTGGAGCGGAGTCAGCGGACAGCGATACGTGTATCTTCTCGTCAGGATAGATAGACACACTTAGGAATATCTTGACTTCTTTCCCCCTGTTTACCTCAGTCGTAGAGGTCCGTTGAAGCAGTTGGAAAGCGTATGTGCAAAGAAACACGCAAGTGACCAAGATTTTATGTCACGATCGACGTGTGACAGCATTGATAACGTCAAACCTACAACTTTTCGTTGCACATCGCAAAAGTCGAGATTATCGACGCTGTCAATTTCACCCGTTGCAAGAAGTCCCGGAGACAAACGAATGGGGCTCGAAAGCCTTGTGTGGCATCCGCCTTTAGCTCTTGGCTGCAGACAGCCTAGAGAATTTTTCGATCATCGGAACTGATGTCTTCCAGACAATGGAAAATCCCCAGAGCGAAGCTTCGAAGGGTCTACGAGGCGTCCAAGAAACCCTGAAAGTCAAGCCCGATATCAAAAGTGCCGTGACCCTATGTGCTCACCAGGAATGTAGGGTCTGAGTCTCTCCAATTCCTATCTCATCATCTGATATCGTCCTTTTAGGGATCCTCAAGGTAACCACGTTCCTCAACTTCTTCATCCCGAGCCCCCGACGCCGTTCCACTTAAATTTTCACCAAGCGCTTCATCGAAGAGTCTCGAAAACTCTGACGTGATGGTCACCGGTAGGATGGAATGCCCTGGGTATCTGATATCATATTGCCAGTCATCCTGAGGGCAAACACGTTCCTCGAATTCTTCATCCCGAAGCCCGAGAGTCTCTGAACTTGCTCATCCGGTGAAATTAGAAGCTTCTGGAGCCTACCTACCGCATCTTACCCGCCCCCTCAAACCTTCTCAACCCAACATCACAAACCAGCCTCTCCATGGCCCCAGATTCCAGATGCACTCCCAAATCCACCCCGCCATCCGTCCAATGCCCGGTGTGCCCCTCTCCCAGCCCCCCATTCCTTCCCTCCCCAATATCCACTACCACCACAATACCATCCATGCCGCCCATAATCGGCTCCACATACCTCACTCTCTCTGTCCCTCCAAAGTCCACCTCGTAAGCACCTAGCCTCGCCCAGCTCGTGACGATCACGTGGTCTCGGCCGAGGAAACATTGCCAGAGGCGCTGTGGACAGGGCTCATAAGCAGCATCGTGGAGCATGGCGGAGATCTCCGAACTGCCATATTTGCTCAATGTGGTTTTGATTTCTTTGGCTACTTTGGCGAGTTTTGCATCGTCGCCGACGGCTTTCTTCTCAGCAGAAGTGGACGTGCTAGGAGATCCGTCAGCGCTTGCCATTGTTCCTGGAAGCGATATCGTGGTGTTCAGGATCGGGCTTCCAAGGAAAGCTTCTGGCAAGGGCGGATCAACACGTTTGCGAATGCCGAACGTATAGTGCATATACACATGTTCGCCAGTTTTACTGTGTCCTCGAGCAGCGTTGATATGCGTCCACATGTGTGCCACGAGCGCATCATGTCTCGAGATCTTGATATCTCTCGAAGCAGATGTAGCAGCTTCATACATGCGCGATATCTCGGGGCCCGAGAAGTGGAACACGTAATAAGAGACTGGTGCTTTGACATCCCACTTTCCCCAAGGGATCAGCGTCCCAGGGCTTGCAGCAGGGCTAGAGTAGTGCGTCTGAAGAGGTGTCGGGACGGGCGTAGGGCCCCAGGGTGATTTGACAGGACCGGAGTTATTGAACCAGTCGAAGCGGGAGGATGGGAGGGAGTGTGCTACTGCGAGGATGGAGGGGTCCGGGTGGGAGGAGTCGATCCATCCTGCTGCTGTGCGGTCGAGTGCTTGGGGATCGAAGACTGGAGTTGGAACGGGGAGAGGGGAGGAGGTGAGTAGGGCGTAGGAGATGCTGGACCAGGAGTGCATGAATGTGGAGAGGGTTTGGGCGTCGCCGAGGCAGTGGGTGAGTTTGGCGGCGATGGCGGTGCTGCCACAAGCAAATTTGGTGACTTGGATTATTAGGCCGGGAGCGCTGACGTCGGAGGTTTTGAATGCTGGTTGTGTGGATGGGAATAGTTCATCTGATGGCAGCTTGGATGCATCCCATGCTTTGTTCTTAGCTAGTCGCTCAGCTTGGCTAGGAAGGAAACTGGCTAGACGCTTCGGAGACTCGGCGGTGGTGAAGTCAACTCCAGGATCTGAGGATGAGTTGTAGGTAAGAAAAATGCGACCATAACGGTTGGTGTGATCGGTATTCGAAGAACCTGGGTCGGGACCTGAAAACGAGAGCTTTCCACACCATTGTGGGTAGAAGTCTAGAGTCTTTTGAAGCGATAGTGAAAGGTGAGATGGAGTTAGAGATGCTTGAGGGGGTGTAGGGGGGTCGAAGAACCAGACTGCAGCACAAATTCCGAAATTCACCACGGTTGAGTCGACGATGGAAAGTGGGACGGAGCGGGTATCCCATTCTCGTGACTCGGGAAATAGTCGTGTGGTGAATATAACTTGGATACCAAGGGAGGAGGGTGTACAACTATCCATGATGTAGGTAGGCAGTTGGATGGTTGAAGAATGAGGTCCGAATGGAGTCGAGAGATCTTGAGACGAAATTCAGACGAAACGCGAGTTGATGACTTCAACTTGAAGGGAACTTGAATTACAAGTTGGAATAGAATCGACATCAACTTGGTTCAGAGTCCTACCTGAAGCCTTTATGAATACTTTACTCTGTTCAGCTGCACCTGGCAAAATAACAGGTTACGGCGTCGTGCTAGAGGGACGGCGACTCCGGCGTCGTACTAGGGGGACGGCGACTCCGACGACGACCTTGTCCACAGATTATGCTGTGTCGATGAGTTGTATATGTTGCTTCAAGCGTGCCCGTTCTTCACCTTCCCAGAAATGCCCATGAGATTGATTGACTCACAATTGGAAACTGCCAGTAGAGTAGAGCACCCGATTCCTGGGAAAAGCTGATGGTACGAGTTGGAGTTCGACAGGAGAAAGGAGAAAGCGGGCTTCCAGTCGTGATGAGGTGGTGTTGACAGAATTTGAGTCAGGCGGTTTGTGCCACCATAAGCGGCATGGTCCGTGCGTCTGGGCCCATATTTTCTGTCACACCACATAGGACGGCGGGATTGGCCTTTCAACATAGCTTCGACACCACCGAGACTGCATTTCAGCGATGATAATGAAGTCTTCATTTCCATGAAACGCTGCCGTTGGACCTCGAGGAGCAGAGGTCGTACATTCATCCGAAATACCGCGCAGAGGGCAAGTGGCGCTGAGACAGTCAGCAAACAATTCAAGTCACGTGTCTGAGAATGGGGAAGCGAGGGCTACCTTCAATATTCCGTGTCTCGACTCTCGACCTCGCTCTCCATCCCCAGGAAAGATGATCACCATGATCGCCATGGCTCAGTGCTCACGTCAACATCCCAACTACTCTACTGACGCACGCCTAGAGTCGCCGCCGGGCTCTGGAATGTGGCCAACGGTGAGTCTGGATTCCTCTCAGTCGGCCTCAATCGTTTGAGATCAAGCCTCTTCGTTTCAAAGCTTTCTCTATGTTCTGTGTTACTTAGCTCTGTATCGGGCACTGATTTGGGGCGTCTTCTCAAGTTTCGACCGCTCTCATTGTGTAGTTTCCCCTAGGCACACCTCCTAAGTACTAATTTGGGGCACTGGGCCTAAATATTTTCATTATTTTCTCGGGTTATCGGAACATCAGACAGTAGGTATCATTATCTGGAAACGATCTTCTAGGTCCCGCGCAGAGGAAGTTTTCCTCCATCTTGCACGAAACATGGCTTCATCCTTATTTTCTGTGTATGATGATAATGAAGTTCAAGAGGCTCAACCGATAAGCTTATACGGGAAATCTGTATGCAGGTCCCGCCAGTTCTATTGAAACAGCTGATTCTGTCACGGCCTGAATCAAGGGTGAACGAACACTCAGTCTTGGTGGTGGTGGGCCGGTGTCTCGATTTTCACATTCCGCCTTGCTTGATAGCCGAGCACCCCTTTCCTCGCTGAGCTCACCATGATGTTCGGGCCTCTTCCTCTGGAACAGGTCTTCTCACAGGCATATAAGGCTGGCTGCCCCAGCTTGAATTGATAGCAGACATCCCATCGACGACAAACCAAGAGCAGCCTTTCATTCTGCCGACCCAAGGACCAATCCCGCCTACCCAAGTCTTTCTTTCTTCAGGCTCTGTGAGCCATGCGTTCCGAATCTATTATCTGCGCTGTTGCGCTTTTGTCATCTTCCGCCATTGCTTCCCCCGGATTCAAACGGGAAGACGAGGTTTGTCCCTTCTCGGCTAGGTGGCGAAAATATTCTAACAATGAGATCCAGGCTGCTAGTCCTGCCCAGGAAGGATGGCTGGGTCGCCTGTTGAACAGAGGGACCCCTCATGTCATCGTGAGCACTGATGATGGTGCTGCTTTGGATGGTAATGAGGGCGACGTGGTCAAGAGAGCCGACGAGACAGAATCCGCCGACGCCACGAGTTCGGTGGATGCCAACGGTGACTGGTTCGGCTGGCCTTTCTGGAAGCACCACACCGGCACCGATGATGGGACAACCTCGTCGACGCCCCTTCCCTCGGCCACGTCTTTCTCACACGTCAGTGCTAGCGAGACTCCTACTCTCAGCCACTACTCTTATTCACTTCACACCACATCCGACTCTGCTCACACTACATCCTACTCCTACGGCTACCTTCCCCACACTACATCCTCCGCTTCTCTTTCTGTGAGCACGGATGACCCGAGCACGGCTGAGGGCCCTGGGGGCGTTCACCGCACCGCAACCGCAACCGAGACCGAGACTGAGACTGTGACCGAGACCGCGACCGTGACAGTGTCCCATAGCTCTTGTAAGTGGAAGTTTCCAATCCTGCAGTTATATAGGTAACTTCCGGGTGATGTCCTGGGAGCATTTCAGAACTGAATAGCAGAAATAACTAGAATTTTACGCTGACTTGAAGAATAGCTATCACATTGACTGCGTTGACCACTTCAACCGACACCGCCACCGTGACCGCCACAGCTTATCACACAGTCACGGAGACCGAAACAGTCACCGCCGGCGCCGATGCATCTTTCACATCGTTCACTCGACGGGCCAGTCCTGTCAGCGGCACTGGCGTGTTCTCGTATGGCACTGGAGCCATTGGGACTGCCGCTGGCACTGGAGCTACCGCTGCACCGATCGCTCCATCTTTCACTGCGTCCTACAACCTGTCCATCACCCACTCATTCGCCTCCAGCCGAATTCCCACATCCATTCCTTTCAGCGGTGTAATCTTGTCAACTGCGGTCTCCCCCGTGGCAAGTGCATCTGGTACTGCGGCATCGGGAATTGACCCCGTCCGAGGCTCCCACACATTGTCTGCCTCTGGAGGCTTCTCAACGGTGCTTTCCAGCATCATCTTGTCTACCGCAGCACCATCGGTATCCTTTGCGCCTTTCCCCTCCTCAAACTTGTCTAGCTTCTCTTTCTCCCTACCTGCCACCACCTCCTCTGGGGCGTCGGTTACCACCACTGTTGCCGCCAATCCGCCCCCAGAGAGCGTCAGCGTATCTGCCACCGCCACGACATTTGCCACTTCGTCTGTGGTTGCCAGCTCGTCCGCCACAGCTTCTGCCAGCGCAGTGCCCACCACCGACGAGCCCATCTGCAACATTCAAGGTATCCCCAACGGCAACAACCTGCTCTTCACAGAAACCTACCAGTCTGCCAACATGGTTCCCACCCAGGCCGGCTGTTACGAGCTCTGCAACGTAAGTTTGCTTCCAGCATCGCCTTATCAATGCGACACAATATACTGACTGAATTCCTTACCTCAGGCTGATGTGGGTTGCTTGTCATACGAGTTCTGGCACGACGATGACACCGGTGCACCCCGCTGCTCTGCTTTCAGCGCGACCGTCAAGTACTCGCTCTACGAGGCGACGCCAAACGGATACCTCTTCAGCGACCTTGCATGTGGCCCGCCAGGCTCCGTCAACGGTCCTCCCGAGCCTTTTTAAATTTATGTCTACATCTTTGGTGGTCAGATGTTTAAAAAGACCATCTACACTTCTTGGGATGTTCTCGAAGCTTACAACACTTCGCTTGGTTTGATTGACCCTTTTTGACAGGGAGGCATATTTGGAATTGATAATGGTTAGTGCCTCGGTCTGTATGTGTCAGGATTATTTATCACTTGCAGTCAAGGGACCTCCAACCTATTAGCTTTTTACCAATACACACACAAGCTCCTCGCAATCTTTCGTCTCATGCAATTCGACTTTGTGTGTGAATAATTACTTCCCAGTAATCCGGGCCTAGACACTTGCCTGGCTTCATGCTGCAGGAAATGGACGCAGGACGCAGGTCCGCAAGTGATTTTTCTGTAGGTCTTAGACAAAACATCTCGCATTTAAGCTCGCATTCATCTCGCATTCAGTTCCCGCCCTGCAGCTGTACTGAGCGGGATATGGTAACACAGCATGCTGTCATCGCCAATTCTTCCGCGTCCCGAGGCAAGGGAGCCGAGCTAGGGGTTCCGGGTTAGGGAGGTTTCCTTGATCCTTTTTCGGGACCGGGGACTTGCTCCGACTCTAGGGACAAGGTTGACGTTGGGGCCTTTGGAGAAAGTCCCAGCCAGCTTGAGGAATGCGGAGGTGATGTCAAGTGGGCCGAAAGCTGAGGAGTTGAGGAATCGATGTTCAGTAATCCGTCCTTTTCGTGTAGTCAGCACGTCATTTGGGACGTCGATCTACTGCGTATCGTACCTATGAACGCGTTTATTGTGTAGAAGCGAGATAGCGGCCGCGAGGTTCTTCAAAGTGATCTGGAGGATTGGAAGGATGTCAGTTCTCATGGCCTGCATCATAAGACGTCTGTTTAATACGTACCGTACCGCCGGAAAGGGGGCAGCTTCACCCTCAAAATGAGTCTGGTCTAGCCTGAAAAGGGGTCATCTTCATCCCGGACAACCTCCAAAACAAGTCAGCTTCACCTTGGCAAAAGTTTCAGCTTCCATTACAAAGGAGAAGCTTCACTTTCTTTTCCATTGTTATTATCCCCAAGCCTCTCCCTTTTGACTGGCTATCATATCACCGGAAAGAAGACGTGGCCAGCAGCAGATCTCTTCAATGGCTGACCTGTATAACGCGGCAGAGAAGATGTTCTGGGGCATTACCTTCCAGGCTCCCTCTCAATGGTGACTACCTATCACCGCTGCATAAGCCAGCTGTCGACATAGTTGGTTGCAGCTTCCACGAGACCCCGGACCCCACTGTTCTCTTCCTGTTTCGCATTCATCCTATTGTCGACAAGGCCTGGTATTGATTTTCTGCTAGATCACTTGCTATTATCAGAGAATCGAGTGGTCTTGGCTTACGAGGCTCCCAGATGTGAAAAATCCTCTCGCGCACCAACGCCCTCCACCATTTTACATCTCTCTCCACCATCTTCACCTCTCCCCACCATCTTTGGCTCACCCTATCATGACCACCTTTTCCCGCGGCCTTCACCCCTTTTCAATACCTTCACTTTCCTCCACTACCTTTGTCCCCATCATCTTCAGTTAATCTTTCTTCGCCACCTTTGTCCCCTTCACCTTCATCCATCAGAATTCTGCTTTTCCACCTTTCGCCCTGGGTCGCCCTCTAATTCCTATATCCCCCACTGCCTCACCCAACTCCACTACCCAGCAAACCCTCTTCGAACCACCAGGAAAGTACAAGGCCTCTCCATAGGAGCCCGTTACCTTGCACCCTCACTGCACCAGTGAATAGTGGGGTCGGCTAATCCCCATTATTGCTATGCCTCGAACAAGTGCGACCCGGAGCTCTTGACACCCTAGACTTGAGACGAAGAATTTACGCCGGCGATTTAGTTGCATCGCATGATATCGAGAACGAAACTATCGTTTACAAACGTCCTATACAATCTGCAAGGATCTATAATACCGTTTTCCTGGCATTGCGCGCAGCACAGCCGTTCCCTTATTTCTCTCTCAGAGGCCCATTAATTTCCATATCTAGGTACCTACATCATCGCCGTCCGGTCTGTTGGCCCTGGCCACCTCTTTCTCCATCGCTCGCCGAATACGAAGATGATCGGAATGAAAAGGACGAAACCTCCAAGCAGGCCAATGTAAATGGCGAATGTTCTCAGATACCTCATGCTCGCGATCCACTCGCTGATATCGAGGACGAGCCCGAACGTTATGATGGAACGGAAACTCCCGATGCTGACAAGTGCTGGGCCCGCAAGGTGAGGATAACACTCGAGAACGTACACCATGCCGATTGTATTGGTACCTAGATAGCCGAAAACGATGAAACCGAATGCCGTTAGGAAAGCAGCCCAGCTGTATTTGTCCGGATTGTCACCAGCCAGTCCAAATAAAATGCAACCTATCAATGAGATCACTGTGGGAGGGATCAGGTTCAGGGCCTGGAACTCGGGATCGCGTCGTCCTCTGCGTTTAGCTAACCAATTGGCAAATCGGTCCGCCCCGTATCCCGAGATGACGAATACTGCCAATACTGATACGAGCACAGCGAAGAGTACGAAACCCAGATGCATGAATGGCCAGGCCCACGGCTTAGCGATCAACTGCGGCGCAACAGTATATCCAGCACTCAGTGCTGCGGCGATTGTGACCGAGTTCAACAACGTGATGAACAAGACATGGGGGTAGAAGAACGTCTGAAAAACGTGCAACACGGCAACTGCACCACGCTTCCAGTAGATTGGGCCCTGCTGGATCTTGAGATTCTTCCATTTGGAACGGCTTCCCGTGATCTCTGGTCGAGATTGTCCCGGAGGTAGAGGCTGGCGTGGGATACCGTCTGTTCTTTTTATTGGCAAGTGTAGACCAAAGCCAGAAACAATAACTTACTTGTCTCACTCTTAGACCGAGAGTAACGGGTCTCTGCTAGAAAGAAGAACATCCCGATCCAGAAAACCCCAGCAATGGCCGTCGTGATATAATATATCCATCGCCAACTCAGTCTGAGCACGATCCAAGGCGAGGCAATACCCAGAGCAATGATCAATAAGCCTTGAAGGCCATAGACCACGCTGATGGCTCTGTTCCGCTGGTGCAAGAAGAAAATGTCGGAAATAATGAAAGGTATCAAGCTCTCGACGGTTCCAGCGCCAACTGCTTGTACTGCTCTAGCCGCTAGGTGCGAATCCAAAGAACCACTCGCTCCAGCCCATACCGCACCTGCCATGGCAATCAATCCGGTCCCGAGAATGACGGGTCGTCGTCCGAAGGTAATGGCAAGTGGCACCAAAAAGAGATTCGAAATTCCAATCATCAAGACTGGAAGCGATGCCAAAAGGAAAATCTTCCAGATCGGTGGACCTCCCAACTTCTTCAGCGCTTGCAGGGAATTGAGGCCCTCCGGTAGATGTATTTCTTGGAGGACTTTCGGGTTTATACCAGCATACTGGAGCACAAAGACTGGGAGCATAGCGCCTAGCACAAGTTCGGCGGCAGCCGCCATTGCTCCGACTGTGAAATCATCGTCAGTATGATCAACGAGGCCGCGTAGTGAAGAAAGGTCTTACAGAGACAGATCGAGACTAATGAAGCCGCTTTATGCCATGTAGGAAGATTGAGTGGGTCTGACAATGGTTAGCTGGAACAAAGTACTTTGGACATCTCTCATACCATCTGGATCACTCGAGGGCATAGGAATCAAGTTGATCTTGTCTCCATCCCAGAGAGAAACAGTCTGTTCAAGCGCGAGCTCATTGCTGTCTTTTTGCAGTGATATATCCGTATATGTATTCTGGTGATAAATTTTGTCTTCACCCCGGCGATAGTTCTTTTTCGCATTATCGAGAGACGACATCCTGAACAACCTGGAATGCAGTAAGACTGGAGCACAAAGGGGAATCGAAACTGGCATCAACTTCCAGGGATACAATGCGATCTTGTACCTCCCGTTATAGAGTTCAGTGGAAACTTTCCGAGGCATAAAACGTCGACATCCAGGGTTTGATCTTGATGTAATAAGAGGGATATCTCGTAACAGGCACATAGTAGTAGTGAGTAGAGCGACATCTTGCTGGTGCAGATTACATACATTCGTTGTTTGAAGCTGCTGGTGTAAAGCATCTCAACTCCGGTCTATAAGTGTAGGATGTAACGGGGTCTATGGACCGCCTTTCCAGACCCCTCCGGAAAAGGCGGGAAGGGAAAGGGCGGCCCTAAGACCGACCAATTAAAGCTCCGTAAAACATACTAAAAGTTACATGTGCCGGCTACGCAAGTAACACGAACCATACTAGTCGATCCTACAGCGCATCGTAGCACCGTAGCAAGCCGAGGCAAACTCCGAAGTCTATTATTTCGGTCGTATCAAAAAGGCTGTTCCATCCCCGCATCCTGGGATTTCTCGGCCTATGTCGGAACTGGCGAAACGCATCTGTTTTATCCAGTCGGCACCATCACTGTTGTTCGCAAAATTCTTCCAGACCTTCGCTTTGAAGCCTCAGGATTTGCGATTCCACCGGCGATGTGACTAGGATGGAATAAGTTTCGAGTGGCAACAGGTCCTGTCACGGCGCAGTGCAAGGTCACATACGATGTCATGACAGCTCACAGCTCCTCGCCGTCTTTTTAGGTTGAACCGTGGGATCCCCGGGAGGTTTAAAAATGGCAGGATCTGCCGGCCATCTAAAAGTTCCATACAAACCTCTTCAAGCCTTGTTCCAAGACCTCGCTTCTCCTTCCATTTTGAGATATCGCCAGGTTTGACAATTGAAGAGCGACACATTGAAGACGACGCTGGGAGCTGCCAGCTGTGATTTACTTCTCCAACTTCCGAGCCTTCAAAAGGATTTCTTGTTTTAATTCACGACTAACACCTTCAGCAGGTACAATCATTATGTCTCTACCAGCATGCCCATTCACGATCCTCGTTCTGCCCTCCTTCAACCAGAGCACCACTTCAGTACCTACGCTTCTGACCGCTGTCGTTAGTTCAGCGCGAGACACTGAAGGAAAGGTGGGTCATACGATTTCCTGTTTCCAAACTCAACTCCTCCTATGGTGAACTCAAGTTCCTGCCTGTTGCCTTGTCGACATAAGTCCTTCAAGGTATGTATGTACCGCACACTGCCAGCAGCAGAACGACGATTCTTTGCATTCACGAGCCTGAAATTGCCCCTATTTTTTACCCACTTGTCTCTCTTACACGCCTTTGCGCAATTTTCCCCTAAATTATAAAAAATAAACCATCCTCTGTTGACTATACAGTATAAAGGACTAAGCCCCTTTCAGCTCTTTGTGCGCTAGGGACAAAGGCCTTTGACGAGCCTAGCCTCTTTCGGAGCATATAAGCTCCCGTCCCCCATAAATAATTAGCTTCCCCCCCACAACGATCAACTTTATCCACCCTATTTCCAACTACCAACTTCTCTACCGGGCTGAGAAGCCCTCTCAAAGTACCTAGCGAGGCTGAGGAGAAAAACGACGGCCAAGATAAAATGATTCCAGCCGATTCGAACCGACGGCGAGGAGCGAGGCAGTCTGGCAGAATATCTATGATAAGGTATCTAACAAGCGCACTGTCTTTCAGGATCAGAACCCTCCAAATACTATCTCCCTTTCAACTTGACTCTGTTTGATACATGGTATTTTGCTGTCCGTATAATCATCCGGTCCATCCGATGATAAGGTATGAATCCCTCCACCCCCACATCATTTTCCGCAGGCCCGTCCTCTTCCTCCTTTACTCGATAGGTACTCAGTCCTCAGTTTTTCTTCTCCCGGGAAAGGATTTGGAAGACGCCCGCATATTTGTTGCACGTCGAGCCCCTCTGGTTTGTGATAAGTCAGTCCGACTGCCTTTTCCACTGATTCCCCAGGGGTAGTCGACGTGATACAGACCTCGGAAGCTCCACTGCCAGGACCCGGCTTTCAATCGAGAGCGCTTTATTCTGCCAGCAGGCCTTGTTGTTTCTGTCCCCAGAAGACCATTTTTCGAAACCATTGAGGATCGACGTGCAACAAAACTCGGTGGAAAAGTCCATCCTTTCCATTGCATGTTCCAGTTCCACCGGGAAGGCTCGAAACTTCGACATAGAAATGTCCCCCTCCCCCCTCCGGAAGGCAGTATACCCGCAAGGCCTCTCAAATTCTCTCCCAAAGGGCATTTGCTCTACTTCTTCAAATGGACTTTTTCACGGTACACCTGGGCGATTTGTGACATCTCAGCTGCATTCCCGGACATCCAAAAAACGGGCATGATACAAATTTCCTTCCCCCAGAAAGGACCAAGACAGCCCGGCTAATGCTTCCAGGAACATTTTCACCTAGGTCGCAAGAAGTCATTCCATAAAACCCTGCCGTGTCTTCTCCCGCGAAGAAGGCCTCTCCGCCTCCCAAGACCAAGCCTGCCTCTCAGCAGTTCCCACGGAAGCCCAAGAGCTAGCTCACCAGCGCAAGAAAACCAAAACCCGCGAACTTCCAATCTCAAGCCGCCCTCGTCTCCCGTCAGTCAACACCGGGCCCGCAACCACCCCATCTCTCCAAAACACTGACTGCCTCTTTCTCCCGGCGTCGGTACCAAAACATCGTCTGACCCTTGCAAATGGTCCTCCAAATGGGCCTTATAATTAATTCGTGTATTTCTTCGTCCTCTTCCTGCGCGGAAAATTGGAAAAAAACATGGTACATTCGGACAATTCCATTGACTGGCAATGCCGATTTGACCTTTCTGGTCACACCCGTTGTCGTTGAAGAGCTTGACGCAGGGGCCGCGGCGGTGCGGGCTTTGAGCATGCATGGTGCGAGGCGCAAGTGGTAAAAATTCAGCGTTAGCCGCGGCGACGCAAGCAGGTCCTGAGGAGCAGAGGGCGACGCATTTCGAAAAAAAGGGGATTGAGGTGGATTTGCGAAGTATGAATTTTGTGAAGTGCGACGAGTATTCTGGCCGTCGAGAAAAGATCTGCGAAATGAAGCGACCGTGAGAATTTGACAGGATGAGACGGAATCGACAGGAGATGGCATCGAGAGATTGAAGCTGGACGGGGTTCCGCCTGCATGTTCTCAAATGCACAAACTCGCGTGTTAGCGATTATTCTGTCGCGTGTGTTGGTTTTCACGCTCGCAGAACTTCCTGTCGCACGCATTTTTGTTGGCTGTACGCCCAACGTGAATCGACAGCGCCACGCCTCACGCTGCGACATTTGTTCGTCGCGTTCATAGGTAACGCACTGGCGTACTCGAGGCGGATTAGTGAATGAGAAAAGACTCACACTCCTTTTCATGCCACACGCATGCAAGGCAGATCTACAATTCAGCAGACATTCGCTCATTCGCTCATTCATGCATCATCATCGTCGGAGTGGTTTGGAGAATTCATGCTATTAGGTCCAACTGCTCTTTCTGAGCAGAATTCCAAATTCCATCGCTCGTATCCTAAAGATAAGATATTCCATCCTCTAGAGTCAGTAAATGATCAAGGCTTGGTGTTCCCTCAGTATGCTGTCCCATCTATGCCAACTCTCATTGCCATGATTCGTGCATCTTCAATCGTCATCCATCATCCATGGAAAAACGCCGTCGGAAACCAAGAAAATGCGCACAGTGACTGGCCACAAGCTCGCTCACCCAGGGATTACAGTTCTTTCCGTACGCCTGGTGCTGTGTCCCAGTGCGCTGTGCTGTAGAAACCAGATCAAATCAGAATGCCCAGGGAAACGCCGCTGCAATGCTGAATGCTGAAAGAGAACTCCGGGTATCTCGTCGTCCGTCGCAAAAAATGAATTTGAGACGCAGGCTGGATGCAGAGAAAGTAAAGACGAAGTGCTGGCTGGTGCTGAATGTCATCGGAGGCGCTCGCAAACTGTGGATGCAACATGCTTTTCCGCAAAGAAAGACAAAATGCTGTGACCAGTCCAAGGAAATTTTGAGCAACGGGAAACGGGAAGCAAAACAAGCAAGCTTGGCTCGGTAAGGCCGAATTGGAAGGGTCGTGCCATGTCACCGTGTAGGTGTGAAATGATCGAAAAGGAAATCGAGTTCCTTGTGTGGACTGTGCCTGTGTGGACTGTTGTGTCGACAAGCTTGAGCAAGGCGTAAATTGAGAACAGAGTGTCAGGGTAGCTTAGTTTATATAGACTTTGCGGTCTAGGGTCGCAGGAGGAGTTTCCAGAATGGAAACGGAGACGTAGCCGAGCAATTCCCTGTGTCGATGAATAGTGTGTAGATGGTCAATAAGATGTCAAAGGTTCAGAACCTGCTCCCAAGCCAGATGTAGAGTACGGCTGTGTCGATGGAGGAGGCCGTAGCAGTCGATGTCGCCGCTCATTCAATATCATCCCGGCGTCCAAGGCCAGAATTCCTGCTCCTGATATGACGCAAGCTCCTGTCAACTCTCGAGTCTTCAGCAACGTCCGAATCAGTAGGAGCCCAGTCATCCCATTCAATCTCACTTTCGTATTCGTCAGAGAGATCTCGAACAGGAGCAGGCATGCGAGGAAGCTCCTTGTTCCAAGTACGTTCGTAGGCGAGCACACCACCTCTAAAGGAGTCGCAGTTGCCAACAAACAACGTTTGGCCTTCGGGCTCAAACGCGATGCCGCCAATCTCGCCAAAGAAATCAAGCGTCTGCTTCTCCTTGTACAGGCTTGCGTCAATCACGCTCACGATGTCTGCTGGTTCGGCAGCAACCAGTACACGGGGTCCGGAGCCAATGGGGGAGAACTTGAGGCTTCTTGCCCCGGCCAGCTCGGTGGGTAAGGTTGCAATCGGATTGGAGCGGCCATTCTTGCGCCATTTCCTGGCGTCCCAGATCTTGATCTGCTTATCCTGATTTCCTGTAGCAACGTGCCAGCCATCATCTGCCCACGCACAAGCAAAGCCATGGTCGCGATGACCTTCAAGTTCCTCCAGAACGTCACCTGTCTCAGCGTTTGTGATCGTCACGTTCTCGCTGTCGCCAACGATGACACGAAGACGGCGGTCAGGAGAAATGGCCGTGCAGTTGATGGGGAAGCCGAAGCCTCGCTGCTGGGAGATGAACTGATTGGTTGTGCAATCAAGAATGCGGAGGCCGTTGTCGTTTGACGCAAATGCAGCAATAGGGAGACCGCTGCGACGTGACAGATTTATCTCGATGTGGTTCGTAATGCTGTTCTGGTCTTCTGTAACCAGACCCTCGGTATGTTTGAGATGTGATGGACGGTCCAGAGCCGTCATGCCATACTCCCCGTAAAAGCCACCAGCAATGAGAACATTATGAGCAGCCGCGATAGTCGAGATCTGGACACTCTCGGAATTGGAAAACGAAGAATGCACCGTCGGTTCGGTCAAGTCCATCACAACATTCTTCTCAGCATAGAATGGATTATATTGGATAACCTTGTGCTTGCCGGCATAGAAGACATGGTTGAAAGTCGTCGAGGCAATCACATTCCGCAATTGGAAGTGGGATAGCTTGATCTCCTGCTGCATATCCGTCCGGCGGAACTGGAAGAAGTGCTCGTGTCGCGTCATTTCCCGCAGAGGAACACGATTCTAGATCTCAGGTCAGCGCATAACTACTATCTCCTCAAAATTTCGCAACTCACATGAATATCGGAGCCAGCCATGGTCGTGTAGTTAACGTAAGTCGCCTTCCGAGCTCGGCGCGCCTCGCTATGAGTTGTACCCATTGCCCCCCAGTTGAGTCCCTGGACATCACAGCTATCACCTGCCATGTCCAAGTCATCGTAGTCGACTCTGCTGACGACTGTCTGACTTTGTTCGCGGACGGCATCGTAGTCGGGAGCCCGAAACTGCCCGAGATGGCGGCGAAATTCAGGACCGTTCCTGGACCAGTGGACCAGGAACTCACGGAGGCTCATGTTCTGGTGGTCCCAGACTGGAACGCCATTGAGAGGGTTAGTTATTAGACCCAACCAAGGTACATACGTGGCTATGACTAGGGAATTGATCACCATGATTCGAACAGAAGAAGATATCTCAGGAAACAGTTATGTGGCAAGTCAGGATAAGAGATGGGGGTTTGAGATATGGATGGATAGTTGGATGGTTGAAGGAAGAAAGGTTGGCACCGAAACATGCCCATTCCCCATCCCACCAGGCCTGGGAGGCCAAAGCAGGAAAGGGGTACTCTAGGAACGACCGACATGTTGTTCCTGCTCGAAACAGTTCAATCACGAGTCCGCTGACACATACTTAAGTGCGCCTAGAACATGACTCGCACAACACATTTCTTCAATTCTTCAGCGCAAACTTGCGCTCGAGAAATCCTCTTCAATTTTTTGATTCTTCACAACACCAGATACGCGAAGGGAAGTGCGATGAATAACTGACCATTTTGGTGATCGTGAGGACCCAATTGACCAGGCCCCTCCAAATCTCCCGCATCGTGGCCATCCTGAACATGCTGCAATTGCCCCAGCTGGTCAACCACCTCGTCTATGAAAGGTCCTGGCATCGTGGCTCCAGTGAGGAGAAACTCCATGGCAGACATATGACCTAGCTCTTGGTGGTGATCCTCATTGACATCGGAACCCTCGTTTTCTGGATCATTCGACACATTCTGGTCGACGAACGGATCATTCGATTGCTCGTCATCAACAAAAGGATCGTCTTCCACAATAAACGGATCGACGTCGATGTAGGCCGTACCCATTGCCGGCTCTTCATCGGACGGTGGTCCGTATATCTCCTGATGGTAAGCAGACGTACCCTCAGCCACCATGGCCATCCAAGCATCCTCACCCATCAGTTCTCGATCCAAGTCGTCCATCTCCATGTTTTGATAATATGCAGCAGCTGAAGTCATAGTGGGCAAAGGCACACCACCAAACTCCACCTCTGGCTCTTCGTCGTCACCATCATAGCCGTCTGATCGGTCATCTTCGTATGGGGGATGTCCAGTGAAGGTCAGATGGACCGAGTTTCCGTCGACATGGTGGGTTGAAGTGGGTGGCGTCGAAACACTGACTCCGGAGTTGTGTTCACGATGTTCGTATTGCGCGTGGTGCGCAGGATCAAAAGGTGGAGGAGGAAGCGTCGGTGGAGACATGGCCACCGACCTGAAGTCGCACTCTGCCGGGACCGGTCGTGACGAGCAGGTACGTTCGCTGGTTGTGGGATCGGGCAGTGTCACATGTGCTTCACTCGCGCAATGGGCGGGCGTGGAAGTGCAACCAGGAAAGTTGCGACAGCGAGGGGTGAACGGATAGGTGAGCGAGATCAGATGGAGTTGTTGTGAGTGGCTGGCGCAGCAGCCAGTAGATTGGTCGCCGGCGACGTTTCAAGGCTAGGATGGATGGTGGTGGCACGATGGGTGATGGTGCCGCAAGGAAGAGGCCGGGAGAAAAGGCAGCGGTCGGATGGAGTAGGAAGCAAAGCAAAGAGGACAGGAAAGCAAGTCGCCAGATGGGTACCCAGGTACAAAGAGGGACTACTAAAGAGCTTGGGTTAGGATTGTTGGCTGGCGCGCTTCGAAGGCGGTGGTGGAGGGGGAGCGGGCAGGCGGGCACATCGACCGACGACGGAGGAGGCTTCGAGGGTGGTCGTGCTGGAAGGCGCACCCTCCCTCGACCTGGGCGGAGCTGCAGTTCGGGGGTCAATGTGATGGGGCGGGAGGAAGCGAAGGTGCGGGGACGCAGCTAGTAGCGCTGGAGATGGTGGATAATCGTGACTGGATAATCGTTTAATAATGCACCGCTAGGGCGCCAAATCCGGCAATAGACCACACAGAAACACCATCACCATCACCACAACAGCACAACCGATAAAAAGCAAAGAAAAGCGGCCGACTTCTCCAACGCCCATGCATTACTTCCCCAGCATAACACTGAGTCTTTCCACACATGTACGACTCCCGGCTGCCAATTGCCCAAAGGCACCACCGCCCACCACCCTTTCGTCTCATCAATTAAATTAACGCCGGCCAATGTCATGCATCGACATGCCCAAAAGCATGGCGTGCAGCTGGCCGCTTGCTCCGCCTGGCCGCCTGCATCCCTCCCGATCTGACAAGATAAGACGGGCCATGCCATGGATGGCCGCGATTGATTTTATTGCTAATTCAATTCAAATTAAAATAAATAATAATTTTAAAATACTTTCCTTTAGGCTTATAATATATTTTATAATTTATAATGATAGTAAAATATTTTATTAATTTTTTAAGCGCTTTGCTATAGTATTTTAATTAAATTAGCTATATATTGCATTAATTATTTTAAAGCAAAGGCTGTATTTAATTTAATAAGCATTATAGCAAATATAAAATTGTTTATTATTTTTTGATATTTTTTAATATTAATTTAAACGTTATTGGAAAAGAAAAATTAAGGGGCATTATAGTCGGCTATAAAGATTTTTTTAAAATAAATTATAATATTGGTAATCCCAAATTGGTAATCCCAAATTGGTTTAATATAATTCAAAAATACTGCTTTTAATTAATATAAAGGGCCTTAATTTTCCGGTCTTTTATTATTTTTATATTGAGATTTTTTTTAAAAAAATTCTTGGTATTAAAGCAATTAAAGAATTTAAAGTAAAATTAAAAAAGCTAGGCTTTGTTTTTGCAAATTGCGACTATAATATCAATATATATTAAAAGCTTGATTTCGTATTCGAAATGCGAGTAAATATATAGGTTAGTTAAATTTTAAATAAATTTCTATTTTTTTAATGTTAGAATTTATTAAAAGATTCCAATTTCTTATAATTTATTTTAATTTATAAAAAAAAATTGAAAAACCTTGTTTTCCGGGATAATAATGACTTTTGGAAAATTGTTTTTTTTTAATAGTATTTTAATTTTTGTAAAAGCGTTTTTAATATTAAATTGCCAGTATTTAATTTTTTTTGAATAATAAAAAATAAAAACAATCAAAAAGAATATATGCAAATAATAGGGGCAAATATTTTAGTGTAATTTTTGCCAAATATTTAATTAAAGCTATAAGCAATAAATTTAATTTTAAATTATTTAATTTTCCCATTGATAATTGTTTTAATTGTATATATTTATTTAATGAATATTAAATTTGCTTTGGATAAACGTTTAATTATTTGCTAAAGTTTGTTATTTAATTTTTTTTAGCTATAGCTGTTTTTTAACGCTGGTTATAAATTAAATTATTTATAGCTTTTTTACATATTTGCGGGATTTTAATATCGCAGATTTTTATTGCTAAAAAGCATTTTTTTATAAAAAAACTTATTAGGTCGTTTAAATTCTTATTATTATAATTAATTTGCATTAATATAGCTATAATAATATATTATAGCTTTTCTTTCTGCTTTTTTGGTTTTTGCATTTTGGATTTTTCTTTATTTAAATTAATATTATTATTTTTGCGCTGGCGTTTTGTAGTTTTTATAAAATAAAAGCAATTGCTAAATCGAAAGCTTAATTTAGAAAATTTGATAATTTTGGCGGCAAGCAAATTAAATATATTATTATTATTAATTAAAATATAATTATTAATTAAAATAAGTATTGGTATTTCTATTTTTAAAACGGCTTTTATATATAGTTTTTTAATTTTTCTATTTGGGGGGTTTTTTTTAAAAAAAAAGCGCTAATAGCTGGCTTTAAAAATATTAATTTAAAAATATTTAAATTAGCAATTGGAGTTTTTATAAAAATTAATATATTTTGCGCTATATTAAATATGCTATATTATAGCATTTCTAATATATTATAATTGGAATTTTATATTATATTAATTAATTCTTTTAAAAATTGGCTTTTTAAAAATTTAATTTTTGCCAATTTTTGCCAATTTGCATTATATAGTATTTAATAATTTATTTTATATTATATTTGGCAATTTATATTATATTTATATTATAGCGATTAATATAGCAATAGAGAATAATGCAATTTCTTTTGCAAATAAATTATTGGAAATATAATCGTCGTTAGCGTTTTTTGCAAATTGTTTTTTGCTATTGCTATTTTTAAAGCCCAAAAAATAACCAAGAAAATTTTAATCCGAATGGTTATTTAATATGCTTTATTATTTAAAAAATTTGCAAATTTGCAAATTAACAATTCCCCTAAGCGTTAATTTTATTATTTGCAAATAGCTAATTTAAATAGTTTTTTTATATTTAAAAAAAATAGATTTTAAATTGCTTGGTTATAGCTTTAAAGTAATTTATAAAAATACAGATATTTTCAATATTAATTAGCTTATTATAATAATGCTTTTTTAAAAGATTTTTTAAATTAATATAAATATAGCATTTAGCTTTGAATACCCTAATATAATTAATTAAAAATATAATGCTAATCCAAGTTTTTTTTTAAAAATATATAGCTATTAATTATTAAATTTATAAATCATCGATTTTATATATACGCATTATATTTAGCTGCTTTATCCCAAAATTCAAATAGCAATTTGAATTTTTTAAATAGCATTTAAAAATTGGCTTTGGCAATTTAAATCCCCTTTTCGGCAATTTCGTTTTAATATAAAAAGACGGGAATTGTATATTGGCATTTAATATTTTTATTACCGCTTTATTTTTGTATAATTTTAAAAAGCTTTAAAATATTGTTTATTTTGGCAGCTTATATTTTATAGCCATTTTAAAATTCGATTTTAAAAATCCATTTCTTAAATGCAAAAATAGCAGCATTTTTTATTGGGATTGGAAAAATCTAAACTTTATATATAAAGCTATTAAAAATATGTAGAAAATATATTTTTTTCCGCAAAAACGCTATTGGCATTAATTTACAAATATTAAAATAAATTAAATTAAAAACAATGTAATAGTAAAAGCTAAGTTTTTTTTGAAAAAGCATTTTTAAATTTAATAGCAATGCAAATTTTATAAAAATTTCCATTTTTTAAAAAATAAAAGAATTTGGCTAAAATAGTAATTTTATGCAAATTCCTAATAATTTTAATTTTATATAATAAAAGCGGCGATGCTATAATTTCCAATTTTTAATTTTATATTTAACTAGCTTATATTTTTAAAAATATTTCAACGGCTTTAAAAAAAACCGCAATAGGGCATTAATAATATTAATATTATTATTGGCAATAAAAGCTTTTGTTTTATTAGCAAGATTTATATATAAAATAAAACAAAATATTTTAATTATAAAAGCTTTAATAATTATATTTCTATTTAAATTTTTATATACTGTTTTATTTTTATTAAAAAAAGCCTTTAAATCTAGTATACATAATTTGCATTTTTTTAAAAATAATAATAATAATAATAAAAATAATTTTTTTATATATATAATTTTTGCTATTTGTTTTATAAATAATATAAATTATTTCCCTATTAATTTTAATGGGCCTGCAATAATTAAATAGCCTAATAACTTTTTTTTAAAAAAGCGGTTATTAAATATATATATAAAGGCGCTAATATTAAAGGCTTAAAGAATATAAAAAACTTTATTAAAAAAATAATAATTAAACGGATTTTATTTTAAAATCGATCTTGGATTTAAAAGCTTTAAATTCAATATTAAATTAAAACTCGAAAAAACCCTTTTTGGTATTAGCGGCTATATTGCTAGTCTTTTTATTATTAAATCTTTTTAGCTTGTTTTTGGAAAATTTAGCATATTTATTAAATTTAATTTTTTTAGTTTTTTTATTATTTTAATAGCGCTAGCAAAAAGCAAAATAGAAATAAAAATACCAATAGCAAATTTTGCAAGCGGCTTTAATATAATTGCAAATTAGAATGTAATTGTTCTTAAAAAATAATATCAGGTTTTTTAATTTAAAATAATTAAATTTTTTATAAAATCTAAAATAAAATGCGCAAAAAAAAACTTATTCAAAATATTAAAATTTTAATAGCAATAGCAAATAGCAAAAGCAGTTCTTTTATTATTAGCAATTTTTGAATAATCTTTTTTGCTTTAGTATTTTTAATTTATTATTAATATTTATAGCATTATTTGCAAATAATAAATTTATAATATTAATAGTAATAATTCTTTTTTAAAAAGGCGTTAATAAGCTAAAAAAAATGTTAAAAGCGAATAAATAATTGGTATTAATAAAAACAAATTTGCAATATAAAGCTTTAAATAAATTCCAGGCGAAATAAATAATTATATTGGAGTCGAATAAAAAGATTTAAATTTTAATAATATATATTTATATAAAAGTGGCATTAGCTTTATTTTTTTTAAATCATTCCAAAAAAAATTGCTAAATTATATATTTTATATAAAGCCTTATTATTATTAAATAAATTTTTAAATATAATATTTAGTATTTAATTTAAGCGCGCTTGTATTTTTTAATCTGTCTATATTTATACTAATTTTTATTTTGTTAATAAAAAGCGTTTAAAATTTATTAATAAACTTTATAATGGGTTTTTTGCCTTTAGCAATAGCAGATTTAAAAAACTCGTTTTTGGCATTGCTGGCTCAAATATCAATATTAAAAAAGGACGAGGAAAATACGCTATTGGCAAAAAGGAAAATTCTAATATCGGAATATTTAATAAAAAATATAATAATAATAAATTAAATGTCCTTGCCGTTTAGGCGGATTTTTATATTGCGAAATTGTATTTTGTAATTAGCCTTTAAAAGTGTTGGTTTTATTCACAGGTAAATAAAGGGTAAAACACTGGGTTGCATATGCGACGGCGAGGATAAGTTGGGTATTGTAATATATAATTAATTGTATTTGGGGAAAAAAAGGTTGCTGGCGCGAATATAGGAATAGCTAAAATTATTTCCAATTTTGGCGCTAGTATTTAAAGCCTTTCGCCCTTTAATGCTAATGGCCTATGCGCTAATTGCTGCGGAAATTAATATTGGATTTCTTTTTTTTAATAGTAAAAAAGGTTTAATAATTGCTGCAATTATATATTTTTTTTAAATTTTGTTTTTAATTTTTTTTAAAATAACCAATTTATTTTTAATTTTTAATTTTAATATGGTTATTAAAAATAAAAATTTTAAAAGCTTTATTAAAAATAGCCTTGGTTATAAAATTAATTGGATTATTATTTCTATAAATTTATTTAATTTTTTAAAATTCCCTTTTTTATAATTTTGCCTTAAATAAAAAATATCCACTATTAGCTTTTTTTTATAATTACTTTTAGCTTAATTAAATATCTGTATAAATTGAGAAAATTTGTATAAATAATAATAGGAATGTTTTAATAAATATTAAGCTTTTTAACGATTATATTTAAAATAAATAATATAATTATAGCTATATTTGTTTTTTATATTATAGCTAAAATTTCTAAAACCAAAATGGATTTAGTGATTTTTTTAATTTGGTAAATAATTAATAAAAAAAATTCCAATTATATTGAATTTTTTAGCGTTTTTTTGCCAATATTATAATATAGTTCAATTGGCTATTCAAATTTTTATTATTGGCAAATAAATTATTAATATAAATAAACAGCTTTATAATATTTAAAGTCAAGGGCTTATAAATTAAGTCTTTATCCAAATTATTTATATATTAGTTAAACCGTTTATTTAAAGCTTTGATTTTTTTTAATTAAATTTTAATATTGGGCTGCAATAGATAAATTAAATACATTTTTAAATTGGACAATTAAATTTGTAAATCCTGCCCTAGCTTTTTATTAAATATATTAAGCCTTTATATTTATAGCTTTAAAACTTATAAATTGGATTTTAAATTCTTAGCTTTTTTGAATAATGATAATTTTATTTTTTGGCTTGCTAATAATATATTCGTTAAAAATAAAAATAAAATAAAATTTAAACAATTTGCTTTTGGGCTTGGCTTTAAATTTGGTTTTAAATATCCTTTTTTTTTAAATTAAGCCTTGCGTGCCAAAGCTAATATATTATTAATTTAAAGGCCTATTAAGGCAAATATTTTTGAATTTTAATTATTTTCTGGATATAAAAAGCATAAATTAAATATTAAAAATTTTAAATCCAATTCTTTAGTATAATATTTTAAATAAATAATATATTAATAAAAATTAAATTTTACAATATTATAAAATAATTATAAAATAATTATAATTATGCTAGAAGGGTATTTATTTGTTGTTTTCTTAGATAGCTAATAATAAATTCTTTTAAATAATTTATTTTTAGTATATAAATAAGCTTAAATAATATTTTGAAAAATTAAATTGAAATTGTTTTATAAACCCAAAATTAAAGGGGCTAAAATTAGAATAATCCGCTGGCTAATTTTTTTAAATTATAAATAATTGGGTAAAAATACTTTTTTTGCAAATATTGCTATAGGTTTGAATTACCAGTTTTAATTTTTTATATAGTATTAAAATGCTTTTGCTTTTTTTTTTGCTATTAAATTCTTTTTTTAATAAGGTTTTTTATTATAAATTTAAAATTTAAAAATACCTATTTTAAATATTTTTTTAATTTTAGCCTAATTTGCGATTTTAAATAATTTATTTAAAATAATGATTTTGACTTTCCAATATAGCTAAAAAGCTAAAGCTATATTTGATTTTTTTTAATAATAGAAAAATTATATAAATAAATAAATTATCCAATATATTGCAATAGAAATAATATTTCAACTCTTTTTTTTAAAAAAAATATATCCAGAAAAAAAAATAGATAAAAAAAATTATTTAGCTTTTAGCTTTTAAAAAAGTTTTTTATTTTTTATTTTATTATTATTATTTGAAAAAAACCCTTAATTATTTAATTTATTAAAAGGCCTGGGTTTTAAAGGACGGCTTTTTTAAAAAAAACTTAATAAATTAAATAATAAATGAATTTTTAAACGTTTTTTTGGCTATGGATAGTTTAAAATATTAGCTATAAATATCTGCTTAAATAAAATTTTAAAGATTGGCTTTAATATTTTTATTTTTATTATTTTTAAAATTGGCTTAAATTCTAATTTTAAATCCAATTTACTTTTCTTATTAAATAAAAAAATAAAACTATACTTTTTTGGCTTGCTAAAATTAGCTGGATATGTTGGCTTTTATTTTGTGCTATTTTTAAATTCTGCAGCGCTATAAAGTATATTTAGGATAATTCTTTTTTTTAATATTAATTATTTTATAAAAGCCGTTCTATTTGTTATTTTTTTATTTAAATTAGGATTTTAAAATCTAATAATAATTATTTAATATTCAAAATGCTTGGTCCATTATATAATTTAAAGGCTTAAATAATAATTTTTTAGCATAAATTGTTTTAATTATTTTAATAGCTTTTTAAATTGCTTTAAATTTTTTTAATATCAATAATAAGGGGGAAAATATTAATATAAGTTTTAAATATACGCTATATATTAAAAAAAATTAAAAAAAAATTATTAGGACCAGCTATATTATTTATAGCTTTTATAGCTATTTATAAAACTATTTTTTTTAAAAAGCTTTAAAAAGCTGGATTTTATAATATTAAAAGCACCCTAAAAACTATATAATAGCGCTTATTTTTGCCAAGGCTATAATATACTTTTATTAATACAAATCTAATTTAAATGCTCAAAAAATTGATTTTTGCTTAAATTTATTAAAACACTCTATATTAGTATTATTATTACAATACTAACTTAGCCTTAGCCTTAGGCACCTATACGTGACCTCACGTGTTTTTAGCGCTATAAAGCCTGGCGGCAGCTTTTATAGCTGCGCCCTAGCGCTGGAAAGCTTCCCTTTCTAGCTTATAATATAAATTTATTTTAATTTTTATTTGCAATTCTTGCTATATTGTAATAATTTATAAGCTTTTTTTCTGGTTAATTTAAAAATTTTGATTTTTAAATGCCCTTGATTTTTATAAATCCAAACATAATTTTTTATTTTGTAATAATAGTATATTGCGTAGCCCTAATTTTAATATTTAATTTTAATATTTTTAATTTGCTAGTATTATTTATATAAACCTGTTTCTACTAAATCCTATTTTATTCTTATATTTAATCCAAAATTTTAAATTTCTAATTATTATTAATATTATAAGCTTTGCCGCAAATTATATAATAGCAGCTGCTATTATTCTAAAAAATATATATTATCACACGGGGCCGAGGAGGGCGCTTTGCGGGCATCCACGAGGCATATACGCTAAAGGTGCGCAAAAGGCGAGCGTTGCTTATTAAAAAAGCTAAGCAAAGCTTTTAGCGCACAATATTTAAGCGCTGTTATTTATATTTAAAAAAAGCAATGGCTTTTTTTTATAGCTAAAAAATATATATAACGCATTTTTATTTATTAATTTATTTTTAACTATTATAATAAAATAGCCGCTTTTATTTTAAAAAATTGTGACGATTTAAAAACTCGTTCGTGCTAATAAGCTGAAACTTAGTTAGCAGATTATTATATGCACTTATATATAATGGTGCCACAATAAATTATATACACCAAGGGTAAACTATAGCATTGCCAAAGCAATGGCCACCACTATTATAATAAACAATACCTTATACAAGCTTAATATTTTAAAAACCAAATTAACGCACCAAGCATATATAAAATCTTGGGACACAAAGGCTAAAACAATTAATATAAATAGCAGGCCTTTATTTTTTAAAATTAATTTTTGAATTTTCCAATTAATCTTATTGCAAAACACTGAATTATAATATAATTTTAAATTTCTCTAAAATTTAGCAAAATGTTAGCGAATTCGAAAATAAATAAAAACGGAAACCATTTTTTTACGCAGCAAATATAGGCTTTTACTTTTTAGCAGCAAGCCGCCATATATGCAACAGCCCAGCAATATTAAGCAAAGGCCTAAATTATTTAATACGCTAAAAACCTTGCTGCCTAATATTAATAAAAAGGTTTTTTAAACAAATATATTATACCTGCCGCCCTATTGGCCAAATTTAATAAAAAAGGCTAGAAAAAAATTAATAAACGGCAATTTATATTTAAAAGCAGCTCGCCAATATAAAAAATAATTATATTTAAAAAGTCGCAGCCGTAAAAAACAAATGCCATAAAACAATTAAAGCAATAAAATACAATAATATAAAAACAGCCCCTGCTAGCACTTTTAAAGCGGATATTCCAGCAATTTATAAATATTAAATACTGTCAAAAATCAACTTTTTTAATGGGTTTGATAAAAGAAAATACCTTTTTTAAAAAAATTAAATAAAAGCCAAAATTCGAATGGATTTATTAGGCCAATTGGCTAATATACAATTTTGGTATATTTACAATTAAATATTAAAAAAGGCTATAAAATAAATTTAGCCTTAAATTAAAATCTATATTGCGGAAATTCCCATTTTTACCACCAAATTTTCAATAATATTATAAAAGCAATTAAATTTGGCGTACAATAACCCAAAACTTAAAACAAAAGCCCTAAATAAGCTAGCCAAAACGATTTAAAGAAAAAAAACAAAAAAAGTAGCATTTTTATTGCTAGATACAACAATTTCTTAATACAAATTAGTGGCCTAAATTAACCGAAAAATTTGAAAATTTGAAACCTTTACCAAAAGCTATTTGCCAGCTTTACCGCTATAACAGCTTTTGCCAATTTTTTTTAATATATTCTATATATTAATAAGCTATAAATTATAGCGGTAATTTTAAAAAGCTTATCCACAAAATCCAAATACAAAAGCTTTAGCATTAAAATAAAAGGGTTAAAAATAGCATTAAACACCTTTAGCTATAGCTATACCAATTTAAACGCAATAAATTTATTTGCGGTTTTTAATATAAAGGCAAAATGGATAATTAAAGCTATTTTAAATATCAGAAAGGCTATAAAATAATACTTTTGCTACAAAGCTATAAAGTACGCGGTTCAAGCTTGCAAGCTATTTTTCGCAAAAGCCTTAAAAAACTAGAATGTTTTTTTGAGGCCAATTTAAGTAAAAACGCAAAAAATTGAAAAAATTAATTGGTTTAATTTTTAAAAGAAAATTAAAGCGAACCACAAAGCTAGATTTTTGGCAAAGAACGGAATTAAAAAACAATATATCAATAGCAAATCCCTTTATTATTTCTATTTTTATTATTTCTATTTTTATTAATTAAATAAAGTATACTATTATTTTAATTAATAATAAATATTTATTTTTTGAGATAATTATTTCCTCTTTTATATAAAAAAACTATTTTTAGCATATTTTTTTTAATAATCCAAAACTTATCGGCTTTTATACGGGCAATAATTTAAATTATAAAATTGTTATTTATATAATACGGCTTTAATTTAATATTAAAAAATATATTATAAAAAAAGCAATTATATATATAATATTATATTATAACCATAATATAATATTTAAACGGGCCTAATTAAAACACAAAAAAGCAGTAATTAATACCTATAAAAAAAATTAAGCTTTATATTAAATGGCCAAATAATTAGCAATTAATATAAATAACCATACCAAAAGATAAATATTGCAAAACTTAAGACGGTAATATTTACCAGGCTTGCTAAAAAAAAAGAAAAAACAATGCCTATTTTTTAGCTAATATAAAAACGGCTTTAAAAATTAAGGTATTTATAAATCCAAAAAAAAATTGCCAAAATATTAATAGGGTATATTAAATAAATTCGATCGGAAAAAAGCAAATAAGCTTTTTTTAAAAAAAAAATTAACCACCATATTAAATTAAAAAACAATAAACGGCAAAAACCCCGTTATGTTTTAAAAACTTATATATAAAATAAGCCGGAAAAGGCTTTTAATATTAAAAAAAACCTCTATTAAATATTTAAAAAAGGGATTTATACAAATAAATAATTTATTAATAGCAGCTCCAATGCTATTTATTAAAAAACTAAAAAAAGGCCTGCGCTTTTATATAAATTATTGGGCCTTAAATAAAGTATTTAAAAAAAACTCTATTTTCCCCCCTAATTTATAAAATTTTATAAACAACTAAATAGGCCAAATAATTTACCAATTTAAATATAATTGCGGCATTTTATAAGATTAAAATTGCTAAAAAAAACAAATAAATAACGGCCTTTTGCACTTGGTATAAATTGTATAAATAAATAATAACCCCTTTTAGGCTAATTAATATCCCAAGCATTTTTTAGCAATATATTAACCATTATTTAATTGAATATTTAAACGATTTTTATTTAGCATATATAAATAATATATTAATTTATATAAACGGCTTTTAAAGCTATACCGCAAATATATATAAAAAGCCTTAAAACAATTTTAAAAAACCAGACTATAATTGGATATTAATAAGTGCGAATTTAAAACTAAATTTATTAAATACTTAAATTTTATTACTAAAGCCAATTATAATAACTGTATTTTAAAACAAATAATTATACACCCTAAAAGAATTAAGGCTATTACCAATTGGCTATTATTTACCAATCTAAAAGGCGTTTAAAAATTTCTAAAATTTGCCAATTTTTATAAAAAGTTTATACAAAATCTTTTTAAGCTTTATTTACCCATTATAATTTTGGTTAAAAAAACCAGCCCTTTAAATAAATTACAAAAACCGAAAAAGCGTTTATACAATTTAAAACAATATTTATTTTTATTCCAGCTTTGGCAGTATTTAACCCAAAATTTAAAACGTATATAAAAATTAATATTTTAGGCTATAACAGAAATAAAGCGCTATCTTAAATAAAAAGCAATAAAATAGCATAAGCTATCGTCTTTTTTTTTATAAAAAAATAGCCTATAAAATACAATTATTTAATTTATCATAAAAATTTGCTAGCAATTATTAAATGCTTTAAAATATTTGTAATCAATTTAAAAATAATATAAAGGCCATTTTAAATATAAATAAACTATAAAAATCTGGAATATTTTATAACAGCTTATATACTATTTAAATAATAAATAAAATAGGCTTTTTTGCTAGCAAATTACAATTTTATAATTATATATATATTAAAAAAGCAAAACATTATAGCAAATGCCTTATTAAGGCGAAATTAAAATATGCCAGCCAATTTATTAAATAAGCAATTTATTTATAAAACCATTATTGTATTAAAGAAAAATTAAAAGTTATAAACGGGATAGCTATTTTAATATTAATGGTGAATAAATTATTAAACCTAATAAATATGGCAAAAATATAAAAAAACGGCTTTGATTTAATAAAAAAAAAGGTTAATTCCTTTATATGTATAAATTAAGGGCTTTTTTTTAAAAAGCAGAGGGGCAAAAATATAAAACATTTATTACTAAAATAAAAATTAATTAAATTAATTACGAATTTCGGCCTAAATAATAAAAACCAAATAATATATACAAATTTACAAAAATTATAAATACTAAAATACAAATCTTTAAAAATAATATTTATTTAAAAATTATACAATAATATTATTATAGGCTATTTTAATAATATATATATATATATAATATTATTTCGGCGGTTTCTTTTAGCCTTTTATAAAATAAAATATAAAAAGAAATTGCGAATTGCAATTTATACCGCTATATAAAGGCTTAAAAAAAGATTTTTAAAGCTTTTACTAATTTCGGATTAAATTTAATTGCAAATTTTAATGGATTTTATAATTAATTTACTAAAAAGCAATGGTTATATAAATATTATTATAATAACCAATTGATTAAATAAAAACATAATTATTTAATTTCCAAAAAAAATTATACCAAAATTAATAGCAGATTTTTTTATTAAGTTTTATTATTCGTATTACGGCTTATTTTTGCATATTATTTTCAACTGAAAACCGCAATTTATTAGCCTATTTTAAAAAAGGTTTTACAAGCGTTTAAAAATAAAACAATTTCTATTTATAGCCTTTTATTCAAAAACGAACAAAGCTATAAAACAAATAAATGCAATTATTAAAAAATTTATACAAAGTTTTATAAATTACAATTAAAAAACATGGGCCAAATTATTATTATACGCCCAGCTTTTAATTAATATTTATATAATTAAAACAATAAAAACAAGCCCCTTCTTTATAATACATAAATATAATATAAAGCCATTTAATTTTAATGCCCTTTTTATTTTCGCCAGTTTTAAATTTGCTATTGATTAAATAATTGCTTTAATTGCAAAATTTAAAAAGCTAAAAAAAATGGAAATAATATATTATAACAAACGCACAAAGAAAAATAAAAAAGTACGAAAATCAATATTAAAAATAAGGTAAAAAATTTAAAATCGGTAATAAAGTATGATTAAACTTAAAAAACCAATATATAAACCGTTTCAGCAAAATACTAAATTAAAAATATATTAAATACAAAATAATTAAAATAAAAAATACCCATAATTATAAATTAAACCTATTTAATAAAGCATATAATATATTTTATGCCAATTTATTAAAACAAGCCTTAATTAATTTTCTGCTATTATAAAAAATCACAAATTAGCAATCGCCAGCAATAATAAAAAATAAAATAAAATAAAATTCTGAATTATATTATAGCTAAATAAATAATATAGATTAAACGAAAATTTAGGGTAAAATATAAAATAAAATAAATAAAATATAATAAAATTACCTAAAAACCAAATTGGGCTTTAAAAAATATTATAGCCCTAAACCTTTAAAAATCTAAAAAAAGAGAAAAAGCGAAAAAAGCATATAACCTTTAATTTTAAAAAAAAACCACGAAATTAAGAGCCATAAAAGAATATATATTTATTTATATTTATTACTAGCTTTTAATTAGCCTTGCAGAATTAATATATTTAGCAGGCCTTAATATAATAATGGGATTTATAAAAAGGCATTATAATCCTTAATTTGCCCTTTTTTTACAAAGCCTTAAAAATTCAAAAATAAAAACAATAAAAAAAATATATATTATTTTTAATTTAGTAATCCAAGCATATTAATATTAAAGTAATTTATAAAGGCTTATTTGAACCAAATATATAAATTTAAATTCTTTTAAGCGTATTTAATTAAATTATACGCTATTCAGCGGGTAATTACACATATATTCGTATAACTTTATATATAAAAAACAAAAAGAATTTATATTATTTTTATGCACAAACCTTTAACCGTTAAGCGCCATTCAAATCGAATTATATAAATAATAAATTTAAATTTGCGCTAAAAACCCGATTTTAGCCTATAGCCAAAATTAAATCCGCAATTTTTAATTGCATTAAAAAACGTCCAATGCCATTTAAATTACTATTACGCTAAAACGCTTATATAGGCTTTATAACTATTTTATATAATATATATAATTTAAAACAAATACAAGCAAGGACTTTAAAATTTTATTAAGGTATATAATTCGCAGTCCTACGAATTATAAAAATTATATATTAAAAAGCATTTTTAATTATATATTATAAAAAACAAAAATTATATAAAAAATAAGCGCCAAAATAACCAAAAGTTAAATTTTGTATATTATATAAATTAAATTGACTAAGCCAAAAAATCGCCAATATTAAAAATATTAATGCCATTCAAATTCGTTAAATCCACCAAATTTGCCAAAACCAAAATTTTACTATATTTAATTCTTTAATTATTGTAAATAATGGAAATATAAAAGGCGTTTCCGGTTATTTAAGAAACAAAGCCTATATAATTAGGCTTTTTGGCGTCAAGCCTTTTTTAAAATACATTATTGCCGCCGTCGTTATTATTGTTATTAAAAGGAAAAGAATATATAAGCCGGAAATTGCAATAGCTACACAACTGGTAAAAATAATTAACACCTTAACCAAAATTAATATAAACCAGCAAAATAAACCAAAAAAGCCGAAAATTTATAATTATTATTTTAATAATTTATAATTACCCAATATTAAAAATAAAGGCCTATTTTATATTTAATGCGGCCGCAATTATTATATTTTTAAATTGACGGAAAGCTATAAAAAGCAATAAAAAAACCATTAATTTAAAAGGGTTAAATCGAAATTAATAAAAAAAAAAACTATTTATATAATTTTATTAATTGAAGCGCGTATCATTAAATTTCCAATAATTTTAAAAATTGCGCATACAAATCTTAATTAATTGGCCAGGCTAAAAATCGGAAATTTAATACTGCTTTGGCGTTTAAATAAACGGTTTAAAAATATTGCTATAAATATTAAGGATAGTAAAACCAATTTTATAATTATATAAAATAAAAACTGGAAAGCCACCAAAATGCAAAAACGCGTTATCAAGCATTTTAAAAATGGCATAATTAATATAGGCCGGTAAAAATAAAAAATTAGCTAAAATTGGTAAAAATTAAATCGCCATAATATTATTATAACTAATATAAAATTATGCAATATAGCTGCAATAAACGTGGTAAAACAAAATAAAGCTAGCAATTTAAAAAATAGGGAAAAACGGATTTTTAAATAACTATTTTAAATTTAGCATTGCCAAATGCATCCCGGAATAAAATTACGAATAATATATATTACAACCTTAAATAAAGGGCTTCGAATTTAATTTAATGTATATAATGCATGGGAAAAAGCTAATTAAAAAAACATTGCAATTGCCAAAAGCCGAAGGGCCTAAAAATTGCAAAAGCGCGGGTTTGGAAAAGCCGGAATAATCAGGATAAAGCCAACGGATTTTTTTTTTCCAATATATGGAAAGGGGGGGTAATATAATAATTTTAAAACTTATTTATAATAATAAGCTAAAGCTTAATTATAAAACTATTATATATACTTATATACAATAATGCTATAATAAATTATATATACCAAAAATAAACTATAGCGTCGCCAAAGCAACGGCCACTACTATTATAATAAGCAATACCTTATATAAGCTTAATATTTTAGAAACCAAATTAATGCACCAAGCATATACAGAATATTGGGGCACGAGGGCTGGAGAAATTAATATAAATAGCAGGCCTTTATCCTTTAAAATTAAACTTTTTAATTTAGAATTAAATCTCAAACTTTCCAGTTAACTTTATTGCAAGGCATTGGATCGTAACAAAAATAATAATTTGGCAAAATAATAATTACCCGATTTGCCAGCCGCAAATCTGGTAATAATTTTATTTATAAAAATTTTGTCAAAAGCCTTAAAAACCAATTTTGCACAATTTTAAAAAAGCTTAATATTAGCAACAATACCGGCAAACTCCGTGCGCCAAATTAAAAAACCGCGTTTAATAAAGGCAATAATATACCTATTAATAATATTAATATATGCGCTACTAGTATTAATAATACAAAATAGCCTAAAAGCCTTTTTATTTTAAATTAAAAACCATTTAATAGCCTTTTTTAACCAAATAGCCAATTTATTAATACAAATTAGCCTAGGCAAGCTTAAAATTAAAATGCTTTAATTAAAAACGCGGGTATATTGTATAAAAACAAAATTAATTAAATTCCCGCTTTTATTTTTAGCTTAGTTTAAAATTAAGCAAATTTAAAATTTAATAATTTTATAATTGTTTAATAAATTATTTAAAAATTTAAAGCCAAAAAAGAATTGCGAAATTGCAAGCCGAAATTGCAATTCTTATTTATAAACGTAGCCTATTTAGCTTAAATTCCAATAATAAGCAATTAATTGCCAAAAAAAATTGCATGCTTAAACATTTCCGCATATTAAATATTAAGCTATATTATATATATAATATATACAAATACTATAAATAATTTAATTGCTTATAAAATTATGTTAATACGCAATTTTAAATTTTCCTTTTAGAAAATAATATAATTTATATTTATTACACTTTAATTGCGTTTAAAAGCCGTATATGCATTATATAATAATAATATTAAATAAATTATAAATTGGAAAAGATTTTATTAAAAAAAAATTCAATATTAAACGCAATAAATCCGAAATAATAGCGCATATTATACGCATTAAACTAATTTGCTAAAAAGGCTTAAAAAATTAATTATTGCAAAATAGAAATTTTTCTTTTTTATATAAAAAATATATTTTGTATATTCTTTAATAATTAGTTTTTTTTAAACTTTATAATAATATTAAATAGTATTTTGTTTTTTTTAAAAAAGCAATTAGTTATAAATTAATATATAATATATATTTAATATAGCCAAAAAATATTAAATATAAAAATAGGCCCAATTTCCGATTTAAGGCCAAAAATATATTTAGCGCAAATGATTTAAAAAAGCAATATAACAATTATAATAAATTATAAAATTTGTATAATATTTCAAAAAATAATACAGCAATTTAATATTAATTTAATTGCAAAAGCAAAAAAAATAATTATTATTAAAATAAAAGCCAGCAATGCGGCCAAAATTAATATCGGCTTTTTTTATACCTTAATTGCGATTTTAATAATTATAGGCTATTTAATTGCATTTATAAAAAAAATTGCTAGAAATTTAAATATAAGGCTTATAAATATAAATAGCCCAATAATAAAGCGTATATTTTAAATAACAATAATTTTGGCGGCCGTAAGAAAGAAAAAGGCCAATTATATAAAAATGGCTTTAATTATAGCCGAAATTATGGTAATTATAATTTAAATAAATATAATTAAAAAAACTTATAAAAGCCGCAAATAAAACCCCTAATTTTATAAATTATAAGCATAAATGTAACGGCTAGAAAAAAAGGAAAATTGCTAATAATTGCCTAATTTAACGACTTTTTTATAAAATAAAAGCGTATAATAATCGATTGCTGAATTGCAGTTAATATTTAAAATATGGTTTTTGTTTTTGCCTTTATTAATAATAAATTAAATAAAAATTTTATATTATTAATATTTGCAGAAAAACAAAAATAAATTAATATATATACGCAATATTTATAAATTTGCTTTTTTAATAAAAATAAAATAAAAATAAAATAATGTTATAAAATCTTTACTAAAATTTTTAATAATAAGGGTAATATAATAAACCAGAGCATTAAAATATATAAAATATTTGCGTATTTATATAATTTGGTTTTAAATATATTTTGGTTTAAATAAGCAAGCAATAAATATTATAATTGGGCTAAAACCAGCTTTATTTATAAATATTAAATTAAGCATAAGATTGTTGCTTAAAATAAGCTGGATAAAATAAAATAAAACGAAATATAATAATTTATATTTTAAATATAATAAATAGGAAATTATTATATATAAAATATTTTATGCACAAAAGCTGGAAATATAATATTAAATTATACAAAATAGTATTTAGCAAAATAAATAAAAGGCTGTTCTTTATAAAAAGTGCTATAAATTTAAATAAAAATTATATTATATATATATTAAATAAAACACCAAAATTCTAGCAAAAGAAAATTGGATTTTAATATGCTTTTAAGGCCGTAAATTGCCAAGTATTAAAAATACCCGCAAAAAATATACGGTAAAATTAAAAATCAAGGTTAAAGCAAAAAATTAAAATGCAGAAAACCAAAAAGACTAAGCCATTTTAATAATATTTTTAATACAGTAAAAGCTGGTATATTATTTGCACATTTCAATTAAAGTTATGCTACAAAAGTCAAAATAAGTTTATTTTATTAGTTTATTTATAAATTGTTTAAAAAATAGCTAATTACGTTAAAAACATATCTTAATAGTATATTAGCAAAAAGCTAAATTTACAAATTAAAAAATTTAGCAAAAGCTTTTATATTATTTATATTTTTAAAAAATGGCTTGCATTTATGCATTAATTATAGGGGATTAAATAATATTATTATTAAAAATTGCTATTTATTTTCTTTAGTTAATAAATTTTTGGCTAAATTAAAAAAAGCCAAAACTTTTATTAAGCTAAATTTTAAAAATGTATATTATAAAATTTGTATGTAAAAAAATAACAAATAAAAAATAGTATTTCGTATAAAATATAATTATTTTAAATATTTAATAATGCTATTAAAATTAGCAAATATGCTAGCTATATTTTAAGCCTATATAAATATAGCGCTTAGGGAGTTTTTAAATATTATTATAATAATTTAGTTTAATAATATTTTAACTTATTTAAACCTTTTTGGCAAATATAATAAGCATATAAAAGCCGTATTTAAAAAGCTATAAAAATATTTTTTATAAAAAAAAGCAAATATAAATTTAAAATAAATAAGATTTTATTTTTAGGCTTTATATAAAAAAAGCGTATATATAAAGCCGGAAAAGATACGCATTATTTAAAAATAATTTATATTAATTATATATATAAAATTGCAATTATTTTTAAAATAAGCCAATTTTTATAGGCAATTTATTTTAAAATATAGCAAAATTATACTATTTATAATTAATCCATTTATCAATAATATAAAAAAAGACCTATTGAAATAGCTTTTAAAAATGCAAAAGGCCTTTTAACGTATTAAAAACATATTTATAAGCAACCTAATATTGCGATATTTTAACCTTCTAAATCATTTATAAATTATATATAATATTTTTAAATTTATAATATCGGAAATTTTAAAATAATTTAAAAATTTAAATAATTTAATTCAATATTATTGGTATTTAATAGCTTTTTAATTTGTAAATTAATTGGCGCAAAACTAATATATTAAATATATAATATTAAATTGCTTGTAATTATAATGTTTTTTAATATTAAAGGCAATATATTAAAAGCGTATATTATAAAATTTAAATGCTTTTAAATTATAATAATTTACATTATTTTATAAATGCAAAAACACTTAATAAATATCAAGCAAAATAGGCTATAAAGTTAAAATTTTATAATTTCAATATTAAATATATTATAAAAATTAAAAACCCCGCCAATTTTCTATTTTATAGTGCAAATTATAAAAAAACAATAAAAAATGCTTAAATAAAAATATTAAAAGGATTTTTATTTATATCATAATAAAAGTTTCGCTATTTATGTGATTATGCGCCAAATATATAATTTTTTAAAAATATAGCTGCTTTTATAAATACGGCAATTGCATTTTAATTAAAATTATTAAATTGGAAAATTAATATTGCATATTCTATTTACATATTATAAAAGCGATTTTTTAAGCAAAAAGCTGTATTTTATTTAAGCTATAAAAATTTAAAAGCCGGAATAATTAAGGCAAAATTTATAATTATTTCCAAAATTTAAAAAAATAATAAATATATAGCAAAAGTATAAAGCCAATTTATATTATATAAAAACAAATAATAGCAATTTAAAACCGGTATATTTTATATATATATATAATTATAGGAAATATACTATATAATAAACTTTTATATATTTATAATAATAATAAATTGGCAAGCCATTTTAAAATAAAACAAATATTAATTTTAATTTACTACAAATATTATTAGCCGGGTATAAAACCAAAAATATATAATATTATTTTAATAATAGTAAATTATTATATTAAGGCTGCGCAATTTATATATATTATTGAAAATATTAATGCGCAATTTCTAATAAAATTATTTTTTAATAAAATTGTCCATTTTATAAAACTCCCTAAAATTATTATATTTAATCGTGGTTTTATATTTATCAATATATTATAAAAAGCCTTTTGCTATAAATTCTATATAATATATAAATATAATATTATATTTCACCTTTAAATAAATAAGCAAATAAAATAAATAAACCAAATTTTAAAAGCCTATATATAATATTGCTATAATAATAAGAAAACAAATTAAGCAATTTAATTAATTATAGCAAAATTTGCTTATAATAATATAAAATAAAAAATATTAAAAAAACCCTTTTTTTATAATATACGGATATTATTTATAAATTAGCATTAATTCTTTTATGCAATCTATAAAAATTAAAATGCCTAATATAAAAAGGCAAGAAAATATATAATACGGCTAATATATATTATTATAAAAATTGGGAAAATACTATTAATAAATATATAAAGCAATATATAAAAAAGCATAAAATTATAAATTTCGATAAAAGAGATTGGGTTTTTCTATTTATTAAAAATATACGCTTTAAGGCTGGAAAGCTAGTAAAAATTATATAGGCCTTTTTTTATTATTGAAAAAAATAAAAACTTAAATTTATCGTTTAAAATTTCTATTTAAATTTTAATTAAAAAAAATATATAATATTTTTTATATTAGCCTTTTAAAATTTGCTAAAGCATTTTAAAATAGCCTATATAAATCGTATTTTGCAAATTTTAAAAACCTTAAAAATAATTAAACATAGGAAGTCAAAACAATTATAATATATAAAAAAAATAAAAACGGTTAATTTATATTTTGCATATATTAAAAAAGCTAAAGCCAAAATTAAAACCAAATATTAGCTTGAAACAACCTTAAAAATGCCTTAATAACTTTAAATAAATTTGTTAGAAATACTAAAACTAGATTATAATAATAATAGAAAAATTATTAAAAAGGCGCAAGCATTAAAAAAAACTAAGAAGCCAATTTTAGCCTTATATTTAAATGGAAAACGCCCAATTATATGCAATATTAAGCAAAAACAAAAATAAAGGTATTTAAAATATAAAAATATAGATTTAATTATTTCTTTATATTTTAAATTAAATTAAATTAAATTATATCTTATCAAAAATTAAATTAAGAAATTAAAAATTAAATAATAAGCTTAATTTAATTAAAAATTATAAAATATACAAATAAAAATTATAAATTCCATATATTAAATAACCCAATTAAAAAAAAATTATATAAAATAAACCCGGCTAGCAAAATTAAAAAATTTATAATATTTCCAAATTCTAATTTGCATTTATTAAATCTATAATTCCTATATTTTATATTATATTGCTAAAAATATGTTTTTTTTATTAAATAAAATATTATTAAAAAATAATTAAAATTAAAATTTATTTATATTTTAATTAAATATGCGCAAAACAAACGGAAAATAGATTTATTAAATAGCACCAAATATTAATTGCTATATATATTAAAATATAAATTGTAAAAATAACCTTAATTAAGGTTATTATTACAGCTATAATATTCTTAAATGGATTGCGTATTTTATATTTTAAAAAAGCATAAATTTTAAAATAAAATAAATCCCGGCAGCCTTTATATTATTTTTTAATTGGGTCAATTTATTATTATAATTGGCGCGTTGGTTTTTAAAAAAGGCTTAAATTTTAATATAATAATAATGGTAAAGTATAAAAACATTGTAAGCTATATTAAATAAAGGGATTTAAACAGCGGAAATTTGCAAAATAATAAATTAATCTGCAAAAAAAACAAAAAAACAAAATATAAGCTTATTACGCGGCAAACAAATTTATAATTACCGTAATAATAATTGCATTTAAAATTATTTATAATTTAATTATAAATATTAAGGGTTTTATAAAACGGGTTTAAATAAAAGCTTTATATATAATAAATATAAATACGAATTCAAAATACAAATCCAAGCTTAATAAAAATATAATTTAAATTTTGCGGCAAAATTTTAAATTTAACACCATTATTATAATTATGGCCAAAGTTTTTATTATACAAAGCTTAAAATAAGCCGCCGCCAAGGCTTTGTATTTTGCAATTAAAAATATTAGGGGCTATAATATTAAAATCGAAAAAAAAAATTGGTAAAAAAATAAAAAAGGCCTAATTTCCACTAAAAAAACGCATATTAAAAAACCCGTATAAAGCAATAATACAAAAAAGCCTAATAAAAATAAAAACGCCGGCTTTATATAAATAAAGCTTTAATAAGGTCCAGTATAATTGCTATAATAATAATAATAAAAATCCTAAAATTCGCCGAAAAATTAAAAACCAAATCGAGATTAAAAACGCAATTAAAGGTTAATATACCATTATTGCAAAAAATGCATAATACGCGTATAAAAGAAAAAAAGGGAAAAAATTTAAAAAACCTTAAATTTAATTACTTAAAATAAGCTGCCGCTATATTAATTTTTTGGCATTTGCAAAAAAGGCATACGCGAAAGCGGGGAAAGCATATATAAGCTAATAAAAACAAAGAAACCCTAATAAATTTTAATATAAAAAGTTAAAATTAAAATAATAAAAACAATTAAACAAAAGCTTAAAATTAATTAATAATAAATAATATAAGCCATATACCAGAATAAAAATTTTAAAAATTAGGTAAAAATAAATTTAAAAATAATTATTAGTAATAGGAAATTAATAAAAGCCTACGAATTTACGCGGTTAAAATAAAAAGCCGAAATTAATAACCAAAGCCAAATATTGGATTATTAAAAAGCGAAAATCCGTATTTAAAAGCTTTGGGGCCCGAAGCTATAAAAAAAGAGATAGTTATTATATAGAGCCAAAAAAGACGCCTTGCGGGCATTTATAAAATATATATATTGAAAGTGCGTAAAAAGCAAATATTAGTTATTAAAAAAGCTAAGCAAGGCTTTTAGCGCATAATATTTAGGCGCTGCTATTTTTATTTAAAAAGGGCAGCGGCTTTTTTTTATAGCTAAGAAATACGTATAACGCACCCTTATTTGCCAATTTATCTTTGACCATTGTAATATATATTTTCACCCTGCTTAAGCTATTAAATAAATTAGTAAAACAACTTTGCCAATTATTAAATTAATTTAAAAATTTGCTAAAAAATATATTATTATTTATATTATAAATAAAATTGCGCAATTTTAATATATTTTTATTATATCTAATAATTACTTGCAGCAAGCCAGTAATAAAATTAATAATAAAAATCTTAAATTAAAATAATAAAATATAAATATTGCCGTTTTTTATTTTTTTTTAAATTAAGCCAATATTATTAAAGCTACATTGCAATTTATTAATATTAAATTGTAAACCAAACATAATAAATTTAAAAAAATTAATAAGCATTTAAAAACTAAATTAAAAAAATGCCTGCTATAATATATACTATTTATATTTATCCCTTTATTCCACACCTTTGCCAAAAAGTTAAAAACCTTAAAAAAACAATCGAAAATAAAATTTAGCTATTTAAGCGCTAAAAAATATTTTTAAAATGGGTTTTGAAAGTCTAATGCATTATAGCTATTAATAAAAATATTTTTTAGCTTAAAATATAAAAACATTCAATATATTATTAGCTAGGTAAAAAAATATTGCAAAATTTAATATAAAATCCAATTTAACCAAATTATTAGCAGTTTTATTAATAAGAGAACATAGTTTTAAAAGATTTTAAATATGCTTTTTAATATATTTAAAAAAAGCTTTATTATTTTAAATAAAATTAAAAAGGCCTAATAATACCTTTATATTTTAAAATAAGGCAATATAACCTTTGCAGCCTTTTAATTTAAATATAGCTATATAGCAAATCAGGCCTAATTTATCCCGGAGCTAAAAATAAATGGGTTTTATATTAAAATTTTAAATATTTTAGCTAGTAAAATTAAGCTTTTATATAAAATATTTAATTCTATAATTTATAATAAATAAATAAAGCATGTTTAAAATATTAGCAAATATATATAAAAAAAGTAAAAAAAGTACTAGCTCAATATTAAAGCCGTTAAGTACAATAGTTTTAAATAAATTTTTGAATAAATTTTAATAAGCTACTATTGCAGCTATAAATTATAATTATAATTATAATAATTTTATAAACTTATTTGGTTTTTTTTTAAACGCTACATAATATAGCCTATACTTTTATTATAAATTTCTTGAATACATTATTATAAAATATAATAAAAAACAATAAGCTAATGCCAAAAATAATTAAAAAGGCTGTAATAATGGATTTAAAGGCTATGGTAATAAATTTGAAAATTATGGTAATAAATTTAAAGGCCGCATTAATGGTTTTAAAGGATATAATAGTAAATATTAAGGCAATTAGGGCCGTGATAATAGCTAAAAAATAATATAAAAATAATAATTATAAAACATTAAAACCGTTTTTATATTATAAATTAAAATAATTATTATCAAAATAAAATCCCAATCCAAATTTCTTCTGCTATTAATTATAATAATTAAAAGCCGGAAAATGGAATTTTTCCAGCCTAAATTGCAATTAAAGAAATTTATAAAATTAATTATAAATTAATATAGTATTTTAAAAACAACATCACTTACGCTAAAATAAGTTATTGGTTAAATCGCAATATTATTCCTTAAAACCAGACCCATTTAAATCATTTTATCCGGTTTAATTTACCGCTATAAAGCGCAAAGCAACCATAATACCGTTATTGCTATTATAGCCGCAAAGGCGGAGCGGCGGTATTAATATAAACAAAAAAATTGTATTTGCTATATTTAAGCCAATTATTAACTACCAAAACGATTTTATAGCTTTAAATATATTAATTTCCAAAATTTATATATATTTCAAAAAGGCAAAAGACTTCAAAACCTTTGCTAGCGTATTTTAAAAAGCGCTAATGGCTTTTGCAGCCCAAAACGCAAAAATTTTTGCTGCTTTTTTACCGGCCTTTATTTATATTTTTAAAGCCCTAATTATTAAATCCCTTTTTTTAAAAAATCCGTTTATTCAAAAATTAGTCTTGCAAATATATACTGCTATTATTAAAATAGCATATAAGCTATATTTGGGCGTTTTTATACCAGCCAATATTTTTCCAAGCATACCCAGTCAAATCTTTGCCCAAGCTTTCCAAAGCTTGTTTTTTTTCTATATCAAAATTCTTTTTATAAAAAAAAGGAATAATTATTAAAGCCGGCCTTTTATAAAATTAAAATTAGGAAAAAAAAAACAACGAGCTAAATAAAAAGCTATATTTCCAATTAGCTTTCCAAATAATTAATTACATCAATTTTAAATTTAATAAGCTAAGCTATTCCAAGGTTTTTATAAGCCTTTAAAGGCTTAATAGCGGTATAATATTTTTTAGGCCCCCAATATAAAGGCAGCCCAAGCCTTAATTAGAAATTATAATTAATTTTTTTTTTCAAAAGCTTATTTTTAAAAGCCTTATTTTCCATTTTTATTTATGAAATATTTAAAAATTTATTTCCATTAACAACGAATCAATTGATTATAATTAATCGAATTTTAAAAAACAATAAAAACCCCATTTAAAATTGGAAATTCTGTAAGCGATATAGCCAAACACAATATTAAATAACGGTAAAAAGCACGGCTTTTTAATTATCGAATGCGCTTTAGCAAAGCAGGCTAATAAATTTATTAAAATGCGCATATTATTAAATGCGAAAGCCAAGGCTTATAATCTATTTAAAGCCTATTTAAAAATTATTTAATGCTTTAATTACCAATATTGGAAATATATTGCAAAAACATATATTAAAAATATTTTAATTTGCGGCAAATGCGCAAAAATTTATTATATTAAAAAATGCTTTAAAACCAAATTATTAAAATACGCTAATTACAAAAGCATAAATTATATTTTTTTATACAAAATTCTAAAATTTAGGCGCGAAATAAAGCGCTAGCGTTTTAAAAATAAGCCTATATTTTATAATAAAAATACGGCTAAAATATTGTTTTAGCCAACCATTTAATAATAAAAGCCTTTTTGCAAAAGGGTTAAAAAAGGGTTTTTGCCAATTTTAAACAAAATAAAAAAACATCCAAGCATACGCCGCTTTTTAGCTTTATTTCCAAAATCCCAATTTTTTTAAACCCTTTTTTAAATATTGATTAAAGCTTTTTAAAGAATTTTAATAACCATTATTTTTATAACGGAAATATAAACGCTTTAAATATAAAACACAAGCATTAGTAAAAATATAAAAATATAAAAAAGCTTTAATTTTTTTTTAATATTATAATATAATATATATAAATTAATAAAAATAATAAATCCAATATTAAATTCGGTAAATTTGGCTCGGAATTTTTAAATTCTCGCCATTTAAAAACCATAAACCAATTTAAATATAAAAATAATTAAAAACCCTAATATTAATAGCTTTTACACCATTTGTTTACCCAAAAGCCATTTCAAAATGGCTATTTATATTAATTGAAAAATCACAATTAATAATTAAAAAGCCTGCCATTTTTTAACAAATTTTATATTAATTAATTTAAAGCTTAGCCCCGAAGCCATTTTTCCGAATTTCCGAATTTATAATATTTATAATTCCCCAAAAGCTTACAAAAGCAATATTACCAATTTCTTTTTTTACTTTAAAGGCCGATTTTACCAAATAACCAATAAAATATATACTAATAATAAAAGACTTTAATTTCCATTATTTGCTATAAAATCTATCAAAAATATTTATTTTATATAAATATTTCTATATTTTAACGGCTATTATAAATCGATACTTTTACCGGCTTTTAATTTTTTTAATTACAATAATATTTAATGCCAAAAAAGCAAAACTAATTATAAATTTAATTTTATTTACCCGCAAAATAGCAAATACGCTATTACGCTATTGAATTCGCTAAAATCTGGATTTTGTTTCCGACCATTTACCAGTAAAAATTAAGCTAAAGCTTTAAATATTTCAAATTTCCCGTTCTTTAAAAAAAGCGTGAAAAAAACCCAATTTGGTGGCCTTAAAAAAGCTATTTTCAAATTACCAAATTTTTACAAATAATTTAGCCGAATTTAATATTAAAAACAATATCGATAATAGGATTTCCAAATTGCTAAAAGCGGTTAATTTGGCAATAGCAAAAGCAATGCCGTAGACAAAATTAAAAAGATAATACAAAATATAATGGAATTCCAAATGCAATTAGGCAATTAAATATGCCAAAGAACTATAAAGACTTTTTTTTAAATTTATTCAATATATAAATAAACTAAAAAAGCAAGCAAAAAAAATAAACAATAGGGCAAAAATAATTATTTGAAAAGCAGGTTTTTATAAAGTCTTCCTAATTTTTTATTTTTAATAAAAGCTTAAAAAATAGGCAAAAATAAAAAGCCATATTTCCCTTGATTTCCTAAAATTTCCATTACTATGATATTAAAATCTTTTTTTGGCAATTGATTTTTGCAGCAATTGCAAAAATTTTAAAGCAAAAATATTTCCTTTACCATTTTTGGCCAATACAATAAATTTGAAAAAATACCAATATTTTTCGAAATTTCCGAAAAACAATTAGAAAAATATAAAATAAAATATTAAAAAGTTTTTTTGCAAGCAAAAATCCTATCAAACCGCTAAACTGTCCGTTATTTTATTTTATATTTAAAAAACCATTTTATTAATAATTAAAGCATATATTTAAAAGCTATTTATAGCCTATTTAAAATAAAGCTATTACCTCAATTAATTTAAAATTATCCGTATAATTGTTTTTTTAAAAGCCAGGCAAAAAAAACTATAATATACCAGCAGCTTATAAACCAATAGCCTTTTTAAATGCCCTAAAAAAGGGTTTAAAAAAATTGGTAGCTAAAGAATTAACCATTTTGGCCAAATAATATTTTTTACTCCCTTTTTAGCAAATAGGGAATAAAAATGGAAAAAGCATTTATACAGCATTAAAATTATTAACCGGCCAAATTTATAAAATTTGAAACCGAAATCTATAATAAATAGCATTAATTTTTAGCCTTAATATTTCGGGAGCATTTAATATTTTTTTTGTAAAAACCTAATTTATATTTTATATAATAAAATAATTCTAGCGCGTTTTTAAAAATAAATTTAAAGCTTTTTATTTAACCGTAAAATTACTTTTAGCATTAATAATGAAAAATCGGAAACATTTAAAATTAATACCGGCATTTTTTAAAAATTCCCGGTATTTTTTTTAATTTAAAATTCCTTTATATATACAATTTATTGTATAAATTAATTGCAATTATAGGCTTTATAAATAATATTAATATATTGGTATAAAGCCAATTTATTTTGACGAATAAACGGGTTTTGAATAAAATTTACCAAAATACCTTAAATTGGACAGTAAAATATAAAGCCATTTTTATGCCTCAAAAGTACAAGCTTATATATTTTTCTAAATAAATCAAATGCAAAAAATATATATTATAAAATCCAAATTAATAATGGCGCTATTACCCTAAAAAAACAAATGCGTATTTTAGGATTTTAATTAAATCCCAAATTCAAATAAAGGCCCTGTTTTAGATACAAGTTATAAAATGTTTTTGCCTAATTTTAAACGATATCCAGGCTTACAAAATTAATATAAAAAGCATTATTAAATAAAGCCCAAATAGTATATATAGCGGTAATTAAAGCAATTATAATTTATAAAGCACCAATTATATATATACTAAAAAACAATAATAAAAACTTTACCAAACCAAGCCATTTATAATTGCTAATTATTAAGCAAAATAGCGCTTTTAGGCTATTAATAAAGGTATTTAAAGCTATTTTGATTAAATTATTAAAAATAAAGGCAAAAATCGCTTTTTTTTATATATAAATTTATTGATTGCTAAAAAACAATATAAAATACCAAGCCGCATTTATAAAAAATTAAAAAATACCATTAAAACAATAGCCTGCTAAAAATTATTATTAATAGCTAGAAAAAAATAACCCAAAAGGCTATTACCAAACCTATTAGTTAATAATTAAATTTGCTAAATAATATAGCGCAAAACTGCCGAATTAAATTCGCCGGAAAATTCGAAATCGGCCACAATTTTGGCCAATTAAAAAAAAAAGGGCCCGCTTTTTAATATAAACCAATTTATAATCGATTTAAAAAAAACAGCTTTATTATATATAATAAACAAAATGGAATAAATATAGAAAATCGGTTTTGCCTAAATAGCGTATTTTCGTTTATAGTAAAAATGGAATATTATTAAATTATTCCAGCCTTTTTAATACCTTTTTAAGCCTTTAATATTTTTAGTAATATAGCTTAAAATAAAAAAAATCGGATTTAGAATTTTTTTTATAAGGCGCAAAATTTTAAATTATATATTCAAATATTTATATAAATATGCCCACCAAATAGCCAAATATATTTTTACCCAATATAATTACTATAATTTAACCCCCCTATATTAAAAGCTTTTCTTTATTAATTATTGAAATATAATTATTACCAAAAAAGGCCTTAGGGCCATTATTAAGTTTTTTTTTTAAAAAAATGCTAAAATAATTTGCTTTTGCCAGTCCGGTTTTAAAGGCTATAAATAATAATATAAAACGCCGGAAATAAATAGCAATCAAAGCTAAGCGGTTTCTATTAAATTAAAAAGTCTTAAAACAACAAGAAAGAAAAACAACCGGAGAAAAATTACATAGCGGAAAGGTATTTTAAAATAAAAAATAGGGTACAGCAAAAAAAAGCCCAAAAGGGTTTAAATTTAGGAAAAATATAAAACTAAAAATATTATTAGCCCTATATAATATTGCATTATTATAGCCCTTACAGCTTTAATAATAAAATATAAGCCGGTTCTAATCTATTCAAAGGGCGCAAAAGCTTTAAAAAAGCTCCCCGTTTTTTCGAGGACGATATAAATTATATTAGACGTTTTTAATTAATTAAAACACCCCCTTAGCGGGATTCCGGCAAACGGACGCTGGTTTTTTTACCTGCAATTAGATTTTCAAATGTAAATAAATAAATTTACAGTTTGTGCTTAATTTGCAGATCTATTAAATAGATGAATTAAACGTTAATTTTTTTTAAAAAAAAGTATTTTTATAGCTTTAATGCCTAAAAAATAATATATTATTAAGATTACAATTTAATAAAAACTTTTAATTAATAGGTTTTTTTCTAAGCGTATAAATTTCTTTATAATGATTCTAATTAATAATAAATATTTTAAAATCGGCTTTATTAATTGGGATTTTACTAAAAAATCTTATTTGCTTTTATTTTAATTTCCGGAATTAAAATAGCTAGTACTAGCTAATAATAAGCTAGCGCCGCCAATTATAAAAATCCTAATTGTAAAAATTATTATTAATAATTATATTAAAAAACGGATATTTTTTTAATAATTTTTTTTAATAAATTTTTAAAATTTTATAATTGGAATATTATAATCCTAATATTAATTAAATAAAAAAAATACTTTATTAAAAGATTAAATATTATGCTAAAATATGCTTTTTTTATAAATATTGCCCAATATTAATATATTTTTTTTATTTTAAAAATCCCAATATTATTTTAAATTGTCTAAAACATAAGCTAGTTTTTATAGCGCTATTTTTTATTTTTTAGGCCAGTATCTTTTATATTTTTTCAACCGATATTTTCTATATTAAATAGGCTAATTTTTATATTAAATAGGCTAATTTTTAAATAAATATTTTTTATATTTTTTCCAGGCCAATTTTATAATTTATTTTAATATTAGCTAAAAAAAATGTTTTTTATGCCTTAATTTTGAAACTTTATATTATATACTTTACTAATTACAAAAAATGCAAATAAGAAATTAGTATATTTAGAAATAAAAGATATTCCTTTTAAAATTAACCAAATTTTTATTTTAAAGCGGGATTTTTATATTATAAAAAGAAATTTAAATTTAGAAAAACCAGAGATAAAAGCCCGTATAATACGCAGCAGCCTTTTAAAGCTTTTTTACCTTGCTAGAAAAATAGCTAATAAAATTTGCATTATTATTAGAAAAATAGAAAAGGCAGTATTTTTACTATTAAACACATTCGTTTTTGCTTTTTAACCAATATTAAATAATTATTAATTTAGGCTAAATATAAATAATATTAGAATCAATATTGCAATTAGTTTTATTATATTTGCCCGTTAAAAAGAAATTTAATATATAAAAATTATTTGGAAAAACTTAAATAATATTTTGAAATTCAAAAAACCATATTTTATATAAAATGGAATTTTTAAAATTGCCATATTTTATATAAAAAATAGTTTTATTGGCTAAAAATATTTAATTAAGCTATGCTTTTTACTTTGATTAATATATAATATTTTTAGCCTTTTGCTATTTTTAAAAAAATATTTATAATTTTTAAAATATAGATAAATTAAGCAAAATAATTGGAAAAAAAATTATTAAATTTGTAAAAGGAAAATTCAATATAAGCAATAAAACAAATCCAGAATAAGCTTTTTAAATAGCTTCAAAATATACTAAATGCTTCTTTTTAAATTCCAATAAATTGCCTTTAAACGGCTTTAAAATTAGAAAATTAAATTATTGCCTGAAATAAAACTATTTTATTATAAAAACCGGCCCTTTTTATTTAAAAAGTTGGAATATATTAAAAAATGGCTTAATAAATAGCTTTTTTATAGATTTATTTGGAAATTAAAATTCAAATATATTGTATTATTAATATTAGCTATTAAATTAAAAGGAGGAATTAGAATTTATTAAAATTATATGGGCTTAAATATTATTATTAGTAAAAACCGCTATTTTTTGCTTTTAATTAGAAAAATTCCAAATATTATATATAAGGCCAAAATTTATATTAAATTTGATATTATTTCTATATTTAATAAATTAAACATAGCGGAAAAAATAAGTAAAAAATAGCATTTATTATTTGTTTTGGCCTTTTTAAATTATTGCTTATGCTTTTTAATTTTTATAACGCTTTGGCCTTTTCTTTATATTATATTAATAATGTTTTATTTAATTTGCTAAATAAAATATATATAGTTTATATAAATAATATTCTAATTTTTTTTAAAATAATTTAAAAAAATATAGGGAATATATTCGGAAAATGGTTTGCCGCTTAAGAAATATAGGCTTTTAAATTAATATTTTTAAACACAAATTCAAAATCATTTGTATTAAATATTTGGGCTTTTATATTATATTAAATGGTATAAAACTAAATTTAAATAAGGTTTTTGCTATTTTAATTTGGAAATTATTTATTTATATCCGGGATTTTTGAAAGTTTATAAAATTTGCTAATTTTTATTAGAGATTTATTTAATTTCTTTAAAATAGCCAAGCTATTAAATAATTTAATTGAAAAACAAATGAAAAAAATATAGGAAAATGCCTAATAAAATGCCTTTAATACATTTAAATAAGTATTTATTTCAAGTTTGATTTTTTCCCTTTTTAATTATAGCAAATATATAATTTTAAAAATAAATGCTTTAAATTATATTTTAAAAGAAGTATTTTCTTAATATAAAAATAACGGTATTTTGCGCTTTATGGCTTATTTTTTAAAAATTTATAATCCTGTTAAATACAATTATAAAATTTATAATAAAGAATTCCTGGCTATAATTAAATATTTAAAAAATAAAAAATAAAAATTTAAAAATTGCTAAAAGAAATTGAAATTTAAATTAATTATAATAATCTGAAATATTTTATAATAATAAAGCAGCTAAATTAAAAATAAATCCGGTAATCTAATTTTTTTTTAGTTTTAATTTTAAAATTATTTATAAGCTAGAATTTTAAGCAATTAAACCAAATATATTAAATAGGGTTTTAAAAAACCAATTTTATTATACTGGAAATAAAAGGCTATAATATAAATTAAAAATTTTATTTAAAGCTTTGTATAATTTAATAACGGAAAAACTTTATTTGGCCCTAATATTAATTTTAGATTTTAAAAGGGATCTGGAAAATTTATTAACGAAATTATTAAATAAGCTTATAAAATATAAAATATTGCAATATTAATGCTGGTAATTTTAAAAAATAAGAATTTTAGAGCCTGGGTAAAAAAATTATATTTGATTTTTAAAAAATAAATATTTATTTTTTTTACTTTAGAAAGAAGACTTGTATTAAAAGGCTTAGAAAAAATAGACCCGATATAGATATCTTTTAATATATTTAATTTGGTAATTTAAATTGTTTATAAATATTATTTAATAGCTTTAGCCGGGTATTTAGGAAAAATTAAAATCTTAGCCAATATTAACCGGTATTATTAATAACTAAAAATATTAAGAAATATAGCCAAATATATTAAAAAATATAAATTTTATAATAAAATTAAAGCATTTAAATTTTTATTTTTGAAATATTTACAATTTTTATTAATGCTATTTAAGGCCTAATTAAATATATTTATAAATTATATTATTTTTTTGCCTAAATGCAAAAACTACGGGTAAATATATTAATATATAGTAATAATAATTTGCAGGCTAATTAAAATAAAATATTTGATTTTTATAAAGGGCTTAAAAGCTAAAAAATTGGCAAAAGCCTTTTTTTTAGCGAATTTATTATATTTATAATATTTTTAATAATATTATTTTAAATAAAGAAATTTAATTTGTTTTTTAGTTTGGGAAATATTTATTTAAATAATTTAAAATTAATAATTAAATAAAAAGGCTAAATATATATTTCAAATAGTATTTTTAAAGCTTTATATTAATTATATAAAATAATGAAATAAATTGGTTATTTTTGGCAAAATTTGCTTTAAATAACCAAGTTTTTAAAATTATAAAAATTATATTATTTTTTGCAAATTATAAATATTACCCTTAAATAAAAATGGATTTTTTTAGCCCTGCCTTTTAAATATATTAGCTATTTAAAAGAAGGGTTTTTATAAAGCAAATATAATAATAAATTATATATATATATATATATATATATAAGCCTTGATTTAACAATTTATTAATAAATATAAAAAGAATATAAATTAATATTATTTAAAGGCTTTAATATTTAAAAACGTCTAATTAATATTTATTGATATTAAAAAAATAAAAAATAAATTATTCTATATAAAACAAAAATAGGCTAAACCCTAGCTAATAAATAAAATTTACCAAAGGGCATGCAATTTGGAGCTTTTAAAAAATATAATTTGTTTTTTAGTATTTTATATATTTTTCCTTAAGCCAAAGCCAGAATTAAAAGGCTTATCCGGCCAGAAAAAGATTAATAAAATAAAAAGCAAAAATGTTAAAGGCCGGATATTAAAAAAAAAAAAAACATAAAAAAATGGAAAAATGGAAATTTAATAGCATTTTGGATATTTATAATTAGAATTCAAAATTAAATTGAGAATTTATATATTAAATTGAATGGAAAAATTATTGGCCAAGCTAATAGCCAAAAACAAATTTATATAAATATAAAAAATATTTATAAGAATGGTATTAGCAATATTTAAATAAGCCTTATAATATAGCATGATTATAATATAATTAACCGCTATAGCATAGCTAATTAATATAATATAAACTGCTATAATATAAATTCTTAAAAAGAGAGAAAGGCCACAAAAGAAATTCCTGGTATTTAAAGCTATAATAAAGGGGAAAAGAGTTATATAATTTTTATAAATAAAAATACAAATATTTTATAATTAAAAGATTACGAATATTAAAAAATAAAAAATGATTTTTAGCGTTATTTAAAATAAATAGCGATTTAAATTGGGAATATTATTATAATACTAATTTAGCCTTAATTTTAAGTATTTATATATAACCTTATATACCCTTAACGCTATAAAGCTTGGCGGCAGCCTTTATAGCTGCGCGCCAGCGCTGGAGAGCTTTCCTCTCCAGCTTATAACACAAATCTACCCTAACCCCCACCTGCGACCCTTGCCGCGCCGTGATAATTATAAACTATCCGGTTAAATAGTTTTAAATAAATATTAATCTACATTATTTTAATAATTTCCTATACATATTAAGCTATTTTTTTAAATAAAACTTTAGCAGCTTAATATTTAATAGCTATATTTATTATATAAACTACTATTTAATTATCCAGCCAAAGAAAATTAATTGTAATTTTAGCATTAAAATTCAAAAAAAAATTGAAAATTAATTTTGAATTTTTCTAGTTTTTTTTATTGAATTAATAATATAAATAAAAAAATTAATTTTTTTAAAAAATCTTTTTAATAAAAATTTTATTGGCTTTATTTAAAATGGCGGCAAGCCATGGAATACTAATATAGCTATATTTAATATAAAAAATTTTAAATTCAATTTTATTTAAATTGGCTATAATACTATATTTTTGCTTTTGCGAAAAAGAAAAAAAGATTATAGGTAATTCCATTTGCATTTTATAGCGATTTTTAAGTTGCTTTGAATTATAATATTTTACAAATTATTAAATTTAAAATAAAAGCGGTTTATTTTTGCTAAAAGAAAAGAAAGAAATAAAGAAATAAAAGAAAATTAGTCTAAATTAAATAGAAATATTAGCAATTTTTAAAATACTAAAAGCCTTGCTATTTTTAAAGGAAATTAAATAAGCTTTTTTGGCGTTTTTATTAAATTAAATTCCAGGTATAATATTTTAAAAAGCTTTAAATTATAATAAACCAGCTATATAAAAATCGGCAGCTTCGCTATTAGGAAAAGATTTTTGGAATATTTTTAAAATATAATAGCCTTTAATAGTAAAAATCCTTTAAATAAAAACCGATATTTTCTTTTATTTAAAATTAAAAAACAATATATGAACAGCAAATTGTTTATTTAAAATACTTATAGCCAGCTATATATTAATTGGTCCAAATTTTTTTATAAAATAAATATTGCTTTTAAATGGATTTAATTTATAATTAATTTTATAATTATAGAAATTTTAATTTGCAAATTTTTAAATTGCAGATGTTTTAAAAATTAAAATAAAATAATGCGGGGCTGTTTCTAAGATAATAAAGTAATTAAAATCTAAATTAAAATTATAATTAGAAAATTTATTAAAAGGTCGGCCAGGGTTTGGCTCAATAAAAGAATTATTTCTATAAATATTTTGCATTATATAAATAATAAGCTTTAAATTATTAAAAAACTCCTTTTTAAAAATAATATCCAAACTATTATTTATTTTTTTAATATTTATTAAAAAAATATAATATAGTTGCTTAATATCTATTTTGCTGTATTTCCTAGCTATATTTTTTACTTTATTATAATATTTCTGCCTTTTTTTATTTATATATTTGATAAATTAGCATTTTGGATTTTTACAATTTTTGGTTTTTTTTTTTCAAAATTCCATTTATCTTTAAAATTGCTATTTTTAATTTTTTTACTTTGGGATTTAATCTTTTTTTGTTTTTCTTTTGAGATCCATTTTTAGAATTATTTTTATTATTATATTTTGAATTATAGAAATTCCGGTTATTATAAAATTAATCCAAAAACTGATTTAAAAACCAATTGCAAATATTAATATTAATATAAGATTAATTATTAGCAATATTAATTTCTATTTTATTTAAAATAGCGAAATGGATTTGTGCAGCCAATAATTTATATTATAGCTAAAAACAAATCTATAATATATTTAAATTTTAAAATATCTTTATAGGCTTTATACAATTAATTTCTAATAATTTTATTATTCTAATAAATAAAATTAAAAATTAGCTGCAAATTTTGAAATTTCTGAAAAAGCATGTCCAAATACTCAATTTTGGTCCTGTTTAAATTGTTATTAAATAGCTTAAAAAGCTTTAAATTACTTTATATATTTCATCATTTCAGCCTATTGGCTTTAATTTCAAAATTATTTCAAATATATATTGTTATTTTTTAAAAACTATATTTTTTGCGGCTTAAAATCCTATTATAATATTTTGCAGTTTTGTTTTAGCATAGTAGAAAATGCCTTAATATATTTAATTTTTAAAATATTTATTTTATTATACAAATTATAAAATTTGATAAATTTAATATTTAGAGTTTTTATTAATTTATTATTATATTGGTTTTTATTCTAATATCCCTTGCCTATATCCATAATTCTTTTGCTAATTTTAAACTAATTTAAATTTTTATTATAAAATAAATTATTTTTTAAAAAAAGGCGGACTAAATTTTATTAAGCTAGATTTGGCTAAGCTAAATTTTGCTACATTGTATTTTGCTAAGCAAAATTCTGCTAAGCAAAATTTAATTAAATATAAAATAAATTTTGTCAATTATAAAATAAATTTTACTCAATTGGATTTTGCTGGTTTTCAAAATTATATTAAAGCTTATATAATAGAGAATTTTAAAAAACTATATTTAAAAATAATATAAACTATTCTTACTGCTGCTATTTTTAAAATCAATTTCTATTTAGGGCTTTTAAAAAAAGCATTATATTTAAAAAGATTGGCTAATAAAAACATAATATTTCTTAAGACTAAAAAACTGCTAAATACTGCTAATTTTAATATTACCGTTTTTTTGCCGCTTTGCTTAATTTTTAAATAAATTAGCTATTGCTATTAAAACTGCAATTGCAGCTGCAATAAATAATTTATAAAATTTATATTTAAATTTATATTTGGAATTATATTTGGATTCCAAGTTTAATACAGCAGATTTTCCAATTTTGATTTTTTTAATATTTGGATTTTTATAAAAACCTTTAATATTTTTTTTGGCAAATTGGCCATTAGTTAAAGGAAAACGGGCATTACCAAAAAGTTTTTAAAATATTTTAGCAAAAGGGAGATTAGCTATAATGGTTTTATAAATTGCAAAAAAAAGCCTTGCCAATTTATTTTATTTTTAAAGGAACTTTTATTTTTATTTTGAATTTTTTAAAAATTATACTCTTATGGCTTTTAAATTTTTTGAAGTATTTGAATTTAAAAAATTCAAAAAAAGCTATTAATTTAATAATAAATAGCTTTTTTAAAATACCATTAGCAATTTTTTTTAAAATTGGATTATTTTAATTGGCACCAGCTTTGGCAATTTCCAGGTTTATAGAATTCTATTTTAATAGCTAATTTATATTGGCAATATTTGCCAATTAAGAAAAAAATCAATATTTAAATAAATTCTATTTTTTTAAAAACATAATTGCATTTTTTTTTTCGTATAAGCCTTTTTGAATAAATTATTATCCCATTTTTTAAATACTATTTGGAAGCTTTGCTATTTTTTTATTTTTTTAGCTATATTAATTAAAAAGCATAGAATCTTTTTTATATAAATAATAAATTTATTTTATACAAAATAACTGGAATAGGCATTTTCACATTATTTTAATTTTTTAAAAAAATATAATATAATGGCGAAAGCGGCTTTTTAAATGGTATAATAATAATATTTAACTATGCATTAAAAGCGCTTTAGAAAAAGTCATTTAGAAAGAAAAAGAAATCTTAATTTAAATTGCAAAATTAAATAATTTAAATTTGTAAAATACAAATTTAAAACTGCAAATTAATATTCCAGGGAATATTAAAAATAAAAGTAAGGGAATTTATTAAAATATGAAATTTATTGAAAAAAATCGTATTGCGCAAAAATTAAATAAATATAAATTATACTATATTATTAAATTTGAGCTAAGCGGGAGTTTAAAGCTTAAATAAATATTTATTACTGCGCATTTGAATTAAAAAAGGCTGCGTAAAATAAATAATAGCTTAAAAAAGCTATAGCTTTAAAATTGCAAAGTTTTTAAATTTATTAAATAGCTATAATAAATATAATTTTAAGCAAATTTTGAATTTTTAAGCAAAGCTAAAAAAATAAATTTTTAAAAAAGCCTTAAAAAAATCCAGCGCTTGAATTGCAAATTCTTTATTAGCGCAATAATTTATTGCTGCGAAATTGTTTTTTCTTAAAAAAAATCTTGCTTATTTATATTTAAAAAACGCTAATTAATATTAATTTTATTTACAAATAAATAAAAAATAAAATACATAATTGCATATATAATAGCAAGGGTAAATCGGATATTATAGTATATAATTGATTATATTTAGGGAAAAAGAGATTGCTGGCGCGGGCATAGGAATAGCTAAAGCTATTCCCAGTTTTGGCGCTAGCACCCGGAGCCCTTAGCCCTCCGGTGCCGGTGGCCCGTGCGCTAATTGCTGCGGGAATTGATAAAAAGCATTGGCAATGCTTTATTGGATTTTTTATCGTTTAATATAATTAAAAAAAAGATTTTTGGAAAAAAATAATTAAAATAAAGGGTGTATTAATATAGCAATCTTTTTACAAAAGCTATTAAAGCCGATAAATAAATTAATACTTTTTAATACTTTTAGTAATTATAAAGAAATTTTTAGCGATTTTAATTAATTGGTAAAATGCTATAATCTTATTGGCAAGGCAAAGCGGTTTTAAAGAATTTTTTAGCGATTTTAATTAATCTTGCAAATAATTAATATAAATATAGTAATGATAGGGCTTTTTAAAATAAAAATTTTATATCTTCGCATTCAAATTAATTGTAATAATAAATAGCTATTTATTTAAACGCTTGCGCTAATTCGGGCTTATAATTTATTAAAAAAAGCGTTTAATTTAATATAATTTAATATAGAACGCTGGTTATAAAAATAAATAGAATATTGTATTAATTGCTTTTGGTTTTAAATTAAAGGCGTCTCCAAATTGTAAATATTTGATTTATAGGAGACGCTAACCCCGTTCTAGCTAAGCGGAATACCACGTGATCATCTCTATAATAGCCATTGCATTTATTCCTTAATAACTAATCCCGATTTTTTGGATTTGGTTAAGGATTTGGTTAGCAAAAGGAATTTTAATTTTAATTTAAAAATTATTATTTTTAAAAAATCGGTAAAGAAATTCTTTTTTTAAAAAGAAATGCAAGAAAAAATTTTAAAAAAATACAAAAGGGCCAAAAGCAATTTTTGGCAGAAATTTAGGCTTTTATTGCATATAATACTGGTAAAAATATAAAAGAAAATTAATATGGGTTTTAATTTAATATAAATTTTATTTTATAATTAGAGTTTTTTATATAAATTTTATAGTATTAATTATAATCAATAAAAAATAGAAATTCTATTTTTTTAATTTAATAGAAATATAATAATTTAATAAATTTCTATAAAATAATGGCTATTTAGCGGTATTTAAAAAATATATATATATATATAAATATTTAGTATTTTGAAATCGGGTTAATTGAAAAATTGAAAGTTTTATTTGCTTAATTATTTTATTTACTTTAATTTTGAAGCAATAGCGTAAATATAAAACGCAATTAAATAATGAATTTTTATTTAATATAATTGAATTTCAATTATAATTGCTAATTATATTTAATTTTTAAAACCGTATTTAAAATTATAAATAATAATTATTTAATTTAATATTTTGTATAAAATATATAAAAAATAGGCTAAATTTAATTATTTTAAAAACAGAATTTAAAAATATTAAAAATTGTATTATTTATATATAAATATTTACAATTTTATATACAAAAGCCGAATTTTATATTTTTATAATAAAAATTATATTAATTTCAAATAACACAAAATTCGAATAAATTATTTTTTATATTATATAAAAAATCGAATTAAATTATTTTCAATTTTTCAATTTTTTTTTATTTTTTTTGCAAATATTAATTAATGATAATTATTAGAATTTTTTTTTGGAATTTAATATAAAATTGTAAAAATTAGCTAAAATTACAAAAAGCATATCCGTTTAAAGCTTATTTTTAGCCGAATAAAGCTATATACTTCTATTATAAAAATTTCTATTTTTTATAAAGCTATTTTTAAAAATTTCCAAATACTTTTATTTTTATTTTTAACCAATAAATTTAAAAAATATTTCTTTTATATTTAATGGCTGGCATTAATAATATTAAAAAATTCAATTAAAATATAAATAATTTTTAATGTTTTTTAAGAGCACCGCAGCAAAATATATAGCCTTTATTAATATATGGTTTAATTTACATCGTTATTTTGTTTTAAATTAAAACCTAATTTTTAGCTATTATATTAAAAACGTATTTTATAAAAATCCTAGCCATTAATATAAGTATATTTTTTTTACTTGATAAAAACTTTTTACCAGCTTTACGCTTAAATAGCCCTATTATATTATATAATACCACATAAATTAAATTTTTATAAAAAAATAAAAAGCAATTGCCTAATTCAAAAATCGTTTTTAGCTTTATTTTTATATTGGAGTTTTTCCAAGCCTTTCAATTTTTTAAAAATGCTTTAAATAGGCCGGTTAGGAAATCTACCAAATCTTTTAATATATAAACCCTTATTTATTTAATTTTATAAAAAAAATTATATCCTATATAAAAAGGCTTTTGCAATATTATATTTAGCTAATATATTTGCTTAATTATATTATTTAAAAAGCTTTAAATTATTTAAAAATGAATTTTTCAATTTATGATATTAGCGTATTTTTATAATTTATTAATTATTAACCGGTTTTTCTTTTAAGCCAAAAAAAAAGAAAAAATGCGTAAAATAGGCCAAAATATTATTAAAAATAAGGCAAAATTAGCCAATATATTTTTTATATACGCGTAAAAAAATTATATTACAAACTATTAAAAAGTTATTTTAAAAATATATAAAAAACAAAAATAATATTCAATTTATTGCCATTGCGCTATTTAATAGCTTTAAAATTTAAAATTTAAAATTTAAAAAATAAATCGAATTTTCTTTTTTAAAAAGCGTATAAATTTTTTATATTAAATATTGTAATAATTATTTAAAAAAAGATTTTTTAATTTAAAAAAATATTATAGCAAAAGCCAATAAAGCGCAAAATTAGCAAATAGCTTTTTGATTTTCTTTTTAAAAAAATTAAAAAGCTATTATTTAATGATTTTTATATTAATTATTTCAATTGCGAAAATTAAGCGTGATAGCTTTTTGCAATTGATTATAATTTGGTATAATGAGAAATAGTATTTAAATACTTTAAAGCTATTGTGAAATTTGATTTTATACGCAAATTTTGCGCTAATTTAATAATTATAGTTAAAAAAAATTAAATGGCTGGGCAGTAAAATTTCAAAAGTCAATTTTTATATATGCTATTATTTCTATATAGCTTTAGCACCCAATTGGGCTTAAGCCGCCTTGGCCATCTATTTAAATTTAAATAGCATATCTCTTTGAATTCTGGCAGCAAAACTTGTTTAATCCCACACCCTATCAAGTCTTTTGGATTTCGTAACAATATCCTCTCCTTTCTCATCCCCACTCACTCTCTCCCTGGCCCTTACATCCGCCTTCTCCCAATCCCCAGAATCGACAAGTCGGTGTCGAGTTCAGCATTCATCCCACACCTTCCCCATGCAGCCAGCAGGGTCACCGAGGTGACACGTCACATTTTCGCTGCCCAATTCCCAGGATTCGAAGACTCTGTCATACCAAACGAGTCATTCGGCATTGGTCTAGCTCAGCTCCCATGTCCCAGCTACAAGCTGAAATACGAAAGTCATCACTCTCAGTGCACTTTAAGGGAAACGGAAAAAGAAATTCCTGCTGACCTGCACGTGATAGTGAGCCCCACATTTATGGATGGATGAGAAGGGCGAGGGAAGGGCGGGAATGTCAGTTGTCGAGTCGTAGTACGCGTAACGCTGGTATTTGGCTAACTACGTGATGAGCATTTCAGCACAATTACACAGCAAAGAGAGTTAACCACATGACCGGAAGGCAGGTTGAGAATCGACAGAGCCCATCCACAATGTTACCAATCCCTCTCTCCAACTGACAGAAAAACAGGATGACACAAGTCACAACTCAGAAAAACCCGCTACACGCGCGATAACCAGCTCCCTCTACCTTGGACTCGAGTCCCAGGAGTCAGGGCCAGCTATACCTGTACATCCAGGGAGTTTTTAAAACATCGCTCGCTCGCTCGTCCGCCCCCAATTGGTCTCCCTCCGTCTGATTCCCCAATTCGTACTCTCCCTCTCCCTCAGCCCCCAGATTCATCTCAAACCCTACCAAAATCCAGCCACCCACGGTGGCACAAAGTGCGACAAAGTCCACCCGTTGTACCGAATACCTCTCTTCGGCCAAATTGAAAATTCGACAGAAAACAGCCTGTCCCACGGCTATCCGCAGCTCATCCCCAGACACCGTAGGGACCACCAGTTCAATTCATTCAGCTGCTCCAGCATCCCTCCCCCGGCCTACATACATCCCCCAGACCCCACCTCCCCACATTCAATTCACAAAAGATGATCCCCCACGCAAGCCGTTCCTCGCAACCTCCATTAACAGAGACTCTATACGCAAGGATACCCAGGTCAAAAGCTGAATCCCACAGTGGCGGAAGTGGTACAAAAGGGCCCAGACCGGCCCCAGCCCACGCCCTATTCCTATACCTCACACCCCAGTTTCCAAGTTCGCCGGTTATGTTTCAGTCCCTCTCACCACCCCTCTCACTACATACTACGGAAGCTCCCGAAACTTCCTAGCTCACCACTTCAGCACGATTTCAGTCTCTCCTTTCTACCTCCTTCTCGTGTCCATCCATCATCATCTCCTTCGTTAGGATTCGGATTATTCGACCGCTGCCTAGATGAGGTTTTGTCAATCGATCAATAGAAACAGGATTGGAAGTTGTCGGGACTTATGGGACACATTGACAAGTAGTTTCGATCTCAGACTGTACTAGATTAAGCTACCAACGAAACTATTTCCATAAGTACAAACATCCCGCAAACGAACAAATACTGCTTAGCAAATGACCAGGTCTTGCATCTCATACCTTCCATCCTCCAGCCCATTCCAAGCCTCCCCATACGTAATCCCGTGAACATAAATCTGTCCAACAAGCATAAACCTCTGCCCCATGGGTCGCATCAAAATCGGATTGCCACAGCCCTCAAACACAAATATAACATCCCCCCTTTCCGCAAAAGGGTACGTTTCCCCAATCAAGCCCTTCTCGGTACCTAACAACGAGTTCCCTTGTGGGCATAAATCGATCCATTCTAGTCAACGCTTCGTTCTACCCTCTTGATACCAACAGTCTATAAATACCTTTGGCACGAAAGCGTGGTAGCAGGTTTGACGCAGGTGGCAGAAAAATAATTGTTGATACATGTATATAGAATTAAATGCATCCATCTTCTATCAAATCGTAAATATTAGTTGTGGAGTAAGTGGCCTAGTTGGTCCAGTAAGGCCCTAGTATTTCGGTTCCTGGCGGTCACCCCCTCAGTTTTTTTTTGGCGGTTTTTACAGCTCTTGAGTTCGAGGCGCACTTTTTGCGGATAGTTTTTGGGCGATTTCTAGTCGTAGTTCGTTTTTGCTGCAATCGTTTCTAGAGAAAGAATCAGACGTCGTCAGATCTGGGACCGCGGATTGTGTAAATGAAGCAAAAGCTCAACACGACACTTACGATCCATCAAGCCTAAGAGCCCATAAACTTTATCACGCGAGTCGTGGCATCCTTGAAACGACCGAATCTGAGCAGTCGAATAGTGTCTGGCTTCATCCCGTTACTCTGGAGCTGTTGATACTGATACATGTCATGGATCCTATTCCCTTGTAGATAGACGCGGTGAGTCTCGAGATCCAGAAGCGACCATCCGGCATCAGAAATTACCTGGTCGACAATCCTTGACACGGGATCCGGTGTTACCATATTCAGGTAGAACAAAGTGTTGTGTAGATCCTCCCAAGTCGCGATTCGAGATCCGCAAAGCATTGGAGTGGTGCTGTTACCCATGGCCAATCATCTCAATGACGCCTTGTGATATCAAGATCCATTATTCCATTATTCCCATCGTTTCCCATATGTAAGGCTTTGAGCGAGCGAGCCCAGCAAGAGCAAAAGAAACTGTGAACAGACGGTTCCAGACAAACCCAGCAAGGCCCCCTATTATACACTATACACAGAGCAAATGCTCCCAGCCAGCAATATTGACGTTGAAGACGCAGCCTCGCTTGTGATGCTGCTTCAGCTTCCAGCCTCTCCCAGCTCCCTCCGGCAAGTGCCACAAATTCCCCATTTTCGAATGATGATAGCAACCAGATGCAGCATGCTCCCTGCAAAAATATTCAAACAAACCACTCCCGCATGTCCCCACCTGCGCCAATGCAAATATCCTTACGGCAAAACAAGCCCACAATTTCCCGTCGCGCTCAAAAACAACCGAGCCAAACCCCCTGAAGAACTTCCACAAATATTAGTAGCACATCACCCCCGCCATCAAGCTCCCCTGCACCCCGCATCCTCAAGTCCGAGCCATCGTATCACATAACAATACACTCCTTATCATCCCCCTTCTGCAACTTGCGATCCTTCGCTTTGCCCACCTCCATGGGGGTGCCACCAAGCACCTCTTCCTGCTTACGACCAGACGCAGCAGCCTCGATCATTTTCAATCTACGCGCAGCGCGCTCGTCGCCGGCTTCTGCTGCTTGCACATACCAGCGATTTGCGGCTAGGTTGTCGGGGTTGCAGCCGATGCCCATCTCAGAGAAATAGGCGACGGCGTAGAGGGCTTTTGCTGGTGGGTTGTCTGATTTGCAAAGTCAGTACGTTTTTCGGACACAAAGTACTAGACCCCTTTCCACTCCCCTTTCCGAACCTTTCTCAACCAAGAGAATTTCAGGGGAAGAGAGATAGGGGAACAGCAAACAAGAGAGGACAGCAAAACAGGGAAAGTGTAAAAACATACCACAAGTAGCAGCCTTGACAGCCCACTCATAAGCCTCGTCCTCATCCCTCTCCAAAACTGGCCTCGCTCCCACCATATACCAAGCACAAAGCCCATACATGGCCATCCCATGTCCTCTCTGCGCCGCCCCCGTGTAAAAATGCACACTCAGCGCCGCATCCTTCGGACACCCCAGTCTGCCCAACTCATAAGCTTCTCCCAACCGAAAACTTGCTTCCACATTTCCCAACTCCGCCGCTTTCGTAAACAGCTGCACAGCATAAATCTCATCCTTAAAGACATCTTTGGAATCGCCTTCTTCGTACAGCAAACCTAAAATGTAGGGTGCCGAACTGTGCATTTCGTCGGCGGCTTCGGTCGCCCGGTTGAGCCACTTGATGCCGGTTTTGTAGCGATTTCCTAGCCCGAGCTCGCCGTACAAGCAAGCTTTTCCGAGACGTGTCATGCTACCAGGGTGGTTTCGCGCGGCGCTGATTTCGTAGTACTGTACTGCTTTGCTGGGATCGGCGCGTGTGCCCCAGCCGAATTCATAGCTTAGGCCAGCGCGGTATCCAGACTCTGCATGGCCGTGTTTGGCCGCTGCTACAAACTGTCCCAAGGCCGCGTGGTTGTCTGGCTTTTTGTTGTCTGTGAACATCCCACTTGCGAAGCCATCGCCGAGGTAGTATTGTGCGAAGGGGTATGAGCTACTGGCTAGGTGTTGTAAGATTGAGCGAGCTTCTTTGAGCAGGACGTGGCTTGAGGTGGTGCCTCCTTCTTCTTGCACAAAGGGGGAGGCGCTGCGGCGGTTGGATTTGTTAGTGTTCTTTCCGATTGAGCCGCTCAGCGGAGAGGTTTGACCTTCGCGCAAAGCAGCTTCTTGGGCTGCGCCGACGAGGACGAGTGCGAATGCGTATTGCGTGTCGGGGGTTGCTTTGGTCAGGTTTTTGGCGTAGGCTTGTAGGACTTGTGGTTTGGAAAGTAAGGAGGCATTGGTGCCGATGACGCCACGGAGTTCGGAGTTATCGAGGGCAACAGTTTGAGGTGGGGGTTGGGGATATGCTGTTCCCCGAAGAAAGTCTGGGGAGCGCAGCGCAGCGCTGGGAGAAGGGGCGCGCGAGGGATCGGAGGAACGGGAGGAGGTGGGACGTGGCTGCTGGGGGGTTTTGCGACCGTTGGACGATAGGTGTGTGCCGGGACCGATGGAATGGCGGTTCAGGTCGGCGCTGTAGTAGCTGAGGCGGTTGTAGGATTTTAGGGCTTCCATCTTCTCTTTTCGCTCAACTTCGGCGTGGTAGTATTGCAACGCGGGAGCAGGCTCTTCTTGGATAGCGACCTCTTCGTATTTTTGGTTCTCTTGGTCGGAGTTGGCGTTGAGTGTTCGAAGTGCTTCGGCCTTGTTTGCGCTGGTCGAACTGAAAGCTACGCTGTTTCTCTGACCTGAAGATGCTTGCATCCAGTCTCTTGGGGCACGTTCGTGCAATGGCACCCGCTCTTGGGTTGATGAGCTATCACGGGCCCACGATCGGTTACGAGTTGGTGTTGCATGGATAGGGGACCCATTGGACGAAGCACTTCCAGTAGGACTGTTCCTGCCGAATCTTGAACCAGGACTGCCTCTCCTTGAAATAGCAGAGAGCCTCTTGCGAACGCTCTGTTTGCGCTCCAGTCGCTCTGGTGTAGACATATGGGCGCCCATTATTTCCTCATATGTGAGATCGCTTTGTATGAGTTCAGCAGAACTAGCACTGGGATGCAAATCGTGGGGTTGGAAGTTGATCTTGACGGGGCTCAAATGAGGTGATTGTATGCGCCCCTCTCGGGGGGGAACCGAAATGTTGGGAGGAAGAGACTTGCGTCCTAACGCATCTTCTTCTAATTCGGCAGTACTTGAATAGTGGTATGGACGTGAATTGCGTGAGGGGGACGGTGAATTGCGAGAGTAAAGCCCCGGTGAATTGCGAGAGTAAAGCCCAGGTGAATTGCGCGAGGAGAACCCAGGCGTGCGGTAGACTGCCTCGGGGGAGGAGTGGGAGCTGGTGGAAGCCATGTTGAAGTCTTTTCCCTTCACCCGGTATTTCAGACACCACGCGGGCTCTATTCGCTCCTCGCCGCTTTCCAGCTGAATAGATCTGAGGATCCCGATCGATTGGTAGTAGTTTTTGCCGATTTCCCGGGACGTCTATGTGCAGTAGTCGTCGGCGAAAGATCTTTAGATTGGGTGGGTCCGAGACTGGGGCGTAGGGAAAGTCGCAATCAACGACGAAGCTGTGGAACGACGAGTTGCTTTTTGACAGATGCGTCTTCTAACTATCTAGGAATCCAGAGAGCTCCAAGGAGTCTAACTAGAATTGTAAGCGTTAGCAACAGTGCAAAAGTATAAAAGTGATCATGAATCATGCGTCACCTGGTGGATCAGGGCCTTACTGAAAAGGGACCTTGGCTTCCAGTGTTGACGACTTACGTGTTCCCCAAAAGAAAGAGCTGCGCGGTGTTTTTGTGACGGAGTGAAAGTCGGATGTTGCAAAAAACTAGGTACCGAGGGAGTTTCGGTGACGGGGGGACGCAGCGTCCCGAATGCTTTATTAGGCAGCTCGTACCTGAACAAATTCAGCAAGCCTGCAGAAAGAAGCGCCTCTTGCAGCAGTGACGAAATGTCGCAGATTTGTTGTGTGATTGTGCAGCACTCTTGATGAGCGACAGTGGTGTTGAAGATCCTCAAAATCGATCCGATGGAGAAATTCCAGTCCCAGGAGAAAGATTCCCACGTGGTGAGTCCCGTATCCGATAGCTTGGACCTCTCGATACCTAGGTAGCGACAGGAAATTGGAATACCACCAGCCGCTTAGACTCGTAACAAGCGTCCCAGCTCAAAATGAAGCGTGGCTTGGGGTTTTGTCATTGAAAGTCTGGTATCTCGTGTTATTTCATCGGCCACGCTTAGCCTCCCAGAAGACAGCAACTTCAATGCGGGGCTGGCGCGGGAAAATCGCTGTCTGGGCGCCCAAAGCCAAATAAAAGTGGGAAAGCGATTCTCGAATTTTCTGGAGACAGGAAGTTGGGACAGCAACAGTGATAGCGGAAGCGGTGATATTGCATAAGGGTACAAGATCTCTGGGATTCAAGTACTCCCGCTCTCGAGATCCTGCAGCTGACGTTCCGCTGGGACTTCATGGCGTAGGGGCCGGAACATTGAAGCTCTGGCGACGGATGGACAGGGGTAAGACTCGCGCCGCTCTGTCGATCTGGCTCTTCTTGTTAGCAGCCGCAGTGGTGGCAGGCTTCATTCAGGGGTTGGCGCTGTTCTGGGCACCAGTGGTTGGTCTAAATAAAGCTGTCACACTCCGTCGTGGGGGAGGCTGGACTGAAACCATATGCTCCGTCAAGCCGAACAAGTGGTTCTTATCGAATCAGTAAATCGGCTGATTTCCGAGGAGATATTTCAAAATCCAAGGCTATACGTGAAATAGCCCCAAATAGGGCTGGTACACTTGTACTTTTTCTGTAACATTGAGGTTACTTCGGTGATTGTGAGGAAAAGCCGGTCTGCTGACCAGCATACCAGTCTTGTCGTAGAGCATTTGCGGCCTTCCTTTCTCGGCCTCGAATCCCAGACATGCCAGAATCAAGTTGACGAATCATCAAGGCTGCGAGAACCTTCTTTTCCGAGTCAAGACACCATTTTGGCTGTCAAGTATCTAGATCGTGATTTTAGTCGATTTAGACTGTTCACAGGAAACTCTGATCGGAGCCAACCTCGCTCCCGTGGGTTTTTGACATATTTGACACCTTTCAAGCGTCAACATAAACTTGAAGGAGCCCCCAAATCCAACTTGCCTGCCACCTTACATGTATTATGTTTCCCAAAAAATTAAAAAACCCAATTACCTCATCGGCGGCATCTGTCAACACAGGCCCTCGGACTTCATATGCCATCCGATCCTGCACGGGTTTCGTATTTGAGTAGGAGAGCCGCCACACAGCGTCTCAGGTGTGGGTCCTCGTCTTCGGATATATGGGTTACACATGCTCGGCGACGACTAGTACTGCTTCAATCCTCAATGACCACCATCCCAATTCTCCAAACTCCGAACTTGTGGATTACCAGAAGCCTCCCAGCTGAGACTTGACACATGCACTTCCAAGTCAGAGCAGAAGCTTTGCTGAACGTTTTGAGAAACCCGTCAGGGGAGAACACTGAAGACTGGCCTCGTCGTGCTGAAATCCCCCATTCGTCTCACAAAACACGCTTCCATTTCGTTTGAACGCCCGAATTCACCTTAAGATTTGAGAAATTGCTCGCAGCCTCGAGCAAATTCTTCTCCCTCTCAACATAGAATCAGCAAAATCCCAAGCTCACAATCCTCAAAACCACTCTGTCACCAGCTATCCATTTTCACGTCCACCGCCAAGGTACACAATCATACCTGCATACACCGATTCCCCAACCTTTAAAAGTCACCTCCCAATGAACTTGATATCAAACCCTTGGATCCCCGCCCACAGTCGGATGATCTCCCGTCTCCCCCTGATCAGGCGGCTAGTTTTGGCGCTCTGGATAAACATCAACCCCGATAGGCTCAAGCGGAGCATGGCATGATGATGCCTCGGCACCTGTGAACGGGCAAGGATTGAAGTTCTTAACGCGTTTGGATAGTGGTAAAGCTTCGGCGGCGCGTGTGATTTTGTCGGCGTGGCTGTCTGGGTGGTCGACTTCGCGCAAGTTGATAGCAGGGGCGCCACGACCATTGAGTTGATTGCGGGGTATTGGACCGGCCATTGCTGTGCCTGCGAAGAGGGCAGCGAGGGGAGGAGGTATGCCGAAGAGAGAATCATGACTTTGACTTGATTGAGGTGATATGAGATGGAGATTTAGGTGCTGATTAAAGACTCGAGGACTGAAAAGGGAATATTCTCCCGGCCGCATACATGGTATATCAGCTCCTGAGTACCAAGCTCAGGGTCATAATTACATAAGAAAATACAAAGTCAAGACTTTTGGACTCTAAAAGCCTTTCTATGCACCGCCAAAGCCGGCAGCGAAGACTTTTAAAAACTCAAACCTACCGTCTCCTCCACTGAGGTTTGTATATTCTGTATCTCTCAGATCATCAAGCTCTCGCGGCTGCTCGGCATGATGTGCCGCCATCAATGCCTAGCAAGGAGCGCCCAATAGTCCAGCCTCTCTCTCCCAGGGACCCAGCGGTCACGATGTTTTGCAGGGAAGCCTCTGCTACTTCCAACTACTCGTATCATCCCCATCGATGCTTGAAACATCCCAGACGAAGTGGTGTGAGCCAGTCAAACACAGTACGTGACACCTTCGGCGCTTTTCCAGAGGTTAGAACAGCCATCGGGGTCATCGAATCTGTACGTACAGAGGGATGGATGTACGTTTGACTGAACATCACAATCAATTATTTGACAGTTGACACATCCATGGTCGTATTTAGAGCAAGCACTGCCACTCTTCGCCGGCGCATCCGAATCCCGGGAAATATGGATCCGGTTTCCAAGCTTCCTGCATAAACGTTAGAACCACGATGCATATTCCAGAATTATGGCAGACGACGTCATTTCACATAGAAGATTGAAGCGCCGTGCGACGGACTTGATGTGCGAGTGGGACGATGTCTCAGGTTGCTTGAGGCTAGGTCCCAATATATGGAGGGAGGTGGCGTTGCGAAGAGCTCCTGAGTCCTGCTCCAGTGACATCTATGATCTGCCTCCCGAGTCCTCGGTGTATATGCATCTGCATTATTGTATGAGCTCGCTGCTGCTTCTTTATGCATCCTGCAATATCTGGTAGCGCCCGTGGGCGATGGTCGGAACATGAGGGGGTGCCATTGGGTTCTGTTTCTGTCGGAACTCGTTTCCCTGTAAAATAGGATTTGCGGTACCCGATCCATAGCTCTAGCTCCATCCACAATTTGGCCATCTTCCATCGGCAAGCATGTCAATTGGCTTGGAGATGCGGATCAATGGCACCAGTTAACAGCGCCACCCCTGTGGCACGGTACGAGCGTTATGTGGCTAGCCCTTTTCCACGGGGCTTGGGCGCTTTCTGGAGCGGCCGCATCTCCAAACTCTCGGACTTGATCGCATCCCCAAGCATCACTGTTGTCCGTTGATTGCTTTGCTGTTTTGCCATCATCGGCATCCACTCGTTTCGACAGCAAGCACTTCGCTCGTTTCGGCCCGCCTCTCACCGCCGCAACATCCTTCCACCATCCCCCGGCTCTCTTGACGTTGCTGAACAATACAAAAGAGCGGAGGCGCCAGCCAAGATATCTCTGCCTTGGATCTTGCGGATCAACAAGGATCTGGAAATAATCCCGACCAAAACACAGGAACTCAGGTCGGTCTGAGATCCGTCAACAGAGCGAGGTGAGATCCTACAACACTGCTGCGCCAAAGACTTCCAGACTTTCCATGCATGTATCCGTGGCCACTGCTTGCCTCTAGCCTCGTCACGTCTCACCAGAACTTTGTTCTCATCCACAATTGCTTCCCAGAAGCTCTCTGCTTAGTCCCTACAAGTAATGCAATTCATGCGCTGTCAAAAGTTCCCTGCTAATTGACTTTTTTTTGCAGAGAGATGCCACCTCCAAGAAGACCGAGCGTCGGTGAATCCCCACGGAGAGAGCACAGAAGTTCATATCAAACCACCCCACGACGTGCGCGACCACAGGATGAGGAGGCTGGCTATTACTATGGAGGGGAAGCGGTAACACCGACAAGGCACCGTCGCCGGAGGTCTTCGAGGACGGCATACAATGAACCACCCTCGCCACAACCATCAAGGGGGAGTGAATCCCTACAACCACTTTCGCCAACAAGACGGCCGCAGAGTCCGGTCATAGAACGAAAGCGAAGTCTCATCAGACCAGAACGAAATCGAATTGATCGAGATCATCCAAATTACCACTACCGCCAACATGCGGCAAACATGGACACACATCCGTCGACCACCGGAAACGACCCGCTGGTTGAAGACATGGCAGAGGCAGATGTGCACGCTACGGAGGCGACTGGCTTGCGAGAGCCAATCGAATCTGACGACTACTCGCTGCGACAAAAGAGAACCAAGCGAGGGCGAGGTGCTGGACCGGAAGACTTGGTGTCGACCGAAAAAGCTGGAGGGGGTCGAAGAACTAGCGGGAAGCTGACTCTCGGGGATGAAAAGAAAGCGAGGATTGAGAAAAGGAGGCGGCAGAAACAAATGGAATACAGACCACCAAGTTTGTGGACTGTATACTGTTCTATCATCACTTTCTGGTGCCCGGATTTCATGCTATCTTGCTTTGGAATGCCCCAAAAGGCGCAAAAGCGAGCATGGCGCGAGAAGATGGGTTTGGTGTCGATTATCACGCTCTGCATGTTGTTCGTCGGATACCTCACCTTCGGTTTCACTGCTACGGTCTGCTCAAGCACCACCACCCGGTTGCAAATCAACAGTGTCGGAGGTGAATACATGATTTTTCATGGAAATGCTTACGATCTGAGCACTTCCAAACATCCCGCAGCTGATGGCATCCCAGCCAACGCCAACGTGCTATGGGATCTACCCGAAAAGTATGGCGGCATGGATGGAAGCTTCATGTTTCAGAATGTGAATGGAAAATGCAAAGGTCTTATTGGACTGGCAGATGGTTCGGACGTCCCTTCATCAGATGACGGTCAGGAGCTGGCATGGTACTTTCCATGCAATGCTTACAACCAGGATGGCTCTTCTGAACCAAACTTTACCACCCCATATTATCTGGGATACGGCTGCCATACGACCGCCAGTGCACGGGATACTTTCTACAGCCTGGAATCAGTAGGCTCTGTCTACTTTACATGGGATGATGTGAAGAACAACTCGAGGAACTTGATGGTATACTCTGGCAACGTCTTGGACCTCGATTTGTTGAACTGGTTCAATACTTCCCAGGTCAGCGTCCCATCACGATGGACTCAACTTGCTACTCGAAACAATAGTGCGAATGCCGCTGTTCATGGAAATGATGTAACGCACATGTTCCAATCGAGCGAAGAAAAGGCGATGGCCGAGTGTTTCAGTCAGATCATCAGGGTCGGCAGTATTGACTCTGAGAGTGTGGGATGCATTGCTTCCAAGGTGGTGCTCTACTGTTCCTTGGCCATCATTCTAGGAGTTGTCCTTGCAAAGTTTTGTTTGGCTCTTTGGTTCCGCTGGGTCTTGAGCAAGACATATGCTGCAGCCAAAACTTCACAGTCGTCGGATCCCAAGAAGCGGAATCGCCAGATTGAGGAATGGAGCGACGATATTTACCGCGCTCCAGTCAGGGTCCCCGGTGACATCGGTAGTACGGTAGCAGGTTCATCTGACAGGATGAGCAAGAGGACCAGTGCATTCTTGCCTGCGACTTCTCGGTTTACTGATCCCTCAGAAAACCGTTTTTCCAGACAGATTCGTCCCGCGCCCATCACTATGGCCAGCCAGCAATCGAGTGCTCCCCTCATAAAGCCACCTGGTATGTACGGGCAGCACAATAACAGCCGCGGAAGCATGATTGGGGGTGGCAGCCAGGACTCACCGTATGGAGAAAGCTTCGAAGATGTGGAGCGTCCAGCGGGTTTCATGCACGAAAACGTGATTCCGCAACCCCCCGCTGAGTGGCAGCCCTTTGGCTATCCCCTCGCCCACGCTCTTTGCCTAGTCACAGCCTATTCCGAGGGTGAACTCGGCATCCGCACTACTCTGGACTCAATCGCCACAACCGACTATCCTAACAGCCACAAAACTATCTTCGTCATCTGTGACGGCCTCATCAAAGGTGCCGGCGAAACCGAAACTACCCCTGACATCGTCCTCGGCATGATGAAAGAATTTGCCATTCCCCCTGACCAAGTGCCCGCCTTCTCCTACGTCGCCGTCGCCAGTGGCTCCAAGCGCCACAACATGGCCAAAGTGTACTCAGGCTTCTACTCCTACGGTGCCAACTCACGAATCCCTGTTGAGCGCCAACAGCGTGTCCCCATGGTCGTAGTCGTCAAATGCGGGACACCCGACGAAGCCAAGACCTCGAAGCCTGGTAACCGCGGCAAGCGCGACAGTCAAATCATCCTGATGTCCTTTTTGCAAAAAGTGATGTTCGACGAGCGTATGACCGAGCTTGAATTTGAGCTCTTCAATGGCATCTGGCGCATCACCGGCATATCCCCAGACTTCTACGAGTGTGTGCTCATGGTTGATGCGGACACGAAAGTGTTTCCAGATTCCTTGACACATATGGTGTCTGCTATGGTCAAAGATCCCGAGATTATGGGATTGTGTGGCGAGACGAAGATTGCAAATAAGAAGGAGAGCTGGGTGACTATGATCCAGGTGTTTGAGTACTTCATCTCACATCACCAAGCAAAGAGTTTCGAGAGTTGTTTCGGAGGTGTGACCTGTCTCCCGGGTTGTTTCTCCATGTACCGCATCAAAGCGCCCAAAGGCGGGCAAAACTACTGGGTGCCCATCCTCGCGAACCCCGACGTCGTTGAACACTACTCTGAGAACGTAGTCGACACTCTTCACAAGAAGAATTTGCTGCTGCTCGGAGAAGACAGATACCTCAGTACTTTGATGCTACGCACGTTTCCGAAAAGGAAACAGGTGTTTGTGCCACAGGCGGTGTGCAAGACGACAGTGCCGGATAAGTTTTCAGTGTTGTTGAGTCAGAGGCGTAGGTGGATCAATTCGACGGTGCATAATTTGATGGAGTTGGTGCTGGTGAGGGATTTGTGTGGTACTTTTTGCTTTAGTATGCAGGCGGTGGTGATGATGGATTTGATTGGGACAGTGGTGCTGCCTGCTGCTATTGCTTTCACGCTTTATGTTGGTATGTATTTCATCCCTTTCCCGAGATGGACAATGTGCTGTGGTGTCCTCGATGCGATGCGCAAGATGCTAATCTGGGAATAGTGATCATCTCCATCGTCGGTCCCACTGTCGAAGTCATCCCTCTCGTCCTGCTCGCGCTCATCCTTGGTCTGCCAGCGGTCCTCATCGTCGTCACGGCACACTCCTGGTCCTACGTCGCCTGGATGTTCATCTACCTCCTCTCTTTGCCAATCTGGAACTTCGTCCTGCCCGTTTATAGTTTCTGGAAGTTTGACGACTTTAGTTGGGGTGATACGCGCAAGACCAGTGCGGAAGCGAGCAAAGGGAAGGTTAAGAAGGGCGGGATTGAGTATGAGGGCGAGTTTGATTCGAGCAAGATTACGATGAGACGCTGGGCGGAGTTTGAGAGTGTGAGGAGGCAGAGGGAACGAGAGGGGGGCTACAGCACGGGCGTTACCCTGTTCAATTAAGCTGTAGCTATTTGGACAAGGGCCGTATGGACAGCATGGTCAGGGAGAGTGGGATGAATAGGGGGTTGGTGCGTATATAATGGGGTGTGGCACCGTATGGAGGAGGGTGGCTAAGTGTGTAATGGATGATGGTTGATGAGGCATTGGCGAGCGAAGCATTGGCATGGATGCATGATATACAGGTGGTCTCTGTTTTGAGGGATTCTTTCAGGGTGGCATAGCAGGCGTTATAGATTTCTGCTGCATTTTGTGTCCATAGTTTGCTGCGTTTTCCAGCATTTTCGAAAGCGGGGCGGAAGCAGTATATCCCTTTGGTCACTTCCACATAATAAAGAGAAGCTCTTTGCCTCGGTATTGAGACTGTCATCTTTCACGGCGTGCTGATGTAGAAATAAAGTCTCATCTCCTAAACGGAGAGAGCTCGCTTTCGTATAGGCACAGACTGTATCGAGTTAGCGCGCTGCGATAAGATAAAGCTTAAGTGGAATCGCGAGTCGCGACAAGCAGAAGAATTTCAACAGAGAAATAGTAGAAAAGCCGACAACGACAGTTGCGCACCAATCTTCCTACGCCAATGCCACTTCCGCGACACCGAACATCCCATTACCATCCAAATCGTCGTCCATGATGGCTTCTTTGCCCTCAGCTCTCACGGGAGCTCCGATCGAACCGCCTGAAGCCTTCCTTTCCAGAGCCTTGGCCCAGACCACTGTTCAAGATGAAGACGATGGAGAGTGGGAATATGAGTACTCGAATACCGAGACCGAGGTTCGTCTGCGCCCGGCCATATTTCCGACATATTCAGAATCTACATGTACAGCACATTCAGGCACGTCAAAGTCCTTCCGCTAACCTACGATCTGCCAGACATTTTACCTCACTCTCGACCTAACAAATCAAACATCTCGCAGCTCCGTCCGAATTGGCCGAGGAGGTGCTAGCCAGCGATGGATGTATGCCTCTTCTCACCAATACATGCGCCCCGAATTCTCCTCAGTCAGCAAGAGACCCGGCACCGGATCCTACGAGGAACGTAGGAACAACCACCTGGCCAAGACATACGACAACGACCCCAAAGACAATGACGATGACGACGAAGTCCCAGACGAAGACGTAGAAGCCGAAGCCGACAAGGCCGCCGAAGCCGCAACAGGCGAACCAGGCCAAGACAACGACGAAGCCGAATTCGCCGCCTTCCGCGCCCAGCAAGCCGCCGAAGGCAAAGGTCCCAAGCTCAAAATCCACAAGGACAAGTCACAGTCCGAAATCCAGCTTATCGACTTGCATACCAAGGAACCGCTGGTAGCTTGGAATGGCAAGATCTATGATTGTAAATGGGCGGATAATATTGGATCGGAGCTACTGTTTATCAGACACGAAGCGGACTCCGATTTACCCGCCCTGAGAAATCTACCGGGTGATATGGATCTGCTTGCGTCTTCTTCAACGAGGATTGTGGGAACGCCCTTGTCGCTGGAGGCTAGGGCTATGGCGAGACCGAAGCTGAGCGATATTCTCGCGGCGCCGGTTAAGGGCAGGCAGCCTAATAGTTTGCGAGCTACGGCGAGGGATTTTAAGATTTATGTGCCTGATGCGTCGAGTAATTCGAGGAAAGACCAAGGCGAGTTTCTCTCGCGCTTAGCAGCCGTGAAGCATGCTCGTGGCGAAGAGGACAAGATCACGCTTATTGCACAGTCACGAGTAAGGAATACGGGATGGCGATCCGCCGTGGATGTACAGCGTGGTCGCGAGAAGGTTGCACTTAGGAAGGAGTACAGACATCCTGACACGCCTGATGAGAGAAAACATGAGATATTGGAGAGGTTGAAGGAGATGAAAGAGGAGGACGAGGAGAGTCGGTTGAGGATGAAGAGGAAGAAGAGGAAACATGAGAGGGAGGGGGACGTGCAAGAGCCGGAGTATACTGGTTTGCCGTCTACTATTCGTCGCGAGCTAGGCAGGCCAAAGAGGAGACCGAGACTTGCTGCTGGGGGCATGTCAGTGTTTGATCATGTGTTCAGCTCGGATGGTCAGAAAGGACCGCTGTCGGTTCCGACGCCGGAGAAGTGGAGTGATATTGAGGGAGACGAGGATGGGGAGGATGAAGAGGAAGACGACGAGGGATCTGAAGAGGAGGACTCTGAAGAAGATGATGGCGACCAGCGTTCCTCGGATATCGAGGAGAATTCTGAGGACAACTCGGATGAAGCCTCAAGTCCACGGTCTGGAGAGATGATGACAGACGACGATGGAGGCGGATACGATGATGAAGAGGATGAGTCTGAGGTGGATGACGAGGACGAAGATCCTATGATGCTGGATTGAAGTAGATTCAAATCCAGCCTCTGAGGTCCGCCCCGAAGCCTAGGTAGGTATCAATACATCGGTTAAATCCTGCAACTCGGCTGATCTATTTGATATACATGTGCTCCTACAGTCTACTGATTTACTGGCTTTAACGGGCCAAACTTGCAAAAACCCACACCTCTCTTCTGATGGTACTACCATGCTATCCCCCAATTCCTGTCACTGTCGGCAAGACTCCGAGGCTTCCATTACTTGTTTGTTCGCAAAGCAACTGCGAAACCCGGAGGGGTCCGGGCTGCACGGCACGCTGAATGATCTTTGCACTGCCGTGCAACCGCCCCGCTGGAGCCTTGGACAAGCATGTCACCGCATTGGGAAGTTGGCGGGCGATAAGGTGTTGCGGGAGCCTCGATGTGTGGTTCTAGGATACGAGAAGCTTGTGTTTGTTTCTAGGCAGCAGATTGACAGAGTTGCCCTTTTGTGGTTTGGAAGAAGTCTGCCGAATATTCAACTATAACGGCGGTTTTGTTTTCGAGGTGAGGTTGAGAGATCTTATTGGGAATATGTGGGGTCTCGGAGAACATTGATATGATCTGTTGCAGTTACAGTGGGTGGAAAAAAGTCTGAATACAGCCTACAAGTCTCCACTGGATTGCGAATATCCAAATAACCAGGAATATTCCCAGTAACTAGGAATATTCCAGATGCTTTGGAATATCCCAAATAATCTGGGGCATGCCAAGTTATTGGAAATATCCCTGGTTATTTGGGATATTTACGATTATTCGAAACTTGTAGACCGTATTCAGACTTTTTTCCTCCCACTGTACTCCTGTGTGGTTCTTCGACTGACCGACTTTAGATCTCACGCATTTTCCTTTTAACGGTAGTGTCCAATCAGCAGCATGGTATCCAATCCATTGCTCAGATATGATCAAGTTGCCCCCACAAGGAAACACCAACGGAGGTATGAGTACGGGCGGCAAGCCCTTCAGGTGAGCGGCGCAGCACACCGTCTGCCTTACCAACCCTACACAACTACCAGCATATCGGAGACCCTGCCTCTATCCGTCCGTTCGGTGAGCCACAAGCGCCTGGCAAGGCACTGGAAATGATTTTTTGCTACTTATCGCGATTGTTGCTGCCTTGCCAGCCACTAGCTAATAATTTACCATTTCTCTCCGCTTTTCTTCTCTCTGCCTTCCTTCTTCCTTCTTCGCTTCCTTACTCCAGCATTTCCTCCTCTCTTTCTACTCACTCGTTTGGGGGCTGATGACCGACTACCGAGGATTGGATTGAGAAAGGAAAGCAAATCGTCGTCTGTCAGCGCTGGCGGCTTCGCTTCACGATGTTCGCGGCCATGATGCCTGTCGAGGAACAGCGCTCGCTCATTATCGCTGTCGTGTGTCTAGCCCTCGTCCTACTATGCACTATTCCTGCGTTTACGTGGGTTGTGGATCGAGTTAGAGGCAGGAAAGAGGATGGGAGACAGGCGGATGTTGTGTATGAAGATGCTGATGGTGTTGCATCTGCTGAAAGCCAGAAGAAGTACTGGGCTACGAAACTGCATTTATATGCTGCGGGTGTGGTGGCTCTGGCGACTGCGTTTGCTATCACTATGGCTGTTTGGGCGGCGGTATTGGGGGCACCGAGGTATAAGGGAGTGATGCTGTGGGAGCCTTGGGGTGTGCTTGTGGGCTGGGTTAGTGATTATTTTCTTCTTTCTTCTCTGTTGTGTACATGGAAGGAGTTGGGGCTCCGAGAGAGCTGTCCTTTAATTGGGTCTCGAAAGAGGAATTAGCCTCGGGATGTGATCTCGAAATGGATTTGGAGAGCTTCGTTAGCCAAGCCATGGCCCATGTTGCTTTTCATGACTTTCACCTCCTCAGACAGAAACTGACACACTACAGCTTTTCCTGGATCTCCAATCCGCAATCACGATCTTTCAGAAAACTCCACAAAGTCGATACAAATTTACCAAGAACTGTGGAGCGTCAGCTATACTATTGTGTGCTGCCACCACAGCAACATTGCTTGGTCCAGTATCAGTACTTTTCGACGGGACCCATACCGGTGCCAACACAATTATACCCAAAATCTTCGCCTCGACAATCCCTCTTGCTCTACTAGCTTCCTTCCTCTATCTGAGCTTTCCTGAACGACCAGACGTGTACACCCCAGACGGTCGAGTAGTCGAACGGCAGAACACCGTATCATTTCTCAACCAATTCGCCTACATGTGGGCAACACCGCTGTTGCGATATTGTGCATCCAAATCCACTGTAGAAATTGACGAACTACCAGCCCTCCACCACCAAATACGCTCCAAAGATGCCGCTGCCGACTTCACTAGCATAGCGTTGAAAGACGACATCCACCTCGCTGTTCGCATTTTCTGGTTCCACATGCCTGATTTCGCACTACAATGGACTCTCGCCATCTGCGTATCGTTTTTGAACTTCGCGCCGCAATACTCTGTACTACAGCTACTGCGGACGCTGGAACGGCGAGGGAGTGAGGGAGATGCGATTGGGAATGAAGCATGGGTTTGGGTGGCGGCGTTGGGGGTTTCGACCGTAGTCAACGTTTTTACGGAGAGTAGACTTAACTGGATTAATTGGGCAAGGGTGTCGATTCCCATCAGGGCGAAGTTGGCGGCGCAGATCTTCTTGAAGGCCATGAAGAGGAAGGATTGTAAGGAACCGCCACAGAAGGACGAGAAGACCGATTCCTTAGACGACCCCTCACAAAAAGGAATCAAGCCTGCCGAAGACAAGAAAGACGAAGACGGCAAACCGAAGGATAAAGAACAAAAGTCTGATCAAGACACAATCAATCTGATCGCCATAGACACCAGCGAGGTTGCTCAATTTGGTGCCATGACCAATTTTTACATTCTGTTCGTCTTCAAGATCGTCATCGCGACCCTCTTTCTCCTTAACATCCTAGGATGGCAGGCTCTCTTAGCTGGTCTCGCCACAAACATCGTTGTTCTCCCCATCAACACCTGGCTAAGCAAACGCTACGGAAACTGGCAGAAATCGCTAAAGCAAGCACGGGACGATCGCACAAAGGTCCTACGAGAAGCTCTCAGCGGAATCCGACAGATCAAGTTCTCAGCCCTCGAAGTTCAGTGGGAAACAAGAATCAATGAGGTCCGCGACAAGGAGCTCAAGAACCTCTGGGGCTTGTTTTTGACAGACTTGATGATGAGGACTAGTTGGAATGCTGGGCCCGTTGTACTTGCTGCTGCTACGCTGTTTACGTACACGATTATCCACGGGACACTCACGCCTTCTGTTGCTTTTACGTCGATTGGCGTTTTTATGAACTTGGAATCGATCATTGGAATGATTCCGGAACTGATAGCTACGGCGTTGGATGCTAAAATTGCTGTTGATCGGATAGATTCTTTTCTTCGTGCGCCAGAGAAGATTGTCAATACTTCGCCTTCAGACTCGGTATCGTTTCATAATGTCGATGTTGCGTTTCCTTCGGATAACATGACGCCATCGGTTGAACGATTTACTCTCAAAAATATCAACTTGCAGTTTCCGAACAAGGAGCTCAGTGTTATCTCAGGAAAGACTGGCTCGGGCAAGAGTCTTCTGTTGGCAGCAATTCTCGGGGAAGTCGATGTCTTGAAAGGAGAGATCTATGTTCCTCGGTGTCCGCCTTTAGCAGACCGATACGATGCAAAAGCCAATGCAGCAAACTGGATCATCGAAAGCCAGATCTCGTACGTCTCACAGACCCCATGGATCCAGAATACCTCCATCAAGAACAACATCCTTTTCGGACTACCCCTTGACGAATCCCGATACGCGAAAGTCATCAAAGCCTGCGCCCTTACCAAAGACCTAGAAATGTTCCCCGATGGAGACCAAACCGAAGTCGGAGCTCAAGGAATCAGTCTGAGCGGTGGCCAGCGATGGCGTCTAACTCTAGCCCGAGCTATATACTCTCGCGCAGGGATACTCATCATGGATGATCTGTTCTCTGCCCTTGACGCGCACGTGGGCAGGGAAATCTACGAAAATGCTCTTACTGGCGAGCTTTCAGAAGGGCGTACGAGGATTCTGGTAACTCATCATGTGTCGTTGTGTCTCTCGAAAACGAAATATACTGTCCGTCTGCAAAATGGCACGATTGAGTATGCGGGCATGACAGACCAACTTGCTGAAAGAATCGGCCTGGATGAGATGGTCAAGGAGGCTGAAGCTGATCTCGAGACATCGGATGATACAGATTCTTCGAAAACGCCCGTTGATGCCGAGGAGACGGCTAATGGCACCGCACAATCCGATAATGCTGCAAAGAAAGCGGCTGCTGAGACTAGAAAGCCGAAGAAACTGGTCGAGGACGAAACGCGCGAAACTGGGAGCGTGAAACGCAAATACTACGCCCGATATCTAAAGGCCAGTGGTGGCTACAGTATGTGGGTTGGCATATTACTCGTCTACGTGATAGCTCAACTTCTCTACATGGGCCGATCTTGGTGGGTTAAGATCTGGACGCAGAGCTACGCACAGGACGAGCAAGCCAACTACCATGTCTTGCACAGCTACACATATCAGGCCCAGATGATGCATTCCAACTTTGAGAATTCATCCAAGTCCAGCAAAATCCTCAACGGCGTCACAACGACTACCACTGAACACGAGACATTGGGATACTATTTGGGAATTTACGTGCTAGTTTCGGTTGGCTATGTGCTTATTGGCACTTGCAGATATCTTTGGATCTACCTCGCCGCCATCACAGCTGCGAAGAAGACGTTTAGAAACTTGACACATACCGTCATGCGAATGCCGCTGCGATGGATTGATACCGGTAAGCTCTTAAACTCTCCACAATTTCTATACGGGAGGTCTTGCTAACAACATATAATAGTTCCCTTGGGGCGCATTCTCAATCGCTTTACTGCAGATGTCACAGTTATGGACTGGGCTTTGGCAAGGCAGCTGGCACAGTTCTCCGCCATAATACTTGAACTTCTGGGCGTGCTCGTTTCAGGGACTGTCGTCTCACCATGGATTATCGTGCTTGCTGCTATCCTTCTTGGTAAGTCATGATCCGTTTCTTCGCTCCCCTGGTTTCCACCCCTTTCAAGTGCAATGAAATAAGTCTGGATACCCATAAGATCTGTGGGTGGTAATATTCCCGATCCTTGGGATATTTCCAGTCACTTGAGATATCCCCAATTGTATTCAGACCTTTCTCGTCCCACTGTACTTTCCCCCCTTTCCAACGTGGAACCCACGATATCTAGAATTGGACCGGATTTCAAACCTAACAATACATCCCATGCTTACAAAAAACCAAGGCATCTGTCTCAAAATCGGTCAGAGCTATCTCGACGGCGCCCGCCAAGTCAAGCGCCTCGAAAGCGTCTGCAAATCACCCATCTTCGAGCACTTCGGCAGCTCGCTCAAAGGTCTCTCCACAATCCGGGCCTCAGACCAAACATCCACATTCCTCGACAGCATGTTCGCACTCATCGACAAGCACACAGTAGCCTGGTGGCACAACTGGCTCTTCAACCGCTGGCTCGGCTTCCGCCTCGCCTTCTTCGGCTCGCTATTTTCCACCGCCGTTGCTGCGATGGTTGTGACCATCAAAGGTGTGGATGCGAGCTTGGCGGGCTTCGCGTTGGCGTTTAGTTTGGATTATGGCGTGGCTTGTGTGGTGAGTATTAGGCTGTATGCGCAGACGCAGTTGAGCATGAATGCGACGGAGAGAGTGGTAGAGTATACGGATTTGGAGACTGAGAGGCAGGATGGGAAGGAGGTGAGGGCGAGTTGGCCGGAAGAGGGGAGGATTGAAGTGAAAGATCTTGTTGCAGGCTATGCGGATGATTTGCCTGCCATTCTCAAAGGGTTGACTTTTAGTGTCGAGAAGTGTCAGCGTGTCGGTGTCGTTGGCCGTACTGGAGCAGGTGAGTTTCTTTCCTCTTCTTTTCCCCACCCATCAGCTCTTGAATTATCATTAAATCCATTTGTGGGCATGTCGCTGACCAGTAAAAGGGAAATCGACACTGTCCCTAACCCTCTTCCGCTTCCTTGAAGCCCGTAGTGGCAGCATCGTTATTGATGGAGTCGACATCTCCACCATCAAGCTATCCGACCTCCGCACCCGCCTCGCCATCATTCCCCAAGACCCTGTTCTCTTCTCTGGCACCATCCGCTCCAACCTAGATCCCTTTTCACGCTTCGACGACGCCATGCTCCTCAAAGCGCTCAAGAGCGTACATCTGATTCCCTCACATTGCTCCACCGACACCCCTTCCGAGCCCCTATCTTCTGCCGCCACAATCGTCGAGCCAGCTTCATCACCCGATGTCGTTGAGCCTGCCGCACAAGCAGCCATTGAAAACAACCAAGCACTACAAGTCCCAGCCGCCTCTACCCCAGAATCCGCAAACGAAAACGCAAACACCAACATCTTCCTGTCTCTAGATTCACCCATCTCGGACGGCGGCTCCAACCTCTCGCAAGGCCAGCGACAACTCCTCTGCCTAGCGCGTTCCATCATCCTGCGTCCCAAAATCATGATTTTAGACGAAGCTACTAGCGCCGTAGATATGGCTACCGATCGATTGATTCAGCAAACCATTCGCGAAGAGTTTAGAGATACGACGCTGCTGGTGGTGGCGCATAGATTGAGTACGGTGGCGGATTTTGATAGGATTTTGGTCATGAGTGATGGCAGGGCGGTGGAGTTCGGGACGCCGAGAGAACTGTATTTTGGGGAGAACGGGCAGGAAGGAGGGGTATTTAGGGGAATGGTGGAAAGTTCGGGGGAGAGGGAGGCGGTTGTGGGGTTGATGGGTGGTGAGCAGGGGGAGTAGATGGGGGACTAGGGTGGAGATTATGAGGTTCTGGGCGTGGAAAAGTTTGCGAGGTTTGATTTTGCAGAAAATGTGTCGGGGGCTGGATTAGCCATTTACAACAGTTTGGGGGATAGACATGGTATTTGGCCTTTTGCTATTTTGCCGTTGTCTTGACCTCTTGCATTCCAGTCTGCGAGAGGATGTGAAGTTGAGGGGAAGAGGCAAGAAGGGTGGGGGGGGTCGGGGGGGGTTTATACTCGCACTATAATGTATGAGACGCTGTGATTCCAAGATGAAGCGGTCGGCGGTCTCCCCTTCTCTTCTTTTCCTACCTAAGTTCTTACCCCCCTACTTTATCCAAGATTCTATTCCTTGCACTCACTGTCTTTTCGCTCTTCGGGTTCCTCACTTCGCAATATTCCCAACATTATCCCTCCCTTTCATTTGGCCTTCTGCACACCCCAGTCGTGAACTAACAAATTTCGCCTATGGCCAAACAGTTGAGGCCAGCCACGGTTCCAGCTAAACTTTCCCGGCGCTTCTCGTAGCCCAGGCTGACATCTTCGTCGAGGACTCCCACGGCTGCGGGAATTACATATTCGGGTACTAGGAATACCGGATTTGAAGTAATCGAGAGCACTAGTGACCTAGCCAGTGACAGAGTGTAATGCAAGGATTGTCTAGGTAGGTAGCTATAAATGTTTGGAGGAAGCGCCAACCGGGCTAGGTAAAGGAAGCGGCGATGGTGTGAGTAAGATGGAGATGTGATGGTTTGCGAGAAGCAACCAATCGTATTCAATACTCCTGTCAACTTGTAGCTTAATCGATATCTAAGTGTTTGAAAACCGAGCCTGCCGCGTGGGCTCGACTATAAAAAAAATGCAGTGTCGTTTTGACCCTGTAAGTCGTCTCTCGAAGACACAGGCGCTTCATATACGACAAAAACCAATCTCAAGCAACTCTCCTTCCTCGCAGACCCGTGCCTCGGCGTGCAAGAAAACCACAACCCCCTTTTCACACCCGGGCGACCGATTCCCCTCGTCAAGAAATCCGCAGACACTCGACGTGCAACAGAACCCCAAGTGTCTTTCGCATCTCCAGCCGCCGTACGGGCAGCTCAAAACAGCGCCTTAGGTCCTCGCCAAAAGCCTTTTGCTAGTCTCCCCGTCTGCTCAGCTGCCCGAACGACTCCATGACCTCTTCACCACTAGCATGGTCTCAGTCCGGCGCTACTCTTCACCAACTTTCCAAGGCGCCGCTTTTCTCAAGACCTAACCAATAACGAAGCGAACAGAAGACAGTTTCACCAGAGGCTTCAATCGTTTTCTCTCGACCCGGTCACTCGCTTGCCAAATCTCGCCTTGGCATCTTTGTAATTCTCGAAAAGGCCTTTCTGCAAGCAGCATACATTTTTCTTGGATCTGGGCGATGCTTTTCTCAGAAAGATACAAAGCGAGCATAGGAAGATGGCGAGGAGCATTGTCCCCAAAACTTGAAATAGTTTCCACATGTGGTACTCGGAATCGTTTTTTAGCAACTTAGATTTGTTCTCAGTACCATCATGAGTTTTCGAAGTGACTGAAACCATCTCTAGTAATCTCAATCATCCCCATCACCTCACATCCTTCTCTCCTCAACCCCACAACCACTCATCTAGCAATAAAATCACCTCCTAAATCTCCAAGTACCCGCCGCTGCCATTAGCCATCTCCGTTTCTACCCACCTGACCTAGTCTTACAACTTGTATACGTCAGGTTCTCACTTTCCCCTCCCCTTTTGTCTACTTTTTTTTGTTGGGGATTCCCCAAGGTTGTTGGGGGAAGACCTAGCCGTCATCGGAGACACAGTCAAGACACACCACAACGTCTGACGTTTGTGCCCAACTTTCAGACGCCGTACTCTCGTTACATCATTTCCTCGGGACTCGATGTTGTGCTCAGCGCGGAGAGAATACCTATCCAGATCTGTTGTGTCAGAGCGATGCCGAAGCGCAAGGCGCTTACGGCTTGCGTCTTGAGGGGTTGAGATCAGCTGGTACAGAGCGAGCCTGGTTTACCTTTTGTAAGACGTTGGAGATGTCACTGGATGACTTGCAGCCGTTTCAGCGGCTTGACTAGCCTGTCAGTCAATTAATTGGGTGTGTGGATTTTGAATAATTTGAAATAGATCCATGCGACTGGATAGCCCAAGAGTCAACGGTAACGACGGGTTACCCCAACCAGGGAATAACCAGGAAATAATTCCTGCATGCCACTGTTTCACTGTTTCACTGTCACAGTCTGTGTACGCGTATACATATGTATATGCAGATATCTATGCCGAATGTGCATCGACGTACAAGATATTGCTGAGATTCCAAGAACCCAGGAATCTAGAACCGAGGGGGGTAGACGTTTGAAAGGCGCCAATGGGAAAGCCACCCGCGAGCATATGCGCCTGCCTTTACCTTGCTCGCCTACCTTACCTGCCATTGCCTTGGTCGCCTACCTGACATGCAGCACCTCTTGCCCTGTGCTTCTGCAGCCTACTCCTCACCCGCTGCTCATCACCATCATCTGCCCATGCTCTCTCCTGGTCATCCATCACACACCACCCTGGGAACCCGGGAGGACTTTGGGAAGGTGGTGTATACTCCGCCTGCACTATTGCCTCCCTAAAACAGGGAATATGCAGATGTGTGGAGGATGCTGAGGCAGATGATAGGAAGGCGGCAGATATCACCCATGAAGCATGAGGTATGAGCAAAGGCAGATAGGGTCGTTGCACGACGGCCAATGCAGCGGCAAGATGGATGGCAAGATGGCGAGAGGCAGATCAGCAGCAGCTGCAAATCAGAACATCTAGCATATGTACATTACAGTAGTTCCCGCTGTGCATGTTCTGATGTGCGGGCTGTGCTTTGCGCAGCCGGTCGGATTACTTGCGTATCGGCCGGCTTTGGTGTGGCGGAAGCAGGTGAATTCGGGGAAGGAGTAGCCGGTGTGGCATGACATCTTTCGGTGGCCTTGCCGAATGTGCGTGTTTGGGATTATGTGGGATGGGTGCTTGGCATTTGGTGATACTCTGAGAGACAGTGGAAAATTGAAAGAGATCGTGATGTATGGATACTTGGAGGAGTGGAATGTGATAGTGTGATAGTGATTGAAGAGGAGAGTGGGAGTTCACATGATCGGTTTTGAGTGGAGAAGAGGTGGAGAAATTGATCATATGTATGTACATGTACTTCTGGACAGATCTGGGACTATTGACAATGACAGAAGGAGATCGGAGCTTTTAGTTTGGCCTTTGATCGACTTACCGGCGTGCGAAAATCAATGCTTCCGATAATCTTCTTGATCTCTCGATGATCTGAGCGGAGACGGTGAAGAGGGAGCTTAGAGAGACTAGGGATTTCGATAAGTAGCCGCTGATAGCGAGGATCTCCAACATATGCGTAGATCATCCTATTAGATTGTGGAGAAGGGAAGGCGCCGTTAGCAGATCATCTAAATTAGAGGCAAATGCATTGGAATTGTGGAGATATCAATCAACAGATGAGGGGCAATCTGTCAGTCAGTCATCTGTTCGAATTCCGCTCGCAATGGATTTGGAATTCCATGCCCTGACTGCTATGTTGCCTTTCGAGTAGGTACATGATCCAGGGATTCAGGATTGAGCGAAGGTCCCTGTGTGGGAGGGGAGTCGTCTGGCGTCGGCGGCTGAGCAGGGGTCGTTGTGATCACGAGGTGCATTGCCGGTGATAGTGGGGTGCGTGAACGAGTTGGCTTATCGCGTGCTAGACGATGTGATTGGCGCCAAGGGGAGGACGAGGAGACCTCCAGCCACACTTTGAGGGGATTTCTCTGCAGTCAAGAGGGGCGCCGTTCAAACATGTTTGGACCAAGGCCAGAATGGGCAATTGGCTTGCAGAGGGCTGTGGATAGCCGGATGCGGTCGTCGTGACTTCGTATTCTGAGATGTTGATAGCTGGGATGATGAGATTGAGGCAGCGTGGCTTCGTCGAGGCCTAGACGGCAGGCAGCTGTTAGTAAATCCGTCAGATCGGCAACGGGTATGTACATAGATGTTTCAGCGTCGGGCATTTTGGACATTATTCGCGGGGGGCACATGGGCATTGACGCTGTGCCCGTCTTACCGCGCAATATCGATCTGCCTTCCCGTTACCTGGAGTAAACCATCCGAAAGGAGTAGCGTCCACGGAATCCTCTAGCTCGCGCTTCTCCAGATTCGCGGATGGAACCAAGACTGGAGGTTGATCATCTGGACTATTCTTGACCGGGCCTTCACGGGCGCTAGGAGGTAGCGGATCCGTTGCGGAAAGTTAGGCAGGACGGGAGCTGACTGGTCCCGCTCGGGAGGGGAGACTCGAAGTCAATTGAGTCTTTCGAATATTGGTATTGTGGAGTTGCCCTGCTTTGCCGTCAAAGACTCGAATGATTCATCCGCAGAAGTGGAGACGTGGTGTTTACGTATCCATCCGAGGCGTGCACTGCTAGCCGAAGATATGACAAACTGTGGAATTGACACAAGCCGAGCCGAGGATAGTGCTGCTTGTTTTCGCCAGTAATTCTTCGTACTCGTCCGTCTCCCAAAAGACGATGCCACAATTGAGATGGTGCACGCTCCATCAGATTCTCAGTCTTGGCACGATTTGTTATCGCTATCGCTGGTTTATCGATAGCGGCGATCGTCGTGGCCCCTCACTCTGATGCGCATCATTTTGGGCTTCCCGCCGTTGCTCAACTCCATACTCCGTCGACGCCACACCTGCTGCAAAGTCCCTGCATGCAAGCCGGTTGCTGAGCCCATTCGGCCACTAGGAACTGGGAGCGGGTGTAGCGTGGTCGCAGCAGCGGAGCGGTGGGTGATCGTGGTGACATCGAAAGTGTGGCTCGTGGAGTCGTGGTGGACGTCGAGCTTGGTCAATGTTGGTCAATCCAAGACTGCTCTCCGTTGCTTGTGGTGCTCCCGCGACTTGAGCTTGTCCGACCAGTTCGAGCAAATATGGGTGGTTAGCAGGGTGTCTAGTAACTGGGAATTACTCCAATTAATTGAGATGGCCCGGGGACTCGACAATTCTGCCGGAAACACGAGCCCAAAATAGCCCATATATGAATTGTGACCAGAAAGGAGACTCGAGTAGCACGCCCTCCAGACGACCAGATGAGGTGTAAGCTGTGAAGGCGACACACAGCTAGAAGCCACCCACGTCGCCACTCAATTCAATCAATCTGAAGGTGTCGACTCGCACAGCAAGGCCATGGTCGACTGTCAGGGCGTCCATTGGAAGCGGCATTGAGCATGAACGCCCCAGCACAATTGACCTTGATCGATGTCTCTGCCGTCACATGTTACTGGGCCGGCGACGTCAAAGGGCACCATGACGGGCGACGGAGGACCGGCTCGAGTGGGCACGGGAGGCGCCATCTGAGACCAGCCGGCTTGCTGCGAGAGAAGGTCCTAGCTGTGTGCGTGAAGCTGTCCAGCCATCGCGAACGGCGGATCATGTGCCAGCGCTGGAGAGGGTGTGCAAGCTGTGATTCGGTGAGCAGATGACAAGTTCGCACGACTCAGATGCTGAAGGCCAACCCACCAATCCGACGGCGAGTGGCCAGGGCCAGCCTGATGCGGAAAGGGGGGGAGGCTGAGACGAGGAATATGTCAATTGCATTTGATTGATGGCATTTGAAGTAATTGAGTTGGGCCTCGCTATTTTTGGCGCACTGGTCCGGCGGGAGGGGCATTGAACAATGGCGGCGCGAAGTCTCGATGGACTGAGTTTGAGCTGCAAGCAACAGCTGGCTGCTTATTAGCTGTTATGCCTCGACGGCTGGTCTTGTTGGTTTGTTTCTGTTCGAAAATGACGTGGTCCAAGAGGGAAGGCCGGCAGGCCAGGAAAGCCAGCCTGGACGAGACACGTATGTAGACGCGCTGACGCCCTGCTGCTGTTCAATGGAGCCGGGTATCGTGACTACATACTACCTGGCTGGAAGAAGACCCAGCCTCAAGTCCTCGGAACATCCCTCGTAACATATGCAGTTGTGAGTTGTTGGAGTTTCAGGACGGGATAGTTGTTCGCCGGCCAAGGCCCATGAACTTGCGTGGTCGAATTAAACTTGCCGGCCCCCAAACTTCGTCAATGCTACTATGCCACATGTACCCAGCCTCGTGGCCGAGGTCGAGTGCTGGACGCCCGGAACTATCTCGAATAACTGCGATTCTTGTGGAGAGAGGGATTGGTAATATTCATAATAACTTGAAATTGATCGAGTACTTGAGATAATTCGGGCGGTCCATAGTTACTCAAGCAACTGAATCTAAGTCCTTCGAATGCATTGAAGAATTGAGTCCGCGAGCCACGCAATATCAACCTTTCATTTCGATCCTCGGATTGACTTCAACCGCGGGAGCGAATGCTGGCGAGATTGCATCATTTTTACTTCGTGTGTATCGAAGATCACAGGGAAGTCCAAAGCATCTCTGGCACTCTGTTTCTGGCCACTGTCCAGGTCCCCAGCAAAGAGCATATCCTCCATTTAGGTTGGAGATCCCCGGCAACAGCTGTCGATTGACAGCTCATTGAAGCTGCCCTTGTCAACTCCAGGCATCAGGATCACTCGCGAAGCTGCTGGAACAGAGCAGTAATGAGCAATGCATCCGCCCCTCCAGTCCAAGCCCCAATTGCCAGCGTCATCCGGCTGAGTCTTCGTCATCCCACACGGCTTCGTCGGCCGAGGAGGCAACACGTTGAACAAGATCTGGTCCGAGTTACGCCGCCCATCTCAATTCCCCATCCACTGCGAAAGCCGAGATCTTGTGATACTGGCCTTGGAGTTTGAGAAAATGCTCCGAACCGCGAGGCGGGGAGAGTTTGCGGCCGATTGCTGTCATCTCCAAACTCAAAAGAGGGCTGGCCAAGCATGGACGGAACTCATCAAGCCATGAACCAATCTCGTGCGTTGCGGAGGCCAGCGTTTCCTTCGAGGCTTCCGCAAGCTCTGCCCAACGTACGAGACCGACTCAGAAGACGCAAATGTAACGTCATGCTAGCCCCAGGAGTCGATGTTCATGCCGCGATGCCTGGCCAGTTCACACCAAGATTGTTTCCTTTTCTTTTAGACGAGGGGGGAAAAATACAATTCAGGGCGACGAGAGCCGGGCCAATTGAAAAGGCGACCGAGTAATGCAGTGCGAGTCTTAGTGGAAGGAATCTTCGCCCGAGTTTTTCTTTTCTTCTCTTGACTCTTAGCCTCGAGCTGTGTTTCTTTTGACGAATTAAGGCGTCAGGGGAAGCGGACAACAACAACAACCAACAATTGAGCCCGCTTGTTGGATCTTTCAGCTGTCTCCAACAAATGATATCGACGGCGGTGCGACTCTGCAGACTATTATTCCTCGTGTGATGGGCGTAGCGCGCTCGAGTAGGAAATGGTGGTCATTGTCGATGTCTTACAGGTCGTAAAAGAGGGCAAATAAAGCACGTAACTAGCCTCAGCGCTGCGGCCAAGCATCAATTAGCATTCCGTGAATTCAGGATGGGGGAGCCAAATGCCGATCCGGAGAACCAAGAGTAGAGCTTGAATCTGTCAATCAATTGGAACAAATAATGTCGAGATAAATGTTCAAGTCCATGTGCGGGCGGCAGTGGTCTGGAGTTTGGTCACTTTGGTGGCTCAGACAATCAATGCGCTGGATCTTGGAAAAGAGTCAATGCCTCCGCGCTAACCGAAAGCGGACTAGCATTCTCCCCTTGGTGAGCCGACTCATTCTCGACTGGTTTTTCCAATCCCACAATCCGCATTCAGCATTTTCTGATTGAAAGACGCCGCCACGATCAACCCAGCCAGAACGACAGCAAGTCCATGCTGCTGAGCCCAGCTCTCAAAGCAAGCCGCCAAGCCGTCGCAGCCCATTGGCCAATCCCACCGCCAATCCGCCGTCGCTGGTCCCCCCAATTGGCCTTTCAGCCCCCTTCCAGCACATTCCAGGCGCGTGGGACAAGCTTTGAACAGCAGCATTGAGCGAAAGAGTCTGGCCTGCGAAGCCGCCAGGAAGGGCTGGACTGTTGGTGACAGCACGCTGGCCTCGTCCAATTGGCGCGTCCGCCTCGTTGGCTTCGACACCGACCAGAATTGGATTCAAGTGGCATCTTCACCGTGTCAAGAACCGTGACCGCTGGTCGCCGACGGCTGGGCTATCGGGCGCCCCATGCTTCTCTACCACGGCGGAGTGCAGGCGTTGGCGTCTGCCAGAACTCCAGCACTGCGGAGACGAACGAGGACGGCCACGCAAGCGCTTAGGGCCTGAAGGGTCTCAATTGTTGGTTCGGACTCTCTGACTGCGCCCTGTGAAGTCACAGGGCAAGAATCGCATTATTGGACGAGAGAGGCAAGGCTTCGTTCGCTCCAGACGGATCGCTTGGCTTGCCTCAGCGCGCCCCTCACCCCTCCACTCGACTGGATCATTCTGTGCTGTTGCCTGGGCCCTGCCGCTGCCACCAGATGCCATATTTATCCTCCTCTTCATATATCCTCCTCCCACACCCTGCACTTTATTCCTCTGCCGCACTAACAGGCGCGCTAAGAAAAGTGATAGCCCGATCGGGCCATGCCACAGGCCGTACCGGGCTAGCGCGGGTCGAGAAAGGCAAATGGGTGGTAGTGACTCAGGTCGTCACATCAGTGCTCACTTGACTCTTGGTTCAGTGATGCCTTCTGACTACTCTCTTGCTAGGCACACCAAAACGAGACAGCCACTCCCATGGTCACTAACATATATCACTGTGCTCCAGTGTTCCTCATGCTTTGCTACAAATACATATGCTTACCCGCACCCCGAACTTACACAGCTTTTCCATTCTAGCCTGCTCTTCTGCTCCCAGACTCCACCGTCTAAAGAAATCGACACTCGCCTTGTTCGCTTGCTGCTCCGCTTGCACATACCCCGACACAGCCTTGGCAGCTGGCATTGACGGAAACCGCAACAATCAAACAAAGGAGGATAAAGTTCCCGCCTCAGCTGAATCCTCCACAAGCTGCTCCCCACATCCATTGCACCCAATCCACGGTTGCTGAGAAGACTCTTAACCACGCCGCCCCGCCGTAAGAGTCATCCTCAATCGCTTCGCACCTTCAATCGCCTCCTAACTCCGATATTGCCACCCGGCAGCCGTCCCACGCCGCCATCGAGATGGATGACAAAAGTCACAGTCCTTCGAACCTGCAACCTTCTACTACCTTCGACACTCCTCAGACATCTACCTACCTACCCTCAATTCGATTGATAACCAGCACTCTTCCATCGCCATTGAACTCCCGCCATACAATGCATTACTCTACTCCCTCTCGCACTGCTTCTGGCGGGGCAATGGCTCCGGCCTGGATGGGCAACAAGGGCAACCTAATCTCACCCGAAGAGCCAATCCGGGACAGCTTCAGACGTACCTCGCCCGGCGTTCCAATGCCCTCGAAATCCGGGATGGGCCCTTCAAGGGCTCCAATCTCTCCACCTATCTCACCCGATACGCCATTCATCGACCCTCGCGAGCGATCGAATGGCATCACAGATCCGATTCTGTACCCCAGCCGAGATGCATCGGGATCCCAATCGCCGCCACATCAGCCACTGTTTCGGGAGAATAGCATGGCCGTCGTAGCCTCCCATGTGGCAGCATCCCGAGCCGAATTCGAGCCCCTCGGCGTCGCTCCTCCTCAGACCGAAGAATACCTCGAGGCATTGGAGTTCAAGAGCCGGATGTTCAAGAGCCAAGTCATGGCACCCTACATTTCCAATCCACAGTCATGGCTGTCCCGCGAACGGAATCAGCTCGCCGAGGACCTGATGGAGCGGAGGGGCTTGTCATATACACCAAGGCCACAGTCACGGCCGCAGTCACGGCACATGGCAATTGCACCACGGCCAGTCAAAGCTAATGCTCCGACTGCTGTGCCGCGTGCTGTCGCCAAGGTCAGTCGACCGGCAGCTACTCGCGTTGATACTGCCGGTAAAGTGACCAAGCCAACGAGAGAGAAGAAGCCCCGTAAAGAGCATGGTGAAGGTCAAATCCGCCAATTCACCCAGTCTACCCGGGAAGACAAAGACTTCAACTCGGTACCGGACTACTGCCCGCCAACGTCGACTCTACCGGAGAACCCGAATTGCTTGAAGGTCGAGTGGAAGGGACAGTTGCTATCTATGGAGAACGACTCCCTCCGCGATGTCCTGCCTCCACAAGAGCTTCTCCTGGCTTCTATCCTCCGCCTCGACGGCGCAACCTACCTTACCAGCAAGCGCCGTATGTTCCTCTCCCGTCTCGAGTGTCTCAAGAAGGGCAAGGACTTCCGCAAGACCGATGCCCAGCAAGCATGCAAGATCGACGTCAACAAAGCCAGCAAACTCTGGACTGCATACGAGAAAGTGGGCTGGCTCGATCCCAAGTACATGCTTGGATACCTGAACGACCCTGCTGCAAACAATTTGCCTCAATAATTGATTCGCATTACATACCATCGAGCATTTCGCTTCAACTAGCATTCGTCGACGATATAAAGCTTTAACGATATACATACTACTCACTATACCTCTACGCCTTTTGATTTTCTACGGGCAGCGCCCACGGATATGGTTCGGAATACCACCATGCGGCGTTTACACATCCACCACTGTCGGTTGTCTTTCCAGGATTATGGGAATCATGCATTACGGGATTATGGGATACTGGGGTTAGTTGGATCTGGGTAATCGGCGTTCTGGGAACTGGGATTCTGGGACTCGGAGGATACTCAACGGCCTCTGCATGCGTGCAGTCGGCATTAGATTGATATTTTCTTTTCGGGCTTGCTCTTATCCAGCAGCCACAGCGTGCACATTTCTGGGATGGTTGACTGGTAGCTAGGATTATTGAGAATTGGACTGGGCTGTGACCAAGGTCGCCCGTGAGCATTTACATTGGATTTTATGGTCTTAGTGTATGGGGACTTAATACAGAGACTTCACTCAAGTCAGATGCTTTTGCAAACTTGTTGATATGAATGTCATCTATGATTTTGGATTGGTGAGGCTTTGATATGATGACACTCGTATCATGGAGAATTCCTAGATTCACTTCTTCACTAATCGGATCGCGCCGTATTACTCCATTCTGGTGGATATAGGGTACAAAGAGTTTTGCACGATTCGACAAACACGGCTCGTGTAGCACATCACCCAGGAGTCTTCATTCTAGACGAGTCAGAGGGGGACTAGGAGCACGGAGGTGAAACATTGTGGAAGCCTTTTCTTTCCGGAATCCGGGGAAGCGCAACAACCATTGGTCTCCGAATATCCTCAGATTCTAGTAGATGCAAAGGTTCCCTCCGCCACTCGAAGTCCGGGCTTCTAATCATTCTATTCCGTGCGAATCAGGGAGAAGTTCAAAGCCGCCATAGTGGCACCGTCGGGCACGCAGAGGTATCGTTTGAAAAAGCAAAGAGTGAGAAAAGGTTTGCGGCTTTGCCTCCCCGGCCGTATCAGCGCGTATCTAAATGCAGGTGATCGTGTGTCCTTGAAAGCTAATGGATCACAAACTTCAGGCCGTAGACCCGGTCGGTGGGTTCCAACTGGCTGAGACTTGTGGTCTGTGATCTACTGATGGATGGTATCACTGTCACCGGAATTTCTCCCTAGACCCTGGAGAACGGTTAGGCACGGCTAGCATTAAGGATTTGGTAGACTGGTAGTGGATGGAATCGAGGATGGAGGCTACTGGCGGCAGGCGGCTCGACGGGCTCCTTATCGCAAACCTTGTCGGTGCCGTCGCGGTTTGGGAGACGCGTATGAGAGATCGAAGTACTTTACGCGGAGCCCAGGCCTTTCACATGAAAATGCGAGGGAGGGGTGTTGTGGCTGTGCTGGTGCTGATGCCAAGAAACCAAGGTGGCGCAGGTGCACGTGATGGGTGATGTGCCGAGGTAAGGTTTTGAGTTTCTGAAGCTGAGCTGGCGTCGGAGGTTGGAGCCGCTCGCTGACGATGACTTTTTGGGATCGGATGAGGCTGCACGGGAAGACCGTTGAGCACACGACAGCACAGCGACGACGATTTTCGATTCTTTGACGAAAGAGCTTCGGGGAAAGTACTTGTTTGATTTTATGAGGAGGTAGTCGCTTTGAACAAGGTACTAGGGTGGTTGGAATTGAAGTTTTACGGAACGACGGGAGGAGGCCGGACCAGGGGAAGGGGGAGGTAAGAGGCTGACTCGTTTGGAAACCCGACATTGAGCGAAACGAAGCAACGAAAGACGAGGATTACGGAACTCGAGAATCTTGAGGAACGCGACGACAGCGCGTGTAATTGGGGGAAGGTTGTTTTCATCGCCGCAGACTCGCGCAAACTCATCGTGGATTTATAAGTCGGGGAACCCAGAGCTCGAAGACTTCGCGACTCTGCTGTCACTATTTCGAAGTCGCCACAGCTCACCTCAATCCCATCCTCTCCAACTCAGCGACCAGCTCTACGTAGCTCCCCTTTCGAACCGCGGAAATGGACACCCTCAAATCCGGCGCATCAAGCGCGCGCAAAAAAGCTCAAAATGCAACCACCGCAACCACAACCCAGCTCCAAAAACTCGACCTCCGCCCCTCCTCCCTCCTCAACCAATACTCCACCTTCATAACCACCCATGCCTCCTCCGTCTCCTCCATCGAATCCACTCTCCGCAGTCTAACCTACCTCCTCCCCACGCGCCTCTCCTCCATCTCAACCTCCGCCCAATCCGCCGACCTAGCTTCCGAATCCCTGCATTCCTTCATCCAACTACTTTCTCTCTATCACGACACTTTACTATCCCGCGCCGTAGCAAAACTGCCTGGTATGCCTAGACTTACGATTTACAACCGCTATACGAAATACTGGTATGAGAAAAGCGGGATTTACCGGAAAGCGGCGGTGTTGTTGCAGATGTTGACATATACTGAATTGCTGTGGGAGATGGCGGCGAGGCGGAAAGGGGAAAGGGTTAGGTGGCGCGTGGTAGTGGTTATAGAGGCGCTGAAAGCAGGATGTCGTCTGTTGATGCTTTGGAGTTCAGGAGGACGAATGGTTGTCAGTCCTGGTGTGCCTGAGCGGGTGAATATTCCCGAGCCTGAAAATGAGAACGAGGAAGAAGATGAAGAGGATGAATTGGAGAGATTGGAAGGAGTGGAGGTGGAGAGGTTGAGCAGGGAAAAGGAGAGGGAGAGGGGCGGAGGTGATGCAGATAGCGGTGTAGCGGACCTCGGATCGACGAGTTCGCAGGGTGTAAGGACGCCGCCGAATTATAATGATGCGCTTGATGCTGCTGCTAGAAGGAGAGTGGGCGGGAAAGGGAAGGAGAAGGAATGGAAGGGTGAGAGGACGGGACTGGTGATTCCGCAATTGCCGGATCCGAATCAGATACACAGCTATCTGCTCAGCAAAGTGCTGACAGCCGAAGATGTCAAGCCGGCACCATCACTAATGCACCGTGTGCGCGGCAGCAAACAGCTAGCCGAATATCTGTATATTCTCCGTCCGGTAGTTTATGCGATTGCGTTGGCCAGGGCGAGAGATAAGAAATCTTGGAGTCCGTGGTTGTTGGGTGTGGCGATGGAGCTCGCAGCCTTGCAGTTGCGGAAGGATGCGAAGGTGCGAGGGAGCGGGGCGATGGGGATGCCTTGGGGAACGACGGGGCGTGAGATGAGGGGGAAGGGGTATAGTAGGGAGACGAAATTGGAAATGGAGGAGTGGAGTAGGAGGGTTTGGCAGATGGGGTGGTGGGCGATGAGGGGGGCGTTTTATGATAGGGTTACACAGGGGGTGGTTAAGGGGACCGTGGATAGGCTGCCCAACCTGGTGGGTGGGATTGTGGAGGATTATAAGTGGCTGTGGGATAATTATTACTTTGCTACGGCGACGATGTGAGGGCTGGGGATGGGGATGTGGTTGGAGATGGGCTGGATCGGGTGGAATGGATTTGTGCATGGCGTCTTGGTGTTTTCTGCATGGGTTGAATTGCACAATGCTGATATTCGTGGGGGCATCTTCTCGAGTGGATGGGGAATTTGCTATGTATTTTGTGGGTTTGTCACTCTGTGTGAGATGTTCAGGATCCTTTGAAAGGCAGAGCCTGGGACATTTGAGTCGAGTAGGAATGAATCAAGAGCCGCTTTGGCTGTGTTTTCTCGCACCCTGGGAAGTTCCTGGGAAAGTGCCAGTATTCGCTGGATATGACCTCGCGGCCTGTGAAAGCTGCCGTGGATGTGTTGACGGCTAGGCGAGGTGGTCAAAGACACAATGTTCTTGCCAATCCCAGCTGATGGGGAAAGTAAAAAGCGTCAGTGACAGCAGTGAGTTCAGGGAGCAGTGCCTCTTGAATCTCTGACCGGGATCCTGGTTGAGTGGGAGGATAGGCCCGCGATGCAGCTTTCTCCCTTTCTCTGTCTTGTTTCACACGACCTAGCAAATGATCAGAGGAAACAGAGAGGCAGATCTGCTCAGCTGGTGATAAAGTCAGAAAGTGGAAGAGAGCTCGATGGTTATGCTTTTCGGTTTCGGGACAGGGATATGTTTGATGGTGTGATTGAGTTCGCGGTGACTTGGGAAGTTCCTTGTAGCTTCAGTGAGCTATCTATCACGACTTGCAGTCTCGGGCTGACTTTTAGAAAAGTTTCCTTAACGGGCTGCAGCATGCCGCACTTCAGATTGGACCCCGGGTAACCGTAGTACAGTGGGAAGAAAAAAAGTCTGTATTATTGCATACCCTTCCCCTTTTTCGCAATTATAAGAAGTCAGCTAATTGAGGACTTCGCAAACTACGCCCTCTTTCTTGCCGATCTCTTTCCAAGAAAGTGGGCGATTTTAACTAGTGTATTGAATTTTAATTTGACATACCGCTAGCAGGGTACAATAGCCTGTGCCATGCCTGTTGGATCGCTCGCTAATAGCTTTTTTGGGAAAAGCTCCTCGCTTTTATCCACTGTTCTGGTCTGTGCCACGGTAAAGGGGTATGCAGACTTTCTTCCTGTCACTGCAAGATTTTGAGTTGTGAAACCTTTCGCGTTGTGTTTTTTTGAGTTGTGATGACAAACTTTCTTGAGCTGTGAAGTCTTTTAGTCGCGCAGGTACTGCAGCCGTTTCGTTCAGGTGTGCGGAAATTTCGGAAGGATCGGGGTAGAAACACTCGGTTTGTTCTTTGTAACTTGAGAATGTCAGGTCTGATAGGAGTTGTGCTGCGGCGAACTGTCGAGGTTCTTACCTGTCAAGAGTAAAAGGGGTTTAGATCAGCCCCCGAAGCTTTTCAAGCTATCCATTTGAACTACCAGAGATTGGGTATAAAGCTTCGGATGCTGTCATGAAATTCCAGTGCATCCAGGGAGAAGATATCGTCAGTAAGTGGACCTCGAGATGCAACACGCGAGCGTCGACTGATCTGAGATGCTCTGGTCGTCTCTAGCTTGAGCCTCACCTTGACCTTGCTTGCAGACTGTCCCGGACCACTCAACAAACTCCCTTCCTTTGCCTCCTCTACTTCGTCCACTCTGAATAATAATCACTCTGATTATCTAGAGCCTGAGCCCGATTTATGGCTACCTGCTATCTCGGTTCCCTTGGTCGTTGTCACCACCCTTGACGTCAGACTTCCATGCCACCAGCCAGCCGACACGGTCTTCCTCCCGCTCAATATAAAACACGACCCTCCCACCTTTTGTCCCGCTTTCCCTTCTCCCCTCTTCCTCTCGCACATTCTCCTCTCCACCTTCACCACCCTCCCAAGCTTGCAGCTTCTGTGCCCAGTCTTGCGTTTGCAAGACCGCGATCACAGAGCTAGCTTCACCGATAGCTGGAGCGATCCACTGCCAGCTCCACTCGTCTAACTTGACGCCTGGAACAGCCTCGAGCCGCAGATCGGAGACTTGTCCTCGCAGACAGCTTAGTTCAGCGTCCGTCGTTGTCACTCCCGACAGTTCCACGACCTGGCCTGATCTCGCAAACGCGACCCAAACCGAGTCCAAGCAGTCACGGTGAACCAGCTTCACCACATCTCGCCTCGTCTACGTCTCCACAATATTCGATTGACCGACCAAGACAGCCACGTCCAACGTACAGGTCAGTACTGCATTTCGTTCCAGCTTCACAATTCTTTCTTGCTCAGTCTGTATCTGCGGATTTGCAAGCTGCTTGGAGTGGGGACTCTGATTCACCCCCATTCACCTCCGAACGACCTCTCTAATACGAGAGCCATTGGACTGCCTTCTCTGCTCTCCACACTTCTGTGGCGAATTGATTGTCATTTCTGCTATGCTATCCCTATACGAACGGGGTGAGATTCCCCGAGGCATGCATTTCAAATGATCATTAGCTACTCACGTGCTGTCTCGATCCGCAAGTCCACGATCATTCTCGCATTCGACTTGGTTATTTTCGCATACGGTTTCTTTTAGCACAGTCTGCCATGGCATTTCTTTTCACAACTTTTTCAGCGGAAACCATGTCATTTTTCATTTTCTACCTCTTGCATTCATGGCTTGCTTCTAGGTTGGATGCATCAACACATTGCGAGTCGGAATTGCTAACTTGGTCCTCTCTAGGTTCATCATGGCGAACGAGAAAGAGTCAATCTCCTTCCCGGTGGAAAAGGCTCCAACTCCTGCTGTCAAGTCAGAGCATGGTACACCACAACCTGGTATCACGCAAAATGATGTTCATCACGGTGCGGATGCAAAGAAGGCCATCTCACGAGCGGTCAGGATCAACGAGCTCCGAGTTGAGGCAAGCCACACTTTCGCGACAAGTATCTACAAAACCATACGGGATCATGCTCCACACATAGATGAGTGCAAAGGCTGGATGAATGAGTTGCGTATGTTTGCATAAAGATCCATGTGCCGAGAAATATAGACTGACGATTTTCAGAGCCTATTGTGCAACCCGAGAAGAAGCCAGAGATCAGAGTAGGTCTTTATGGTCAAATGGGTACTGGGAAGTCGGAACTCATCAATGCGCTTATCCACAAGCATCTCCTTTCTTGCAGCGCCTGGCAGGTGTCGACTGCGGTTGTCACAGAGGTTTGCTGGAACGATGAAGCAGACGACTATCGCGCAACCGTCGAGTTCATCACGCCGGAACAATGGCTCAAAGAGCTCCAAGACTTTTGAACGACAACAGCGATGCGGGTAACGTTTATGATGAGAGGGATTTGGACTCCGCAAGCAGGCCCACCTGGCACAAGCTCAGGTCAGTATGTCCCGAACTTGCGATTGCAGAAGCTGTTGAGCTCGACGGGGGCTTGAGCACTGCGGATGCAATCGAGAAGAAGGCCTCGATGCTATCGGAGATGGGCAGTGTGAGGAAGTTCTTGGGCGGAACGAAGACTCTGAAGCACACCTCTCTGAAGCAATTGAGGAATCTGCTCGATCAGTATGTCAGCGCAGCAGGACTTCCAGCAAGTGAAGCGGATGGGGGCGAATGCACCGTGTTCTGGCCCTTCATTTCCCTGGTCAGAGTCAAGATCAGAGCACAGGTTCTGAAAGATGGTGTTATCCTCGTGGACCTTCCAGGATTCGGGGATGTCGATGCTGCTCGTGGAAGTGTCGCTGAGAACTACATGACCAAAGTGGACAAGATCTGGGTCGTCGCGAGCATCACCCGAGGGAAGGATGAAAAGGTGGCTAGGCAGCTTCTGGACCCATCTTTGCAGAGACAGCTCAAGATGGACGGCCGATACAACGATAACTTTGTATCCCTCATCCTGACCAAGACAGACGACATCTCTCCCACGCGAATTATCGATGATGCGCGGAAGAGCAAAGATCCACAATTTCTCGGATACCTGGAACGAAAGTCCGAGTTATCAGCCGCTATCAAAAGCTGCGAGGCGAAAATCAAAAAGGCTACCAAGGACATAGCAGCTTTGAGGAAAGAAATGAAACCTTTGGCTGAGGAGAAGGAGGAGTTGGTTTCGGACGCCCTGATACCTCAAAAGAGAACCGCCAAAGCATCGCGTGAAGACGCCCACGTTTCCAAGAAGCAACGGGGTGCTAAGGGCAAACCTAACCCTACACAATCATCTCAACCTGCCGAAGAAATTTCTATCGGAGCAGGTCTATCTCTAGAAGATCAGTCGAAGCTTCAAGATATCGCAGCTCGTCAAGATCGTCTTATTGCATCGTGGGATGCCTGCAAGGCGACTCGTGAGAAGGCAAAGAAAGAGATGGCAGATTGCAAGAAACTCCTCAAACACGCGGAATTGGTACTCGTCAAACTTGCCATCCATGTGAGAAACAGTTGGGCATCTGAAGGTGCTAGAAGGGACTTCAGAGAGGGATACAGACTATTCGAGGAAAGTCTCCTTGAAGATGACGATGAAGAAGATTGCAAATATAATGTTCTGGAATCAAAAGTCGAAGACCTCAGAGTCTTCACAGTTAGCAGCATAGCTTATATGAAGATGAACCGCCTTCTCGAGCACGATAGCATTAGCACTGCTGGATTTATGAGTCCACAGGACACATGCATTCCGCAGTTACGAAGTTACTGCAAAGAGATCATCTGGACGCAACGAAAGAATGTCGCCGATACCATTCTGGAAAGACTGCAACCGCTGAAATCCGAAATGACTCGCTGGACAGCCAACAAGGGTGCCGCTGAGATGGTTTCGAAAAGTGCCAAAGAAAGTCTCGAGAATCTCCTGGAGAAGAAGATTCAAGGTCTACAAAAGGTATGGGACTTCATTATCCAAAATGATCCTGCTTGTCGGGTTATACATATATGTCTGACTTCTGGCTAACAATCAAAGGACTTTGCTGAGGCATCGGAAGATACCGATAAAAAGTACAGAAACTTAATGCAACTCTTCAATCCGGTGTTTAACAAGTGCATCAACCACGCTGCGAATGCCGAGATCGCGGCCAGATGGCGAGATATTCGGATGAGTGTGTTGACACGCAGAGCCGTTTGCAAACGTAACGGTGCCTTTACAAGCAAATCCACCTCTGTCACTTACGACTGGAACAAGGACCTCACTGAGGCCTTTTTAGCCCCGTGTGTCAGGCTCTGGGACCGCGTCTTCAACAGAGACCTCGTCGAATTAACTCTGGCTCATTTCCGGATACTGCAGAAGGAGCTGAATGATTTTGCAGCCGATTTCAAGAAAGAAGCCCTTCCAATCGATGAGAACTTTGCGAGGGAGATCCCACTCGTTTTGGTGGGCTTTACTGATAGGTGTGAAAATCTTCGAACGGATGTCATCAGTGCCAAGGACAGAGCGATTCGAAAATCAAGGAGTGTTCATCGCATTGTCACGCCCCAAATTGAGAGGGACATGACATTTATCTACCAGAAATGTGCTCGGGAGAAAGGTAGGTTATACTCTCACCTCGATAAGTTAAATTACTAAGAATGAATACAGGCAAAGGTTGCGGGCTTCGGATGGGCGCCCTTCTTGTCGAGTTCATCCCAAAGAAGGGAGTCACCGTTTTCAAAGATGTCAAAGAAGCTTTGCAAGAGAAGATGACTGAAAACGGCAAGATATTTACGGTAGATCTCCAGTTGGTTCACAAGAATACCATCGAGGGAGTTCGAAGCATCATCGTCACAAAGCTCAACCCAGATGGCGAGGGCAAGAAATTCTCCAGGAAGCTCCAGAAGATGAGGGAGAAGCTCTCAGTATTTCTGAGTGCAGCCTTGGGCCGTTTGGAAGCAGAGTGGGTTGAAGCCGATGCAAAGCTCAAGGACGAGGAGGAAGAGCCCGAACCACAGCCTGACGCAGACACCAATGATTCCAACGTGGAATCTGATGATTGCGATGACGCCTCTTCTGAATTGGACGAGACTATGGATGACGCCGAATATTCCAAGGAGTCACAGGATGAGATTGTGGATGACGGCTCGCTCGGAGAAGATTCTAAGGATGGAAAGAACTTGGCCAGACATGAGACTGTGAACACTCCCAAAGTTGATGGTCAGGCCGAGTCGGAGAGAAAGCATGGTGCTGGGAACGATGTTACAAGCCCAGAGGCCGATGATGACAAGGCTCACGTTTCCGGTCATGCCTTTGCGCCTTCACAGCTTCCTGAAACGCCCGGTCAACCCAAAGAACCAGTCGAAGACCACCAGCCAGCTACTGCATTAGCCGCCGCCGCCGAGGATGTTGATGTCGACAAGGAAACCGAGTAATTATTCCTGGAGAACTGAGCGGCGAAGACTTTTCTAGCAAAGTCCTGAGATCGACACATATTCAGGGCTCCAGCACTCTACAGCATCACCACCACACAACAAACCCCAAATTGCAAAACCTCCCCAAGTTTCATCAGCACATCACCCCCGAATTACACAGCAAGACCCCCCGAAAGGTTTTCATCAGCACGTTCACCAAAATACCAAACAGATTGTTTCCTCCCCTACACGATCAGCTCCCATCAGTAGCAGCGCCAAATCGCCCCTCAAAATTGCTTTCGCACTCCTCCGAGCACACATTCACAGCCCTTCTCCTTTCTGCAACAGATATTGACGAAGCCCGGTTTCATTTTCAGCGTCCAGGAAAACAGAAAATAGCAGATGTTCTCTCGGGAAGCTTAGGCTACCTTAGAAAATACACATCTTGCCCCGAACTTGACTTTGCACTGAATATGTGCTTCGCGATCCTCCATCTCTCATAATCTATGCCTCCACAGTTCACTCTAATTTTCCTTATCCGCACGCACGGCTTGAACATCCATAACTCCAGTGGCCTAACTCGCAAGGGCTTCTCAACATTCCTGAGAACAGTTTTGCTATATCAACCCAACCCACCGGTTCTTAGTCACTGAACCCGTTGAATCTAATCTTGGGCTCGAGCTTCCAAGATACGATGATCTGACAAAACTGATGATAGCAGAACGAACTCCTGCTTAGACCGTGACACTGACTTACTTCTGCTACACATCGCGTGGGCCGGGCGGTGAAAGACTCGGGTTTCCGAGAATAACCTCCCGAGGATCAAAAGAGAGCTTTCCTGATAATTCCAAAGAAAAACCCTTTATCGGGCCCGGGAGACTACCTACTTCCCTCTGTCCTATCTGCTCCAGGACGACACATCACAAATCAGCTCTTGTGCATGATGCTATTCGGAACACCGATTCAATCAATTCGCCAAATCTTCTCTTAAAGCACGAACTGCCACTTTGCAAGTATTTTTTTCGACGCATGGAAAGTGCTACTATAAGTACAACACCGAGGGTATTTGTGAGGGTCTCATCGAAGTCCACCGGAAGGCAAGGAGAAAGACACCCAAAGGAAGAAGTGGCATGCGAAACTTGGCCGCAATCCTGCAGAACCACTCTTCCTGCTCAGGCAGCCGTTCCCATGATGGTTTCATTGATCTTCTTTGAGCCCAGGTTCGTCCTTTGCTTCACAAAAAAGATCAGTAGATACGGCACCTTCCTACTCTTGCCCATTTGCCCCGACCCCTTTTTCTTGCCAATAGTAACCGCAATGATATCTGCATTCCTATTAGCCTCTCCCTTCTCCCCCAATATCGTGACCAAAACATGGGAAAAAAACCTACTTTGCCCCTTCTTATATTCCACCGGACTCTTCCCCTTCAACACCGCATCCAAATTCCTCGCCACATGTTTACTCTGCCTCATCGTCGTAACAATCTGACACCTCTCCACATCGCTTACATCACCCGCCGCCCAGACACTCCCGTCCGGTACCCCCTTCGCCCTCAAAAACCCATCAACCATCACCTCACCATTCGGATTCAACAACCTCTTCTCCAAATACTCCGTACTCGGCTCCACCCCCCAAGTCGGTAAATACAAATCCACTTCAATTTCCTCGCCACTCGACAACATCATCTTCGTCCCTCCACCTTCCATCTCTTCCGTATGCGAAACCATCGTATCGCGTATGATTTTCACACCAAGTGATGCAAGGTCTTTCTCTATACCGGCTGCGATCTTGGGAGTCACGGAACCCTCGAGTACTTGTTCGGAAGATGTAATGAGCGTGATTTCTCTCGTCTTGCCATATTGAAAGCCTAGCTCGCCGGCTGTTTCTACACCAGTAGCGCCAGCGCCGCAAATGACGATGGATTTTGCGGTTGCAACGCGGGATTGGTAGGAATGGAGTAGGGCAAGTGTTTCTTCATAGCTGCCTTTGCCTTTCCAGGGGACGTCGCCTTTGGTGTGTACGCCGGTGGCGATGACGAGGTGGTCGTAGGATTGTTGGAGGGGACCGGTGGCGGTAGAAATGGTAACGGATTTGCTGGTTGTGTCGACGGAGGTTGCTGCTCCGATTATGAGCGAGAAGTTTCGGGCTGGGTACATTTTGAAACCGGGAGCTATTTCTTGAAACATTTCGTGATCGGGAATGGTGCCGGGGACGATGGCTCGAACACTTGCCATGCTAAAGCCAGAATCAGTATTTTGTAAAAAGATGAAGGTGATCTGTATATGGCTCGTGATCCCAGGTGATAGGGAATAAACCAGAAAACCAAGAACAATCCAAATGACTAAATTGAGAAAGCGGAAAGTAGCCAACAGTTTCCAATTGAGCTACTACCACACGGTGATCTTATCTGGCCAAGATTTCAAACTTGTAGAGCTTACTTCCAGTAATGATGAGTCGTAGTAGAGACCAGAACCACTTTGAGTTGGACGGAAGGCCGTGTATGCTTGAGCAGTTTGTGCGCAATATCAAGCCCGGCATCTTCAAGAAGGGTCAAGTTAGTGGAAAAGTCTGTATGGACATATGAGGGATCAGGTCTCACAAGAGGCGCCTAGGATGAGAATAGTTGGCAGCGCCATGTTGAAAACGTTTTGGTCGATGTGGTAGTGCCAGATGTGTTTTGAGTCAACTGTCCTGGTCCAGTCGAAGAAGAACACGAACACGCGGGGCTCCACAAAGATTTATGCACCAGAATATTTTCAGCAGCGGCCTTTGGTGCGGAAAAAAGGAGTGGAACAGAGTCAGCCGCAATTTATCAGGTCAATTGAACAGGATGTTGGCCGTGAGACGTCGCAAACATTTGAGCTGGAGGGCTGGACATTGGGACCCCCGCCCGTTTTCTCAGCGAAACTCCTGCAGCCCTGCCTTCAATTCTTTGACAGCCGCAGGGCGTATGCACAAGCCACATGGCCCTTGAATATTGAACCCCTGAATCTGATGCTCCGCTGAAGGACCAATACCTACGCATACGAGGGATTTCTAATCTCTTTGCTCAGCCTTCGTTGCCGTGTAAGATGTTGGATGCTTTCACTTACAAAGACATTCCAATTATTCTTTCCGCAAAGTTTAGTCTTCAGATTGATATTCAGCTTAAGTATGATTTCTCCGAGTATTGGAGATTAAGGAAATCCCCGGCATTCCCCTGATTTGCGTCATAGTTGCTGATGATCATCGAGATGTCCCACCTCAGCCAAAACCAACGTCGAATGTTTTTTTCCAGTGACTACACGGCGACAGGCTTGATGAATACGGACGCCTACATTTTTGCAATATTTAAGACTCAAGTACGCGAATTTTCAAGTAGCATGTAGCAGCGTTGGAGGCTTGATTGTGTGGGTCTATACCCCGTTCCCATCATTTCGCCCCCAAAATAATCCGGCTTCTCCACCTCAGGTACTATTAACACACCACTGATCTGCAAATAATATCCAAATAAGAAATTGTAGCCGACTCCAAAATACGAGCTGACATGGAGTTGCGTTTCACTGAAGCGGTGTAATGCTTCCTCGATGTAGCGTAGTGGTCGTCATGCTCCAGGTCTGGGGTTTGTGAGACCAGATTCTCGCAGACGCCTCGATCCAGGCGCCTCCAGTCGACCAGACGCCCCGCCAAGAGGTCTCGAGGCAGACGCCCTGCGGAGAGGGCGCGAGGCGTCTCGTCGACGTGCAACAAAACACGGTGAATCATCGGACAGAATATCAAGAGACTTTCTTGGAGAACCTTCCTGGGGAAGCTTCCAGGGGGACCCTTCTTCGAGGCACCCTCGGCAAATGCAACACAGGCTAAGAGCCGTGACTATCCTCTCACGATGTGAACATACATCGGGGTAGTGGGCCTAAGGCCCGAGGGAGGTGTCGGGTTACTGTTAGGGAAGACGACGGAAAAGCCGGTAGTAGCTCATTAGGTGGCTCGTTGTGACAATTCTTCTATATATGCTTTCGACCCCCCAAGTATTTAGAAATTTTCCCACTAATAAAGGATGGTTCTATTGATTAGGAATCTGGAATATACTCAACAACTAGGAAAAAATCACTATCAGGCCACACAGCAAAAGACACACATCAGTTTCAACTTCCAAGCGCAATTCTGACCAGCTATCTATTTAAGGTACTTACCAGCACCATAGTACAGCACATGCCCCTCACACTGTCTTGCACTATCAATCTCTCACCAAACCGCCCCAGCACACGACATGCCAACTGCCAAGACGACACACCACACCTGAGACGCCACACCTGAGACGACACACAGCACAGCACAGCACACGTCGACGTGCGACAAAACACGGTAAATCATCGGACGCAATACTTCGAGACTTTCTTGGAAAACCTACCTGCAAACCTTCCTAGCAAACCTTCCTATCCGGCGGTCCAGGTACCCTCGTCACCAGGCACCGTGCTGTCTTCGACTCCTCTGATAGTAGCATACCACGCTACCATGGCTGGAGCTAGTATTGAGTAGATGCACCTTAGTACATATACCAATCTCCATCCTCAACCTCCACAGACCAAGTGCCCCGAGAATTGGAATCCAAGACGATCTGACAATGGGAAGTTCAAGCAGGGTGCGTGGTGCATATCCCTGATACCGGCGTGACCGGTAAACCTGGTCTACCTTTTAGGTTCGCAGCTGCGGGAACTGGATGGGTTTGGGCCAATGGACAAATGCAGTTGCCATAGATACTTTCCAGGGGCTCAAGCCAATCAAGCTGAATCACTCGAAACTCAAAAAAGGAGACCGGTTTGAACAGCCCGAGGGATACTGACAGAGGAGGAATACCAGAACACCGCGCCTAAAAGAATTCACCACAAAAAAAAAGACAAAAAATCTGACACCCGTAGTTGAATGAGGACCCCCTTGTCAGATTTCTACCAGACGAACTGAGTGTGGCTCAGAAGGAGGCTAGTTAACTGCCGGTTTTGGGACTTACCACTTGAGCTATCGCACTATATCTGAGTTAACAACACACTTTGCAAATTTGTATATGTGCTTACCTCCTGATCTTTTGTACGCCTCTTCAGCTCCCACCCTTTCCTCCGTCCCTTTGCTGCCCTTTCTGTCTTGCCCTTCCTGTTCTCCCTGTTATTCCCGTTCTTATTCTGTCTTTCCCCACCATCATCTCCCACCATAGAAGATGATGGAATAGATGCCGCCAGGGGGTGGCAGATAGAGCTAGCCGTCTTGAAGACCGTTCATACACATCACAATCACACAACAAGAAGACACAAAATATTTTCAAGCGCAATTGTCTGACTACCGTAAATACACTGGGTAAGGGCCATCCCATCAAAACACAGTAGTAGCAGTCCGCAAACAATGTCCAGCCCAATCGCCGTTCTTGTGAGAAACCACCGGTTGAAAGCAACCACCGGCCCCGAATGACCACCCACTATGCAGCTGAACCCGAAAGCAGGCATCCAGTAACTCCTTGTCAGTGAACACCATCCTCCTCATTCCTCTTCAAATTCCGCAAAGCAAGCAACTTCAAAGAAAACAAGAAACAAATCATATAGGTTTACATAAGCATGCACCCAAAACGCCACACGAACGCTCGAATGCTATGCTATAGTCCGTCACCAATGCTGCCCGCCTTCGCCAATGATCAAAACGCCCAGTGTATGCGATGCTTCTGCCATGTATGCGCAAAAATGCCTTGATTGTCCGAGACGCCGTATCCGTCTGTGCTGTATGAGGGCCGTGAAACTCGTGGGGTATTGTAAGAGAAAGCGAAGAGCGCGGTGATAAGAGACAAGGTTTTTTTTGGTGCTGATGAGAAAGCGGTTCAATTATCTGCGGCCGCTGGTGGAAACCGGGTGGTCGTGGATTTTGATTTCGGGGTGTTCCCACTTCGACTTTCGGATTGGATGCTTGTAGACTTCGCAGCGGCAGCGACCGCGACTTCCTTCGCGAGGACACTCCAGCATGGTGGCACACTGGTCGTTGAATGAGAAATCACACAAGGTTTGTGTGTCCTGGGTGTGGCGCTCAGGGTGATTGTAGTCGAAGCCGTCGATGGAGTGCCAGTGATCAGCTCCTTGGGCGCCGATCGTGTACCAGACCCCCTTGTTACCGTTGCTGCGATATCTGGAACCCATGTCGCGCATGCCCTGGTAGACAAGACGATCCCTCGGGTCGAAGGACGTCAGACCATAGCCGGGAACATCACTGAGGTTCCAGGTGTGCAGGATCTGAACGATGAACTTGATCTTCGGGCGGAGATCATTTGCCGAGAGGAGTACACGCTGGCTGTCGCTGGGCTGAGGATTTCTGACATGCCTGGTGGAGCCTTTTGGCGGAGTTCGATCGCAGTTGAGTAACGTTTGAAGGGGGAATGAGATGGGCACCAGCTCACGCGAAGCCGTTGTGAGAGTTCCGTCCTTCTTCAACTGTTCTACCGCACCCAGAGTCAGACAATGGAAGTCGCACCAGTACCCATCCTTATCGATGATGACTTTGGTATGGTCTGGAAAGTTGACTTGCAAGTGTCCGTCAAAGAAGACAAGAAGACGCGTGTCGCCGAAGCGCTGAGACAGTTTGACGCCATCATTGAATGTAGCAGGAGTAGTATCCGGCAGCTCAGTATCAGCCATCCACTTCGCCCGCTTGTGGAGTCTCCTCGAAAACCTAATGTATGACTCCATAGCCGCATCGATGCGATGGTGGAAAGAAGTCGTACGCTCCTTGATATACGGAGAGTCGTTGTCAGGATGGATGCTTGGAGTCGTTTCGAAATGGGTGGCAGGAAATTGTACAATATGCCAGCCATCATTCTCTCTGGACTCGGAAATGTAGATATCTTGACTGTCGGGAGGGCAGACGAGTTGGTCATTGTACTCATAATCCAGATCATCGAGAGTCTTCAAGTGACGATATCCGTCCGGAATAAGAATGTGCGCAAGGAGATGTGGTCCTCCTGCGACTCCAGTACGGCGAAGAAGGCATCCGGTAGCTCCATTGCTAAGCGCGTACCCAAGTCCTGTATTGTTGCCATCGTCAATCCAGATAGTCGCGAAAACAAGGGGTTTCTTTGGAGCGTTGTGGCTGCTCGCCGTCGATCTGCTGCGGAGAGAACGGTCGATTTCATAGTACTGCGCCTTCAGCTGTGCAAGTTCAGCAGGGCGAAGAGTTGAATCGATGCGCTTTGCCTCCATAGATTGGAGGAACAGCATGGATCCCGACATTCCATATGGTTCAATGTTCGAGGTTTCCGTGGTGTGCTGGGCAGGACCCGATGGCATGCGTCCAGAAGTTGAACCATTCAGCACGGGACGAGGCGCCAGAGTCGACATATCTTCAGTTGTCTGACTCCGGGTTAAAGAATGTGGGACGACCTGAGTAGTCTGACTGCGGGCCATTGGGGGAGCCGGGGTAATACCACCCGGGGCGAATCGGCGTTCACGTATTTGAAGCGCGCGCGATTGGGACGACGATCGCTCTCGACTGGAACCTGCGGGTGAGCTGCTGTTCCCACTACCATAGCTCTCGTAGCTCGATGCGGGAGCAAGTCGCCTGTGAGTCTCGGTCTTTCCAACAGTGGCGCGCTGAGTGGAGGTCGTGGATGGCAGACTGCCGGCAGACTCCGACGTCGGGAAGGACCTCGAAGCAACTGGCTTTTCCACTGGTTCACGCTTAGTGTCACGTGAGGTTGAAGACCTGCCCAAGGTTGGCTCTCTGCTTGCGCTGGTGTATCTTGAGGCGACTGGCTCGTCCACTGCTACATTTCGAGGCTCGCGCGAGGGCAAAGATCTTCCCAAGAACGCAGATTCAGGAGCAGTTCGCGTCATGGTCCTTTTGCGAACAGTCGATGCGGTACTTGAGGCGGATCCCGTAACACTAACAGTTGCTGCTGTACTGGAAGTTAAGGAACCCAGAGTGCCGGTTGACTCTTTTGGAGCAACCGACCGCAGTGCGCCTCGTTCATCAGTTGGTCTTCGCGCACGCGTAGTCAAGGATCTTCCCAGGGATGCGGATTCGGGAGCAGTTCGTGTGATTGTTCTTTCAGGGACCGTCGATACCGTACTCGACTTTGATCCCGAAACGCCAACAGTCGCCCTCGTACTGGAGCTTGGTCCCGGTGCACCGACAGACGATGCAGCACTCGAGCCCAATCCCAAAGCGCCAGTCAAATTTGTTGTGGCCATGGACCTTGGAAGGGCTCTCTCCTCTGCTCTCTCCTTTGGCACCTCCTCTGGCATCTCCTCTCCTCGCTCCTCTGCTTCTCTACGCGCCCTCTCATGCGCCATTCTCCGCTGTGCCTTTTCAAGCTGCACCTCACGAGACTCGAACTTCTTGTTCGGGCCCGCCCACCCCGCCGCCTTTGCAAACTTTGCGAGATCCGCTCTCCTCTGGGCGTCGGTCCTGACTGGAGGCTCTGCCGGAGCAGCGCTCGCCTGACCAGATAGGCCATTGACGAGTTCCGTGGGAGAGCTAGACGAATTTCCTTCAGTACGGTGCCTAGGCACTGACAAAGGCTGATCGGGTTTGGGAACGGTGGAGACGCCAGGACCAGGGGGTCGTCGAGGGCGTGCATTCACCGTGCTTTCAGCGCGTTGCTGGGCGGCAAAGCTGGGGACGGTACGGGTAGATGTCAGGCTGGGCTGAATTCGAGGTGGGAGCATTGCTCCTGGTTGCGCCGAGTCTCCACTCAGTACCGATGCCTTGATCTCCTCCAGGACAACAGCCAAGGGGCGGTAGACGGAGTTCTCTGCCAGAGGTATCTCTGGTCTGAGCCCCTTCTCCTCCTCCTTCTTCATCTCGCGAGACACCTTTGACAAGAGACCCCTTGACTTCCGGAGATATTCAGGTCCGAGGGTAAGTAGGTGACGCAGCCGGACGGCATTGTCGCACGTCGCGAGGGCCTTGAGCTCAGCACTTTCTGGTTTCCTCGACTTCCAGGACCGCTTCATGGTCAGAGGGATTGGACACTCGCCATTGAGAAATGGCAGCTCGATAAGCTTGTCGGGAACAAGGCGTTTCTCCTCTTTTGTTAGGAGGCTCTCGACGACCTGCCTGCCTTCTGCGGAGACATGGTCACCTTTCTCGTCAAAGACCGTGGACCAGACCTTCTTGCCTCCCATGATCTTCTCATAGATCTCATCGGGATTCTTCGACTGGAAAGGCGGCCTGCCAATCAGCATACCATACACAATGATACCGAGACTCCATAGGTCGACCGAGTCCGTGTGGCCGTTCCTCCCCTTCTCCAGAATCTCCGGTGCAATGTAGTTTGGAGTTCCGCACACAGTAGTTCTTCTTATGCAGTGGAAACCGTCTTTATCTTCTGAGATGGCCGAAAGTCCGAAATCACCAATTTTCGCATTCAGTTTCTCGTCGAGGAAAACATTGCCCAACTTCAAGTCGCGATGCAAGATTCCTCGTGAATGCATGTATTTGATAGCACTCGCGAGTTGCATGGTGTAGAATCCAACCTCAGGCTCTGTCAGATATCTGCGCGTATGTACCATTTGCTGAAGGGAGCCATTTGGGCATAGTTCGAGAACGATGTATGTGTTATCTCCGAAGCTGAAAGCCTTGTCAAAGCGCACAATGTTCTCGTGTATCATCTTCGAATGGATCTGCAGTTCGGTTTGAAACTAGCGGGGAATTAGTTTAGAAACGTGGGCGCAGAGGGAGAGAGCAGATATCTTACCTTTTGCCCCATCTTAGCTCCCATAGCTGGTGTTATGTGCCTTCTTACAACTTTCAGAGCAACCACCTCAGCTCCGGTTCTCGTGCCATCTGCGCCCTCGTCGTTCTCACCCCCGGTCTTCGATATTCTGGCTTTTGCAGTGTAGACCTTCGCAAAGCCACCTCTGCCCAAGAACTCTCCGATCTCGTAGCAGACACCAGAACCCCCATGAAGGCATGGCTCCAGAACTAGCGGTGGTGGCTCATTTGGATGAAATTGTTTGTCCCCTTGTCTTCCCGTGCTCGGGATAGGCGGCACAGGCGCAGTCTTCTTGGAGGTGTGAGATTGCATCGGGGCTTTGGATGGCCTGTTGGGATCTCGTGGGTTCAGAGCCTCCATCGGGTCATCAGACGAATTGGGGGATGGATCTAGAGGTCGAAGGAGGGCGGGCTGATAGACAGGCTCCCGCCGATAGGCAGGCGGCGGCTGAGAGACAGGCTGCTGCTGATAGACAGGTGGTGGCTGGGAGATAGGTGACGGCTGAGAAGAGACGGGTGACTGCCTAGAAGAGACGGGTGATGGTAAAGAAGAGGCAGATGATTGCGAAAGACGGTTGAGTGGTGCCAAAGACCAATGCTCGGGGTCTTCTCCTGTGTACTGAGGTCGAAAATCAGGCTGCACCTTATCAGGAATGCAGCAATCAGAACGGCAGTCTGCGCCGCACCAGAACACCTTCACTTGGTCGACAGCGTCCACCAGACCTTGGCAAACTATTCTGAAGCAGTCAGCATGGTAGTTCTTTTCTGGCCCAGGGCCACCCCTGAACTGGGTGCCCATGGCTGATTTTGCTGTGGTTTGTAGGCTGGTTTTGTCGTGGGGGCCAAATTTCAAAATTGTGTTGTGGGATAAACAAGAGCAGCTCACCTGCAAAGTCGCTAGCTCAACTCTTCTGCACAGCACTTAGTGTCCGCGAGAATCCGATCTCGAGGCTCGGCGCTGAGTCGCGATGCGGCCGTCAACGTTTGGCGCTCAGCTGGCGATGTTTCTTGAAGAGAAGGGGCTTAGAAATTAGTACTGCAATGTGACGATGTCAACATTTTGGTGAGAGCGCTGTTCACTCAGCAACGTCCAAGCACGTACCAAATGATCCTGGGCAGCCTGGCAGCCGCTTCCCTGCAGTAGTGGGGCCCAAGTAGACTCCTATCGAAGCTTTTTGCACTCAAGTCAGCACAGTGAACTCCAATGAACTTGCAAATGAACCACGATCAAGACACAATGAACGCCGTCTCCCTGGAACCAAACACGCTGTGCATATGAGAACATAGAAATCACCCCTTTAGAGCTGCACGCTCTTCTTCTTCCATCGTACACGCACAGCTCCTTAGGTCCGGCCGGCCGTCCACTAGGCTGCAGGCAAGCCCTGTCGTTGAAACGGCCCATAGCTTGCACGACAAACCACAAACCAGAACCAGAGGAAGATCGACCAACTACCAACGACCAACGACAACGACATAGCAAGCAAGTAATTGAAGCGAGCAAGCAAGCAACGACCACCAGCATGGCCCCTGTTCCACTCTTCAAGCTTGCATTGTTCCTTGTCAGGCATGCCTCCAAGTACGGAGCTGTAAGTAGACTGGCTGGGACTGGCTCTCAATGGGAACGACAAACGCAGCTAACGTCCGTCTAGAACCGCATCAAAATACAAGCCCACGATCATCCTCGATTCCGACAAATAGCTGCCAAGTATGGCCAGAAATTGCACCAGCTTGAGCTGCGAGGCAAAGTGCTCTTTACTGGCCGAGATGTAGCTGCCGAGCGCAGAGCCAAAGAAAAAGCAGAGACCCCGACAGTCAAGACCGAGGAGCAGAACAAAGCCGAAGAGGCTGCCAAGGAGAAGGCTGCCGCGAAAGAGAAAGCCGCAGCAAATGAGCCCGCCAAGGGCGCGTGGACTCGTGCAAAACATGCCACCGACTTCAGGAGCATCTGGACCCGAAAGTTCCGAGACCTGCCCGAGGAGAAAGCTGTGGATCTCTTCGCCGACGTCGCAGGAGACGCCTTCATCATACTCGTTGGAGTTTCTGTCATCTTATGGGAGGCCTTCAAAAACAAAAAACCGGACGCCAACACGGTCAAGATCTCTGAACTGGAACAAGAACTCCAGGCGGGCAAGAGAAAGATAGAAGACTTGGAAGAAGCTGAAAAGAAACATCAAGAAAGATTCGGCATTCTAGAACAGACGCTGCATGCATTCGAGACCGAGAAGGAGAAGAAAAAGGGCTTCAAGGCCATGCTTACCGGATGATGCTGCTGCGACTCTCGGACTTCAATGAGGACGACTTCGCTCTGGGCTAGATCGGTCGAACAGGGTCAGGACCTGCCTGGTTCCTAGAGTCATTCCAGTTAGCAATGTGTATGATTCTTGAGGTCGTTCCTGATTTTCAGGAGTGTTCCGGATTCTTCGGATTGTTCCTGCTTCCTAGTGCACTCCTAAGTCTTGGGAATATACGCATTTTTGGACTGTTCCTGATCCTTGGACTAGCAGCTTGGCACCTGACGGATGATGTCGTCGGGGACCGTTGCTGCTCAAGTTGTGGCGTGCAGGGAAGACTCGTGCTTTTTTGGAAGGCTCGTGGTCCTTTGCAAGACTCGTGGTTCTTGAGGAGACTCGTGGTTCTCCGGAGCGCTCCTGGTTGTTGGAAGACTCGTGGTTCTTGGGGAGACTCGTGGTTCTCTGGAGCGCTCCTGGTCCTTGGGAATGTTCATGATGCTTTGCGTCGTACCTGGTTATTGGAAATATGCCTGAAATTCAAAATTGTCAGCGAACCTCTCAGCTCTGGAGTCGATGGCTTCGGCCGCACCTTGCTTCAGATGTGAAGATGGTCGTCGGTGCGCCACGAGCGCTTCTGTGTTGGGCAAGAGCTCCCGATCAGCACGGGACTCCTCGCTGTGTGTTTGGGACGAGCCCGCTGCCCGCAACGATGCTCAGAAAAACTTGCTGATGCGGAGGGGCACTTACTCTGTTCTGGCGGGGTCGACTCCAGGTCAACAGCTACGGAATTTTGGTGGAGGTCAAGGAGATTTGAGAGACGGGGGTGAAGTGATGCTGAAGGTGTTGAGATTCGGAAATCGCAATTCGAGGAAGCTCTGCGTCTTTGATGTCGAACACGCTTGAAAAAAGAGGCGCGTCGCTTCGCGATTTAGGGGTCACGTGGTTGTGACAACAAGTGATTTAATGGCGTCTCGCTTCGAAGAAATACGAAGCTATACGAGGCAGTTCCAGGGGCTATTCAAGACTTGAGAGCACCAATTGCTGTCAGAGGAAGACGGAGAAACTATCCCCCTGAAAAGAAGTTTGCAGTTTGCTCTTCATTCAATTGGCTGTCTCTTTTCCGCTTGCTGCGTTCCTTCCTTGAGCCGTTCCGAGCGAAGTCGAAAGAGACCGGATGAAACCCCGAGGCCGCTCGCCGCCCTTCATCCACACAACCACAACGTCGAAACTCAAGAAAAACCTCCACTACACCAGAACAATGTTCTGTTCCTCGCTCAGACGCCGAGAGCATTTCAACTCGCTCCCGGCCACTCTTCTTGCGGTTCCGTTCCCCCAATGGCGTGGTTCGTGTCTCTCCCCTCCGGACTGGATGAAGCAGGAGAACGATCATCCCATGCACCCGCATGTCAAACCCTTTTCTGATGCCAACTGATGCAGAATTTGACTGCGACGGCCATGACATTGCCATCCCTCTTCCCGGTTTCAAGCCTAATGACGAGCTCTGCTTCCTGGCCGTCATCCTCTCGGCCGACGATGTAGTCTGCCCCGACGGCTCCGAGGAAATCAAAGAGCACACGCTGGACCGTCTGGACCGGCTGCCATTGTTGTCAGGCTACCACAATTGCGGCATCTTCTACCTCTTGGAGGAGGACCGCGAGAGCGGTGGACCAGTAGGTGGTCGCCTCTGCAGCAAGAAGGCAATGAAGGGCCTGCAGAAGCTACAATGGTAGTATGTGTCACAGCATCCTTCGGACTGCCTTCTCGAGACGGAGTCAATCTGATTTCTTCTAGTCTAGTCGACATGAACTTGCCATTCCCCCTGGTTCTGGTCAAGTCCATCGAAGACTTCCCTGACACCGTCAGGGCGTTCCAGGAGCAACTCATTCGCAACAGGGGCATCACCGTTCCCAATTCGTCGCCTGTCTTGCTTTCTTGCACCACCACCAATCCGCCCCTAGATGAGCACAGCACCAACATCTTGGAGGACATCACCAGCGGCTTCCTCGACCTCTCGTTGTCTGCTTCAACCGCGCAGGGACAGATTGGACTGGGCAGGTGGTTGGGACCGAGGGAGGCCAATCCACTTAGGGGTATTCTGGAGTTCTGGGAGAGGGAATACGTGGCTGAGTAGAGATGAGCATAATCTGGCTGCATTTTGGGAGCAAGCACTTGCTGGGCACAAGGAGGGCCGGGATCAGAACTATCATCTGATCCTTGCATAGAGCCATTACAACGCTCTTCAACCAACCCCAGATGAAGCATCAGGATTGTGACCATTGCGGATGCGTGACGATGTGCCGAGAGCTTCAATGCGCCGTCTCAACTACAATTATTTGGGATTTCACTCGGCTTGAACACCCTCATGGTGACAGTTCCTGTGCGATCAGCTACGACTTGAGAGCATTTTCAATGACTCGAAATACTCTTGATGGTCGGAAGACTTTTCCAGGCATTCAGAATGGTTTTGGACACTTAAAACGTCCTCGATCACTGGAGATATTCCTGGTACTTCCAAGGGTCCAGAATTAGCCAATAAGAATTGTCACGACGTGACACCGTATCGTGATCACGCAAAGCAGTGTTCTAAGACAGATGGGGAATTTCTCTTGATGAAGGAACGATCAGGTTGATTTGCAATTGGTAAGACTTGGAAGTCTTCCCAGTTCTAGCTACTTGTTTCTGCATGCTCGTCCCACGATCTCCGCCGATTCCCAGATTGCGAACTATCAGCAAAGCAAGTAAAGATCTCATCATAGCAAGCTCGCTCTGGCAATTGACAGCATGTTCCCCATATCATCCACAGCTGTCCACAATTCCAGACAAGCTACCCACCACCGAAAAAGAAACAAACTCCACCCAGGGTATCAAGCTATCAAGGTATCTCATAACACCGTCAGCCATTTAGCAAATCCTTGACACCCCAGCTCCGATGCAGACAGAGAAACTCAATTCCAGTACTCCCCAGATGGTCTTGCCAAACGCTCAACCATCATAACAATGCAATCCACCAAGTTCCTTCGTACAGCCCCCTCACATCTTCATACCCCTTGTCTCCATCCAGCCACTGAAGTACTTCGCAAAACATACAACCGCCGCAAAGCCAAACACCGCTATGCCCATGAAGAGCCAGTATCGAAGTCCGAGTCTGCTAAGACCAAGAATGAGTCTGCTAAGACCAAGACCAATTTTGCTGACACCAAGTCTGCCAATACCAAGTCCGCCCTTGACTTCGACTTTGTCGGTCTTGTTCCTCTTGTTCTTGCCCTTCTTCACGCTTTTGGATGTGGGCGCGGAATTAGGCGTGGAAGAGGTATGAGCGGAATTGGAGCCAGCTTTGGTGCCAGCTTTGGTGCCGGCTTTGGGACTTGATTTGGGACTGGGCTCGGGGCTGGCGTCGAGGCCGGCTTCGGCGCTTGCTGCAGCTGCGGCTGCTGCGGCGGCTTCTGCAGCTGCTCTGCGGGCAGCTTTCTTGTTCTTTGGCCGGCGGGCGTGGCCCTGCTTTGGTTTGGGGGGAGCATCGGTTGTGGCGTCTTGGGAGGGAGAGGGAGATGGGTCGGCTCGGGTTGCGAGATCGGTTTCGCCAAGGGGGCCTTTGGTGGACGGCTTCGCTGGCTGCCCTTCTCTTCCTGCGCTGACGGAGCTGCATTGCTCGGTTGGTGCTGGGGGCCCTCTGACTTCGGCTTCTGATTGGATTTGGCAGCTTTCTGCCGACGAGCCTGCTGCCTCTTGGAGTTGTGTGGCTTCTCTGCCTGGCTTGGCTGAGGCCGGGGCCCTACTGGCTGAGTCTGGGACTTGGGCATTACCGGCTGCGTCTGATGGTCCGGTTGGGACTGCGATATCATATTCACCAAAGAAGAGGTCTTCTGTGGGAGGCTCTTCGTAGGCTGGAAAGTCACTGAGACTGAGCTCGTCGGCTCCATCGAGGCTACTGTCTTCGGGGCATTCTGAGTCTTCGGGGTCTTCGGGGTCTCCGGGGTCTTCCTCATCTTCGTTGAGGTCGCTGCCTCCGTGAGTGACGGTGCCTTCAAGGGTGCTGCTGGCTTCGTGGGTGCCACTGCATTTGAAGGTGCCGCCTGCTTTGGGGATGAGGTCAATGGCTTCGGGGAGGTTGCTGGCTCCGTGGGCTTCTTCGACTTTGAATTGCGGTTCTTCCTCCGCGCGGTCCTCTTCGCGTTTGCCACCTGCTTCACCGTTAAGGCTTGCTTCGTCGATTTCATTAGCTTCACTGGCTTCTTCAGAGTCATTGGCTGCGTTGGGGGGGAACTCACTCGGCTTCTCCATCAGGACGGGAACCACACTCGATGATTTGGTAGCCGGAGATGCGGAAGGCGAATGCGAAGATGAGGAAGGCGCCTTCGGTCCTTTTCCAGCGGCGTCTACCGCGACAGCTCTCATGACCGTTGGAGATGCTTTCGAAGCCACAGCGGCGTAAGAGAGAGGCTTACGAACTGGTTGTTCGTCGATGGAGATGCTTGCGGACTTGGGAAGTTCCACGCCGCTGTCACGACGGATCTCGTCAGATGTGATGATGTCGGGAACGGTCGTAGAAGGATCCGCCGCTGGTAATTCAGCTTCGTCCTTCTTGTTCTCGACAGCCTCCGGAGCGACTTTCGGGGTCGGTGTCTTCGAGCGATCGTCGTTGGGCTCGGCGGGATCCTCAGCCTTGCTCTTGTCGGCCTTGGATGCGTTCGGTGTATTGGAGCCACCGTCGTTGGGCTCGGTGGGATCCTCAGCCTTGCTCTTGTCGGCCTTGGATCCGTTCGGTGTCTTGGAGCCACCGTCGTTGGGCTCGGTGGGATCCTCAGCCTTGCTCTTGTCGGCCTTGGATCCGTTCGGTGTCTTGGAGCCACCGTCGTTGGGCTCGGTGGGATCCTCAGTCTTGCTCTTGTCGGCCTTGGATCCGTTCGGTGTCTTGGAGCCACCGTCGTTGGGCTCGGTGGGATCCTCGGACTTGCTCTTGTCGGCCTTGGATCCGTTCGGGTTCTTTTGCGACGGGGAGCCCGTCTCAGACTCCTGCGGAGTTGGGGGGAACGAAACGACTCTGGGTGGTCCGCTCGAGAACTGGAACAGGTCGATGCAGAGTGTGGCGAAAGCGCTGCTACCTGTGACGTTCTTGACAAGCTTCTCCATGGCTTGTTCGTTCTTCTCGTTGTCCGCCGTCTCCTTGCCCTTCCACAGCGCCTTCATGATGCTCTTGCCGCCCTCGTCCGCCTTGGTTTTTTTAAGGACCAGGAGTTCCTCCAGACCCAGACCAACAATCGTGCGACGACTGGCTGCGTCGCCTTCTCGGTTTCCATTGGAAAACTCGTACACGTAGGCAAGCAGAGTGGTCAAGCTTGCCTGGGATCGGACGATGAGGCCGGACACTTCGCTGCTGTCGGAGAGCTCGAGGGTGAGATGGTCGGCAAAGCGGGTCAAGAAGTTTGAGGCGACATGGATGAAGTATGCGTCGATGGTGTTGTCCGACAGCCTGCACAGCTGCTCGTCAAGTTCCTCGCTGCAGACGATCTGCGCCAGCAACTTGGCTTCGAGGACAGGGTTGGTGGCGATGCGGGATACGAGGGACGATGACGGTGCCATTGTATCCGCCTGCTCAATGCGCAGCTGTGGGGATGGGGTTGTAGTACTCGCCATCTTGTGCCTGTACAGTTCGTATGGGATTGAGGTGCGTAGACAGAAGGAGTCGTCGGTGCGAAGGTGTTTGGATGCGCAGGTGATGTTGTAGGTGCGTGGTGTGCGATGCAGATTTGGAGGTTCTTGAGAAAGTGGGAGGATGTGTGAGTGGGAAAGTGCGGGACTCGGTGGGAGATTTATTTGGGGGGAGAAATTTGGGGAAAGAAATCTGGGAGGTGAGGCGGCTCAAATGTCCACGGGCGAGAAGGCGGGAAGTGGTATTCTTCTTAGCGCAGGAAACCACCCACGAATCAAAATTATTGCTGCACTTTTACGGCCAGACATGAGACCAATTGTGGGAACTATTCTGTTATTTTTCTTAATTCTGTGCCAGCGGGATTGTGGTTGCAGGAACCGGACGACGTGATGGAGTGGTTGGTGGTTCTGCGATTCGGTGGTAGCAACGAGCTGAGCCACGGAAAGGGGCCTCCTTCTCCGCGTACCCTGGAACCTTTGAAGAACTGGGAATATTCAGAATCATTGGGACTATTTCCAGTGACTGAGCACATTCCTAATTCTCGGGAATATCCCAAGTATCCGGGAATATTGCAAGTGCTTGGGAATATTCGAAGTGTCTAGGAATATTCGAAGTGTTCAGGAATATTCCTAGTAACTTGGAAGTTTCCTAGTAATTAATAACATTCATGGAATTGAAAATAGGGCTATAGACATCCATGGGCCTAGGTTGGCGTGCGAAGACTTTCATCCCTGAACGCATGTTTCACCACGCAAAACCATGCTCAATCCGGACGAGAACATGCCAGATTGGGCATCGTCTTATCCACCGGCTTTTTCTCAATAGGTACATCACACACCCAGACCCAACCTAAGCGGAATCCTAACCGCTAGTCCTAGCCACTATCCCTATCTATCAATCCTAGCCGCTAGCCCTCAGGCTCGAGCTCTAGCTGCGAATCATAGGCGGTCTTCAATCTTTCAAAACAATCCACAGGTAATCGATTTGACGCGTTGCGTTGCGTGGGTAACGCAGCAAGCAGTTGGCAGTTGCGCGCTCACCGGTGTCGAGATGCCTAGGGTGGAATGGCTTATGAAAGTATTCGATCGTAGGCCCTTCGCGTTTTTCGTAGTGGTGGGAAAAGCGCGAAGCGCCTACGAGTATTTATTGAGACAAGGTCATGAACGTCTTTTCCCCAAGTTGAGAATACGCTCGAGTCTTGGCTGAGCTCCCAGGTATTGTCACCACGAGGACTGTGACTGAGATGATTCCCAGTCATTAGGAATATTACAAGTGTCTGGGAATATCCATAATAATTAGGGGGTTTTCTAATAACTAAGAGTGTTTAGTGATTTTGAATACTGTAGAGACATAGCTGCCCGAGCACACAAGGATCTCACCACGAGAGGGTATTTGGTGGTTGGTGGTTCAAAGAAAAATTGGTTGTACCGTGGTAACGAACGGGGCGGGCTGCGAAAGGGGAGGCTCGGCGGCGGCTCGCGGGAATTGGCAACTTGAAAACATCAGGTTTATTGAGATTATTCAGAGTCTAGAGGTATGGCTAGTGCGCAAAGATCCCAATGCCTTCCTCCAAATCATCATTCTCTTTCCAAAGCCCACGTTCATACAATCGCGGCCAACTTCTCAAAAGCCGCAAGCAAATCGGCGCGCAAGTCCTCCCACCCCTCGACCCCCACACTCACGCGCAACAACCTCCTATCCACCGTCGCATCACTCATCGCCCTCCACTCAATCAGACTCTCCACACCCCCCAAGCTCGTCGCATGATGGAAAAGTCCCAGCAAACTCGGCAGCCTCTTCGCTACCTCTTCGCTCTGCATCACAATCGCAAACACCGGTCCATACCCATTCGGCATCTGCTTCGCCAACCATCCCTCTCCGCGCTCCCCAATGTCCTCCACCTGCAAGCTCGCATGATGAATACTCTTCACCACCTTCCTCACCGCCTCCATATTCCCTGAGCTCAGCGATGCATCATTTGGTACACTCGTAGCAGCTTCGGGATGCAAAGCAGCGTTTAGCCATCGCACCAGATTCGTAGCATTTTCGCTCTGTCGCTTGACGCGGATTTCCAGCGTCCGGATGCTTCTTACTCCTAGCCAGGCTTCTAGGTTTCCAGGCACGGCACCGAGGTATGTTCGTTCGTTCTTGATCTTTCCGATCCAGTTGTTGCCGCCTGTGCAGTGCTTGGGATGGATGGCTAGCACGCCGAGTAGCATGTCGCTGTGGCCGCCGATGTATTTCGTTCCACTGTGCATTGCTATGTCTACATCGTATTGGAAAGGATCTTGTAGGGGCGGAGGGGCGAATGTTGCATCGACGGTCAGGTATGCTTCTCTGTCTTTTGCGATCTTGGCGTAGAAAGACAGGTCGCGGGCGGTGCCGTACGGGTTTAGGGGGGTTTCGACGTGGATGATGTCGCCTTTTTGGAGGAGTGAGGGGTTCTCGGAGATGGCATCTAGGGTGAGGATTTCGATGCCGGTGAGCTTCTTGTGTATGCCGAGAACGCCATGGCAGCCGTGGTAGCCATCGGTGAGAGCAATCCGTTTGGGGTTGAGAAAGACGAGGAGAGCGTGGAAGGCAGAGAGACCAGAGGAGTAAGTCACGGAGGGGCCTTTCAGAAGGGTGGAGAGAATGGCCTCGAGACGAGTGGTTGACGGTGCGGTTAAGCGGGAGTAGATGTGGCCTTCATGGGGAAGTTCTGGCTATGATTTGAAATAACCTATCAGCAAGTATGATCCGAGGTTTTGGGAAAATATTTGAGAGGTAATATAGAGAAGAGCTCGATGAGGAGCTAGGGCGGGATCAAGGGTTCTTCTAATGACATCTGATAGACATGGAAGCTATTATAACCCAGGGAAGACATACATCGAGCTCAGACTCAGGAATCAGCTCATCTGGATTGGAGCTGTAGCGGAAGGTAGTCGACACATGAATCGGTGGCGCAACATCTGTATTGTTGTTCATAAAGTCGTCGGCATGAACAGCTTGAGATGACAGTGAGAGACCATGCATAGCGTCTGCCGCTGGCTTAGGATCGGATTCCGGAATACTTGGATTGGCCATCTTGCATAGTTTCTATGCAGGGTCTAACTGGTATCTGGAAACGAGTGGTTCAATTGCAGAAGCTTACTGGGGAATTGGAGGTTTCTCGAAGCTGTTGTTGCTGATGTCAATATTTATTTGGCAGTGAGGGGCATATCAGCGATAAGCCGATAACGGAGTTGCCCCACTATGGTGTGACGTTCAAGCCCCTGACAGGGCGTAGCGTTAAACTTAAATAGCGACTAATCCCCCGTCTCTATATCCCCTCACCCCTGATAACCTAACACAGCAAAGACTTCCCAGGAGGCCAAGACTGAGAACGGGTACGGAACTGTTGTCTTGAAAATGGCTATATATCTGCTCGCTGTGCTTAAGAACTCAACTATGTACTCAGGTTCCAGCACACAACAAAACCACGTGCAAACGGAATGGAGGATCTAAATGGATTTCCCGAGATCTAAACGCCGCAAGGCTCATCCTATTTATCTGTTATCAAGTTATTTCATTTCATACGGAAGTCGAAGGACGATGGTCACAGTACACAAGGCACCGAGTCCCTCTGGGTACTGATCAAGTAATCTTCCCTGGGGTCATTCTCGCAAAAAACTGCCCAACCCAAGAAGAGATTACGAGAGCTATGGATACTTTGAAACCTTCGACCACGCTAGAAACAATCCAAAAAGTACTTTGGTTCCAGACTTTCGGAGAAGCAGAAGTAGAAGTCTTGAGTCACAAACTCAAATTCCTTTCTGGAAAAACTGGATGTCTTTAAGCTCGGTTCGAGTATTATTCCAATCTGGATTCAGCAACATTGAACGATACTGCTTATACATATATTATTATATATATGTCCGACCAAAGCCAACAGCCAGATTCGTTCCGTCTTTTTCCACACTCACCTACTCGCCTTGCGTAGTAAAACCCCCCGTCTGGTTCAACGAGCTGATCCTTCCAAGCAGGAACTCCAGATGGCGGTATGACGCTCCTGGAACATACTGCGGCGTTTCTGTTACACACCGAAAGGTCAGCTTCATTCATAACTTCCAACTCCTACCTCAGCATTCTCGAATTGCCACCTCACCACCTCACCAGCTCCTTTTCGGCAGCACAGTCCTAGAAGACTCCGGGTAAAACAATGAATGAAAGTCCAACTCACGATGACCAGCCTGACTCAGCGTAATCCAAGTCAATCCCCTCTCCGTATGCCACGTGCCCGCCAGTCCACCTCCATCCGTGCGCGTAAACTGCACGCCCTCAGGACTATTCCCTCCCGTCGTCACAAAACTTCCATAGCTCGGGTCCGCATCATAAGGAACGTAGAAATTGTCAACCGTAGGTGGAGCGGACTGGAATCCCTGAGCTCCGTTCCAAGTCATGTTTTGGATGGCGAGGAGAGTGCCGTTGGATGGGATGAGGAAATCGAGATCGCCGTTGCCGATTATTACGTTGTTGGTTCGCTCGAGGATGAGCGGAAGGGGGCCGAGAATCGGGTCGACGTCGGCGTCGTTGTAGAGCTGGGGGCGGGGGTGTTAGTGTAAATTAGGGGGGACTAGGGGGCTGGGCAGGCTGGGGAACCTGTGGTGTGTTGGGGGAGGGACATGGGCTCGTCAAGCGCTAAAGTAAAAAGGTGGCAAAATTCATCCGTGGCATAAGGTACAAACGAAATCTTCACATACCAAACCAGGCGCACTCTCACAAGTAGTGTAATCGGTTTCCGGCACGTGGAGAGCGGCTTGTACATCGCTGCGGTTGAAAAAGTTGCTTGGGCCTGCAGCATAGTTGTACAAATCGCTTTGGGCCCAGACGAAGGGGCAGTTGTCAGTTATGTGATAGATGTTGAAGCAGGGGTTGATCCAAAGCATGGCCTCGTAGGCGTTGTCTTGGACGTCGCACTTGGGCAGCTTGCTGAAATTGCTTGTGGGTTGGAGGCCGGGGGGTGGGAAGGTGAGGTAGGTGCTGTTGGCATGGTGTCAGCGGGTTCCGTTTTCATCTTCGTGAGGATAAAAAGGGGGGCTTGGCTTGTATGGAAAGCTCGTGGAATTCACTGCTGGAACTGCGTCTCCGAGAGATATAAAGATGAAGGGGAGGTGATTGACTTACTCAAGGAATTTTTCGTAGCCGCAGTTCGTATGAGCAGCTTTCAGCGTCTCCATATACGTATCGTTGATATTCAAAATCACGTTGTACTTCTCCAAATAAGGATAAGCAATAACCTCAAACTGGCTCGTATCATCCCCTATCGTCGGATCAAAAATCGAAATCCCAGCCACATCATAATACGTCGTATCATTCTGTTCCAGCATAGCAGCCGCTGTATAAGGCACCCACCTCCCTCCATAACTCTCCCCAGTAACATAAACCTTATAACCATACATGTCGAAGAGATCAACAAAGTGCTTCCAGAAAGCAATCAGCTGCTGCGCGGCTTGCGAGTCGTCTTTTACGAATGTCTTTCCTTGGGAGAGACCGACGCCGTAGGGCTGGTCGATCCATACCATGTTGGTTAGGTTGGTCCAGGAATAGGGGTTGGCGAAAGGCTCGTAGACGCCGGGTTGCCAGAGGAAGGGGCCGTTTTCGGTGAGCAGGGCGTTTAGGGACGAGCAACCGGGTCCACCGGTGAGCCAGATGACGATCTCGTTGCTGGCGGAGGGATTGGCGGAGGGAAAGAACCAGAAGAAGAGCTCGCGGGGATCGCTCAAATTAGCGGAAATGGGGAGGAGGCCGGAGTAGGATTCTCCGAGGTCGAAGTTGACGGAGGGGAAGTTTTTGCCATCGACGGCGTATGCTATTGTTTTTTGTCAGCTTTATGTTCGAAGATAGGACATGCAGTACTCGGGGATTTAATTACGGGCGGTCTTGTTGTTCAAAAACAAATCACCAGTCTCGGAACGAGGCAGGTTGTGTGCTTGAGGTTTCGAGGCTGTCCTTTCCTTCGAGCCTCTGTGTATAAAGTCATGAATCCTGGCACCCGGACCAGTAACGGCCACGGCCCCCGAGAAGAGGAGGCCTGAAGCCATCGAGGCAAGCAATGTTGAGAAACGCATATTGGTTTCTAAAGTTGGTACCAGCACGGAAAGAAAAGGACCACAAAACTATGAAGGAAGAAAGTCCAGGCCTGTCTCCTGGGGGCGATGGCCAAGTCTAAATACTCTGAATAGTGAATATCCGCTTGAGTCCTCGACCCGGATTCTAATGTGATATCGCGTGGCACAAAAAGGAAGCATCGCATGTACATGTAGAGCGGGGTAGTTCATCATTGTCAAGGCTGCAGTTTCTCTCATTGACTTTCCTTGATATGCGCCGTGTGAAGATCTGCCTCGGGACGGATTAGGCAGCTCCCGATATCAAGTTAAGCCTTCGGTTACGAGATGGCGAATTGGAGCCTCCCGAGTCCCGCGCTGCGGCGATGCGGCACTTAGCAGGGGAGAAAACTCATAATTCTTGCCAATTGGAGGCATTGCACCTTATCTCGATTAAAATGACCTGCTCCTTCGCTATTCAAGCCCCGAAAACACTATATTTCCGAGCTGTTTGCACCGTGTTTGCGGTGTCATCGGTCGGAGATTCGAGGATGCTTGCATTGCCAGCGATGGTGATGTGTGACCTAGAAATGGCAAAACAGACATAGTTTGCTTTCAGAGTTCTTCGACGTGGAATCAGACTAGCAAGAAGCAGTCACTCCGGCCCGAGATGGTATCATCCAGTACAGAAAATGTAGTAATCCACAGCCTTCCTACATCTTGTCAAACCTCATTGCCTCTGCCCACTTGCACACACACAAGTTCCATCAGTCCAGCCCTCTCTCCCAAGCCCAACATCCCACATACCAACACAACATCCGAGCACCACACAGCAGAACAAAGAAGGTCAACGCAGCAAAAGAACGCCAACGCAACCTTCGCCCCTTTTCATAGCAATCCGTTGCCCATCCCAACCCCTTTTTCATGTAATGCCTGCCGCCTCCCTGTTCCAATTTTCCAATGCCCGCCCCATCGCTCGCTGAGAAAGACGCAAATCCCAAAATTCAAGCAAAGACCGCATCAGATATTTCTCAGTAAGTGCAAAGAGGAAAGGACCGCGATTTTCAAGGACCGTGAGGTGTTGATTTTCTTTTGACATACTCCGTTCTTGCCTCTCGCTCTTTTCGGTTGACTCCCAATGCTATGCAACGCTAAAACAAACGCGAAATCCGTCGACGTCGCAATGCGGTGGGTACCAGTACAAGTGTGTTTTTCTCTCTTCATCTTTTCATTGCTCGAACAAAAAGACAAAAAAGGAAATTCGTTCTGGTTGTGTTCAGCGTCATGTGGTTTTCTTGTCATGCCAAGACAAAGGAAATAATTTTGGATTATGATTCCATCGCATGCTCATCGAGCAAAGAGAACTCATCTTCCTCAAACTCCTCAACCTTCAGCACATCCCAATGAGTCCCAATAGCCCTATGCTTCTTCGGGTCCCGAATAACCGTCGTATCAGGCTTGACCGTAGAGTGCCCATCCACGCGAACTGACTTGATCTTGTTGCTGAGGGGCAGGCTGTATCTGAAGACGCCGCGGAGGATGAGCTGAAATTCGTATTTCAACACCACAGCCCATTGCTCCGAGCCGTTTGTATCGGTATGATTACCCGGCTTATCCAGGTGCACTTCGCCGACTGAGACGGAGTGGGTGTGACTGAAAGGGGAGCCATCGAATGTGAGGGGAGAGTCGAATTCTTTGATCTTGCCGAGGAGGATCATCGGGATGGATTCAGGGTCGTCTATGTAAGGATCGTGGGGGTCGTCGTCTAATATTGCTACATCTGTAGAGTTTTCGCTGCTCGACCTTCTAGCGGCCAGAGCGGACTTCTTGCGTCGTCTATGTCCATTTGGGTGACGTTGCCACCAATCGTAATCTGGGTCTAAATGTTTCGATTTTGCAAAGACCTCCACGTTCATGGAATCGATGTTGATTGCTACCACGTTCGGATTTTGTGCTGCAACTTGGATATCGAAGATGAGTTCTTGTTGGCTGGCGAGCACGTTCTCTAGGCTGCGAATGTGGAGATCCTTTAGGGGAGTGGTGGTCGCGAACATGAAGCCGATCACTCCCGAAAGCACGAGAATGAGAAAAATGACCAGTACCATGAAGCCAGTAAATCGCCCCGTGAATGGTCGATCATGGTCTGAGGGGCGGTAATATTGGTTCCGTATCGAGGATGGCCCTTGTCGGCGAACTCGAGCTGCGCGGATTGATCTTGGCGACGAAGATAGCAACGGCGTCTGTTCGTCATCGGCGGCTCCTGCATCAATAAGGTCGTAGTCGGCCGAAACTTTCTTTCCAGCACCTAGGTTTCGCGCCTGAGCAACTCGAGGGCTTGTCGCTCGTGACGAGTGCCTAGAACCTGTCCCAAGTTTTGATTTGGCTGCATTGGGAAAAGGAGATTCATTACCGAAGAGTGACGGATGGCCATTTCCACCCGGATGACGCCCGTATCGACCGATATGATGGTGAAGGGTCGATCCTCGGCCTGCACCTGCGTTGCTTCCACCTGATCCTCTGCCATCATCTTCACCATGGGCCAGATCGGCTGCCGCACTCGCGTAAGAGTTCGCAAATTTCATACTTTTCTTTGGAGCAACCCCATGAGAGCTTTCCAAGACTGCATGAGCCATCGACCTGGACACATTTCTTTGCTCCATCTGACTGACCATAGACGTGGTACTTGGAGTTCGAGAGTGGAATCGGCGTGGTCGGTCGTTCGTGTCGGGAGGATTCGATTCGTAGACAAACGTCTCGTCAGAGTCGGAGGAATTGGCCTCATCGACAGCACTGGCGATTTTGGCCTCGAAGATGTCTGCTTTGGACGAGGCTGATCGCGGTGGTCTTGTTAGTAAAGCACTCACATTGGAATAAAAGTTTGGATCCCAAATCGACACACTCCCGCTTCGAGAGTTGATTGGCCGCGAGTCACTTTGATATTCAGAAGAGCTGTCGCGACTTGACAAGCTCAGTCTGTCTATCGAACTCGGCGACGTAGGAAAAGCACTTGCTGCAGGCGATGGTGACCGCGTGGCATGATGATAATGGGGTCTTGGTCGAGGCGGCAAAATTGATTCCTCACCCGTGCCTTGGTTGACCGAAGGAGCCTTCCGAGTCTTCTTCTTCTCCTTCTTCGGTCTGATGGTTTCAGTGCTTGGTTTGGCACGCAGGCTTCCCATATTGTTCGCGCTCAAGGTTCCTCCGCCCACTGATACCTGGGGAATAGAGCTGACGGTTTCTGTCTCGACAGTCATGTGCTTCGATGATCCCTCACCCACCGACTTGTTTCGAGGTGGGGCCGCACTCGAAGACTTCCCGGCGATGGCGGACGACGACTTTCCTATTAACGGTATGGTAGATACTGCCCGCATCTTGACATCGCTCTTCCCGCCACTGTCGCTCCCGCTCTCGTTTCTCGCGCTCTCGATTGTGCTGTGGGTCTTCAATGGTAATGGCCGCTTGAATGCGCCGTCCATCAGGTTTTCCTGTTCACTGGTCTTCTTCCCAGATTCCGGATTGTCGTTCGGTCCATCCATTCCCGAAGCCGGTGTGGTCGGTTGGCTCAATTCCTGAACAGTCTCGAGGGTGGTACTTGCTCCACTAGCACCTCTACCAACTGGCCTCATACCTAGTGATAGGAGCGTGTCATCCTCTTCCGTGTCCGTAGAGCTATGCGACTGTGAAGGAGGTTCTGGTGTAGGTCTCTGAACATTAACTGCGGGCGAGTCTTCTGGTCTTCGAGGAGAAATGATACCAGGCCTAGCGACTTGGGGTGGTGGGGATCGCAATCGAGCTGGAACAGGCCATTTTGTGGTTTCTCGACCTTCTCCGATAGGCGGCGTCTTTGATGGTGTTGGTGCTTTGATTGTAGATTCGGAACCCGAGGAATGGAGGAGAGCTGGGGTTGAAGCGGCAGACAAAGCCCTTTGGACAGCGGCAGCAGAAGGGGGATTCGATGTGCTTGCGGAGCGCGTCGGGCTCATATCCGACCTGCTGTTCGTTCGCGATCGTGGAGGAAGGGAGCGCTTGATGGATGGGCCGGGCTTCTGTGGTGGTCGGATTGGCGAAGTTTCTCGAGACGGCTTTGGCGATGTTTTGGCGGAGGGAGGCTGAGATGGAGGGAACTTTCTCGCGGGTAGAGAAGTTGTTGATGTCGCGAACGAGTCGCGCATAAATTTGGGTTTGGGGTTATTACTGGTGGTCGAGTGCGTAGCATTGCTTAACGGCCGCACAGTGTCGTCCATGGTCGGAGCGCTGCTGAGGCTTTCGGTCGGTCTTTGGTCGTCCATGGCAGGGTGGTGTTGGCCGCGCCTTCTCTGCTGCGTAGAATTGAGATGGAAAGGCCGGAGAAGGGCAGTGGAACCTCGGGACTGCGGCTCTGTTGTTCAATATCCACAGAGGGAGAAGTTCGTCGTCGCTGGGGCGCCCGCCGTTCCACGATTTCCGGATCGACGCAAGGCGCAGGATTATTGTGTCGTAGTATGTTGTCAACGAAGGACCCAGCAACGGCGCGCGAGCTATCCGCGGAAGAGCTCCGAGTGGCTAAGCTCCAGGGCAGGCGCGCAACTAGCGAGCGCCTAGAAGGGCAGAGAAGCCAGCAAAACGGGCAAGATGAGGAGATTTTACTTGGGGCTCAGCTAGGCGTCGTAGTCGACGATGACCATGTTTCATGCGACGGACGGGCTTATTCAGGTACGGGGACGTTACATGTATGGAGAGGGTGGTCGGACGTGGCTCCAGCCTTCAGGCTTCTCCCTCCCACCGAACAGTCACGATGTTTCCGAACACGGCAAAGCTCTAGAATGCTGGCCAGGTACTCAAACTATCTCGGCCTTGGCCAGAGTGACGATGCGAGTACAGGGGTGTTGCAAGTGGACGTGATCTGGAATCTGCGGACCAAAAGCTACGGGCCGCTGAAGAAGAGCTGAAAGAGTATTGTTGGCGGGTGTTGTCAAATGACGCCTGCCATGCTCAAGCAACTTCAGGCTCAATTCTCAAGCAAATATTCGCAGCTCTCAACCATAGGTGTGGCGCATGACCCGTGCGTGGCTTGGATTCGTGGAAAGCTGTGCCGCGAATCCCACGCGGGCTACCTGAACATCATTACAACGGTGGCAAAAAACCATGGGACTTGCTGCATCTGGCATTGCTGCCACTATTACGACCTCGGCATCTCCACAACTCCAGCTCCCGTCCCTTTTCTTCTGCCATGACGTGCAGGAATTTCCACCGTGGAGCGAGATTCATATTTATGGAATGAGCAATGGCCTACATGTACCCAGAATATTATTTCCGTCCAAGATTGCTGATTCAAGCAAAGGCGTTTTGCGCCTAAAGGGGGTCTCCCGCCATTCCTCGGCATAGCTGGACCGCCGGGCACTCTTCACCATCAACCCCGACTTTCTTTGAGGAGGCTATCAGTAGTGATCAGTTGACCTATGTTCGCAGTTGCATTTGGCCGTTCCTCCATTCGCTCGCCGTCGCCGTGTACAAACGACAAGCACATGCCTCAACATCCCGCCCGAGGGATCCAGCGCTTTGGTCTCTCCCATCCTTCCTTCAGCCTTCACGCTCACCACCCAAACCTTCGCATCCTCTCACGCGCTTCCACGTGTACCGGGTCGGTCAGCACTGCTGCAACAGTCTCAAAATAATTTCTCTCTCCTGACCAAAAGAAGCTGTTCCCATCCTCGGCCACCCTAACCCACCGCATCCACCGCTCCGAGCCGTCGATGATCCGCAGCCTTCCACGTAGAAACATTGATGCTCATGCACACCTGCACAGCTTCCAGTGCTTCCACAGATCCCCCATCATCTTTACTAAGAATTCCCACGCTGTCCATGCATACGAATCTGACACACCACCACTAAGAAAGCAGGATCGGCGCCCCCAAACTTTCCTGGGGATTCTCCTTCCATTTCGATTCCCAAGGACTCAGCTCCGAAACGTCTATCCGCACCGCCAGCCCGGGTGACGGGTGCAGGTACGCGCCATTGGCTCCAGCATCCAGCGGCCAGCCGGTATCACTAAGTATTGATTCCATTGGCTCGGACAACCTCGCCCTTGCAAGAAGCCAACCCCCGCGCTGCAAGCCGCCATTTTGTGTTCTGGGATTTTGGACTGGGATCTTGTGTGTCGGTGAAGACGGATCCATACTACGGGAATGCGAGTTTGTGGGGTTTCTGGAGATTTGAGACTGCCAACGCATCCCGAGTCGAGCCGAGCTGATACCGTGGGATTTCAATATTGAGAGGGTTCCGTCATGTCCCGAGCTGAGGTGGTGGGGAAGTTCTGTAGGACTTGTGGGAGGGGGATCACCTGGAGGAAGAAATGGGAGGTGAGTTTCCGCGCTGTACGATGAACAGAAACAACCGAAGTTAAACAGACTCGTGTGAGTCACGTGGTTCTGCTCCTCTCAATTCTTTGTTTCCCCAGCCCCTTCGGAGACCACCTGAGTTTCCGCTCTCTCTACGTCCTTTCCACTCTGCTGTCTGTTATTATCCTGTCATTTATTAGAGCAAATACTCCTCATTTCCGCACAAAATTCTAAGACCATCCCCTTTTTCCTCGCCAACTAGAAAACCTGGCCCCAAATAACCCACTGTTCCGATGCCTGTCGTCGCCACAAACCCAACCGTCTAGATTTCACTTTCGAAAGCAAAATCCTTACTCTCCTCCAAGCCCACCAAAACCTCATATCAAATGGAGCAAACAGCAAGGAAGTTTCTGAGATTGTTACTGACGAGGAAGTTTTGAAGTCTGTTGTTGAGGAGATGGCTCAGAACCGGAAGACGGCGAATGAGGGCAGAGGCAAGGTTGATGAGATTAGGATTGGGACGCATGAGGTGGGTCTGGATCAAGTGGGTGAGGCGGGTGATGAAAAGGAGCTGAAGAAAGAGAACGAAACGAAGTGGAGAGAGAGGTGTAGACGCGCAGCAAGAAGGTTGGCGAACAGAGGCGAGGTGGTTATTTTGGACCACGGCCTGCCGGTAGAGGATGCTAGCTTTGTGAAAGGGGTGATGGAGATCCGTCTCCCTGCTAAGTAGACACATTCTTCTGAGCTTCTTCAATCTTCTTCAATTCGCTTCCTCGATCTGCTTCTTTGATCCACTTCTCCCATTTATCTTCTCTAACGCCACACGCATCCAGTGGGTGGTTTTGAACACTCTGAGATCGGGCCCAGAAATCGCTGAAACGCTTCATGTCGTCGAATATTTTCTAAGTGGGTGAAGCATTACCATCAATTCTCAATTGCTCATGATTGACTCTCTTTTCCCGACATCGCGCATCCAGGGTCTTGAAGAGGCCAGAGTACAAGGGCCCGCTCTCTGCAACTGGGCGTCATTCTCAATACTTCGTTTCCTCCCAAGTTCTCAGGGCGTCACCCAGCTGAAGCTGAAGATCCAGGTAATTGGGACACTTCAGGGACTTGAGAGAGTTCCAGAAACACTCCGAGTCATCTAGTATCTCCACGTCTCAGACCATAGACTTTCAAAGACGCTAGATGCAGTATATTGTCTAGCTACGTCGTCCATGTTCTGAAGCCTCACTAGGGTATCTATCCAAGCTCCAAGCATTTTTGCTCTAGTGACTGGCACCATATTTCCTTCTCTATCGAATTCTCTCCCTTGTCCAACAAAGATCTTCACCACCATGTCTTCCATCTCTTTCTAGACCCCCCTATCTTATCTAACACGATCTGCAGAATAGTACCAAGCACCACCCCTTGCTCGGTACAAGATCAAAGAGAACCCCGCCTCGAAACAACACATCCTATCCGCGCAAGTATCATCCCAAAATATTGCTGCGGTCCCCCAACCTCACCCACCATGCGAGCCCCACGAATCATCCTAGATCATGCAACATCGAAATGAAAGGATAATCAAGGAATTGGCAGCTCCATCTCGGGGTCCAACCCCCCCATAAAACCTCCAGGTCCCTTCTCGCAATCGGGACAGATCTTGTGGATTTCCTCGTCGTTCAGCGCAACTGCGTGTTTCGGGTCTCTCGACACCTTCGGACTCTGCGGAAAATCTGCTTCTCCAGCTTGTGGCTGAGAAGAGGAAGATGGATACGGTGGTGGTTTGGTAGTTGTCTCGAGAGTCGCTGGAAGGGCCGATGAACATGGAGAGGGCGTGATGCTGGCCGGCGTGGATGCGAGTGAGAGGACTGTTGTTGCAGGCGGAGAAGTTACAGATGATGTCGATGTCGGCAAGCAGTCTGAACTCGTGGGCGCTGGGAATACTCCTGATGTCTCCTCATCCTCCCCACGTCTCCGGCGGCAATGTTGGCTTGCAGAAGGAATTTCGGCTGCGCTCAGCGTGCTCAGGCTGCGCAAGGCACGCCTTGATCTCAACATCCCCATCAACTTCGCTGTCATCGCCTTCGTCTTCGGCAACTTCTCCACCACCAACCCCAAAGCATGACTGCGCTCGCCCTCTGAAGAATTCGCAATCCGAAGATCACGGCCACCATACCTCTTGGCAGTCAGACGCGATCTCCTTCCTTCCCGGAGTACCTCCGTCATATCTGCATGGACATCCGACGGACGTTTTCGTGCCCCCGTATCCACATCCCTGGGCGGTCCAGATTCCCTCGCTTGAAGCGAATGTTCCGACACAGACGCCCAGCTCCCAGCCACACCACAAGCACTAGGAAACCTACTCGCAGCACTTCTCGCAGCACTCTTCGCACCCCTGGAAATCCATGCCGGCATTATTGGATTGTCTTTCACAGATGTCGTAAGGTCCGCGCACGTGGTCCTGGTGCTTGTGTACGTCAGGGGTAGCGCAAGGGCGATTGAGAGGGTGGATATGTGGAGGAGGAAGAGCCAGAGATGCTTGATGGTTGTTGATTTTCGTAGTGCGTGGAACGTTTGTTGCGGGTGCATCTAGCACCAGGGGCGGCCCCTTTTCACGACGCAGCCCTTGGGAGAAGATGTTGGAAGACCTCCAATAGACAGACTGGTGTGGTTCTCCTGGATTGAGCAAAAGAAGCACCTCCTTGTTGACTAATTGCTTGAAGTTCTTGGTGTATAGAAAAAGGAAGCCTGTTAGTCGTTCGACGAAGATATATATATCGAGACTTGTATTCGTTGTTGGAACCGAAAAAAAGGAGAAGGAGAAGAGAGAGTTATGGCTTCGACTATCTCGACCCTTATATAATTCCATTCGCAGCATCTATATTCACAGCAGTCGACGGACAGCCACCGAATAACATATCTATGAATCATCCATTCACAGTACTTCGCTAATAGGGGCTTGCTAGCGAGATCGGCTCCAACAAGTACATTCACTCGCTGTCCTCCTTTGTCCGAGCGCAATCATTCACAGTACTTGAGAGAAATAGGAGCCGGATGGAGTCGCGATATCGGCTCAAGTCACTCACGGCCCCCCTTTCCCCAGACTGGACGGCATCAAAATCCCCAGAATCGCAAACGTGACGTCTAGTGACTTACAAGCAAAAGTGCAGCGTCAAGAAGTCCAATCTCATGAACATGTGCATGCTCGCAACGTCGGCCCCAACAAGTCCATTCACTCACTACTCCCTTTCCCCAAACCCAACAGTCAGAAAATCCCCGAGATCGGAGAACGTAACTTACAACCTCAATTCACTCAACCATCCACAGCATCTCCATTCACAGCAGCCCGCAAACAGATTAACAGTAACCGAATAAGTTACCTCTGAATCACCCATTCATTCACAGTACTTCGCTTATTAATAGCGGCCAACTCGCGACGGCGGCTCTAACAAGCGATCCCTCACTGCCCGCCCTCCTTTCCTCCTCCGCCACAACACGACGTCCCCGACGTCGCAAACGCAACGTCTCGTAGCCCATGAGCAGCAGTAGCTCAGTGGCGGAAGTCCGATTCACACAAACAGGTAAAAATAGTCAAAGATGGAATAAAGGTACAGAAAAGTATTTCCGTTGCTTGTCATCAATCCGTGTATATTCCGCAATCTTCGTACCTAGTTGCAGAAAGGAAAAGAGAAAAAATTCGTTACTGCATCCCATCAACCCATCATCGAAATCATCGTGTCCGCAAAAAAATCATGCAACTCCAGCAATATTCCTCTGCTATGAAGAGAATCCTTTCCCATGTATCATGTGTTCCATGCCCTGAGTGCCCACCAGTATATAGAGGAGCCCCTCTTTCTTTGTCCCATTAAACCCCTTTCAGCGCTCGCCTGAAAAAGCAAATCAGATCAAATCCCGCTCGAAACCTCCGAGTCTTCGCAGAAAAACAAAGTCATGAAATCGTAATGTCGTCACGAAAGCAAAAAGAAACCGACTTGTTCGCTGTTTGCATATGTCGCTTGCGCAATGCCGAGAATTGAGACCATAATTATTTCCTTCCATGCGCACCAGCATCGAAATCATCGAAAAATCCCCTCATCAACCCCCTAAAAGTCCCCTGTCCGGGCCCACCCCTCCCCTCCTCAAAATGCGGTGTCATCCTTTCTGCCATTTCCTGTCCTTCGAAAATCGGACGTCCATGTTCATCAAACCTATCAGGCAAAACTTCCACGTCATCAGACTTGGTAGAGCCAGTGGGAGAAGTGCTGCGATTACGGTGATGGCGGCGCGGGTCTCCTCCGAGATTTGCATGACGGTTAGACGAAGGGTCTGAAGACCGGCGACGGAGTATGCCCGGACGCTGCTGTGGAGTATCTGGAGATAGGGAGTTGTTGAATTGGGCAGACAGATCTTGGGAGTGGCGTTGGGGGTTGTTTTTGTGTTTTTTCTTGACGATGCGGCTGGATGTTGGAGAGAGGGGTGCGAAGTTGACGGACTTTTTGTGGGGGTGCGATGGACTGGCAGGAGGAGATTGGGCGGATGACGACTCCTCTGAGGAGGTGTATGATGACGAACGTCTTGTTAGACAATCTGTAGTCTTGTGTTAGTTTTATCTGAAGTGGAAGGCTGATTAATCGTACTACAGGAAATGCGCTGAAATCCATGGTAGGTAGAAAATCTATCGAGACCCACCCTCCTGGTGTTCACCTGGTTCACCATGCTCACCCGTCGTGTGATATCCATCATACTGAGACGAAGATTGTGGTTGAGAACTACCAGTGAAGAGAGGTGGAGGGGGAGGCACAAAGGCACTTGGATTGACATCAGACGGATGAGCTGTTGTTGAACTCACATTGTCACCTCCTCTGGTTGGACCAGGTGGCGGGTAATAGGGGTCGTGTGGGTCGGCTTGGGGATGACCAGGATATGGCTGGCCCGCGTAATCGGCAGGATTGTATGGCTGAGGCTGGAACCCACTGTGGTGTGGATTATGTAGATCGGGATGCTGATTGAGGCCAGCAGGAGGTGGAGAAGGTTGGAAGTTATTCGGCGGGTAGTTGCTTTGTTCGGGGATGGGCGGATAGGATGCTCCGCCAGAGGCGCGTGGGGGAGATGGCGAGTAGTTATCGTCGTAAGAAGTATTATAGTCATCGCCGCGATCGGCTTCCTCCTCAAAGCCTGGTGGATACGAATTAGCAGCTGAATGGAATTTTCAAATGAAATGGTTTAGGCAGCGAGCAAGCTGCTACATAACCGAAATACATGTACATCAGGGGTTCAAAGCGGAGAATCTTCTGTTGACAGAGTCCCTCAGGGATGAGGGTGATTCAGACCGCGATGAAGCCGAACGAGATACGGAGTGCTGGGGTTCCTCACGTCTACGTTCGCGCTCTGCTTCCTTCTTATCCTTCTCCTTTTTCTCCTTTTTCTTCTTGTATTGGTTGAGACCCACTGCCGCAGCGCCTGTGCCGAGAGCGCCAGCCGCAAGATCTCGAATACGGCTCTTACTGCGGCTACGGCTCCGACTGCGGTCGCGATCATCATCCTCATCACTGGCACGAGAACGATGACGGCGATGATGCCTTCTGGAACGAGATCGAGAGCTAGGTGAACCTCGGTCTCTTTCATCGGGCGAGCCATAGGCAGGACCAGGGGCAGGACCAGGAGGCATGTTTGGATCGTAGCCGTATGTTCCGGGGTAGCCTGGTTGTCCAGTGTAAAGCGGTTGAGCCCCGTAAGTAACCATGCCCATCTCTGGATCAGGTTCAGGTTCAGAGTAGGCACCAACCGACCTCGCCCTTGATTTGCTTCGAGAGCTTTTGGATCGTCTAGAGCTTCGGTGGCGATGGCGTGACCTCGAGCGACGTCCTTCTTCTTCGGCGGCTTTATTGTCTTCTTTGGCTTTCCGTGCTTCATACAAACCAGTAACTGCGGCACCCACAGCGCCAGCGAGTGCAACAGGTATGCCTTGGCGTAGTCTTGATTTTGATCTTCCGCCTTTTGCTTCACGTGATTTGTTGCGGAAGTGCTCGACGACTGCAGCAGCTGCTGCGGTACCAGCTCCAACCTTTGCTATCGTAGCTGCACGCTTCTTGCTAGAACTACGACCACGGGCATCACCAACACCGTCGGAGTCCGAGTCATAGTCTGTCGAAAGTCGGCGACCCCGGGAAGCACTTCTTGTCCGGCTTCGGCCTCTTCCCGCTTCATCTTGCTTTGCTGACTGGTTGTTCGCGTACTTGGCAACCGCGGCGGCGGCAAGAGCAGCAGCAGCTAGACCCAGACCTGTCTTAAGCTTGGAGTGACGGCTGCTGGAACGAGATCGAGATCGTCTGGAGCCTCTATCATCACGTCTATCCTCACGGTACCTGCTTCGTGCCCGCGTAATAATTTCTGTACCAATCGCACCGAGAGCAGCACCAGCAATAGCATTTCTTCCTCGATGAGCTTCTTCGTAACCGTCCTTTCCGCGACGATTCGCAAAAAGTGTAGCAGCACCTGCTCCGGCCAGAGCACCCTCGGCGAGATGTAGCTTGTGGTGGGGACTATGGCTATGACTTCTGCTTCGAGAACGGATAATTCTTCTCTCTCTTCTAACGATGTACTCAGAACCATCACTGTAGCCATCATCGCTGATAGAGTCTCTGGGATGAAGATCTCTACGATCATACCTTTCGAGCGCAAAGTCATCCTCCCTGTCTCTTCTGCCCACTAGTCCCTCGCGAACTTCTCGTCTGTAGTAGTATTCCTCGTCATCTCGTCTTTGCTCTGGACGTTCGCGTTCTCGTTCGCGGAATTCCTCGCGCCTGACCATCTCATAGCCAGGCTCTTCTCGCTCTCCGGGGAGGAAGATTGGAGGAGGCGCTGGTGCTTCTTGCGGTGAAGGAGCTTTTTGACGGATGATGATAGGAGCAGGAGGAGGATCAGGGCGATCGTAATATTCGGTCTCCCTACGATAGCGTTCAACTTCGCCAGGAGGGCTGTACTCATCTCGGCGCTCAACCCGTCTTTCTATGGTAAGATCGGTTTCTCGGGTCTCCCGTTCCCGTTCCCACGGCCTATTGGATTCTCTCTCCCATGGTCGACGAGGTTCCGGGTAGCGGTCCGTTTCGCGCTCACGCTCATAGACAACAGTGCGACGCTCAGGTTCTGGATTTCTGTCCCGCTCACGTTCCCGCTCGTAAATCACAGTCCGGCGATCATCTTCCCCACCCCTAGTCTTGCGATCACGCTCATAGATAATAGTCCGGGAGTCCTCTTCATCATGGCGGAAGCGGGGATTCTCCCTCTCGAAAACAGTTCTTTCGAAAGGGTCGCGCCTGGGACGCTCAGGTATGGTAGACATGGCAGACCTGGGACGCTCTGGTTCCCGTAAGACCTCAACTCTGTCGACCCGTTCAACTCGGCGATCGAATTCGACTCCGCGCCCTCGTCCTGTCTCGAAGCGCTCAGAGCGGACGGTACGGCGATCGTCATCGTATTCCTCAGTACGACTGGTGGGAGTGATTTTGTAGCGCTGAATAGTACGGTAGCCACCAGCATTTGAAGTTCGCTCATCATCTGAAGACTCATCGTCCCGCTCGCGAAAGCGTCGAGTCTCACGGATCTTGACCACCTCCGGCATGGCGAATTATGGTGAGGCAAGACCTCAGGACCTCTTCCGATTATCGAGAATGTCAGAAACTCAATTCGAAAGGATTCGGGGGGTGATAAGTCGAATGCGCGGCGGCGCAATGGTTTTAAGAGAGGATGTCGGGTGCGGATGACGAAGGAGCGGGGCACCGAGACACTATGTGATGATGGCTGTCTCAGTTCAGTGAAGAATGGGTGAACGATACGGTGAGGCTGGCGCTAGAGCAGTAGCTGCAAAAAGAGGCGTAGTCTTTGAATCAGATTATCAGACGGGAATGGAAGATGTTCGAAATGATAGACTTGCGGCCCGGTGAGTCTTAATGGACAGCCTTGCGGCGGTGCTCTGCCGGCGCGATGCAACTAGCTGGGACGTATCTCGTGATGGAATTGCACTGCCGTGTATTCCGAGGGCTGGGAGAGGCAGCCGATTGGAAGAGTGAAGCAGAGGCGTTGGAAGATTCGAGGAACGCGCCGTCACTTGAACTTTGCAACACTTTTTGGGCAGAAAGGTTATCGTATTCAGGAAACGGTTGTCAGGTACGAGAAAGAGCACAGTCAGGGGGGCAGTCGAAAAGCTTGGTTTTGATCCTTCTTCCTAATACGGCGGCAAACTCGTCTTGAGACCAAGTTTCTGCTCGCTGGGCGTGTGGTGATACCACGATGCGACAAGAGGCTGCTGAGCAGTAACTTGATTTGATGCTGGGACCTGCTTCAACGAGAAATTCCCCTCGCTCGAGGCGGAATAGCTATTGGCCTGCAATATATTGATTGGATTTCAAAATGACATCAAGCGCGGGACTTGGACTTGGGATTCGAGAAAATGCGTGTTCCCGACCACGATATGGCTTGACGTCGTCGCACATAAAATGCTATGCTGCCAAGTATTAACTGCGCCACAGCCAATCAGCGAGAGCCGAGGTGTGGCGCTAACCAAGCTCAGCCAGCCCCGAGCTTTTCTCCTTCAGCCCATGTCACTCAGCTCTTGCAAACTTCAGCACCGTCGTGGCCTCATTTGAATAGCCTCCTTTTCACGTCAACGAACCCGCCCAGACCGTCTTTTCAAGCTGCTTCTATGATACCATCAACCGATGTGGCACATTTAGCCGCTAGCGCAAAGTGTGCTGCGCGTGCTGAGCCGCCCTGTCATCACGCACACGGCGTCTGCTAACACATGGCTTCTATGCTAGGCCTCTATGCATCTTTGAAAATGCTGTACAACACCTTTCTGACTGCTACTGATACGCAAACAGTCACCCGGTTCATTTTCACTTGAGCCTCCACTTGGCCTTGTCTACTACTAATATGCGGCTCAAAAGTTGGTGCCGCTGATCGATATTACATTGTTAGTCTTCTTGTTCTGTGTCTCGTGGAGTCATAAGAGTGCAGGCCTTGAGGACTGCTTCGTCCTGTATCTTGTCTTGCCTTCGCTTGAGCCTCAAGTTGGGCTTGTCTATTGCTCCCTGCGGCTCAGGGCCCAGTTTCGGTGTTTGACTGTTGCTGTTGCATTGTTAGTCCACTCTGGCTTCGGAGGAGTCATAGATTATGAGTTTGGGATGAAGTATCCCGGGAGCCCGGCTTACTGTTGTTTGAGCCTCAAGTTGGGGCTTTGCAGCTGCGGCTCCAAAGTCAGTGATGAGGCTGATATCGCATCGCTGCTCTCTATTTGAGCCTCCTTTGCTTAGATTGCTGAAAGTTTGAAGCCGTCTTCAAGTGTTTTGCCTTCGCTTTGTATTATGTGTTTGCTATGCTGCGTTGTGCTGAAAGTGATTGCTACACAGGATTTCAAAGCTGAGAACGAATATGTGACTGCGGAAGCCTGCTCTCAAAGACGGGAAGTTCAAAGTGACGCCCTGATGGTATACATATATCAAAGTCCATGAGCTTCTCCAAGGGATTGCCCTTTCAATATTACTCTCATCACATCATTGACTCAAAATCACATCAAAGAAGAAATTGAATCTTGCAAAAACACAATTGTGTCTTTCCTTTTTCTTTTTTTGGGAGAAACCTATGGTACAACTTGCTCTTCGATCATGAGAGAAGTCAAGCAAGAATGAGCACGAGGCTCCCATCCCAGTCCAGCGCCTACCAACTCCACTCTCAGTCGTATCCATTTTCAACCATCGTGCTCAAGAACGTATCCACCGTCAACGCCTAGAAGCACACCCATAACAACCAAGTCGAGTTTCAAGCACCAGAAGAAAAGAGAGCACCCGCAAATCCATCCGAACCCATCAACGACGTCTGAGGACTACCCTCGGCTGACGGGGCTCAGGGGGCACGTACTGCACCAACTCGTTGTAAGCGTGGAACATCTCTCCATCGTTGATGTTCAGGAACGCAACAGCGACCTCTTCCGAGCAGTTGTAGTGAGTTCGCTCAACAAGACACTTCATCATAAGATAAGCGGAGAGATTCTCGACGCCTGAAGTAGGGAAGTCAATGTTGGCATAAACGGCCAGTTCCTCATCGGTAAGCTTCTTCCAGCCAATGACACTCATGTCGCCGTTGGACATGCGACCGAGCACGGCACCTTGGTCCTTCCAAGGGAGGGTGCTGGTGTTGTCGGCAGCAGTGTTGGAGCTGATGGTGGCGCCCGTGGAGCTGGGGGAAGTCGGGACGGGGCTGGGCGGGGAAGCGTTGAAGGCGGGGGGAGCGGTGCTGTAAGCAGCTGTGGTGCCGCTGACAGAAGCGGTGCCGTTGGCGGCTGAGGAGCTCTGCGCGCCAGAGCTCTTCACTCCCTTCTTGCCCTTCTTCTTTGTTTTGCCGTTGGGCTTCTTCTTGGTGCCGTTACCAGCGTTGGAGCTGCCATCATTGAGGGTGCTGTTGCCAGCGTTGGACTGGTTGTCGAGGCTGCCCTCGCGAGCTGCTTGGGCCGAGCCGGCATCCACGGGACCAGCACCCGAGGGATCACCAGAGTTGTCGGGGCCGGTGTTGACGGGCATCGCTTCAGCGCGGCCGCGCGAGATCGCGAACAGGTCAGTGCTGAGCGAAGCGGCTGCCACGGAGAGTTCAACAATGCGTGCCATGGCTGCGCTGACCTTGGTGGGATTGGGGCGGGCCGCGGTCCTGATCGAGGAAGATCCAGCCGCAGTACCGATCTCACCATTGACGCAGCTCTTGATGGCTTCAGCGTGAGCCCTGATGTTGTCGGAGAGCGTGTCGATGATGTCAACGATCCTGTCGGTCTGACCACTGGGGACCTCGGGGGCCTTGCCAGCGCTGGATGGACCCGCTGCCGAAGCTTGACCTGGCTGAGTCACGGCGTAAGCCTGCTGGCTCTGCAGGAAGGCAATGAAGTCGCGCTGGAGTTCTTCGGCCTGAACCTCGATGCTATCCAATTCTTGCTGAAAAGCGCTAGGGGTGGTGGTCGTGGTGGCAGCGGCCTGGGTAGCAATAGACTCGATCTCGGCGCTGGAAAGGGCATTGGCCTCGGTAGCAGCAGCCTAGAAAAACAATGCTTGTCAGTCTCCAAGTATTCATCATGCGAAGGACGTTGACTCACCTTTGCGCGCTGGTCTCTCTCCATAGCAGCCGTAACGTCAATCATGCCTTGTATGGTCTGTCTCGTGGTAGCTCCTTAAAGCTTCGTGGTCTCGACTCCTGGTAGATCAGGGCCAGGGTTCACAATGTTATTGTACGTAACTTGGGTAAAATCTGCGCCGAAGGTTCCAGTGAGTATGGCTCCTGTAAAGATGGCACCGCGCAGGTTGACTCCCGTCAAGATGGCACCGTGCAGGTTGGCTCCGGTCAAGTTGGCGTTGACGAGGTTGGCTTTGCCAAGCTGGGCGCACATAAGTTTCGCTTCAATCAGGTTGGCGGAAGCGAGGTCGGCGCCAACAAAGCTTGCTCCAACGCAGACTGCTTTGCCGAAATGGGAGTTGACGCACATCGCACTGTCAAAAACCGCGGAACTCAGCTCGCAGCTAATAAAGATGGCCCGAGTGCAGTCGGCATCGATGAAGAAGCACTGGTTCATTTTGCAACCAGTGAAGTTGCCCTTCATCAACAGGAACTCGGAGAGATCGAGGCCGTTGAAAGGAAGCGTCTTGAAATCGGTAATATCGAAGGACTGGTCTCCGAGGTTAATACCAGCTTGACGGAAGGCTAGACCGACGGATTCCTGGCAGCGTTCTCTGGCAAGCTGGGCCAGCTCTTCATGTTGCTGGATGTCTTGAGCCATCCTGACTGATGTTCTTGATGTCGAAAAGGGGCTGAGCACGTGACTGGGTGAACTTCGGCAGATTGTGTCGGCGCGGGATAATGCTGTTGCTGAACTTCGGCAGTCAGCGTCGGCGCGGAAATATGTTGTTGCGAGAGGGAGGAGGAGGGAGGAAATAAAAGCAGCGAGTTGTTTTGAACTAGCGTGGACTAGTGCAAGTCGCTAAATGTTAAGAGAGGGACTAGCGAGATCATGTGATCACGGCCGTGTGGAATCTCTAAGCTTGGTGGTTGGCGAGAGATGAGTTTGCTTCTTGCATTGCTTCTTTGCCTGGAAGAATGAAGAGATACTTTCTCCAAAGTTTGAATCTTAGCAAGATTTCAACCATATACAAGATGTTTTGTGGTCTTTGATAGTAGAAGTAGGGGATGATTGCTGAAGATTACAATATTTCCAAAGAATTCACGGGGTTGGTGGCTACTGTGCGAGTGAGTGCTTGCCTCTCGATCTCTCTTGAGTCTTGTTCCGGTTTACACATGACAGCTAGATTCCCTGAAGTTTGTTGGTCCAGAGGTTCTGAAGTGGACACAGTTTGACACGGGGCGAAATAGGGGAAAGGGTAGAAGGGCCTGAGCCTACCACCAGTGAGAAGGTCGAAAACCGAGGACGAATACCCACGAGACAAAGCAACCCGATTACACGTAAGTTTATACCCCTGGATGGCTTGTAATTTGTATTTGATGCTAACCAGAGGGCCCAGGTTTAAGGAACCGTTCCTGTCCTACGCAATCGAGACGAACGAGGACGAAAGCGAAGTGGACAGATCGGCCAGATGGAAAGAATTGGCATCGAAGTTTGGGCCACAGAAGCAACCCTGGCGTGAGCTGTTGACGGCGCAAGCTATGTCGAGCTCAGCCGGCTGGACAGACTCGAGCGATTCGACGAGGGCGAGAATTGCTTCGCAAGACGGATCCGTCCTGGCACAGCTTCGCGAGCTGGACCCTTACATCCCAGCACAGCGGCCCATCGGCGACGACGAGGGAATCGTCGAGCGGCCCACTGTGCGAAGTCCCGATCAAAAGCCGGCGCCGACCTCGCCCATGGTCCCTGAAGTGGCCAAGTCTACCCGAGAACAGAACAACAGCATTGCGACGGCGCCCTCAAAAGGTCACCCGGCCGGAATCAAGGCACGCTGGCCCGGCACGCTCCGAAGACTTTCAGATGCCCGACTCGGGCGAGGCAGCGCAACTTTTGTCATTGTTGCCAGAGTCGTCCCGTTTGCAGGTATGGAGATAGGACTTCGCTGTTGATGGTCTGGTGTACACGTGTAGGAGGACCTCAAAACATGAGAACCAGATAATTAGAAAGAGAAAGAGTCGAAATTTATTATTGCCACACGTCAAGTGTAGGATGGGAGTTTGTGATGTTTTTCACTCATTTCTTACAGCAGAGAACCGATCAGGTACTTGGCCTCTGAGCAAAGCGTCCATTGTCGACCATATCGATACTCGACTGGGAAAACCCTAGAATGACTGAGAGTTTGGCAGATGAAGAAATCATGGGTTTTACGCCGGCGCCCCGGTATCAAACTATGAAAGTAATTAGGGAAGGAGCTTCGGTTTTTACTAACTTTCCAGATGATTTGACTAACAAGCAACTACTCTCTAGCAGCTAAGAAAGGTTGTAAGTTCACCCTATACCGTGCCTTCCTATCCGCTCCTTCCACTGCTACATCTTCCTCTACCACCTTATAGATATAAAATAGCCAGATATTTTTATTCAGGCCACAGAGCTGTTGGCACAGCTGTAGCGCACCCGGTATCTGAGAGGTCGCAAGGCCTTTACCGAGAAATCTGCCCCTGGGGTTGCTGCCAGGTGGCGGATGGCTTGGAGTTCCAGAAGGTCATCCGTTCGAGTCGAATACAGCTCAATCCTTCTTGGCCATTGGAAACTTGGCGATTCTGAAATCTAGTATGCTTGTGGGATTGCCCTTTCTTGTCAAGCTGGAGAGTATTGTTGCTGTTCCTCAGCCAGGTACAAGCTAGCATCTTCTCCTTTTCTAATCCTAGCAGGGTTGATGAGAAAGGATAATATTCATTAGATGGAAAACCGCACTAAGACCAAGCTCATATTTCCCTTTTTTCGAAGATAAACTGCTTGTATCTCCTGTTTGCGTCTGCTTGCTGGAAAATTAATGCCCGCTGTATCAGGCTTTGCCATAGATACATGTGTACGGTAAACTTCTGGGGTAATGTTGACAGCATCATGACTTTTCTTCCCAGACGGACGTCCGCCCGCGGTTTGGCGCTGCACTTGCGTGGTTGCTCTCCCGTCGCTACTCAAATTTCTGCTTTGCTTCGCTACAGACGATTTCCGTTCTCACGTTTGTCACTGCGTCTCCCGAGTCACCCCCCACCGTCAAGACCTTCGTCCAATTGCCTTCTTGACAACAACTCCTTCTCCCTCGACTGCCTCTATTACCGCTCGCGTCTGAAGAGCCCAGATCCGCTCTCCCGGCCAACTCCATATTCCATTCTTTCGCTGCGCGGTGCACCCAGTCGTGATCAAGTGACTTTGTGAGTCCCGAATAAATTCGTCCCATCCCTCTCCTGGCGACTAACAAAGAAGCGCTGTAGACACACCGCCATCACCTTCTAAATCGAAAAGTATGGACTCTGACGACGACTTTCGCCGTCTCTACGCCGCCAGGGTCGATTGGGGTACCCTAGAAGATCCGGTAGTTTTCGCGGTCGGTGCTTGCAGTTTTTATAGCGCTTATTAATTCTTGGCAGTAATTTGCAATTTAGTAGTTTATTCGATATATTTGGTGGTTTTTATTTAAATACCCTTTTTTCGATTTTATCGATATTTTATTTTTTATTTAATTTTAGGCTTTTTCAATTTGATTGGAAATACTATTTTCAATTTAATTGAAAAAACTATTTCAATTGTATTTATTATTTTTAAATACAGATTGTTTGATTTTTTAAAATCAAAACTCAATTTAATAAATATAAACTCAATTTTAAAATTAAACACTATTAAAGGCAATAAATGCTTTTGCTATTGCCGCTATTTTTAATATATTAGTTTTTCTATTTTTTATTGCTTTGGCTTTTATAGCTATTATAAAATATTTCAAAATCAATTAATATTAAAATTTAGTAATTTCTCCAATTTAAATTGATTTTTTTATTTTTTTTATTTTTTTTTAATATTTCTAATTTAATTATATATAGTTTATTGGTTATTCATAATATTTTACTTTTTTTACTTTTTATTTATGCTTTATAAAAATTTCCTTTAATTTCTATATTTTATAAACTTTTTGCTTAATTTTTGCTATAGCGGAAAATACTAGCAATATATTATTTATGCAAATATATTTTTTAAAAATTTAAAAAAAAGATTCTAAAAATAATTAAGCAATTTAATTTTTTTATTAAATTTAATAGCATTAATAATACGCTTTGGGCCTATTTTTATTAATTTAAATATATTATTTATAATTTTAATAAATCAAATAAGATTTTTAAGGAATTTCCGGAGTTTGTTTAATAATAAAATTAATTTGCTAAATTCTAATTTCTTTTTAATAGAAAAAATTATTATACTGCGCTAAAAAATAAAAATAAATAATTAAATAGCAAATGCCTCTTTAAAAATATTATTATTAAATTCAAAATTAATAAAAGTAATATTATTTAAAATAAACCCCAATTTATTAGCAATATTTTTAAAAATTGGAAAGCTTTTTATTTATAGCTTTTTCGCATGATTTTTGCGAAAAAATCCGGATATTAATTTTAATTAATACCAATGCAATAATTGCAAATTTAATAGCGTTAGCGGCCAATTTTATTTTAATTGTTTTTATTTATTTGGCTGCTTATATAGCAATTGCTATTAATTGAGCCAATAAAAAAATAAATATTGTATTATAAAAAATATTTTATTAAAATATTTTCAATATTGCGCAAAGGCTAGAAATATAATCAATATTTTTTTAATTTTTTTAATTTTTAAGTTTTTGCTAATTAATATATTTTATTTAATATTCTAGCAGAATATATAATTTAATTTATTAAAAACATTAATAGCAATATAAAATTACTATATTCAATTAATTGCTAATAATTGCTTTGTTTAAATTTTAAATTATATAATTAAGCCAGTATTTATGCTATATAAATATTTTTTATATTATTAGCATGTGTTTTTCTATTAAATACTAATTCTATTTATTAAAATTTTTAAAATAAAAAATTATTTAATTTTATCTAGCCGCCGTTATTTTTGGTATCAATTTTAAAAATTCCGGTATATGATTTTAAAAATAATAATTTGTTTAATAAATTTAATAAAATCAAGGCATTTGCAAAAAAATTAAAAAAAAATTGTTTTAAAAAAATAAAAAAATAAAAAGAATTAATTAATGAAATAAAAGATATTGGTAAAAAGCGAATTTAATAAAAAAAATTAAAAATTAAAAAAAAATTAATAAAACAACAGAGAAAGTATTGCGGAAGGCAAAAAGAAAATTAGCAAGACTTTAGGCCGCTTATAGAAATACTATTAAAAATTATATTATTAATAATAATGGCTAGATTAATAATATAAATCTTAATAATACGAATATTAATAATATAAAAATTAATAACGCGGATATTAATAATATAGATATTAATAACGCAAATATTAATAATATAAATATTGCTAATGCAAATATTGCTAATGCAAATGCAATTTATTATAAATTAAAAAAATATATTTATCGTTTTTTTTAAAAAAAGTAAAATTAGCTATATATAGCTATTTAAAAATATTAGACCTATTAAATAAAATCAAATAAAATGATAAAAAAGAAATTGCTTTTATTATTACTAATATTATATTTTTAAATTATTTTTCTATTTTTTATAAAAATCCTGTATTTAATTTAAGCTATATTATTATTTTTCGCAAAATTAATTCCTTTATTGGCCTATTAGCTAATATATAAAAGAATTATGCTTTGGTCAAAAAATTCTATAAAATTTTTTTATTTTTATTTTTAAAAAATTTTATTTTAAAATTTAGCTTTATTATTTTATTTAGAAAATATGCAATAAAAAAATAAAATAAAAATAAAAGCAAACTTCCAAGTAAAAGTTTTAATAATATTTATTTATATAAAATAAAAATTATTAAAAAGCAAAACATATAAGGGTTTGCAAATAATTTTTATTTAAATAAAATTTATAAAAAAAGCTTTATTAGGATAATAACATAAAAAAAACTTATAAAAAAAAGCTTTATTAAAATGGTAGTATAAAAAAGCTTTATACGTTTTTTATTAGAATAATAATATAAAATAGGCTTATAAAAAGAAATTTTATTAAAAATATAATATAAGCAATAATATAAAGGAAATTTATAAAAAACTGCTTTGCGCAAAATTTAAAATTGATATAAATATATATAAAAAGGAATTTAATAGAAAATTGAAATTCAATAGCTAATTAATTATTAACTTATTGCAATAATTGGCTTGCCCTTTTTATATTTTTTTTATTGCTTATTCTTTTATATTTTACAAATAATTTTATTTTTAACGTATATACGCAAATATATATGCAATTTAAATATTTTTTTTTTATTAGCAATAATAGCGATTTTCGATTGGAGAATTTAATATAAATTATAATAGCCTTTTTTTGTTTTAATTATAAAACTTTTATAAAATTATATATATATATAGCTTGGATAAAATATTTAAAAATTAGCAGGCTTTAATAGCAATTCTAAATTGAAAATTTTAAATATTCTTTTTTGGCATTTTAATACGCAAAATTTATATTAATTAATTGCAAAAACTTAGTATTTGCATTATATAATTGCTTTTTTTAAATATTTAATATTTAAATTATTATTGCTAAATAATTGTTATAGTGGTCAAAAATAAATTGGCAAATAGGGTGCGTTATACGTATTCCTTAGCTATAAAAAATAGCCGCTGCCTTTCTCGAATAAAAATTGCAGCGCCTAAATATTGTGCGCTAAAAGCCTCGCTTAGCTTTTTTAATAAGCAATGCTTTTTTTTTGTGCACCTTTAGCGTACGTGCTTTATAAGGTGCCCGCAGGGCGCCCTTTTTAGCCCCGTATAATAATTATTTCCCCTTTTATAGCTTTGGGCCCCGGAGCTTCCGAATACGAACTCTCGCTTTTTGGTGGTCCGATATTTGGCTTTGGTTATTAATTTTGGTTTTTTATTTTGGCCGCGTAAATTGGTAGGCTTTTATTGGTTTGCTATTATTAATAACCACTTTTAAATTTATTTTTGCCTAATTTTTAAATTTTTTATTCTAATATATAGCTTGCATTATTTATTATTAATTGATTTTATGCTTTTGTTTAATTATTTTAATTATTTTAATTTCTATTTTCTTATATTAAGATTTATTGGGGGTTTATTGTTTTTATTAGCTTATATATGCTTTTCCCGCTTTTGCGCATGCCTTTTTTATAAATACCGAAAAGTTAATATAATAGCGGCTTATTTTAAATAATTAAATTTAAGGTTTTTTAAATTTTTTCCTTTTTTTTCTTTTATACGCGTATTATGCATTTTTTGCAATAATGGTATATTAACCTTTAATTGCGTTTTTAATCTCGATTTGGTTTTTAATTTTTCGGCGAATTTTAGGATTTTTATTATTATTATTATAGCAATTATACTAGGCCTTATTAAAGCTTTTTTTATATAAAGCCGGCGTTTTTATTTTTATTAGGCTTTTTTTTATTATTGCTTTATACGGGTTTTTCAATATACGTTTTTTTAATAAAAATCAGGCCCCCCTTTTTTTTTCTTAATTTTAATATTATAGCCTTTAATATTTTTAATTGCAAAATATAAAATTTTGGCGGCGGCTTATTTTAAGCTTTGTATAATAAAGGTTTTGGCCGTAATTGTGGTGGTAATATTAAGTTTGCGGTTTTGCTACAAAATTTAAATTATATTTTTACCAAGCCCGCATTTGCGCTTTAAATTTAAATTTAAATTTATTATATATAAAGCTTTTATTTAAACCCTTTTTGCAAAACCCTTAGTATTTGTAATTAGGCCGCAAATAATTTTAAATGCGATTATTATTATAGTAATTATGAGCCCCTTTATTATATAATAAGCTTATATATTTTTTTTGCCAACTAATTCATTATTTTATAAATTTCCGCTATTTAAATTTCCCTATTTAATATAGCTTATAATGCCCTTATAATTTACCGCCATTATTATACCAAAATTTAAGCCTTTTTTAAAAACCAATGCGCCAATTATAATAATAAATTAATCCAATTAAAAAATAATATAAAGGCTATTGGGACTTTATTCCGCTTTAAAATTTATGCTTTTTTAAGGTATAAAATACGCAATGCATTTAAGGATATTATAGCTGCAATAATAGCTTTAATTAAAATTATTTCTGCAATTTATATTTTAATATATGTAGCGGTTAATATTTAATATTATTTAATAAATATATTTCTTGCCTTGTTTGCATATATTTAATTAAGGTATAAATAAATTATAATTTTAACCATTTTTTAACGATATTTTATTTAATATAAAAAGAACACCGGGTTTTTAATAATATAATATAAAATATGGAAATTGTAAAATTAATATATATAAATTGGGTTTTTAAAAATATTATAGGTTTTTTGGTTTTGCTAGCCGGATTTATTTTATTTAATATACGGAATTTATAATTTTTATTTATATATTTTATAGTTTTTAATTAAATTAAGCTTATTGACCAATTTTTAATTTTTTTAATTTTTTTATAAAGTATAATTTTATTTAATTTAATTTAAAATATAAAAAAATAATTAAGTCTATATTTTTATTTTTGCTTTTATTTAATATTATATATAATTGGGCGTTTCCCATTTAAATATGAGGGTAAAGCTGGCCTTTTGGCATTTTGTTTTAAGTTTTGCGCTTTTTTAATAATTTTTCCGCTATTATTATAATTTAGCTTTGGTGTTTTTTTAATAAATTTGCTTAAAATTATTGAGGCATTTTTAAGGTTTTTTTGGGCCAGTATTTGGTCCCAATTTCGGCTTCAGCCTTTTTAATATACGCAAAATATAAATTAACCGTTTTTATTTTTTTTATATGCCATAATGTTTTTATTTTTTATTTTTGGTTATTTTTAAGGTTTTTAAAATTTTTAAAATAAGGTTTATATACGCCATTCTAAAATACTTTAATAAATTTTAAAAGGTTAATATAAAAAATATTATATAGTTTTTTTAATTAAAATTTAAACGGAAATTTTAAATAATAAGCTCGGGCTCCTATTTTTTCGGTAATGAAAAAAGGGCCTATACATTTTTTTGCTAGCTTTCCGGCCTTAAAACGCATATTTTTAATAAATAAAAAAACCCAGTTCTTTTTATTAAAATTTATAGCCTTATATGTTTTTGCATATTATTTTATATATTTATTAATAGCATTTTCCCAATTTTTGCAATAGCATATATTGGCTATATTATATTCGTTTTTTGCTTTTTTATATTAGGCACCCTAATTTTTATAAATTATATAGGGAAATTAAGGCTAATTCATAAATAATATCCGTATATTATATAAAAATTCTTTTTTTCCAGCATGTTTTATTTTGCATTATTATAAGCAAATTTTGCTATAGCCAATTAAATTGCCTAATTTGTTTTTTATTATAGCAATATTATATATAGGCCTTTAAAATTTGGTTTACTTGCTTTATTTATTTATCTATTTAAAAATAAAATACGGTGCTATATTTGTATATTGTATAAAATTTATAATAAAAGACTTTTTATAATACGCTGGTAAATATTAAGCCATAATTAAATATAATAATTTTAGGGATTTTTATAAAATAAACAACTTTATTAAAGAACAATCTTATTAAAAATTGTATATTAATATTTTTAATTATATATATAAATTGCATAGCCTTAATATAATAATTTAGTATTACCAAAATAGTATTATATATTTTGCTTATATATTATAATTTTGGCAAGCGTATTATAAAATTTTATAATAAATATATTTATAATTTATTGGCTAAAAATAAAGGCTATAGCTAATTATAAGGTATATATTGGCGGGTTTTATTTTGCTAGCAAATATAGCAATTGCGTATATAATTTTGTATTTTTGTATTTATATTCGGCTAATAATATTTGTAATAAATTAAAATTAAAATTTAGTTTATTTTAAAATAGCCTGCTAATTTGCTATATAATATGTTTATTGCAAAAATATATAATTTGCCTTTTTTTATATAATATACCATTTTTAAATTGCTATTATTTATTTTTATACAATATAAATTGGTTTTATATTTTTATTATATTTTTATTATATTTTTATTATTTTTAAGCTTTAAAAATAATTATAAAGCTTGCTTTAATTATTCCGGCTTTTGGATTTTTATAGCTTAAATAAAATACAGCTTTTTGCTTGGAAATTTGCGTTTATAATATATAAATAAAGCGTATAGCATTAATTTCCCGGTTTAATAGCATTAATTAAAATGCAATTGCCGTATTTGCAAAAGCAGCCATGTTTTTTAAAAATTATATATTTAATATATAATTAAATAAATAGCAAAGCTTTTGCTATAATATAGGCAAAAACCTTTTTAATATTTTTATTTAAGAATTTTTTACTATTTTTTTTATAGTTTAGCCTATAAAAAATTTAGCGGGGGTTTTAACTTTTATAATATATTTAATGTTAAAATTATAAGGTTTTAATTTTATAGCCTATTTTGCTTAATATTTATTAAACTTTTTTGCGTTTATAAAGGAGTATAAATTATTATAATTTAAAAGCATTTAAATTTTATAATATAAGCCTTTAATATATTATTTCTAGCATTAAAAAAATTTATAATTGCAAGCAATTTAATATTATATATTTAATATATTAATTTTATATTAATTAATTTATAAAACCAAAAGGCTATTAAATGCTAATAATATTATATTAAATTATTTAAATTTCTAAATTGCTTTAAAATCCCTAATATTGCGAATTTAAAAGCATTATACACAATTTGCAAATGCTTTATAAAATCGAAATATCGCAATATTAACTTGCTTGCAAATGCATTTTTAATGCATTAAAAGGCTTTTTATGCTTTTAAAGGCCATTTAAATAGGCCCTTTTTTTTGCCATTTATATTATTAATAAACAGGTTAATTATAGGCAATATAATTTTGCTATATTTTAAAATAAACCGTTTATAAAAATCAGCTTATTTTAAAAGCAATTGCAATTATATATATATAATTAATATAGGCCATTTTTAAATAATGCGCACCTTTTCCGGCTTGATATATATATTGTTGTTTTATTATTATAAAGTCTAAAAATAAAACTTTATTTATTTTAAATTTGCATTTACTTTTTTTTATAAAAAAAGTATTTTTATAGCTTTTTAAATACGGCTTTTATATATTTATTATATTTGCTAAGGTTTTTTAAATAAATTAAAATATTATTAAAATAAATTACTATAATAACATTTAAAAAAAATTAAACGCTATATTTATATAAGCTTAAAATATAATTGGCGCATTTATTAATTTAAATAATATTATCAAGTATTTAAAATAGCTATATTTTATATAAAATGCCTTTTTTTATATATATATACGGATTTTATAATACATTTTTGAAATTTAGCTTAATAAAGATTTTGGCTTTTTTTAATTTAGCTAGAAATTTATTAATAAAAAAAAATAGGCAACCATTTTTAATAATAATATTATTTAATGTTTTATAATTAATATATAATTGCAAATTACCATTTTTTTAAATATAAAGAATATAAAAGCTTTTGTTGGGCTTTTTAATTTGCGAATTTAGCCTTTTATTAGCGTATTATTAAAATATTTTTTTAGCGTAATTAGCTATTTTTTAAATAGCTTATAAATAAATTAATAAAATAAATTTATTTTGGTTTTTATAATATAATCTCAATTGAAATATACGGATAATATACCAATTTTTATTATATTAAAAATATTATTAAAACGGCTTAGTTTTTTTAATTTTTTATATTTTAATTTTTTGCTTTAATTTTAATTTTGGTTTTGCTATATATTTTTCGCGGGTATTTTTAATATTTAGCAATTTACGGCCTTAAAAGCATATTGGAATCCAGGTTTTTTTATTAAAACTTTAATATTTTACCCAATATATATATAATAGGGTTTTTATTTAAATCTGTGGTATTTTTTATAAAAAAATAGCTTTCCGTTTATTTTGCTAAATATTATTTTATATAATTTAATATTATATTTTTAGCTTTTATATATAGGGTATTTTATATATAATAATTTTTTGTTTACTATATTTAAAGCATAAATTATTGCACCTAGCTTTTTTAATTTATCCAGCTTATTTTAAGCAATAACTTTTTATTTAATTTGGCATTTATAAATAAAGCTGGCCTTAGCCCAATTATAATATTTATTACCTATTTATTTAAGCTAAGGTATATTTAAAAGCAAGTTATATAAATATGCGGGTATTTTATATATTTTAATGCTTTGGTTTTTTATATTACCCTTATTATTAAAAATTTTAATAAAAGTTTTATAGCATTATTTAATTTTTAATTTATTTTTATTAAAAAAGCAAATTTATAAATATTGCATATATATACCAATCTATTTTTAGTTTTTTGCAAATATTAATAATATAAATTTTTATTTAATCCATTATTAATAAAAGCAAAAACGGGAATTATATTCTAAATATTAATTAAAATTAAATAACTAATTATTATATGCTTTTGCCCTATAAAAAAATCGTTAAATTGGGCAGTTATTGGCGATTTTTTTTCTAATTATTATATTTATGCTTATAATTTATAAAATTAGGGGTTTTATTTGCGGCTTTTATAAAAGGGCTTTAATTATATTTATTTAAACCATAACCATTATAATTTTGGCTATAATTAAAGCCATTTTTATATAATTGGCCATTTTTTTTATAGCCGCCAAAGCTATTGCCGTTTAAAATATACGTTTTATTATCGGGCTATTTATATTTGCGGGCTTTATATTTAAATTATTAGTAATTTTAGCATTTTTTTTATAAATAAAATTGGCTAGGCTATAATTATTAAAACCATAATTAAAATATAAAAAAACCCGGCATTAATTTTGGCCGTATTACTGGCCTTTATTTTAATAATAGCTATTTGTTTTGTTTTTATAATTAAATTAATATTAAATTGCTATATTATTTTTTAAAATACTATGCAAATTTTATAGTTTACTATAATTATTATATTGCTTTTTTAAATTATTTGCATTAAATATATTTTTGGCTTTAAATCGGAAATTAGGCTTATTTTTGCGCTTAATATTTTTAGCTATATTAAATATATATTATATATTAATTTATAATTAATTGCATTATTAAATAATAAAATCCTATTTAATATTATTGCAAAGTTTAAAAATAAAGTAAGTATTAGAAAATATAAAAAGCACGTTTTTTATATAAAAAAGCAAAATTTTTATTTTGCAATAGAATTTTTTAATTGTTTTTTGTTCTAAGCCTTTTTAGCAAATTGGTTTAATGCATGCAATATATATTATTGTTTTGCATTTATTATATTTAATATTAGATTTTATATATTTTATATATTTTTTTAATTTATAATTTATTTAATAATGCTATTATATAATATATATGCGGTTTTTAAACGCAATTAAAATATAATAAATATAAATTATATTATTTTCCGGAAAAAAGGTTTAAAATTGCGCATTAAATTAATTTTATAGGCAATTAAACCATTTATAATATTTGTATATATTATATATATAATATAGCTTAATATTTAGCATACAGGGATTTTTGGGCATGCAAAACCTTTTGGTAATTAATTGCTTATTATTAGAGTTTAAGCCAAATGGGCTATATTTATAAATAAGGGTTGCAATTTTGGCTTGCAATTTCGCAATCCTTTTCTTGGCTTTAAATTTTTAAATAATTTATTAAATGCCTATAAAATTGTTGGAATTTAAATTTGCTTGGCCTTAAATTAAGCTGGGAGCAAAAGCGGAAGCTTAATTAATTTTGCCTTTATATAGCATATTCGCATATTTGGCTGGGGCGCCTTAATTATTAATACCGGTAACGCATTTATTAGCACCATTAATAAATACATTATTGCCTTTATTAAATGCGGTTTTTTAATTTGGCCTATAAATTCCGCCGGCAATGCTGCCAATATTAAGCTCCTCTAAAATTAGACAAAATTGGTTTTTAGGGCTTTTAATACAATGTTTATAGGTAAAATTGTTGCCGGGTTTGCGGCTAGCAAATTGGATAATTATTATTTTGCCAAATTATTGCCTTTTAAAATAAAAGCGGCTATTTTATTAAAATGGTTAAAAATAAATTGGCAAATAGAGTGCGTTATATATATTTCTTAGCTATAAAAAATAGCCGCTGCCCTTCTCGAGTAAAAATAACAGCGCCTAAATATTATACGCTAAAAGCCTCGCTTAGCTTCTTTAATAAGCAACGCTTTCCTCCTGCGCACCTCTAGCGCACGTGCCTCGTGGGGTGCCCGCAGGGCGCCCTTCTCGGCCCCGTGTGACAATAATTAATAAAATACAATTATATTTTTTAATATATATTTATTATACTTATTATAATTATTTAACTGCAATATATAAAATAATTAAAAAAAATCCAAATTTAATTATTATTTTTTATATTTTAATAAAAAAGAAATTTATTTTCGATTTTCTTTAAAGCCGGCTTTTATTTAGAATAATAATGCCAATAAAGGCATATTTATAAGTTTTTGGCTTTTTAGTTTTTTTAATATAATATTATAATTTAAAATATTCAAAATATTTAAATTATATTTATATCAAAGGCAATTGCCAATTAAATTAAAAATATAAGCTTTAATAGCCAGATTTTCAATATTTTTTCAATATATTTTATAATTTGCAATTATTTAAATTTTGTTATTGCGCAATTTATTTTCAAAAAACTATAAGGTTTCTTTACGCTATAGCAAATTTTTATAATAAATAAAGAAAATACTTTTAGCAATAAATTTATTAATTTAATAAAATATTTAAATATTTAAAATATATAGGAAATATATTTTAAATATTTTAATTAAAAGCTTTAGCAAATTATTAATTATTTTAAATAACTATTAATATATATTAGCCAATTTTGCAAAATTAGCTTATAACTTAAATTTTCTTTTAGGCGAAGCAAAAATTCTATTTTTTTTATATTTATTATATTTATAAAAAACGGGGATAATAGCGGCGGCAGCGGTAATATAATAAAAGGCAGTGCAAAAAAAAAACGCTAAAAGGGGCGGTAAAAAAAGCAATTAAAAAAGAAATTTTATTACTATTATTGGCATTGTAGTTAATATTATTATTATTAGCGAGAAAAAATGACTATTTTTTAAAACATTAATTATTATGCTATTTAAATAAATTATTAGCATTTAAATTTAATGAGCTGCAATTATAATAGTTTTAATTAATATTTAAAATTGAATATTTGTTTTTATTAGCAGGCCATTTATTTGCTTAAAATAAAATATTAAAATTTATATTAATAATAGTATAATTATAATAAAAATAAAATTTGGAAAAAACGCAAAGCTAAAAAGAACAATTTTATACACGTTTTTTTTTAAATAATTATAATAATAATAAAGACAATATTGAAAAAAGCCATTATTTTAATATTTAATCAAAAACCTTGCAAAGCCGCATTAAATAATATAATTATAATAGTACAGGGGCTGGTTAATACGCAGTATTGAAATTTAATATATATAATAACTAGATTCTAATTATATTATTATATTCTATTTAAAAGTTATTTAAATACTATATAATTTACTATTATTTTTTGTTTTTAGAAATAAGCATTTAATTAATAATTGTATTTTATAATGCAATAAAATTTTTATAAATCCAATTTATTAAATGTTTATAATTTAAAAAGTAATTTTTATTTTCGTTGCTTTTATTATTGCTTATTATTTAATTTTTAAAATTTAAATAGCCGCTGCTATTAAATGCAAGTATGCTTTTATTTAAAATATCCAAAGCTTTTTAAAACTTATTTTTAATACTATTTTAAAAAACTATTAGCAGCTTTTTCAAATTTATTAAATATTTGCTTTTGCTTTATTATAGCTAATAATAGGGAAAAAGTAAAAAATCTATATATAATTATTTAATATATTTATTGCAAAATTACTATTTTTATTTATTTTCAAAAGATCTGTCAAAAGCATTAATATTTATATATATTTTACTGCTATTTAAAAATATTAATTTATTTTTCTTTTTATTAATTATACTTCTGCTTTTTTATTTTCCTATTAATAATATATATATATATTTTTAATTGACTTGGATTCTTTTATTATAGCTTTTTTTATTTTAGCAAACGAATTCCATTAGTATTTTAAACAATTTTAAAACTTTTAATTTTGCTATTGCTTTTATTATTTGCATTAAATTATAAACTAATAAATTCAATTTATATAATATATAATTTAAAAGCAATTGGATATTATAATATAATATCCTATTTAATTTTGCTATACCCCGCTATTTTATAATTCTATTAACTTTTTTTATTAAATACTATTTATTTAATCTTTTTAAATTGCATTAATAGAATAAATGTATAAGTTTAAAAATACTAGTTTTTGAAAGCAAAACTATTGTAAAAAAATATTATATATATTTTAAAAGCTTTCAGTAAAAAACATTTTATATACAAAGCTATAATATTATTCCAATTTAAAATAGGCTTTTCTTAATTTATAAATCTTATTTTTATATTTAAAGCAAAACCGCCGCTAATATCGCCGCTAAAATTATTGCTAATACCGCCGCTAAAGCCGCTGCTAAAATTGCTAAAGCTGTTAAGGTTAGTAATAGAATTGCTAAAGCTATTAATAAAATTATTATTAATATTGCTATTGCAATTAATAAATCTTTAATATAAACTTTCGATTTTGAAAATATAAAAAAACGCGATTTCGCTTTTTCTAATATATTATTGTTTTTATTTAAAAAATCTCGATTTATTTTTATATTCAAAGCTTTTTTTTAATAGCATAGCTATTAGCGGGCTATTTTATATATTAGCTGCTTTAATGTATATATATATATATATTGCAATTATTAAATTGCTTATTACAATTATGTATATTTATTTTGAAAACTTTTATATGCAATTTAATTATTTAAAATCATTGCAATATTGCATTTTTTATATAATTAATAATAATAATAATATTATTATTATTTTAATTATAATTGCAATTATAATAATAAAATTATATTACTGTTTGCATTTATATAAAAAACATTAATTGCTTATTGTTTTTAAAAAAAACATATTGGCTAAAATTGGCCAATTTCAAAAAAACAATTAATATTTGCAAAATAAATAAATTTATTTTTAAAACTATAAATATATTGCTATTAATAAAGAATATGCCGCTATTAAATAAATTATATAGCTATATAATAGTTTAATAATTGTTTATCGCTATAAAGCTTTTGCTATTTAAAAACAAAATACTATTGCTGTTAAATAGAATAAAACTTAAATAAAACTTATAAAATTTAAATAAAATACTGCTATTAATAAAACAATATATTACTATTGCAATAAGCTATATAGCTATATAATAATTTAATAATTTTTTCCTATTGCAAAATTATTGCTATTTAAAAGCAAAATATTATTGCCGCTAAATAAAATGCAATTTAAATAAGACTTATAAAACTTTAAAAAGAAATTTGGATTAATTTTATTTATAGCTTTATTTCTAATATATTGAATTTTAGGAAAAATTTTATTATTAAATATGAAGGGAAATTTAATATTTTTAAAAAGGACTGCAATAAAGCAATAATAGCAAATATAGCAAAATTAACTAAAGATTATATAGGATTGTATAAACATATGCATTTACATAATGCTATATAATATAAAGCAAATTTAAAAATATATTATTTAATATATTTTTATTATATTAATAGCCTTTTTAAAATATCCAAGCTCAAAATTAATAATAATAATAACGGTAATATAAAGTTTATAAAAACTAATGATTTTAATAGCAAAAGCATTATTTATTTAAATAAATATAAAGCCAATATATATAATAAAATTAGCAAATTAATAAATATTTATTATATTAAGAAAATAACCAATAATTTAAAAAAAGAGATTTGCATGCAAAAGCAAATTAAATGCAAAAAAAATATGCCGAAAATAAGGATTAACGGTGAGGAAATAAAATTTGGTAATTTAAAGCAGGAAGTAATTATAAATAAAAATATTAATAATTGGAATACAAAAGGCTGCAAGTTTAATAGAAACGCTAATAGTGTATAAAATAATAATAATAATTTAAAATATAATTTAAAATTGCTTTTATAAAAGAAAATATTGATAAATTAAAAAGCATAAAATATTTAATTGCAGGAAATTCTAATAATTTATTTAATTTTAATATAAATAATTTTGAAAATAAAAAGCATAATATACTAATATTTGAAAAATATTTTTATATTAATTAAATATAATTAAAATAACTTTTCAAATAAAGAAAATTTAGCAAAATTTAGCAAAATTTGATATGGCAAAATCCTTTGGTATTTTTTAATTTAAAAAAACTATATTGTTTAAATTTTAATTTATTCTGTTTTGTTTGATAATATATATAATTTAAAATTAAAAAGGATTTAAACACATAATTATCTAATTTATAAAAGAAAAATAAAGTTTTATATAATTTATTATTAGCGTAAATTTATATTAATTTTTAAAATATAGGATTTTGAATACTTGGAATAAGATTTGGTAAATAGAATTTAAAATTTAAAAATTTAAAAAATTTAAATCCTAATAATTTTATATTTTATTTAGCTAAAATTTCAAAAGGGATAATAATTATATATAGGCAAATTATATATTAATAGCTTATTTATTTTATAATTAGCTATTTCAATTATAATAATCCCTATTTTTTAGCAGCTAATTAAATATAATTGATAAAAATAAGTTGTTTTAATTAATTTAATATTTTTATTATAGCTATATATTTATTTAATGCAATTTTAATTTAGCGCTTTTCTTTTATTGCCATTTCTATTGCGCATTTAATTAATTTTACAATGGCTATTAAATTTATTTTATTTAAATTTTCAAAGTAATTATTTTTTAATTAGTATTCGCTATAAAATTCAATTTAAATTAAATTCTATAGGGCTATAATCTCTATTACAATTTGTATTAATTGATTTTTTTATAATTGCTAAGAAATAATCCAATAGCAATGCTTTTTGTTATATATTAAATCCAGTTTTTTAAAAATATATTCAATTAATGAATATATAAATGCAATAAAGCAATTGAGAATTGAGAAATTAAATAAGAATACAAAATAGAATATATTTTAATGCAAAAGAATGAATAGTGCAAAAGATTGAAATAGTATAAATTAAGGCATTGAAAATAAAAAGATTGGAAAAGGCTTTAAAATTATAAAATTGTAAATTATTATTAAAACTTTTAAAAAACGTTTAATTGAATTTTGCTATTTTAATATTATATTGGCTAGGGCTTAATATTACTATGAATAAAATTGGCTAATTATTAATTTTTGAATAAATTTAAAATTATAAATATTTACGCTTTTAAAATTATAAAAAGAGGTGATAAAAACAACCGCGGTTGAAAAAAAAGAAAATTTATAATGCTAATATAAAAAGCCGCAAAAAGAAACAGCAATAAATTAGGAGATGCAAAAAAAATGAAAAAATGAAAAGCCTAAAAGCTTTAAATGCATATTAATTATATTGTTGCTATTATTATTAGTATAAAAATTGTATTTTTATTTACTATTTGCTTTTTTAATAAAAAAAGACTTTTTAATAAAGCGCTTAAAAACTGCGAGTGCAAATTTCGCAATTGAAAATTTATTAATATAACTAATAATTTTTAAAAAAACGTCAGTAAATTGGCCGGCTTCATAGCGTTTTTTATTTTATTTTTATTGCTTTTTAAATATTTTTAATTGCTTTTTGAAAACGAATTGCAATAGAATGCAAGGAAATAAATTATAATTTTTATTAAAAGCAGGATTTTATTTTGCAATAAAAAAACCCGGCTATATGTTTATTTGCTTTAAATATTATATTTTAATAATTTTAATTTTTAAATATTAGGAAGTAATTGGCGATTTGCATTTTAAATTTATATAATTATAAAAATGTAAAACTTAAAGCAATAGTTAATTGCAATAGAATATAAAAAGGAATTTAATAAATTTTTAAAAATATAGTAATAATTTTAAAAATAATATTAAAAATAAAGCTTAAATAGCTTTAAAAGCCCTAAATATAATATATACTAATATTGGCCATTTAAATTAATTGTATTGCTAAAATATAAAGCGGACTATAATTAATTTTTTATATAAAAATGTAGATTTCGTTGCATAATTGCAATTGGATATTTTATTATTTTGCAATATTATAATTAATGCATTTTATATTATAATTATTATATTTATATAATTAATTAGTTAAATGCTTTAAATATATATATTTTTCTTTATTTCAAATACATTATAAAAAGCGGGACAGGATTTTAATATTTGATTTTATATATTAATTATAGGCCGCGTTATATTATATTGGCTATTTAATTAAAATTTTACTATATTATAATGAATAAATTTTGAAATAAATTATATATTTATAAAATTGGTTCATTTAAAGCTTTAAATTTATATAACTTTAAATTTATATAATATATTATTAAAGACAAATGAAAACTTTGCAATTTATATATTTATAGCGAATTAAATACAATTTAATAAAATTTAATTTAGCATTATTTATTTTAATTAAATTTACTCTAGCCCGCTAGTAAAATAGTTTTGCAATAATATTAATAAGATTGCATATTGTAATTACTATTATTATTATTGCTTTAATTTTAATTTTCTTTAGCAATTGCAATTTAATTTTAATTTGCGCGCGCTGCAATAAATATAGGAAATTTTATTATATTATTTATTTATATTAAATTAATTTATACCAAATTCTTTCCCCGCTTTTATTTTTGCTTTTTTTAATTATTAGTATTTATTATATTGCCTTTTTAAATTTCAATATACATTAGAAATAGAATAATTAAAGCTAAATTTTAAATTGGATTATAGCTACTTGCATTTTTGCTTTGCAAATTTCGAGTCTATATTTGAAAATTTTAATTGCTAGTTATTTTGCTTTAGTTTAAAATTTAAATATTATAATTTTGTATTATATATTTGCTATTTTTTTGCCAAATGCATAATTTAATTAATATTAATTGCAAATGCAATTAATGTGAAATTTCAGCTTTAATTGTCATTCTTTTATCGCAATTTCTGCTTTAGCGCAAATTTTTATTATTTTTAATTGCTTTTTTTAAAAAGATTTAAAAATTATTTTTCCTATTTTTAATATATTGTTTATTAATTAGATTATATATTAATTGCTAAGCTTTGCAATTTATATAATATAAATATAAATTTTCCAAATATGAAAATTTAGCAGACTTTTTTTTTAATTATTTGCAAAATAGATTTATACCAATTTTATTAATTTAATTATTGCCAATAAATATAAATGCTTTTTTTTGCTTCATATTAATTAGAAATGCTAATTTATTAAATATATTAGTTACTATTAATATTATGCCTATTGTTTTACAAAGCCATTTAATTGTTTTTATAATATTTAATTTATAATAATAATAAAAAACAAAATTATATAAATTTCGTTTTTTATATATTAAATTTATTTACTTGCTTTTAATATTTTATAGTGGCTTTAAATAGTATATTTATAAAAGCGATATTAAGAATATTGCGGCTTTTATAGCCAATATTGGCAGGATTTGTATTTTTAATATTGCTGTTAATAGGAAAATCATTTCAATTTTTATAAAATATTAATATTTTAATAGCTATAATTGCGAGAAAAAAATATATAATTAGTATTACAAAAATTAGAAATATATATATTGGAATAAGAAATAAATTTAAGAATCAATAGAATTTATTTTTTATAGCGATTACGCTATTTGGCAAGCGTTATTATTATTTTTAAATCTATTATAAAAAGTTATTTTTTGCTTTGGCTAAAATTTAAAAAAGATAATAATTGTATATAGATAAATAGTAGAATAAAATAATAGAAATAAAAACCATATTGATTTTAAATTTTATTGCTTTTACTTTTATATAAATATCTGCGTTTTAATAATAAATATTTTATATATATAAATAGAATTGCTATTTTTTAGTATTCTATTAACGTTCTTGCTAAAACGCAAAACTAAACACTGTAGCTTTATTATTTAAAGCTATTAGTGAAAGTTTATTTTAATTAAATTAAAAAATTGATTTTTAATTAAATTAAATAATTTATTTTTATTAAATTATGAATAGTACTTTAATTAAATTCAATATTGTATTTTAATTAAATTAAATATTAATATTTTATTTAATAAAAATTAAATTATTAATTAATTAATAATTGAAGTTTATTTAAAAATACTATATTTAATATAATTAATAATATATTGCAAAAATTCAATTATTTATATTTCTTAATTATTTTAAATTTAGCCCTTTGAGGATTTTAATACTATTTCCGTTTTCTGTGCCCCAATGCCAGCTATAATAAAGTTTTAAGCATTAGGAAAATATTCAAGCAATTTATTTTATTGCTTTTATTTAAAAGTGCATTTATTCTTTTTTATATTTTTTTATATTATTTTTATTAATTGCAAATTATAATAGCGACTCGTTAAAATTTATTGATTTTATTGCTATAATTAATTTAATTTCTTTTTCTAAAAAATGCTGAATTTTTTTGTTTTTTTTATATAAATTATTGCATTTCTATAGGTTATCCTCCAATAGGCTTTTTTAATTTCTTTACTATATATTTTATTGGTTTTAAATTTTGCTAAATTTTAGGATTTTTAAATTATATAAAATATATAAATACTATTATATTATATTAAGCATTAGCAATTCAATTGTAAATATATTTGCAAATTCTATTTATAATTTATTAATTTTTAATAATATATTAATATTGCTTTTGATTTTATTTTCCAATTTCTTTTTATTCTATATTATTTAATAATAATTTGGATATTTATTTTATTCTTATTGCTTTTTGTATTATTAAATATAGCAATAATATTATTTATTTAATTATAATTTATTACAATTAATATATATTGGAATTTCGGATAATATATTTAATTTTTAAAAATAGCTTTGAAATAATTGAATATAAAAAAATTACTATTTCAAAAAAAGGCCGGGGCTGTATTTATAATAGCGGCATTAATAGTTTTTATTTTAATATTATTGTTTTTTTATTTTTCGCTATTGATTTTACTATTTGTAATATTGTCCTTGGCGCCGAATTCAATATTAAATTTAATGCTATTTTTAATATTGGATTTATTACCGGATTTAATATTAAATTTAGCATTGTTTTTAGTATTATTTTTATTGCTGGATTTAGCATGGGATTTAGCATTGTTTTTAATATTGAATTTATTTTTAAATTTATTATTGGATTTAGCATAGGATTTAGCATTGTCCTTATTTCCAAATTTAACGCCGGATTCAGCGTTATTTTTAATATTCTTTTTAGTTTTAAATTTATTATTGAATTTAGCATTGAATTTATTATTAAATTTGGCATTAAATTTAGTATTAAATTTTGTATTAAATATAAATTAGGATTAATTTGCAAATTAAAAGATAAATAGCTTAATAAAAACTATATTTACATATCTCCGGCAAAAAAATCATGTTTTTATTTAATAAGTTTATATCGAATTTTCAAAATCTCCTTTTAATTTTTAAAATTGCATTAAAAATATTATTATAATTTCTGAAATATATTGGGTCGTTTTTTTTTAATATTTTTAATATTTTTTATATTGTTGCTTTTGCATTTTGCTTATATTATATAGCAAATTCGATTTACTTTTTTGTATTGGAATTTTTAATTGATTAAAATAAAAGCAAAGTTTTTAGATTTTAGATTTTTTTTAAATTTTAATAGCAGTTTTAGCTTTCGGAAAATTCGCTATATTTTTATTGCTATTATTATTATTATTATTGCTTTAAAATTTTAAAAAAAATCTGAAATTGGTTTTCTTTTATTATTAAAAAAATTAAAAAATTGCTATTATAAATATTAAAAATAATATTATTATTAAAATCTAATTTATAATAAAAATATAAAATTGGAATTCCAAATAATAAACCGAGCTATTGCTAAAGATTTTTTAAAAGCAAGCAATTGGGTTTTTAATTAAAAAAATAACTTGGGCTTTTTATATTTCATAAATTATTAATATTATACTCTATTTTAATTCTAGCATTTATAAAAATCAATGCTATTAGGGCAATTATTTATTTAGCAATTTAATAGCGTTTTTTAAAAATGCTATAAATCCCAATATTAAATAGTTTAATATTTTTATAAATATATATATATAGCTTTGTTTGCATTGCTATTAGAATATAAATTCCTTTATATAATAGCAATAATAAGATATTTTAAATAAATTCATTGGCAGCTATTATTTATTAGCCTGCTTTTTTATATTAATTGGAAATTATATTCTTTTATTATAATTTGCAATTTATAATTTGCAATTTATAATTTGCAATTTATAATTTGCAATTTATAATTTGCAATTTTTTGTTTTATATATTTTAATTTATATTTTAATTATTTTTATTTATTAAATGCATATAAATTAACATAATAAAATTGTTTAAAATTTTTGCTTTTATTGTTTTAGAAAAGCGGCAATTAATCTCGTTTTAAAAATAGCCAATTAAATTAATATTTATAATATATAATAGGATAAAATATATTTATATAGGTTTTTGCAACTTTTTAAAATAAAATAATTATTAGCAATTGGAATAATAGAAAATTTATGCAAATAATTAAAGTAAATAATATATTCGCGAATTTTAATTTTCTATTTTTAAATTCCAAAATACTTTTTCAAGCAATTGAATTTATATATAAAATACCCCAAATTCAAAGGTTATAAATGCGTTTTTATAAAATTTAACCAATTTAATAAAAATATTGCGCTAGCTTTTTAATGTTTGCAATTTAATTGCCGCATATATTTTAAACATAATATATAAATATTTGCATTTGCATAGCAAATAATGTTTATCTTATATATTATTAATTAAATTAATAATATATTAGCATTTGCTATAATTAATATAATCCTGGTATTAGGCCTAGCCAATTAGGCCTGTCCCGGTTTTTAATTTTTTATAAATATATTTATTAAAATTGTCTTTAGCCTATTTTTTAATAGTCCAAAATTAGCGCCAAAGCTATTTTTTTAAATTGCTATTATTTTTGGCTGGATAATTGCTTAGATTATATTTATTTAAATAAGCATATATTTATTTCTTAATAGATAATTGGCGTAAAAATATTGAATTTCGAAATATCAAAATAATCAATAATTATTCCTCTCTAAAATTGCTTATATAATTTTATAATATAATAGCAATTCAATTTTTAATAAAAAATTCAAATAGATTTTTTATAATTAGCTTTAGAATTATATAAAAATTAAATTTATAAATACTTTAATATTCATATATATTAAATTAATTATATATATATATTTTTTATATAAATTGGGAAAATATAAATTGCAATTTACATAAATACGATTTTAATGGCGCTTTTCAAGCTTTAATATATGAATAGCTGAAAATAAAACATATTGGAATAAAACGCTATATTTCGCTAGCTATATAATGCAAATATTTTTTAAAAACTTTTTCAAAGCAGGCGAATTAAATAATATATAAATAATAAAATAGCAATGCTTGCGGAAAAAGCAAAAAACTATAAAACTGCAATGCTTTAAATTTAAATAATTGCAGCCCGGCTATAAAAAAATTAAATAATATTAAATAAAAAACAATATTGCTCATTTATAATATAATAATAGCTTTATTTAAAATAGCAAAAGTAATATAAATAATATTTAAAAATCAATTTAAAATAATAAAAAAAAGAAACGCTTAATTAGTTTTTAAAAGTACTTCTATTTTAATTTTAATTCGATTGGGGGCTAGCCTTTATTTTCCTGGCTATTGCAATTTAAAGCTATTAGCATTTTCGGAAATAGTATTAAATGGGCCTTATAGGCATTTTAAGCAATTTGGCGGCTTTGCAAAACTCTTTTGTTTTAATTTTATAAAAATAGCCAAATTTGCTTAAAGCATTGCTTAAAACACCGCTTAAAATATTTTAAAGGCATTGTTTAAAATTGGGGCAATGCAGATAATTAAATAATTTATTATGGCATTGCAATTATTATGCCCCACCAAATTATTTAATTATTTGCATTGCCATAGAAAACTTTGCAGCCTTGGCAACCCCACAATCCTATACCCGTTCCGGGTCTCCGCCACTCCCACCCTTGCTATTGTATATTGGAATAGCTTCACTCTTAAGCATGCCAGCCAGCATGCTAGCCAGCATGCCAGCCACTAGTATACTAGCCATTAATATATCAGCCAATTTTCATAGGCATAAACTTTGCCAAAAACTCCTATTGCAAATAAAATTGAAATTAAAAATGGCTATTTAAACCCTAATTTTTGCAATAAACAAGGCCTTTATTAGCTTATTAATTAAAAATCAATTTAAATAGCCGTTTAAAGCATTTTAAAAATATAATAGCACTATTGGTATTTTGCTTTAATTAAGATTCTTTCCAGGAATACTAATAATCTTATAAGGATTTATGTTTTATTAATATTGCATTTTTTTTAATTTGATTAAAATACAATATGCCAATTTAATTAAAATATAATCTCGCTTTAATCAAAATATATTTTTAAAATATATTTTTTTAAAAGAATTAAATTTAATTATATTTAATTAAATTATATATCCCGATGAAATTAATACATATATTGCAATTAAATTAAGAAATTACAATAAAGCTAAAATCAGTTTTGTTTTTTTTAGCTATTGCATATAATAATTTATATTTTAAAAACACCAATAATTATAATATATAATTTATTATTTAATAAGCATCGGAATTTTTAATTTATATATAATAACGTTTTTTCTTCAGTTTATAGCAAAATATTAAAATGCAATTATTTTTTCAATATTATTATACTAATAAAAAATTAAAATACCCAGCGCAAACCAATATTTCCAAAATTGCCAATATTTCTATTGGAATTTAGCAGGATTTTCATGCATGCGTATTGGGATTATTAGGCCTATTGAAATAATTTGAATTTTATAAATAGTATGCTTTTATAATTTATATTATATTTTTATTTAAGCCATTGCTATATAATAATTTCCAATTAAATCCTTTTAATAATAATTTAGCATTATTAAAAATTTATATATTAATTTAATAATTGCGTTTTATATAAGCCTCGCAATTATAATTTAAAAAAACTATTATTATAGATAATTTAATTTGTTTTAATTTTTTTATTCACTTTTTTTGCCTTTTTATAGGCTTTTTCCTTATTTTATCCATTATTGTTTTATATTTTTATATCTTTTTTTTAATTATTACTAGCTATTATTATTTATTCTTTTTGCTTTTTTCGCTGCTTTTATTAGCTTTTTCCGTATTTTATATATTGCTATTTTAATTTTTTTCAATTTCCATTGCAATTATTTAATATTATTGGCCTTTATATTATTTAATATATTTTTCTTCCTCCCAATTTCCGCTATAATAGTTTTTTTACATTTTTAAATTTCGTTTTTAAATGTTTATTCCTTTGCCAAAACCTTATATTATTCGCTTAAATAAAATTTAATTCCAATATCCGGCCTAGGCTTTAAAAATATTTGCGGCGTTTTTGAATTTTCTTAATTAAATTATTATTTTTTAAATTTGGTAAATCAATTTTCAAATATATAAGAAATTAAAAAATTTATTAAAAATTTATTTTTTGGGCAAATTTATTTGCAACTTTTTAAATTCCAAATATTATATTAGAATTGTTTATATTAAGCGAAAATTTATTGCTAATAGTATAAAAACGAGAGCTATTATATTTATTAGCATTTTTAAATAATTATAGTATTTAAATTTTCGGATATATTATTTGCTATTATTTTTATTATTTTGGCCTTAGCGGTATTACAATTTTTAATATTATTTTTGCTATAATAATTAAAATTGTTATTGCTAAAAACTATATTTATTTATAAAGCAATAATTTTAATAAATACTATTATTTAATTAAATTAAATTCAATTAAAAAAACTTAATATATGAAATACAAAATATTGCAATATATTTAATTAAATATAATTTTAAATTTATAAATATTTATATCTAATAGAACAATATAAAAGCAATTACTATTAATATATTATTTAATATTATAAATTAAAACTTTTAATTTATATATAATTAAATTATATAAACTTAATTGTTTAATAGCTAATAAATTTCTTTTTTATATTATTTTAAGCAAATTAAAAATTAAAAATTTGTAAATATGTTTTATTTACTATTAATTTATTTGCCAAAATTACTAGTTTTTTAAATATATCACTCGCTTATAAATATTAATTCTTTTAAAATTAAGAATTTTATATAAATTATTCCGCTAATAATAATAAGCAAAAGCGTAATTCTATTAAATTAATCTGCTATTATTTTTAATGCAAAATTATATATTAGCAATTTAGTATAAAATATATATTTATTATATTTTAATTAAAAAAGGCAGAATTAAAGTACACATTTTTACAATTAATGCAAATACATTTAATTCGGCGCAAATATAAAATAATAATATATTATTTAAGTATTTAAAAAATTTATAGCAAAAGGAATTAAAAAATATTATAGTCAATATATAAAGCATTGGGATTTTTGTAATTAGAATTATAAAATTAAATATAATAAATGAAGTTTTAATATATTTTAAACTATTTAGTAATTAATTTAATACGGCTAATTTTTTTTTAATAAATTAAAAATTAATAGGAAAATATATAGTTAAAATCTATATTTTGCTTATAATTCTTTTGGCAAAATAATAATTTTCTTGCCGGGATTTACCGGCTTTGCATTTGAAGAAAAAAACAATCCGCTAAAAAGAGTTAAAAGAAATAAAAACTAATAATTAAAAAAGGCATTTAGCCAAATATAAAGAATATACTGCCTAGAACTATAATTACTATTGTATTTAGAAAACGAAAACCGCATTAAATTTACAAATTAATATTATATAAATAACATAAAACTAAAAATGCTTATATATTGCTTAAAATAGAATAAATGCCTTTAATTTCAATAAATATTATATATATTGCCTGCAAAATAAATAAAAATAGGAATAATAATAAAAGAATTATAATCGATAATAATCCAAATTATATACAAATTGAAATAATAAAATAATTCGCTATAAAAGCATTATATACTATTATAAACTAAATTATTAGCAAAACGCTTTAATTTAATAAATTGCAATAGGAAAAAAAAGGAAAAAATAATAAAATATTAATAATTTTTAATTTTATAAAAATTAAAATTATAATAGGAGAAAATACAAATTTTAATTTTATTAAATAGCCAAAAGCTATAAAACTAATCTTTATATTTATTTAATCAATTGCAATGCCTTAACTATAAAATTCAATAAAATAAAAAAGTATATATTTTTATTATAATAATAAAAGCTGGCTTTAAATTTCGCAATTTCCTTATTTATATAAATTAATTTAATATTTATAAGGAAAATAAATATTGGGAATTAATTATAGTATATAGAATATTAAAATAGCAATAGCTATTATATACGCTTAATAATAAAATAGCAAATAGCGAAAATTTAAAATAGCAAAAAAAAGACTCTATAAAAAATAAAAAATAAAAAATTTTATAAAAAATTAAAGGCGTAAATATTGCAAAATATCCGGGAATGGAAAGTTAAATATAGCATAACTTATTTTTCTAACAAATAAAAAAAAATATATATAAAAAGATATACGCTATAGCCAATCAAATTGAAATATAATTAAATAAATAAAAACTACCAATATCGCATTTTTTTTATAATTATTAGCGCTTATTATATTTCCTTTTCCAAATTTTAATATATATATATATTGTTTTATATTAGAAATAGAACAATTAAAGCTAAATGAAGCATATTGTCTAATTAAAAATATATTAAAAATTAAAATAGATTTTAAATTGCTGCATTGCAAATTAAAGTTTTTTTAAATTTAATTTGCAATATATCAATCCAAAAAAAAAAATTAAAAAAAAAATCAATTGCAATCCTATTTAAAATTAAATCCGCAATTTAAAATAAAATTTACACTTAATTTCCAATTTTCTTTTAAAAAGAAATATATAGTAATTAATATATCCAATTTATATCTATAAAGTTTTAGACTTATTATATATTATAATAGTTTAAATTATAATTTAACAAATTAATTTATTTATTTAACAAATCAATTAATTTATTTAACATTAAACTTTTAATTTATTTCAAAATTAAAACTTTAATTATAAACAGGACTAGGATCGATTTTTTAAATTTCAAAAAAAAATTAAATTGCTGCATAGCAAATTATATTTGTCTCTAATTTGTTTTAATTTGCAGGGATAGCCATGGCAATTTTAATTTCAAATTTAAATACTGTATATATAAACAGCCAATCAATAAATATATAATTAAATTCTTATAAACCCATTTATTTTTAATATTTTATAATCCCATTAAAATAATTTTTTATTATTATTTTTTCAATTTTTAAACTCTTCCAATTTAATTAAATTTTTAGCGAATTTTCTATACTAGTAATATATTTTCCATTTTTTTTCTTTAAATATTCTAGCAATTTTCAATGCTATATTATTAAAACTTTGTACTATTATTCTACTAATTATAAATTGAAAAATTAAATATTGAAAGCTATATATCTTTTCCGCTTTTTTAATTATAAGCAATTGTATATTATTATTTTTATTTTGCAATTTCTAATTTATAATTATAAATATTTATTATTTTAATTATTTTATATTTTGTATATTTCCAATCCAAAGTTTTATTTGGAAAATCTATATAAAAAAAATTAGCCTTTATTTTCCTATGAAAATTCTATTAATTTTATTTTTTTCTTTAATAATAATATTTAAAATATATTTAAAATATATATATTTTAATATTATAAACAAATTCAATTCAACATTATTAAAATAACCAATTTACTATTATTAAAATTACCAATTCAATATTATTAAAATACTTAATGCAATTAAATTCAAATAAAAATAATAATTTAATTTATTTAATTTATTAAAATTTATTAAAATTTATTAGAATTTCGCAGAATTTAGCACAATTTATAAATTCAATAAACTTTGGGAAAATTTAGCAATTGTATTTTTTAAAAAATAAAATAAAAGATAATATAATTAATATATATTGTTTAATTGTTTTTAATTTAATATATATTATATATATATATATTAAATAAATTTTACTCAAAATTCTAATATTAAGTATTATGTTTTGTATAATTAAAATTTATATTTCAATTATATTAAAATAGAATTTAATTTAATTCATATATAACTTTTGCTTCAATTAGATATACGATTTTGGTCAAAATTATTTTATTATTATTATTATTATTATTTACAATATAATTATAATTATATATACTTTATAAAAATTATTAATATATAATAATTTTTATTAATAATAATTTATTATAAAGATAAATTGCGCTTTATTGATTCCCAATATTTTTAAAATCCTTCTCAACTTTCAAAATTTATTTATTATTATTTAAAAGCAATATAAATAATTTCCGAGATTTTATTATTTTTATTATTTTTATTGCTTTATTTTTTTTAATTAGCAATTTTTAATGGTAAATAATTTTCAAAATTAAAATATATAATTGCTTAATATATTATAATTTTTATAATTTTCTTCGCAAATCTTTCCTAATTAATATAAATTGCCGCTTTTATTATTTTATATAATAATATTTTATTTTTAAATTAAATTAAAAAACAAATTTATTATATTATGCTATTTATTTGCTATTTCGCAAATAAATTTAGCATTTAAAATCCCATTAAATTTTAATTTTTGTTTTTTATTATTTTAAATTTATATAATTATTGCAATATGTATATAAATATTTAGGATTTAAATATTAAAGCAAATATAATGCATAATTTAATCCAATTAATTCCATTTCATATAGGCAATTCGCTATTTGTTTGCATTTTGCTTTATATTGGCATTTAAATTGGCAATAGTATTTCTATGCATTTGTTATTTATAATATATAATTTTGTAATTTTCAAATATTATTTAAAATTAGAAATCCAATTGCATATTATATTTCCCGGTCTGAATAATTATTTCTAAATTTAAAATATTTGCTACAATAATAGCGGCTTTATTTTAAAACTTTTTAAAAAGCTCGGCAATATTAAATTGTTAAAATATAATATAAAAACTGCGAATTTAAAAAACCTTAATAATAAACCGGGTAATAAATTTAATAATATAAATGTTTATTAATTTATATATTAAAATAAAACCGAAATAGAAAGAATTTGGGATTAGTATAATATTTGCGGCAATATATAAATAATTATTAAAAAGCAAAAAAACCCCAAAAAAAAGCAAATGCTAAATGTAAATTAATAAATATTATTAATTATAAACCCTAATATTATAGTGTTTATAAAATTAATTTAATAATAAAAAATCTTCATTAATTTGTAAATTATAATAAAAAGTCAAAATATCAATAATTTTATTAGCTATTATTTGCATTTTATACTATTCGTTTTTTTAGCAAATTTTGCAAAATTAATAATGAATTATTAAATACCAATTATATATTTAATATAAAACATATATAAACGCCAATTGAAAATTATTTATTATTATAAAATTAAATAAAAGTTTGCTTTAATATAACAAGTAAAAGCCGATTATATCGCGATTTAGACTATAAACTTTTAATTCCAACACGCAATATAAAATTTTAATTTGCTTATTTTAATATTTATATATATATTAGTATAATAGCAAATAGCTATATTTCTTTTTTTATAATTAAAAATATATAATAAATTTGCAATATTTACCGAATTTACTCCAATTTCAATTTATATAGCTATATTACAATTATATATATAATAAAATACGCTATTTCTTAAATTTTTAAATTCCATGTTTTATTTTTTATATAAATATATTTTGCAATATTTCTAGCAATTGTTAATTAATTCTAATTATATAAATAGCTATAATTATATATATATATATATTACGCAAATCCGATAGCTATTTTAAATAATATAAATTTTAAAAGCAAATCTTTCCCCTTATAATATATATATTTACTTAATAGCAGTATTTTGCTTATTTCTATTTCCCGCAATTTTATATTATTTTAATACAATTAGTACGCAATATGTTTTGGATTAATTATAGCCAATATTATTTAAAACAATAACCCAGTATTGCATTTATTACAACTAATATCAATTTATAAAATACCGTAAGCCATAAAAAATATTCTTTTTAATATTTTAATTTGCTAAAATTTATTCTAATTAAATTAATTATATAATAGCTTTATTTTGTAATAATTTAAAACACAGCGGGATAAAGAATTAAAACTTTTAATAGACATTGGAACTTTTTAAATATAATACATTTTCAAATTTTCAAATTGAAATTAATAGCAATTAAATTGCTAATATTATTAATCCGCTAATAAAATAGTATTTCAATTTTGCAAACGCTATATTAAAATTAGCAAAAAAACAAAAAAAAAACAAAGCAAATTTATATCCAATTCAATATTAAAAATATAGTAATAAATAAAATATTGCATTGGATAAATTTATTAAATTATAAACTTCGGGAAAACTAAATTAATAAAAACTAAAAAACAATTGGAAATTTTAATAAAACTAATAGCGGCTTAAATAGAATAAAGTCAAATTCAAATAAAAAATTGAATCTTTTTTAGCTATTAAAAGAAATTAAATAATAATAAAAAAAGCAGAAAATAAAAAGCGGGAAAAAGTCTTATTAATTAATATTAAATTTTACTTGCAATTAATACTATTAATGTTTATAGGCTAGTGTATTAATAAATGCATTAATAAAAATACAATATATTGGCATTTTATAATTTAAAATAAAATTAAAATAAATTGGAATTAAATAAAAATTAAATTAATTATATAATTTTTAATTCTAGCTATTGCTTTATTTTATCGCTTTATTTTATAGCTTTGCAATAAATATTTATAGTAAAACAATAAAAGCCTATTATATAATAATTGCAATTGGATTATATATTATAGCTATTTTAAAAAGCAAGATTTTATAATTAATATGCGCGCGCAATAGTTACCGCTATTATATAAAATAAATAAGCCCAAATATTATAAGCAATATTAATTTTAATATTAAAACAATTTATTATTTTCGCAAAACAATTATTATTAGCATTTTTTAATTATTAGCATTTAGCCCTATTATTTAAATAAAAAAAATTATTTAAATTGCAAAACAAAATCTATATATTTTTAAAAACTATATATTAAAAATATAGTCTTTGAAATACTAAAAGCCTATTGAATTTAAATAAATTTATATAGCAAATATAGCTATAAATTTAAATTCCCAGCTATTAAATCTTTTATAATTTATATTATAATAGCTAATATATAAATAAAATCATATAGTTTATTATTTTTGTGTTTTTTTATAAATTTTTTTTATATTTTATATTCTCTTTTATTTTTAATCCATTATTTTCGTATTTTTTTACAATTTGTTTTCCTATCCTATTTTTTCCCTATTTCTATTATATTTATTATCAACCATTATTAATTTATTTATATTTTTTAATTTTCCAATACTAATTTTCCAATATAATTAATTTTATTATAGCTAATAATTATATTATTGCTAATTGTATTATTTTAAATTTCAAATAACCAAAAATCTACAAAGCTATTAAATTCGCCTAATAATTTATATTCAATTTGATATTAATAAAACCCATTAGCCCTATTGCGAATAATAATAGCAAATTCTATTTTCTTTTTCAATTTTAATAAAAGCAATAATAAAATATTTTTGCTTTTTCCCTATAATAATCTCTTTTTTATTAATAACTTTAATAATAATTTTATTATAATTAATAATAATTTAATTATTAATAATAATACAGCGCTGCAAAACAATTTATTAAAATCTCGGCGCAATTTAAATAAATTTATTAATTTTATTATACTCGCCCAAATTTCTTTTTTTTAATTTGTTTTATTTTAATATTGGCAAATAATTAAAATTGCAAAACAGAGCCCGCGCTATTTACCAATATTTTCAATAAATTATTTTTAAAAATAATATTAATTGCTATTATATAAATACGGATTTTTTAAATAATAATATAATCCGGCTAAAAACCAAATTTTGGATTATTAAAAGCTTTTTTAGCCTTTGTTTATTTGCCAATAAATAAATAATAATTTATATTTATTGTTTTTAAATAAATATGATTAAATTTATTTTATTGGCAAATTACAATTATTTAAATAGTCCAATTATTAATTAATAAAAACATTAAAAATTAAATTGCCTTAGTAATATATTGCAGCATATTTAAATCTTTATTGCCTATAAAAAAGCTCAATATAATTAATAAATTAATATTTAATTTATTTTTTAAAGTTTTATTCAATTCCAATTTTTTTTTTAAATTGCTGCTTAAATGCTTATTAATTATTAAGGCATATACTATAGAATTGGCTTTAAAAAACCAATTTTATATTTAATAAAAAACACCGCAAATATCAAAACGGCCAAAAAAAATCTAAAAAAGAAAAATCTAAAAAACAATATATAGCAATTTTGGCCCAATTGTATTGTTTTTATTATTACTGCTATTTTTTTTAATAATTTATAATATTGCTGTTTTGCGCTTTTGTCTTTATTATTTATAATAGGAATTAAATTGCTTAATATTTATTAATTGCTTAATTTTTAATAAATCACAGCTATAAATTATAATAAATTATTTAAATTTTTAAAAATTCCAATTTTAAATTTTTGGAAATTATAGCTATAAATATAATTAAATAAAAATAAATAGCTAATTTTAATAAAAGCGAATAAAAACCGATTCTTTATTTATTTATTTATGTTATAGCTTTTACAATATTTATAGCTATAAATATTTAAATATATTTCTATTATATTCCAATTAATTTAAAAAATAATACTCCAATTAAAGCGGGAATAATATCTTAATTAATTATTTGAATAAAAATATAGTATAATATTAAATAATACTAAATAATATTAAATTTAATTTTATGCTAATTTTTTATTTTAATTGCAAAATATATTTTAATTTTATTAGAATAAATATTTCAACTTTATTAAAATAAATATTTTAATTAAAATATAATATTAAATATAATATAATAAAACTTTATTTTATTTTTAATTGTAATTGTTTTTTAAAAAAAACTTAATAAATTTGCATACAAAAACTCTTTTGATAAAAATTAGCAAAAATGCAAATAAAATAATTTTACTTATTTTGCTTTAATTAAACTATTAAAACCCAATATAGCCCGCTATAATATAATTTTTACTTTTCTATTATTATATATATATATTTGAAAAAAACTATTATATATTGTTATTTATTTTTATTTATTTTTATTTACTTTTATTTACTTTTATTTACTTTTATTTATTTTTATTTATTTTTATTTATTTTTATTTATTTTTATTTATTTTTATTTATTTTTATTTATTTTTATTTATGTTTATTTATTTTTATTTATTTTTATTTATTTTTATTTATTTTTATTTATTTTTATTTATTTTTATTTATTTTTATTTAGTTTTATTTATTTTTATTTATTTTTATTTATTTTTATTTATTTTTATTTATTTTTATTTATTTATATTTATTTTTATTTATTTTTATTTATTTTTATTTATTTTTATTTATTTTTATTTATTTTTATTTATTTTTATTTAGTTTTATTTATTTTTATTAGATAAAATACTATATTATTTTCAATACTTTTAATATTATATTTATAAAAATGCAAATATAAATTAATTAATATTAGCTGGATTAATAAATTTAATATTGTTTATTATAAAATTTAAACTGCTAATAATTGCAAATAATAAAATATTATGTTGTATTTTTAATAAAATTTGCAATAAATTTAAAAACATTTATATTTTTTTGCTTAAAGTTTTTAATCGCGCCTATTTAAAATATTAAATCGCTATTAATGCTAAAATCAATTAAAATAAAATTGTATTTAAAATTGAATTCGCTATGATTTATAGCAATGCTAAAAATAACTATTTGGTAAATATTAATAATAATATCATGCATATTTCATATTTAATTAATAAAAATCTAATAAATATAACAATTTCGAAAATAAATTTATAAATTATTTTTAATTTTAATTAAGTTTTTTTGCATATTATTAAAATCAAATTAAAAAGCGCAATTCTATATAAAATTGCCAAAATTAAAAATATTATAATTATTATAAAATATTTAATTAAAAAGAATATAAATTATTTAAATAATATATGCTATTTAAATATGTTTAAATTTCCAATTATTAATATTAAATTAATAAATCTCTATATAAGATAAAAACATTATTTAATTTATTAATAGAAAAACAAATGGACGAAAGGGCTATTTATAACGCCGCTAATAATACTGCTGGTATTTTTAAATTTTAAATAGTAATAATAAATAAAATTTTGCCAAAAAATAAATTATTACAAAAAAGCTTTTATTTCAATAATAGACTTTAAAGAAAATAATAATAAAAAAAGGCAATTTTAGGCTTTTTAATTTTTTAATTTTTATTGCAATACAAAATCAATTTTTTTAATATTTAAAATTATATAAAATCTATTAAACTTTCTAAAACGCTTTTATAGCCATTAAATATTTTAATATTAATTATTATATTTGCTAAAATAAATAAGTAATTGCATATAATTTAAAATAAAATAGAATAATTAATTTAATAGCGTTTTTATTAATAAAATGGCTATTTTGAATTTGCATTATAATTGTCTATATTAAAAAAAAATTAAAGTATTTTGCTAATAAAAAATTTATTAAGTTTTATTATAAATTATAATTTGCTTGGAATTTTATATAAAATTATATTTAATAAGCAAATAAATATATCATTATATTAATTATTGCTTAAAAAGACCGGATATAGAAAAAGAATACTACTAATAAAATTCTATTTTAATAATATTAAAAATAATTAAATAATATATTAATTTCGCAAAATTTACTAAATGCATTTTTTAATATTGGCAATTATAAATTTATTTGCAAAATATTTTTTAAATATATAAAATTTATATTATAAATTAAATACAATAGCAATACAAAAAATATAAAAAGCATTAGCAAAATAATAATATTTATTTTATTTTTAAAAAATAATGGAAATAGCTATTTAAAAATTTTAATTTATATTTTAATTTTGATTTTAAATAAAGAATTTAAATTAATAATATATTATTAAGCAAAAGCTTAATTAAAAATAATTTTGCAAAAACTAAAAAAATAAATAAATTTCCTTTATTTTAATTCAATTATTAATTAAAAAAAGGAAAATTCACTGGTTTTAAAAATTGTATTAATTTGATTTTTAATTTTTAAAACAAGCCGAATAAAATTTATTTAAAAATCCAATTTATTTAAAAATCGTAAAAGGATTTATTAAAATTGAAAATACCAGTCTCTTAATAAAATGTAATTAATATAGCTAAAAAAGCGGGTTTTTAATAAATTTAAATAATAAAAATACAAAGTCTAAAAAAAAAGGAATATTGGGAAAATTTATTGCTATTATATATTAAAATAATAAAATGCTTTAAATATATTTAACCGGGTCGCTAATTTTAAATAATTTTAAATTTTATTATAAAAAAATAAAAAATAAAAAAATTTAATATAAAATTTAATATTTATAATATAATTGAAGAACAATTAAAAAGCATTTTTTAAATTAATAAAAAAAATACATTGCTTTATATTTTATTTTGTAATTAAAATAATTTTGCTTTTAATAGCAAATTTATTTGCAATATTTAAAATAGCTATATTAACTTTTCTATAAATTAAATAAAATTTTATAAAATTAAAAATACGCTTTTAATAAAAAAATCGCTAATAAACCAATAGCTAAGAATTTCAAAAATTTAAAAGCTATAAATAATTATTCAAAAATAAATAAAAAGGGCAATAAATTAATAGGAGTCCGCTAAATCAATTGTAAATAGCTAGCGAAAATAAATTTTTATTTAATTGAATTTAAATTAAAAAGTATTAATAATAATATAAAAAAGCTATTTATAAGTTTTTTTTAAAAATTATTTAAAATTTTAAATATTTAATTATTATAATATTATTAATTTTAGCAATTTAATTATTATAATATTATTAATTTTAGCAATTTAATTAACAAAATTGTATTTAAATATTATAATAATATTTATTATTTAAATGCTTTGAAAATTTCAAAAATATAATTGTATTTTATATCTAATATAATTAATATCTATATTTTAAAAAAAGCTATTGCAATTTCGAAATTGGAAAAATTAGCAGCAATTGGCTAAAAGCCGCTAAATTGCTTTATATTAATTCAATAAAATAATTTTATATAGGCAATAAAGCCCAATATACTGGTTTTTTAAAATAAACTTAAAATAAATTATTTATAGCGCTAATATTTTGCAATTGCTTTTAGGCAAAATATAATATTGCTATTATTTGTATATTTTTTATAAAATTATCATTATATAAATATAATTTCTATATATTTAAAATATTGTACTTATAGTATTTTGCAATATTATATTTGTTTTTTGCATAAAAAAAGCATTTAGCAGCGAAAAAAATAGTAAATAATTTTAATTAATAGTATTTAAAAAATTATACAATATTTAAATTAAAAAAAAAGAAAATTAAAATAAATTAGCAATATTTAATTTATTAAAAATTTATAAATACTTTATTATTATATAGAATTTAAAAATCGATTAAAAAATATTTTATTTAGCATATTTTGTATAAGTATTTTAATGTTTTTTATGTTTATTTTTATGTTTATTTTTATGTTTATTTTTATTTTTATTTTTATTTTTATTTTTATTTTTATTTTTATTTTTATTTTTATTTTTATTTTTATTTTTATTTTTATTTTTATTTTTGTTTTTGGTTTTGTTTTTGGTTTTGGTTTTGTTTTTATTATTACTTTTTATATAATATTGCAAAAATATTTTTATTTTAATTAACCTGATTTTAATATAATGCTTTTTAGAAATAAATTGGCAATTATTTTTATATTATTTTAAAAAAGCAATTTAATTAATAATAAAGGCAATTTAATTAATTTCGCTATTAATAATTAAAATAATTAATATTTAATTAGCAAATATAGCTATTTTTAAAATTGCTATTAAATAAAAGCATATTTAATTAAAAACTTAATATTAATAAATAAAAATATTTTAACATTTTGGTATTTTTATTGCTTAATATTGCCGCAATAATACTTAATTACTAAGCGAAAAAAGCAAATAAAGCAAATAAAGCAAAATATAATAGAATTTAGCAAAATTTAATAAAAAAACAATAATTTAATTAAATTGAAATATATTAATTTAATTAAATTAAATAATATTAGCGCAATTAATAATTACATATATAGGAAAATATATTTTTAATATGCCATTTTAAATTTTCCAATAAACGCGGAAAAATACCGGGTGGTTTTCGTAACGCGGATAATACTGTATGGAGCGGCTGCGGAAACTACCGGTTCTTGTACGCACCCGTCGATTGGGCCTGGGAGCAGGCACGGGCCCGTGCCCCCACCTTCGATTTCGGGGATGGAGACGATCATGAGAAGCCCAGCCATACAAGTTTTTCTCCGTCCATAGAATCAGGTGGGCAGGAGAACCGCAAGCGATCGGTCACCAACGCGTCCGCGATCGCGACTCCTCACAAAGAGGCCCCACCTTCCAAGCATCAAGCTCAGTCGACACCGACTAAGGCTGCCGAATCAGAAGCTGCGGAAGAAGAGGTAGAGGAGGTGCCTCAGCCCAAGAAAAAGGACGCTGGGAAGCCAGTCAAGCCCAACTTCCAGTGACAAGCCATCGCAGAGTTCTCCGAGGGCCAAAAGCCGAAGCCAATTGTGCAGAAGAAGGCATCCCAGGCCCCGGAGCCAGAGGCAGCACCGACGCAGGGAGAAGAGGAGGAACAGCCCGAGCAAGAAGACGAGCAGCCTGAAGACGAACAGCCTGGAGACGATTATGAGAAACCCGAGCCTGACACCGCCGAACAACCAGCAAAGACACCCAAGTTCAAGCCATCGTCCCAGCCAGTGGCTGAACCGAAGACACAGAGAGTGAACGAGGGTTCTTTTGAAAATCCCCTACCACAGCTACCGGAATTCGGAAGTGCTTGACCGTTGATGAACTTCTCGGGGCATGCTTGTGGGATGATAACCGTTTCTGTTCAGATACTTGGTTGGGGAGAATCCAGCAGCGGTGGTACTATGAGAAATTGGGATGTTCGAGCTGGTGGTAGGAGACATTAATGGGAGTCGTGCTCGAAGTTGCTTGCAAGGGATATTAGGAATCGATGTTGCTGAGGCTTTGTCTTGATACCACAGTCGAGCATCGCGAATGAAACTTTCTGCCAGGGGAATATGATTTCTGTTTCCCTATTGTTGTGTGTTTGCGCAACACTGTTGTCGTTCAACTTGGCTAATGCACTCGATCCTGGTGACTGCAACCCTTGACTCAAGCATTTATCGTCCTATCTCCTCTATAACCGTCTTAAAGTTACCGATATCATGAGAAAATCTCCCAAGAAACAGCCCATCTACACCCTCCTTCATCGACTCATACGTCCCCGGCCCCGCACTCCCCCCATACAAGATCCTCACCTGCCTATCCCCCGCCACCTTCCTCAACTCTTTAGCAACACTAACCACATACTCCGCCTCCGCCGGCTCAGCCTGTCCAATCGCCCAATGCGGCTCATACGCAAAAACCACCAACCCCTCCGTAACAGCCAGCACAGCCTCCATCTGCGGCTGAATCTCCTCCCTCACTTCGTCAACCCCCCCCTTGTTTTTCTCTCCCACACAAACCAACGGCACCATGCCGTTTCTCTCTACCGCCCTCGCTTTCATAGCCACCATCTCATCCGTCTCGCCAAAAAGCCTTCTTCTCTCCGCATGTCCCAGCTCCACAATACCCACTCCTAGTTGGGAGAGGGAAAGGGGTGAGATTTCGCCGGTGTAGGCACCGCTGTCTTCCCAGAAACAGTCTTGGGCGCCGAGACGGATGGTGGGAGCTGAGAGACGAAGGGTGGTGGATGCGGCGGGGAGACAAAGGAAGTCGGGGATGAGGAAGATATCGATGTTGTGGGAGAGGGCGAGAGGGGCGAGCGATGTGCAGGCCAGTATGTATTCGGCAGTCTTTTCGAGACCGAAATACATCTTTAGGCTTACGCCTACCATTTTGCGGTCGCTGAGTGACGCCATGATTTTGACGTATTTGTGGTAGCGAATGTGAGAGTAGCAACAGTGGGAGGATGTTGTCCAGGCTTCGACAGCAAGCTAGAACAGCTGAGAAGTCTACCCCAGAGCTCACCGCAATCCTCCAAGAGTTCAATATCTTCTAGAAATCGGAATCCGACATGGAGCTTCGGATTCAATGTTGAGAAACAGGTCATTCGTCCAAATAAGGTAACAGCGATCATGCATCGACAAGCATCCCAACAGCGGGAAAGCTCCACGCCCGTATGTACCCCGCTACCCCACTTCAAACTCTCCGCGTCGTCGATTTCCCCGGATTGCCTAATCAGGACAACCGAGGCGGCTTTCAATCCGAGCTAGAGTAGCACCAGTAGGACGATTTGATAATCTGTATACCAACTAGTAGTGTGGTAAGAGTCCGTCACTTACGAGAACTAGGCAAACCACATATGGGGACGGAATCCGTCCCGGCCTACATGTATGTTACATGTATGACAGACCCCAGCTCCTCTTCTCTCAAGCGAAGATCTTCTTTTCTCTCAAGCAAGGATAGAAGATGTCTTTTCCTTCGCACGTTCCTCGGTTCGTGAAATCTACCTTCTATACCATCAGATCTCCATCTGAGAACTCCTTCGTGCTTAACATACCTGCTTCCGTATACGGTATCCCTCATCTCCATTATACCGTTACCGTGCAAGATCGTGCAAGATGGCACCAGAAGCAGGCCTGAGAATCGTCATGGCCGGTGACCAGGTCCGAATCCCCTTTCTCACCATCGCATCTCCAAAGCATATCCTGAGCCCAAACTCTCCTGAAGAACTTTGTCTTCTCCAACGACCAAGTTTTTGAAAACAAATAACAGACTAACAACCCAACCCAGTTCGGCTACGAATACAAGCAAGCCATCCTCGCCGACCTCGAGAAAGACCCCCGCGTAGCATCCGTCCAAGATCTTGGTCCCCGTACGCCCCTCTACCTCTCCCCCCCCCCGCTTCCCTTTCTTAAAACTAACTGACCCTCCCCTCCCTACACCACAGATTCGAACACAGACCCCCAACCCTACCCCCACTTCGCCGTCGCCGCCAGCCGCCTCATCACCCGCGGCCATGCCGACCGCGCCCTCCTCATCTGCGGCACCGGCATGGGCGTAGCCATTTCCGCCAACAAAGTCCCCGGCATCCGCGCCGTCACCGCGCACGACAGTTTCTCCGTCGAACGCTCAGTCTTATCCAACGATGCGCAAGTGCTGTGTTTTGGACAACGGGTTATTGGGCTTGAGCTGGCGCGACGCTTGGCGAAGGAGTGGGTTGGCTATCGTTTTGATCCGGTGAGTGCACTGTTTGATACCTTGATATTGTGGCCGGGTGGGGAGGGGTGGGGAAACGAGGTGGGAGAGACTGTGATGGGAAGAGTGGATGCGGAAATGATGGCTGACAAAATGTGCGGAAATAGAACTCCTCGAGTGCGGCGAAGGTGAAGGCGATTAATGAGTATGATCAGGCGAAGGGGGACGCGAAGGGAGATTCGAAAGTAGACGTGTAAGGTGAGGATGGGCTAGAGTGGGGGGCCAACGGCACTGGCAGAGACGCCCATACGAGTATTGCGTCTCTCTACAGATTTCCCAGGGTAGACGAATGTAACAGGATATCGGTAGTAAATTAATGATTGAAAGATGGATGAATACGAACGCGAAATCTTGATCTACCAGGTTCTTAGTGGTCATCTAATGCAAACGTCAATCTGATCTCATAAATCTCTTCAACGTTCATTCGATCTCCGCTCCACTAGGAACGGACGCCTTGATGGACACGACGGCTTAAGCTGAACGTTCGTATAAGACTGACCTAGACTTCAACATAAGCAATCACTGTGTGCTGCGCCTCTTTTGGACATAATCGTAATTCAGCAACTGGTTTCCTGGACATCATAAACCGTAGCAAATGCTCCGTCATTACCGTCGAAACAATTTTCCAATCAAACGCTCCGCCAAACCCTAACCGTGACGCTGACTTACTCCGCTACATCTTCAAGCTCGGCTTGCTCAGCATCCTCCCACATCGCCTCCGGGCTCAGCCCAGGACTATTCTGCACCCTCGGGCGACTCTTAAAAATAGCCTCGAAATCCTCTTCTCCCACCTGCGCCAACACCTCCTCATGATGCTTCGTCCCATCCTCCACCCCATCACCCTCCTCATCCACTTTAGGGAAATAAGTCGACTCCCTGACGGGTCTCTTCTTCGCTTCTTTCAGCGACCTGCGACGATCCAGCTGCGCTTTCTTCTGCGCAGCGGCAAAACCAGCCATGGAAATTCTGGTGCGCTCGATCAGGTCTGCGTGGGGGTCGGAGGGTGTGTTTTGGGATGTGGAGGATGTTGAGTTGAGTTTGCTGGGGCGGAGAGAGGGGAGGTCGTCGGGCTCGGAGAGGTGGGGAGTGCGGGCCATGGAGAGGCGGGTGCGCTCGGCGAGGGAGAGTACGTGGCGCGGCTTTTGTGGAGAGGGTGAGGCGGCGTTTACTGAGTTGAGGATTTGTTCTGCGAGGTCGTCGGTAGGGTCTGGAGTGGGCGAACGTGAGCGTTCGGTCTGTGGTGGTTCCTGAGGGGCAGGGGTACGGATGGAACTCTGATCGAAAGATGGTTGGGTGGGGGTTTTGCCGGGTGATAAAGGAGGCGATGTTCGAGAGGGTGTGTCTTGGTATGCCCGAGACTCGTCGGCAAGGTTCTTTGCGTCATGGCCAGCCATTGTGCCCTCAAAACTTGAGGAAGCCCCAGAGGAATTGATGCCACTTGATATTCTCCGATGGCCATTCAATGATGGACGCTTCTTTCTCCCAGTGCCAGGGTGCGAAGCTTCACTCTGCGCAGGCTCATCTTCAACTTCTGGTGATCGTGAAGAAGAGGAGGACTGCACACGTGACTGGCGCTCCGATATATCGTCTTCCCATTGTCCATCGGTAGCTACTTTGATGGCAACTGCCAGAGAAGCTGTCGAACTTCGAGTAGGTTTCTCCGATACAATATCGGACCACTGGTCTTCCTCATCCATAGCAGGTACCTCAACGGGCATTCGGTTCCTAATAGGCACTCTCTCCAGAGCGCCTGTCGTTTCCGCAAAAAGCTGATTCACCTGGGGTTTGCCAATATTCGCGAGATCCTCCTTGACATTATCAAGCAGGGTTGTATACTCACCCAAAGTCTCGATAACATGCTCATCCCCAGCCTTTGACGTAGACCTTCCGATTTGCAGGGATGTATGAGCACCGAAACCCAAGTCGATACCTCTGCTAGAAGCCTTCGCTTCTGGTTGTCCGTTGTCGGTAGCCGAGGAAGAATTGGATAGGGAATTGCGGAAAGCCTTCCACTTTTCTAGTCGAGATCGCTGCTGTTTGACTCTATAATCGAGCTGCTCCAGCAATGGCTTCTGGTTCGAACCCTCAATTTCATTGACGGTGCCTTCTTCAATACGCTTCCAGATTTCAGGATAGGGCTTCGACAACAGTGCATCCTTCTTTAGGCCCGAGTCGCCATCGGTGACAGTCTCGAGCCACCGGTTGTCACCAGACCAATTCTTCCGTACTCTGTCAAGTATAGCGTCTACCTCTCGTGGAGCAATCTCTACCGAATCTGGTTCACTTTCTTGGGCCTCTTTTAGTTGTTCAGCGCGACGGGTGAGTTGTCTTTCCTTGAGTCGCATAAGATCGGCAAAGTCCTCATATCTTGCTCTAGCCTCATTCTTGTCACCAAGGGTCTTCTTTAGAGAGACCTTGTGGGCCAGGACCAGGGCTGTAAGTGTCGTGCGTTCACCCGTGTATGAAAATTTCTCCATGGATAGACGTTGGGCAACAGGCCGATAAGCTTCTGTACCACTCTCCTGCACAATCTTTTTCAGCACAGCCGTTGAAAAGACGGCAAGAACCTCCTCGAAGCGCTCCCCCTTGCATTCGTCCAGCATAGTCTTTCTGAGGACGGCATCTCTCCCGAGGACACCGCTCTTTTTGGCCTGCTCTAGGGAACGGAACAGTGCAGCTCGTAAGTTCAGGGATTGAAGAGGCTCCAGGGGCGGGAAGAAGGGCTGTAGCTTCTATTGGGGAAGAGCGGGTCAGCTGTGCCGTCCTGCAAATACGCGTCAATATTGTTGGAGTAGTTGGAGTACATACGTAGTGCGCCTCGTCCGGATCCCACAAGGAAAAGAGCTGGTACAGAGCCCATTCGACGCATTGTACCCGGCGCTTCAGATTTGCCTGGCTGTCTTTGGTGGAGAAGGTGACTTCAGTGATGGCCGGCCAGTCGTCCTTCAGATCGAGATCTAGCAGGCGCAGATTGGTGAGGAAGAGGGCAATATGGGAGGGGCTGTGGACCGGGCTGGCGGATTCCTTGTGTAGCTGTAGCTGGGACACGGGCTTCAAAGAGCTTGAGGCGGGCACTCTCAGACTCCGCGTCCGTCCCAAGGCGGCGGTGGAAGCTGTGGCAGCCATGGCTCGTCGAGGCAATAATTGCTGGTGATCCAGGCTATTTCTTCATGGCGTGTGACGCGTCAGATTCGACTGCCAATGGCAGCATTGGTCGGGTAACGGGATTCTGTCGTTCGAGTAGTGGGGCTAAGGTGTGCAACGGTTACAGCAGCAGACGTTGCAGAAATTGATCCTTGGACCGCGTGGAGTGGTGTTGATGTTCCTGCCGCACCGCACATGGCAATCGAGGCTCTGGGAGGCTGCAGATATGGCTTGGCGCTGCCCAATGAGACCGAGCAGCGTGTGAGGTGCACTGACGGTGCAGGCAGAAGGGGAATGGTATATGTACTGAGTAGGAATAATCAACTGAATTCCGTCCTTCGGGACCCGGCTGTTTTGAGCAAATCGCTTCACAGCGGGAACCGAAGAATGCTGACCCCTGCTGGCAGTGTGACCCCGCCGCTCTGATTGCTACAAAGTCTAAAAATGCGGATGAGAGCAGCCTTCTGACGGTTGCTTGCAGTGGAAAAACATGGCTCCCACGCGGTCCAGATAACTTGTCCTACGACGCTGGAAAAGCTGGTCCGGTAGCTGGTCCTCCGTGTTCCACTCCATCTCTCCTTCGGCCCATCTTCCTCCTCGAATATTACTTCTCCACGAGTTCCCTCCGTTTCCTTTCTGATCCCCAAGAGAGAGGATCCCTCCACCATCAGAGAACCTCTCGGTCAACAACTTGCCTTCCACCTTCCAAAGTTGACTTGCAAACACCATCTCCCACTATGGCTGATGAAACTGTTCCAAACGGCGCTACGCGTATGTGATCTTCTCGCTTCCTAATTGACTTCTCACTCCACGAGTTGTCTCTCGTCCAGAAGTTACTTCTCATTCTCATCTTTCTTCTCATTCCCCAACTCCATCCCCATTCCCAAATAACTTATCAGCATCTCCTGTTTGTAAAAAACCCGCAACACAAACTAACTTCCTCCAGCAACCGCCGCACCTCTCACGGCCAAACAATCCACCACCGAACAATGGTCCGTCGCATCCGTCCTCACCACCATTCCCGGCGGTCCCCCCACGCCCAACACCCCCTCCCCAGTCCCCTACTTCCACCTCCTCGAGCGCCTCAAGACCACCAAGCGCGAAGGCTGGAAGCGCTTCGGCCTCGCCCACGGCGAATCCATCTCCGACCACATGTACCGCATGTCCATGATCACCATGCTCGCCCCCCCGTCCCTCTCCTCGAAGCTCAACGTCCCACACTGCATGAAAATGGCCCTCATCCACGACATGGCCGAAGCCCTGGTCGGCGACATCACGCCCGTCGACGGCGTTTCCAAGACCGAGAAATCCCGCCGCGAGAGCACGACTATGGACTATATTAGCAATGAGTTGCTGGGGAAGGTGAATGGTGGGGTGACGGGTGAGGAAATCAAACAGATATGGCAGGAATACGAGGATAGCAAGACGCTGGATGCGGTTTTCGTGCACGATGTTGATAAGCTGGAGTTGGTGCTGCAGATGGTGGAGTATGAGAAGCGCGAGGGGGGTAAGCTGGACTTGGGCGAGTTTAGCTGGGTGGCGAGTAAGATTCAGTTGCCGGAGGTGAAGCAGTGGTGTGATGATGTGTTGGATGAGAGGGATGCTTTTTGGAAGGAGAATGGGGGGGAGCATACGAGTTATCCGAGGGGCAAGATGATATCTGCACGAGGTGTAGAGGCTGAGAAGATTAGGCAGAAGGAGGAGTATTATGGGAATGGCACGAAGAAATGATGAGCGAGCTGAAGCTGATTGTTGAGCATTTTTATTGAGGTTCATTTGGAGGTCCTGGGACAACAATCACATTAGATACAGTGGGTGGAAAAAAGTCTGCATACAGCCTATAAGCTCCGAATAATCGCAAATATTCCAAATAACCAGAAATATTCCCAATAATCAGGTATATGCCAGGGGCTTTGGAGTATTTTAAATAGTTTGGGACATTTCCAGTTATTGGGAATATTTCTAGTTATTTGGAATATTTACAATTATTCAGAAACTGTAGACTGTATTCAGACTTTTTTCCTCCCACTGTACTCTGGGTCTACGGCTCGACAGAGGGAAACTCGGAAGACACGGGTTGGGGCTCTGCCTTGCTTGAAAAGTTCGATTGGCAATTGCTCCATTTTTCATGAGCCACTTACGTGCTCTTTCTGCTTAGATACCATGCCCCGAGGGGCACAAAAAGCTACCTTTGATACACGAAATCTTACAATCGCTCGCATATGCGCCAGACGTCCCGAGAAAACCGTGATATCATAAGCCACATCTCCATGCCCCAGCCAGTTTACAAGACCCATAGGAACGCCAGATCGCTGTACTAAAGCCCGTATCGCTTGAATTTTGCAGACCGAAACGAAGGTGATATATGCAAGCACGACGTAAGCACGCGAGCAGCCCCTGGATACGTCCATTCACCACTTCCTCTTCCCAATAGCCTCGAATCCGCCATCGTGGAACCCCTCATCGACCAAGTCATCGTCGTCTTCGACCTCAAACTTTGTACCCAGCGCCTGCTTGCCCTCGCGAATCATGTCTTTCAGCTGCTTGTTGAACCTGCGCATGCTCACTTCGGCCTCTCTGTCCTCGCGCCTCTTTTTGGCTGCCCACTTCTGTGCTTCGATGCTGGCAGGGCTGTTTGACAGTTTCTGGGGTGATCCTTCGCGGGTGGGCAAGGGGATCTTGGAGCTACTGGGTGATCGTGGTGAGCCGAAGGAGGCGTTCTTAGGAGAGCGGAGAAGACTGGGTGAGCCGGAGAAGGAGGGTCGAGCTGTGCTGACTCCTACCGTTCGTCTCAGGGGAGAACGGGACGCTCCGTGGACAGTATGCCGTGCGTTGACCGAGGCGGCCATGCTGTAGCGCGGTGCAGCTGTAGCAGACCTGGGACTGGCTGGAGCTTGATCTGAATTATCAGGAGGCACAATAACCCAATTCTTTCCCACATCGCTATCGTGATCCATCATCCGTCTTTTCGAAGCTCGAGGTGGAGTTTCCGGAGCGTGGTCGAGGTAGTCTTCGATGAAGCCATCTTCGGGGAACTGTCCGGGGATCGAGGTAGTGTGTCCGGGGATCGTGGTATTGTGATCGGGGAACTCGAACACGGTCTTCTCTTTCTCATCCTCCCAGAAAGCCTCGGAGTCGTCTTGAGGCGGTTGCTCGAGGCCGTATCCCCTTCCGCCGCCGGCAAAAAAGCCGGTGAATGTGCCTACTCTGCAGAATTGTAACACTTTGCCTACCACACCACCCACGACCCCAATCGCAGCCCTGCTCCATCCGTCGTTATTGTTCTGCTTGCTTGCAGCGCTGGCAGTACGAGATCTGCCATTGGATTCTGTATCGACAGCGCCATGGAGGGGAGGAAAGTAGCTCATGCTATGATCATCCAAGTCATCACGCTGGCCCTGTGAACTCAGGCTGCTCATTCCTCGGCGGTATCCCATATCGTTGTATCCACCTCTCTCATCTTCCTGAGCGGCAATAGCAGCACTAGGGGTATCCATACCACCCGCAAGCACGTATTTGGTGTTGACAAATGGCATCGGAGAACCAGGATCCAGACTCATGGAGCTGGACATCGAGTCCATTCCACCGGCAGGTCTCGGCGTGTATGCTCGTCGCGAACCGGGAGTCGCATAGTTTCCAGCATCGTCATCATTCCTTGTGCGCTTCTTGCTGGACGTAATTCCAGAGTTAAGATTGCGCAGAGACGACGACGACTTGGTGAGAAAGGTTGAAGAGGCTGATGGGGTTTTTGGCGGCGGACGGAAAACATGGGAATTCGTTCTGCTCATAGGCGTCAAAGTCGGTCGATTTGACATATGCGCCATCTTTTCTTGGGCCGCGCGACCGAGGACGACGCTGGATGCACGGATGGAAGAGTCGGCGCGGAGATAGCGCCTCGAAAGTCGCAAGTTGAAGGTTGCGTCGTGTGATTAAATTGCCCCGCAAAAGCGATGTTGAAGCCTGCACGGGGATCGGATTTTTGGAGATTGTAGAGTGGGTTTTAAGCGAGTTAGTCCGGAAACTCAATCTTTTGCAGTAGAATACAAAAATATAAAAACCTTTAGCATAATTGCAAAATGCATAATATTGGCCATTTTATTGCTTTACAATATTATAATTAATATATTTTATAATATAAATATTATTTATATATTATTTATTAATTAAAAACTTTAAATATATATAGTTGTTTTTATTTAAAATATATTATGAAAGGCGGAATAAAACTTTAATATTTAATTTTATATATTAATTATAGACTGTATTATTATATAATTTTATTACGCTATAATTATTAATTTTAAAATAAATAATATATTTACAAAATCAATTAATTTAAAATTTATATATTTATATATTTTTTACTTTATATAATATATTATTAAAAGTGAATAAAAGCCTTGCAATTTGCATATTTATAGCAAATATATATTAAGCAAAATTTAATTAAGTTTAATTTAGCATTATTTACCTTAGCTAAATTTACCCTAACCCGCTATATAGCAAAATATTTTTGCAATAATATTAAGGAAATTTTATGTATTTAAATAATACTTATTAAGCAAAATTAAATTTAATTTAGCATTATTTACCTTAGCTAAATTTGATTTTATTTATTTTAATTAAATTTATTTTAATTTTAATTCGCTAATTGCAAAAATATTTTTGCAATAATATTAAAAAACAATCACTATTACCATTAATGCTTTAGCTCCAGCTTTTTTTAATAATTGCATTTTATTTGGCTTATATATTATAATAAATATAAAAAACTCCATTATATTATTTATTTATATTAAGCTAATTTATACCAAGCCTTTATTTTTACCCCCGTTTTCGCCTTTATTTTTCCTTTTAACTATTAATATCTACCTATTGCCTTCTCCAAACTTTAATATATATACGCTGCTTTATACCGGAAATAAAATAATTGAAATTAAGTTTTAAATTGGATTATAGCCATTTATATATTTTCCAAAATCTTGCATTTTTATTCCGCTTTAGGCTGATATTTAAAAATCTTAATTGCTAGCTATTTTATTTTAGCCTAAAATTTAAATATTATAATTTTGCATTATATACCTGCTATTGTTTTTATTAAACCTAATATAATTTAATTAATATTAATCGCAAATTTAATCAAAAGCCAGCTTTATTTTTTAAAATCTTAGCTTAATTATAATTTATTTACCGCAATTCCTTTTTTAATATAAAATTTTTATTTTTTAATCGCTTTTTTTAAAAACTTTTAAATACCATTTTCGCTATTTTTGGTATATTTTTTACCAATTAAATTATATATTAATTGCTAAGCTTTACAATTTATATAAAATAAATTTAAATTTTCCAAATATAAAAACCTAATAAACCCTACATTTTTTACATTTTTTACATTTTTTACATTTTTTACATTTTTTACATTTTTTACATTTTTTACATTTTTTACATTTTTTATATTTTTTATATTTTTTATATTTTTTATATTTTTTATATTTTTTATATTTTTTACATTTTTTATATTTTTGCTTTATACCAGCTTTATTAATTTAATTATTACCAATAAATATAAATACTTTTATTTTTTTTCCTGCTATATATTAATTAATNTATATTTTTTATATTTTTTATATTTTTTATATTTTTTATATTTTTTATATTTTTTATATTTTTTATATTTTTGCTTTATACCAGCTTTATTAATTTAATTATTACCAATAAATATAAATACTTTTATTTTTTTTCCTGCTATATATTAATTAATCATGCTAATTTATTAAATATATTATTTACTATTAATATTATATTTTTTTATAAAGCAATTTAAAATCTTTTATAATATTTAATTTATAATGGTAAAAAAAAACCAAAGTTATATAAAATCCTTTTTTTATATACCAGGCTTATTTATTTGCTTTTAATATTTTATAATAATTTTAAATAATAATTTTATAAAAATAATATTAAGAATATTACGGGTTTTATAGCTAATACCGGCAGGATTTATATTTTTAATATTATTATTAATAAAAAATTATTCCGGCTTTTATAAAATATTAATTAAATAATAATGCTTTAATAGCTATAATTGCAAAAAAAGAATATATATATATATATAAATAAAAACTAAATTCGGGTATAAATAGAGTTTTCTTTTTATAACAATGAAGCTATTTAGCAAGTTTTACTACCATTTTTAAATTTATTATAAAAATCTATTTTTTAATTTATTATAAAAATCTATTTTTTAATTTAATTAAAATTTAAAATATATATATATAGCCAAATAATAAAACAAAATAGTAAGAATATAAAAACAATAGCCTTAAATTTTACCGCTTTTACTTTTATATAAATACCTGTATTTTAATAATGAATATTTTCTATATATAAATAAAATTGCTATTTTTTAAATTTTTAATATTTGAAAGCATTAATAAATTAAATAAAAAAATTAATAAAAAAATTAAATTTTATATTAACCAGCTTTAATAGAAATAAAATTATGATAGCGCTAATAAATATAAAAAAATATTAAAAAAAGGAAAAATCCCAATTAATAATTAAAATATTAAAAGCCTATTTCCTCCAGCCATTATTATTAATTGCTTTTTCCTTAGCAAAAATCGTTTTAATACGGCCTTTATTTATTAAATAACCTTTATTTTGAATAAATTAATTTTATAATCGCTTAATTTTATTACTTATTTTAAAAAAAAAAATTATATCTTTTATATAAATTTTTATTTATTTAGCCCGCTTTAAAAAACCTTATACCGGCTATAATTTATGATTTTATAGCCCGCAATAACAATATTTAAATAAATTAGTAATTTATTATTCGGGCCTACTTTTTTATATATTTATAAAACATAAAATAAATTATAATAATTATTTTAATTAAATTATAATAATTGCCAAATAAATCTAATAAAATATAAAAAGCCCAAAAAAGCAAAACAAAACACTAAAAGAATATTGCATTAAATTATTAGCATATAGAAATATATTTTATAAAACTTTAGGCATGCTTAAATTAAAGCATTAAAAAATAATATATTAAAAATAACTTGAAAAATTTTGCGACGAATATATAATAAGAAGCTTGAAAAAAAGGCAATGGACCGGCGGCGGCAAAAACAAGCTATTATAATAATAATATTAATAATATTAAAATTAAGAATTTTTAGCTTTAAATTTTTTTAAAACTTTATTAAAAGCTTTAAATAATAAGGCTATAATTTTGCGCCTTAGTAATAAAGCTAGATTTTAATATTTAAACAGCGTTTTGTTTAAAAAAAACGTTTTTTATTTATATAATTAATTTCCGGCGCTAAAAGTTTTTTTAGCAAAGCTAATAAAAGCTTATGAACGGATATATAATATTGCCATTTTTTTAATTTTAATATTTTTTATTTTTTATTTTTTATTTTTAGCTTAATATTTTAATTTAAATAAATGCATGCATTTTCCCTAATAATTATTTTTAATAAGCCTTTGAAAAATTAATCCTATTTCCGCTTAAAATTAAAAATAAAAATAAAAATAAAATTTATAAAAATTGGACTCTATTTAATACCACTTTATTTAACGCTATTTTTAATACTATTGCATTAAAGCGCTTTTATAGGCTTTATAATTATTTATATTAATATAAATTTTCTAAATCACCAATAATACAAATTTAAAGGCATTATAAAACAATTAAAATATTTTTTAAAGCATTTAAAAATATTTAAATTTCTTTATAAATAAAATTTTCATTTGACAACCCTAATTTATATAAAAACAAAATCCTTATTTAACCACCAAGCCATTTTTTTCGCCAGGCCCTATATATAGCTATAAAATAAACAATATAATTTAAATTTAAAAAATCCGGATTTGGATTTTATCCTTACTAAAACTAATTAATATAGGACTTAGCTTTTTTACTAAATTAGAAGTGTAAGACTAAAAAAATTAAATAGCAATAGCAATAATAAAATATTTTTAGCGCATTCCCTTTTTTATTAAATTGCTTTAATATTCTTTAATTAATTTAAAAATCCGAAAAAAGAATTAACCATTTAAGGACTAAAAAGTTTTAATATAATATATTATTTATTCTTAATAAGCTTTGATATTTTTGCTTACCATTGGTTTTTAATACAGCTTTATTTAAATTATTTTATACTTTCCTTTTTTATATTTTCTTAATTAAATAAATAAATATATAAAAAGCAATTTTTATATATTTAATACTTTTAATTTAAAATTTCGTAATAGCGTTTCTATATTATTCCTTAATTATAACCATTATAGCTATCCCTAATAACCTTATATTATTATATTAGCTATAAATATATTTACGCGATTTTTAAAAGCTTTCTATAAATTAAATTTAATTATAAATACATTTAATTATCTATTATTTAAAATAATTATTTAATTCCATTTTATTAATATTAATAAAATTAAATTTTACTAGATTTTATATAGCTAAATTTTGCCAAAATATATACAATTAAATTTTGTTATTATTTATATTATTTAATTTTCCTACATTTTATATAGCTAAATTTTACTAAATTTTACATAATTAGATTTTGCTAAATTTCGCATAAATAAATTTTGCTATTATTTATATTATTTATTTTATTAAATTTTATTAAATTTTATTAAATTTAGCATAGCTAAATTTTGCTAAATTTCGTATAAATAAATTTTACTATTATTTATATTATTATTATTTTTGCTTAATTTTTAAATACTATTTAATATTTTTTAAAAAACTAATATTTTTATTTAAATTTTTTAATTCCAATTTAAGCTCATTATATTTAATAGCTTATAATTTAAAACTTTAATTACAATTAAATAAAAAATCCTATAATAGAAATTATAGTCCAAAATAATACTATTTAATATTTTAGTATTTATTAATTAAATATTATATATTACATTTGCATATATTAAGAAAAATTAAAAAAAAAACTATATTTTTTGCATTATAATAATTATATCAGTTATTTAATTAAATATATAACTGCCTAAAAAGTAATATAAAAAAAAAGACAGCTAGCTATTCCAATATTCCATCCAATAATTTAATATTCACCTTAAATTCCCTGGTAAAAGTTATCTACCATTGTTTATTAATTTAATCTCGATTTTAAATATATAATATTTTTTTAGCCAATAATAAAATTAACTTTGCAGCTATAAATTCTATATTAAATCATTTTAAGCATATAATAAAAAATAAAAATAGAAAATATAATAAATAAATTCCGTATTTTAATTTTCCAGCAATTTGGTTTTTATTTTAAATTTAATAATTATTTTAATATTGTTTTTAAATCTTTTCCTTGCCTTTTTATTAATTGATATAAATAATATTAAAGCTTTTTAATTTAATTGCCTTGTTTTTTAAATACGCCTTTTAGCTTTATAAGCATATTTATTCTATTAATTTCAAATTAAAGCAACTTCGCTATAAATTTCCAAATACTATTTAAGTCCCTTTTTTTATAAATTTTCGGAATTTATTTTCAGGCCTTAATTATATTAATTTGGGGGCCTATAATTTTATTAAATTTAATTTGTATTATATAAAAAGCAAAATTATTATTAAAATAGTTTTTTTTTAATTTTTTTTATATTTAATAATAAAATATAAATAATCAATATTTTATTTTTTTGTCGCTGTTTTTTCACTATTTGTGTATATTCTTTCAATATTTCTTTTATATTATTAATGCAATTTGTATATTGCCGTTTTGCGTTTTTTAAATTTCGAATATTTTGCTTTAAATTTCAAATATTTTACTTATATTTAATAATAATATTGGCGTTAATGCTTTTATTAATTAATATATGCAATTTCCAAAGCTTTAATTTAGTTTTATTTAATTTTTTATTTATCGCTTTTAATACTTTATTTACCTTATATTGCTCCGTTTTTAATTTGGTTTTCAGCTTTTTAACCTTTTTCTTTTTAGCCTTTTTCTTTTTAGCCTTTTTCTTTTTAGCCTTTTCTTTTTAGCGTTTTTCGCCTTTTTTAGCTTATTAAATTAATTTTAAATTTTGGATAATTTATTAAGCTTTATTTATAAATTCTATAATAGTTTTTGTAATTTATCCGATTTTTTTTATAATTATTAATTTAAAATTTAATTGTATTATAATATTGGCTAAAAATATACCGCGCTTTTAAAATTCACCGCTTTTTAAAAATATAAATAGTCTATAAAGCCGGGATTTCAAATTTAAGCATTAGGATTGCTAAAAAAAAACGAATTATCAAAAAAGAAAAGGCTAAAGCAATAATTATAAATAACGCCCTATTTTATTTATTTATACCGGTAATTTTAAAAAATTGGATTATAATAAAAAAGGCTTTTTTTACCAAGCTCCAAATTTAGGATAATAATATTATAGCATTATTTATAGAAATATTAATTTCAATTAAATTTATAATTTGCATTTGTCACACGGGGCCGAGGAGGGCGCCCTGCGGGCACCCCACGAGGCACGTGCGCTAGAGGTGTGTAGGGGACGAGCGTTGCTTATTAAGGAAGCTAAGCAAGGCTTTTAGTATATTATATTTAGATGCTGTTATTTTTATTTAAAAAACAATAGTGGCTATTTTTTATAACTAAGAAATATATATAATATATGTTTATTTATTAATTTATTTTTAATTATTATAATAAAATAGCCACCTCTATTTTGAAAAATAATAGTTTAATAAAATAATTATTATTTAATTTACTAATTATAAACCCGGTAATAATCTTATTTATAAAACTCCTATTAAAAGCCTTAAAGACTAATTTCGCTTAATTTTAAAAAAGCTTAATATTAATAACAATATTGGCGAAACCTATATATTAATTTAAAAAACCGTATTTAATAAAAGCAATAATATATCTATTAATAATACTAATAAACATGTTGCTATTATTAATAATTAAGGTATTTTAATTAAAAACACGGATATATTATATAAAGGCAAAGTTAATTAAGCTTTTGTTTTTAACTTAATTTAAAGCCAAGCAAACTTAAACTTTGATAATTTTATAGCCGTTTAATAAGTTATTTAAAAACTCGAAGCCAAGAAAAGGATTACGGAATTATAAACCAAGATTGTAATCTTTATTTATAAATATAGCCTGTCTAGTTTAAACTCTAATAATAAACAACCGATCACTAAAAGGTTTTATATATTTAAAAAGTTTTATATATTAAAAATCGAGATATATTATATATATAACATATATAAATACTACAAATAATTTAATCGCTTCTAAAATTATTTTAATATATATTGCTTTTTTATAAAATAATATAATCTATACTTATTATATTTTAATTGTATTTAAAAGCCGTATATATATTATATAATAATATTATTAAATAGATTATAAATTAAAACAAATCTTATAGAAAGAATTTAAGAACTTAATACTAGATATAATAAATATAAAGCAATACTATATATTATATATATTAAACCAGTTTATTAAAAAGACTTTTTTAAAAAAAGTTAAAGAATTCTATTATAAAATAAAAATTTTATTTTTCTATATAAAAGATATATTTTTAATATTTTTAATAACCACTTTATTTCCAAGCTTTATAATAATATTAAATAGGATTTTATTTTTTAATAAAACAATTAATTATAAACTAGTATATAATATATATTTAATATAGCTAGAAATATTAAATATAAAAATAAATCCGATCTCAAATTTAAAGCCAGGAATATATTTAATATAAATAGTTTAAAAAAGCATTATAATAATTATAATAGATTATAAAATCTATACAATATTTTAAATAATAATATAATAACCCAATATCAGCTTAATTATAAAAATAAAATTAATAGCTATTACCGAAATAAAGATTAATAATACGGTTAAGATTAATACCGGCTTTTTTTATATTTTAATTATGGTTTTAATAATTATAACTTATCTAATTATGTTTATAAAAAAAGATATATTAAAATTGCTAAAAACCTAGATATAAAACTTATAAATATAAATAATCCAGTAATAAAGTATATATTCCGAATAGCAGTAATTTTAATAATTATTAAAAAAAAGGCCAATTATATAAAAATAGCTTTAATTATAGCTAAGATTATAATAGTTATAATTAAAATAAATATAATTAAGGTCCATTTATAAAAGTTATAAATAAGACCTTTAATTCTATAAATTATAAATATAAATATAATAATTAAAAAACAATGCTAATAATTGTCTAATTTAATAACTTTTTTATAAAATAAAATCGCATAATAATTAATTATTTAATTGCAACTAATATTTAAAATATAATCCTTGTTTTTGTCTTTATTAATAATGAATCAAATAGAAACTTTATATTATTAATATTTGCAAAACAAAATAAGAATAAGTTAATATATATATATAATATCTATAAATTTGTTTTTTTAATAAAGATAAAATAAAAGTTAAACAATATTATAAAATTCTCATTAAAGTCCTTAATAATAAAAGTAATATAAAAAATTAAAGCATTAAAATATATAAAATATCTATATATTTATATAACTTATTTTTAAATATACTTTAGTTTAAATAAATAGGTAACAAATATTATAATTAAATTAAAACCAACTTTATTTATAAACGCTAAACTAAATACAAAATTATCGCTTAAAACGAATTGGATAAATTAAAAGAGCTAGATATAATAGTCTATATTTTAAATATGGTAAATAAGGAGTTATTATATATAGAATACCTTATATATAAAAGCTGAAAATATAATATTAAATTATATAAAATAGCATTTGATAAAATAAATAAAAAGCTATTTTTTATAAAGGATATTATAAATTTAAATAAGAACCTTATTATATATATATTAAATAAAATATTAGAGTTTTAGCAAAATAAAACTAAACTCTAATATACTCCCAAAGCTATAAATTACCAAATATTAGAAATACCTATAAGAAATATATAACAAGATTAAGATTAAAGTTAGAATAAAAAATCAAAATATAAAAGACCAGAATTTTAGCAAAATAAAACTAGACTCTAGTGTATTTTTATAAATTACTAAGTATTAAAAATATCTATAAAAAATATGCAGCAAAACTAAGATTAAGATTAGAGTAGAAAATTAGAATATAAGAGATTAAAGAAACTAAGCTATTTTGATAATATTTTTAATATAATAAAAGCTGTTATATTATTTGTATATTTTAATTAAAGTTATATTATAAAAACCAAGATAAATTTATTTTATTATTTTATTTATAAGCTATTTAAAAAACAGCTAATTATATTGAAGAAATATCTTAATAATATATTAATAAAAAACTTATATTTATATATTAATTATAAAAAATTAAATAATATAATTATTAAAAATCGCTGCTTAGTTTTCTTAATTAATAAATTTCTAATTAGATTAAAAAAAGCCAAAATCTTTATTAAATTATATTTTAAAAATATATATTATAAATTCCATATATAAAAAAAGATGATTAAAATATAGTATTTTATATAAGATATAGCTATTTTAAATACTTAATAATACTATTTAAACTAATAAATATATTAGCTATATTCCAAATTTATATAAATGTAGTATTTAAAGAGTTTCTAAATTTTATTGTAATAGTTTATTTTCATAATATCTTAATTTATTTAAAAAAACCCAATAAATATAATAAATATATAAAAGCCGTATTTAAAAAACTATAAAAATACTCTTTTTTTATAAAAAACAGCAAATATAAATTTAAAATAAACAAGGTCTTATTTTTAGACATTATAATAAAAAGAAAACAATATATATATAAAATCGGAAAAACTATATATTATCCAAAAATAGCCTATACTAATTATATATATAAAATTATAATTATTTTTAGAATAGGCCAATTTTTATAAGCGATTTATTTTAAAATATAATAGAATTATATTACCTATAATTAACTTATTTATTAATAATATAAATAATAATAAAAAGTGCCTATTTAAATAGCCTTTAAAAGTGTAAAAAGCTTTTTAATATATTAAGGATATATTTATAAATAAGCTAGTATTATAATATTTTAATTTTATAAAATATTTATAAAATATATATAATACTTTTGGATTTATAATATTGAGAATTTTAAAATAACTTAAAAACTTGGATAATTAAATACGATATTATTAATATTTAATAGCCTTTTGGTCCTATAAGCTAACCAGTATAAAGTTAATATATTAGATATATAATATTAAATGCAATATATTAAAGGTATATATTATAAAATTTAAATGCTTTTAAATTACAATAATCTATATTATTTTATAAATATAATTATTTTTTAATAAACGTTAAATAAGATAAGTTATAAAATTGGGAATTTATAACTTCAATATTAAATATATTATAGAAGATAAAAACCCCATTAATTCTTTATTTTATAAGCCAGATTATAAAAAAACAATAAAAGATATTTAAATAAAGATATTAAAAAGGTTTTTACTTATATTATAATAAAAGCTCCGCTATTTGTTTAATTATACTTTAAATAGATAGTATTTAAAAAATATCGCTATTTTTATAAATATGGCAATTATATTTTAATTAAAACTATTAAGCTGGAAAATTAATATTATATACTTTATTTATATAATATAAATACAAATTTCTAAATAAAAAATTGTATTTTATTTAAATTATGAAGATTTAAAAGCCGAAACAATTAAAATAAGTTTTATAATTATTTCTAAAATTTATAAAAATAATAAATATATAAAAAAGATATAAAGTTAATTTATATTATATAAAAATAAATAAAAATAATTTCAAAATAATATATTATATAAAAGAAATAAATTATATATTTTTATAGTAGATATATTATGTAAAAAACTCTTATATATCTATCATAATAATAAATTAGTAAGCCATTTCAAAATAAACTAAATATTAATCTTGGTTTATTGTAAATATTATTAGCTAAATATAAAAACAAAAATATAGGATTATATATACAATTACTATATTTATTAATAAAATAAAACCCGCCAATATATACTTTATAATTAATTATAGCCTTTATCTTTAATTAATAAGTTATGGATATATTTATTGTAAAATTTTATTATAGATTTATTAAAATTATAATATATAAATAAAGTATATAATATTATTTTAATAATAATAAATTATTATATTAAAACTATACAGTTTATATCTATAATTAAAGATATTAATATATAATCCTTAATAAAACTATTTTTTAATAAAATTGTTTATTTTATAAGAATCCTTAAAATTATTATATTTAATTATAGTTTTATATTTACTAATATATTATAAAAAGCCTTTTATTATAAATTCTATATAATATATAAATATAGTATTGTATTTTATCCTTAAATAAATAAATAAATAAAACGAATAAACTAGATTTTAAAAACTTATATATAATATTATTATAAAAAAAACTAGGTAATTTAATTAATTATAATAAAATTCGTTTATAATAATACAAAATAAGAGATATTAAAAAAAACTATTTTTTTTATAATATATAAATATTATCTATAAATTAATATTAATTTTTATATATAATTTATAAAAATTATAATACCTAATATCAAAAAGCGAAAAAAAGTATAATACAATAAATATATATTATTATAAAAACTAGGAAAATACCACTAATAAATATATAGAATAATATATAAAAAAATATAAAATTATAGATTTTAATAAAAGGGACTGAGTTTTTTTATTCATTAAAAATATATACTTTAAAACCGGAAAGCTAATAAAGAAGTATATAAGCCCTTTTCCTATTATTAAGAAAATAGGAGCCTAAGCCTATTATTTAAAATTCTTATCTAGATTTTAACTGGAAAAACTATATAACATTTTCTATATTAGCCTTTTAAAACCTATTAAGATATTTTAAAATAATATATATAAACCTTATTTTACAAGCTTTAAAAACCGTAAAAATAATTAAAAATAAGAAGTCAAAAACATTATAATATATAAAAAATATTAAAACAATTAGTTTATATTTTATATATATTAAAAAGGCTAGAACCAAAATTAAAATTAAATATTAATTTAAAAAAACTTTAAAAACGCCCTAATCATTTTAAATAAATTTATCAAAAGAATATTAAAACTGGACTATCATAATAGTAAGAGAATTATAAAAAGAATATAAGCTTTAAAAAACATATTAAAAAGCCAACCCTAATCTTATATTTAAATAGAAAATGTTTAATTATATATAATATTAAACAAAAACATAAATAAAGATATTTAAAATATAAAAATATAGATTTAATTATTTTTTTGTATTTTAAATCAAGATAGTTTAAGTTATATTTGATATAAAAAAATTAAAGAATTAAAATTTAGGCAATAATTTAATTTATTTGAAAACTATATAATATGCAAATAAATCTTCTAAATGTTATATATTAAATAATCTAACTAAAACAAATATTATATAAAATAAACCCGGTTAATAAGACTAAAAACCCTATAATATTTCCAAACCCTAATTTATATATACCATATTTATAGCTTCTATATCTTATATTATAATATTAAAAATCCGGTTTCTTTTTCTATATTAAACAAAATATTATTAAAAAAGTGGTTAAAGTTGTAATTTATTTATATTTTAATTAAATATATATAAAAAAGACAGAAAATAGATTTATTAAATAATACTAAATATTAATTATTATATATATTAGAATATAAATTATAAAAATAATCTTAATTAAAGCTATTATTATAATTATAGTATTTTTAAATATAATATATATTTTATATTTCAAAAACACATAAATCTTAAAACAAAAAAGAGTTTTAGTAGCCTTTATATTATTTTCTAATTAAATTAACTTCTTATTGTAATTAATATATTGGTTTTTAAAAAAGGCCTGGACCTTAATATAATAATTGTAATAAAGTATAAAGATATTATAAATTATATTAAATAAGGGAATTTAAATATTAAGGATTTATAAAATAATAAATTAGTTAATAAATTAGTTAATAAAAAATAAATAAAAAAAGCCAAATATAAGCTTATTATATAATAAGAGAACTTAGAATTATTATAATAGTAGCTGTATTTGAAATTATTTGTAATTTAGTTATAAATATTAAGGGTTTTATAAAAAGGGTTTAAATAAAAGCTTTATATATAATAAGTATAAATACAAATCCAAAATACAAATATAAACTTGGTAAAAACACGATCCAAATCCTGTAATAAAACCGCAAACTTAATACTACTATTATAATTATAAATAAAACCCTTATTATATAAAACTCGAAATATGCCATTATTAAGATTTTGTATTTTATGGTTAAAAATATTAAGAATTATAATATTAAAATTTAAAAAAAAATAGAAAAGATAAAACTAATTTAATCTATATTAAAAAGGCATATATTAAAATACCTATATAAAGCAATAACAAAAGGAAATCTAATAGAAATAAAGAAACCTGTTTTATATAAATAAAGTCCTAGTAAAATCTAATATAGTTATTATAAAAAAAAGATATTAGAAAAAAAAAGACCTTAAAATTTGCTAAGAAAGCTAAAAAAAGATTTTATATTAAAAATATAATTAAAAATTAAAGTGCTATTATTATAATCAGTATATAATATATATATATATATAAATAGAGGATTAAAGAAACCCTAAAACCAATTATTTAAAAAAAGCCGCTATTATATTAATTTTCTGGCCTTTATAAGAAAAGCATATATAAAAGCTAATATAATATATATAAAGCCGATAAAAACAATAAAATCTTAATAAATCTTAATATAAAAAAATAAAGGTTTAAAATAATAAAAACAATCGAATAGAAATCTAAAATTAATTTAATAATAAATAATATAAGCTATATATTAAAAACTAAGCCTTTAAAAGTTAGACAATAATAAGTTTAAAAATAGTTATTAATAATAATAAACTAATAAAATCCTATTAATTTATACAATTAAAATAAAAAACCAACATTAATAACCAAAACTAGATATTAAACTATTAAAAAACAAAAGTTTGTATTTAGGAGCTTTAAAATCCAGAGTTATAAAAAAAGAGATAATTATTATATAGGATCAAAAAAGGCGTTTTATAAACACCCTATAAGATATATATACTAAAGGTATATAAAGGATAAATATTGCTTATTAAAAAAGCTAAGCAAGGCTCCTAATATATTATATTTAGGTGCTGCTATTCTTATTTAAGAAGGGCAGCGGCTATTCTTTATAACTAAGGAATACACACAACGCACCCCTATCTGCCAATCTATCTTTGACCACTGTGACAGCATTAAAGCTAAAATACAAGCATATATTAGCATTGGCAATTAAAATTAAATAAAACAATTATTATTTACCTTTGGCAAATATATTATTAAATTCAGGCTTTTTAATAAAAAGCCGTTTTTAATTAATAATGCAAATTTTTTTTAATATTTTTTTAATTAGCGGCTATTATATTTATAATTAATACATATTTTGCCCGGAAAATATTAATAATTTAAATATAAAAGTTGTATATAAATAACGGAATTATATAAATAATAATAGTTTTTTTAAACGCTTCATTCTATTGGGAAAAAATCGCTTAAGCTAATTTTGGTTCTTTTAAATTAATAGGCTAAATATCTGGTTTTAAAAAAACCGGTAATTTTTGCAATTTAAAATTAATTTAAAAATGCTATTTTCGCTTATATTATTGCGGTTAAGTTTTATAGCTAAAACAATATTATCCTTTTTAAAATAAAATCGCTATTAAGCTATTTTTTTTAATAATATAATATATTAAATATAAGCATTTAAATAAAAAATAGGCTTTTTTAAAATAATAGCATATTTTTTAAAATTATCAATATTTTGAAATATAATATTGGCGGCATTGCTGATATAGATATAATTTTTTTTTAATAATAAAAAATAAAGAATTTATAAATTCCATATTAGCAAGCTTTATTATATATTAATTAATTTTTTAATTGCTGGATTTTTATATTAATAATATTTTATTTAGCCCTAATTTGCTTAGGTATAAATTTTATAAAAATAATCGAAAGCGTTATTATATTTGCAAAAGCCATTGCTTTAGCTATAATAAATAATTTATAATAAATAGTTTTTTATTAAAGTCTTATTTATATCATATTTTAAAATATTAATGTTTTAAATTTAATTATATTTATGACCTTGATTTTTATTTATATTATTAATATAATCGGCTTTTATATTATTCTTCTTTTAATACCAAATTGGGATTTTTTTTTAAATATTTCTAAAAAAAATTAATTAAAAAGAATTACCCGCTAATATTATTTTAAAATTCCTTAAAAAATATAATATATATATTTATAAAAATTAATATTATTAATATTATTCAAATTAATAATGTTTTATTTAAGCAATTATATATTATATGAAATAAATTGCTTAAAGCATTGTTAAAATGTTTTTTAAAAAGGTATTTATTAGTATTCAAAAGCTTTATTAGCGTATATTATATTGGTATTATCAATTTTCAATTTATTATAGCCTTTATAGTTTTTATAAAGCTTATCCAGCAAATTATAATTAATTAATATATTACAATTAATATATTATAAATTATATTTATAATTGAAATTAAATTGGCTATAAATATAATTTAAATAATTCAGGTTTTTTTAAATATAGTAAATATTTTATAAAATAATAAATCTTTAAATTGCAGCTTGGATTGCAAATATATATATTGTTTATATAATAATTTAATTAGATATAAATTCGTTTTTAAATAGCTTTTGGAAATTAAGAATTTTAAAACAATTTTAGATTTTATTAATTAATATATATTAATATAAATTAATATAAAATGAAAATTACCAATTAAATCTATATATACCTTTTAATGCATTATAAGATTTTTTGAAAATTAATTTTATTATAATTTAATTTGCTAATTATTTATATTTATTTTAAAAAGAAATTGAAATAGGATATTTAAATTAATTTGAAAGGCTTGTATATAATAAACCTTATTCATAATAAATATTTTACGGCCGCGATTTATTTAAAAAAAATAACAGCGCGATGCGTTTTTAATAAACAATCTTAATATATTAGTATATTGCATTTAATACCAGCCAATTAATAATTCTAATATAAATTTAAATAATATACCAAAAAAAGTTCATAGCGGTATAAATTTAAAAGCCCTAAAAAGCAAGCTTTTTGTATTCATTTATTAATTATAATCAATTAAATCCCGGTATAATATATTTTCCGCGCATTTATTTATTCTTCTCGGGCTTTTAAGCTTTTACGCTTTCAGGATTAATTTTATTTATTGTTTTATAAAGGGAATTTTTTATAAAAATAATTAAGATTTAAATTTAAAATATTATATTTTAATAATAAAAAAAGGCAATATATTTTATTATTTAAAAGCCTTTTATATAAATATATATATATAAATATATTTTATTATACCGAGAATTTAATCCGCTAAAAAGCTTTTTTTGCATATAATTCCAAAAGGCAAAATTTATCAATTTTTAGGCTTTTAAATTAAATTGACGCATTAAATCTATATTTTTTTAAATTGCTTTGATATACCAATTGGTAATTATTTTATTTTATTTGAAATACCCTTATAATATTTTTATTTAAAAAACACTTAATTTAATATAAATAAAAAATAATTTAATATAAAATAAGATTTTAATAATTTATAAAAACGCAATATTATAAATCCTATTATTTAATTATTTTTAAAAAATGCTTTAGCCAATTTTAACTTTTATTATATTAAATTTTCGCAAATTTTATTATATATTTTGCTTGTATTGAATTATCGTTTAACATAGGCCTGCTATAATTTTAGATTTATTTAGGGATATTTTATTTTTGCTATTTTAAGCTTAAGGGTAAAATAATATATAAATATTAAAAATATAAAGCCGTTATTGATGAATTTTTTAAATATTAGCTATTAACATTTGCTAAATTTGGCAAAATTAAGCTAAATTAAAAAAAGCTTAAGCTTGCAATATAAATTTATTATTTAATTTTTAATTAAAATATTTGGATAATATAATAATATTGGGATTAATAGCTATTATTAAAAAAATTAAGCTAAATCAAGTTTAAAATTACAAACCGCTTAATTTTTAAATATTATTACCAAAAAATAAAACTTTCAGCCTTTTAATTAATAGTCATTATTAAAAAATAAAAAAAATAGCAAAATTAAACTAAGCTAAATTAAGCTAAGCTAAATTAAGCTAAGCTAATTCAAACTAAGCTAAATAAAGCTTAAAATTGCAAATTGCTTAATTTTTAAATATTATTAATATAAAATATAAAAACTTCAGCCCTTTTTCCGTTTTTATAATATATTTTAAATAAAAAAACTATATATATTTAAAGCTTTTAATTAATTAATTATATATATAATTTTTATATTATAAAATTTATTAATTATAGTATTATAAAGCAATTAAAAAAGCATTATATTAATATTAAATTTATTTTTTAATATATAGAATAAATACTCCAGCTTTTTTTCCGCTTTTTATAATATATCCTAAATAAATAAATATATATATATTTAAAGCCCTTAATTAATTAATTATATATATATAATTTTTATATCATAAAATATATTAATTATAATATTATAAAGCAATAAAATAGCTAGTATTATATATTTTGCAATTGTGCTAAAAAAAAAATTGTATTCTTGCGCGGAAATGCGAGTTTCCGGACTAACTCGATTATGGTCTGCTCTAGGATTGGCAGCTATATTGCAGGGATTGTGCCCGTTGCTGCGTTCAATGCAGCAGCGTTGCTCGGCAGCCAAGGGATCTTGGACTGCACTTGGGCTCGGGCTGTCAACATTGCGGTAGTCCAGTACCTAATTTGTATATCTTGTTTTGGTTGAACCAGGCCTCGCAAAATGCAAGGCTAAGTAGAAACAGCCTGCCAAAGTTGACGCTCTCGATTAAGTTCTGATACCATGTGGCTTCGTCCCGATGATATGGAAACCGGACCCTCGTCAACGACACGATGTGAAGATGTAGTTATTTGTTCTACGACTGCGCCATTTGAGAATCTCATTATTGAATGCTGTAGATGACTGGCTATTGGTTTGAAAAGTTTGAGACAGACGACGATGGGAGATGCCCTCGAGAAATTGGATATTTGATCAATGGTAATACGATATGTTGTTGTTTGCTACATTTCGAATACAGATTATACAGCAGTACAATCACTGTAGTACATGTACTACGCTCGATTCCCAAGACGGGGACATGGGTCACTATTTTAGCCGTCGACCGCATCTTGCAGAATAAGCTAGAGTTAGGTACCAAACTACAGAAGGACACCCTAAAAACACTTCAACGTTTTTCTAACGGGCACTAACATAGTATCATGTATGGATCATTGATTTCAGACGCCACCTACACACAGCCGTTGGTCTGTGTAAGGCAGTGGCCAGGAAAGTGGGAAAGCGGGGTGTATATGTAGTCATTAGTGAACCATCAATTCCGTCCTTCGGGACCTGGCTTGGTGGATAGACCTTTCACAGTCTGATTTCCATGCATGATTGATGGTTCTCCTGAGTCTTAGCCAAATGCATGACACGAGAGCATTTGTTTAATTGTGGCTTTGTGCTTGACTCTTGAGTCCTGGACTTCTTAGGAGCCAAATCCGACTACTCGGTCGATCCCATGGTCTGTATAGCTCGGGCGATTCCCTTTTCTCATTGGTATTGGGAATGGGAAAACAGCCTCCGGACATGTCACTTCAGCTTTTCCGGCTTACTTCAGTACTAGTTACAGTTATGCGACAAAAGTCTGAACCCCCTTCAATAATCAGGAATATTCCTAATAATTGAGGAAACAAGTAATTAAGAATATCCTCAAAGATTGAGAATATGCTCGAAGGTTAGGAATATTCAAAAGAACGAGCCTCAACAATGAAATCTCATGTCTTAACTAAAAAGGGAAACAAAACTACATTCTGAAATTCGAACCTGACGGCTGAGTACTAGTACAGCCACGAGTTAAATACACTCAATATAGAAAGGAGGTGCATATTTTTGTTGTCCCACTGTACTTCCCGCGGTTCCGACATTCGTTTTGTTCAGTTACTCGCAATCATTTCGAGTCGAGATTTCGACAACTTGGAGCTGTTTTGACCACCGTCTTGCTTAACTTCTTGGTCAACTTTGACACTTGTTGTGGGTAATCGCCATTAAAGGTTATCAAGACATTCTTGAGTATATAAAAAGTGGAGAGGAGCTGTATAGAGACATATTTAAGCGAGATGTGATCGATTGCCTAAGAGAAGGCATGCATGTGAAGACGCGATGTTTGCGAAGACGAAAGGAGCACGTTTTTCTAATAGTAGTATACTGCTATTAATGATACTACAGTGGGAGGAAAAAAGTCTAAATATAGTCTACAGTTTCTGAATAATTGTAAATATCCCAAATAACTAGAAATATTCCCAATAATTAAAAATGTTTTAAACTATTGAAAATACTCTAACGCCCCTGGCATATACCTAATTATTGGGAATATTTATGGTTATTTGGAATATTTGCGATTATTCGGAGCTTATAGGCTATATTCAGACTTTTTTCCACCCACTGTAGGTCATGACTGCGAAGCTGGGAGGGAAACATGAATGGCAGATAACGTTTCCAGCACTTGCTTGAATTTGAAAAGAGGAGCGGTACTGGAGCAGAAAAAACCTTGATATAAGGTACGAGTGTAGACAGCCAGAGCTTCTGTTGACTTCAACCTCGAGGTCTCTGCCTAAGTTGTAGGTATGAGTTGGATGCTTCCCCATCACCCGAATATGCCGAATCGATTTCACGACGGGCACAGAGAAGTTTCGAGAAACCTGAAATTATTACTTCACTTTCAGCTCGCTAGAGCTCACACCGACGGCGGCAGGAGAAATCCGCGATAACAGGACTCACGATACTCACGATATCGAGTGGAAAGTTGGCAAAGATCGGGCCTCAAGGGCAAAATCGGACGGCAATGCCTTCGTTCCCACTTTTCTCGGTCCTTTCTGCGACACCCTCTCGGCTCCAAAGCCATGACGACCGCGTGATTAATTCATCATCATAGCCGGAAAGGGCGTTTCATACGTGTTCGTCGTCCGAGAAAACCCGAAACAGACTCGTTGCAAGTGAAGATATAGAAACACGGCGCCCAAGGAAGCCAAATAGAACGATAACAATAGCTCAGCGACGTCGACGTCTGTCCAAAGACATGTCATGGCCGCTGCATGTGCTGGGGTGGGAATCTTTAGCGTTGCCGACCTGCCACAGCACGCACGGCGGTTGAAGGATCCCCAGGTTCCAAGTCGATGTGCTCCAGGCATGATGAGGCTGGGCAGGTGGGGCCCACGAACACTCGGGCCTCACGCTGCATGCAGCGCCTGCCTTGACCTCATCGCTCTGGCGGGGCAGGAAGGCCGAGGGTTGGAATGATGGAATGGGAAAGAATAGCTTCGATTTCGTATATCGGACCGAGAGAATTAGGGAAGGATGGCCGGCAAAAGACTGATAATTGAGGTTATTCGGAGAAAATGTGATTGGCTCGACTGCGAATTTGCTCTTCTCCAGGGAGCTGGGAAGGTGCATGTAGCTCGGGAATCTGAAAGCTTCTATGTCGTCAATGCAAGTGTGGGGTCGAAGCTGTCTACCACGGTACAAGCAACCTTCATGTTGGTGCTCTCTTGTCCACTCCAACACGTACAAAGAACTATGTGCGTATCAGCTATTTGAAGTCCTGGTAGCAGTATTGGAGATAGCATGTATTCTAATCCCCATACGACTTCGATAACTTGATGAATATTGGCAGATATCCTATCTGAAGCCGACGGCAGTGTTCAATATCGGCCAATTCTCAGCCACTGAGAAGCCACTGACGGGTTGCGGAGCTGCATCTGCAACACTGGATGGCACGAGGCTTGCCCCGCTTTCTTTGCATTCGATTGCCGTGCTGCATTCAAATTCACGGGGAACCATCCCTCCCTGTGCATCCCACCCCGACCCCCGACGGACTGGAGCCAAGAGCTCAAAAGACGGCTCGCCGTCCCGCTCCTTCTTACTTGTGTGAAGCTACCCTGTGTGCTACTCTAAGCCTGGTTATGAGCAGGGCCTGATGTGTGGGCTGCCAGTCGCTGACGTTGCTGGAGGGGACAAAGGAGGACATATGCTTGTTGCCTTGCCCGGCACGAAGCTCATATAAAAGCCAATTGTAATTGGCTCCAGAGCTTGTGGCTGATCGATGTGCCCTTCCCCACTTCCCATAAAGCCCGACGTTCCTGCTCCGCGCACAACTCCCTTAAAGAGCTCTCGTCAGCTCCTGCTTTTTGTCAGAAGAAGCTCCATCTTTCTCTCCTCCCCGTCATCTTGAAAATCAAGTACCAGGCGACCTCATCTCTGACGTTGCCCAACTCACCCTCCACAACCTGAACTTCCGCTCGCCCCAAAACCCTTCTCTCAACACCTCCTCTTTCTCTCATTCCAAACCTCCTACAATCACACAATTCTCAATTCCCATCCGCAATCATGACTGGCAAGAAAGCAGTTCACTTCGGTGCTGGCAACATTGGCAGAGGTAAATCCCGAAACGGCGTTGTTGGCGCTGGGCAAGCTCAAGCTGATCGCTTTGTCTAGGTTTCGTTGCCGAATTCCTGCACAAGAGCGGCTACGAAGTCGTCTTTGCTGATGTCATGGCCCCTCTCATCGAGAAGATCCAGAAGACCAAGTCCTACAAGGTCATCCAAGTCAGCAATGAGGGCACCGTCGAATCCGAAATCACCAACTACCGCGCCATAAACTCCAAGGAGCACGAGGATCAGGTCATCGATGAGATTTCCACCGCAGACCTTGTCACCTGCTCGGTTGGCCCCAATATCTTGAAATTTGTTGCCCCTGTCATCGCCAAGGGTATCGACAAGCGATCAAACGATCTCACTCCTCTGGCTGTCATTGCGTGCGAGAACATGATCGGTGCCACCGACGCTCTTGCCGGCCATATCAAGGACCCGAAGCACACACCCGAGCACCGCCTCGATGATCACCATGAGCGTGCCCGCTATGCAAACTCGGCCATTGACCGCATTGTTCCTGCACAAGACCCAAATGCGGGACTCAACGTCACGCTGGAGAAGTTCTACGAGTGGGTTGTCGACAAAACTCCATTCAAAGACCACCAGCCTCCTGCTATCGAGGGCGTCAAGTGGGTTGACAACCTCATTCCCTATATCGAGCGAAAGCTGTTCACTGTCAACACTGGCCACGCCGCCGCTGCTTACCACGGATACAACGCTGGCAAGAAGACTGTTGCGGATTCTCTTGAAGACAAGAAGATTTGGGATGAAGTGCACAGGGCCCTCGATGAGACCAGCATCCTCATCGTCAGCAAACATGGAATTTCGAAAGAGGAGCAGAAGGAGTATGTCGACAAGATCATCAAGCGTATCAGCAACAAGGCTCTTCTGGATGATAACGTGCGAGTTGGCCGTGCTCCTCTGCGCAAGTTGAGCCGCAATGAGCGCTTCATCAAGCCAGCTGCCGAACTTGCTGAGCAGGGCAAGACCTGCGATGCCTTGCTCGATGCTGCCGAAATGGCATTCCGCTTCCAGAACGTTGGAGGTGACGAGGAGAGCGCGGAGCTGGCCAAGATCATGAAAGAACATAAGCCTGAAGAGGTCGTGGAGAAGGTCTGTGGCATCGAGTCCAAACACGCCATCTTCCCTCGTCTCGTGGATATTGTGAAGAAGGTACAGGGCGAGAAGGCATAAATGGGATATTCTTTGGCGCCTCATGGTGTTTTGGGCGAATGGTATGATGGATCATGGATCGGTCAAGGTTTCGGGACTCCGCAAGTTGTTGCCAGGTGCAAACTACTTGCTTGCGGGCACTCACATAGCTGGCATTCCATGATTTTAGCCAGCCAGCGTGATTTTGATGATGTGGACGAAAAATGGGGATATGACCTTATGAGACCACAAACAAGAAGAGATTGTAATCAAAAAGAAATCTGCCTTCAAACCTGAACTGCAAGGGAGTAAAAATGGGTCTTTGAATTGTTGTGAATGTGAACGCCAGGCCACATGTTTCCTGGTGCGGTCTCGTCCCAAGCCACCTGCTAGTATCAGCAAGTTGCACTTGCAGTTGATGAGACTTGACTCTTGTCGATTTGAAGGGGGAAAAGAAAGAAAGCAGTGAAGATACAAAAAGTAGATTGTCTACACAGGTGTACATGTAGACTTGGTGGCTTCAGTTCATGCAATTTTACCTTGTGGCTCAGTTGTGAGGCGCAGGCTAGCTCCTCGAAGCTAGTGTGGAACTATCCGCATGCGACACGACAACCTCTCAAATTGTTGAAGCTGGCTCTAAGAGCTGGAGCGTGGCCAGATTTCACCATTGCACAGAATGCTCACCTGAAATCCAGACGTCCGGCCTCGCTCTCCATATCGTCGCATGTCTACTACATAGGATGGCTCCTGGTCGAAGGCGTGACATCTGGTCCGCCTGCATCGCAATCATCTCCCTCTTCACACTCGCGACCGCTGCCACCGACGAGTCGCACTCCCCCATTCCGCTCCCTTCCTACCACTATGGCGCCAAAATCCCCGTCAGCTGTCTAAACCGCTCCATGTACTTCCCCTTCTTTCCTTTTATCCCATAACCCCCCCTTTTCCCCTTTCCCTTGCCATCTCCAACCCACTAACCCCCACCCAGCGACACCGGCGAGCACATCCAAGACTCCCAAAACCGCCTCCAATACATCCCCTTCCCCACCTGCAACGAAACCGGTAAGCCGCTCGAGCTGCAATACGGCATCGACGGCGATCTCAACTGCACCATCCCCTTCGTCTCCGACCCCTTCTTCCACCTCCTCGAATTCTATATCCACAACGACGCCCCCCTCACCTGCCGTCTGCCCGCCCGCCCTGCCGCCCACATCGCCGCCGCTCCCGCTCTGCCCGAAGAGACGGAACAGGAATACGTTCCCTTGATATTCGCGCTCGCTGGGACTTTACAATTGTCCCACCTTCATGTGAGCTCGCACTTAAATATACTGCTGCATAGCACGCCAAAACACCATTTGCAGAAACACGATTCCGGCGTTATCGATTCCGGCGCTGCGTATTCGACGAGTCCGAATGCGCATACTGGTGCACCACACGCACATACCACGAAACTTGTTATAGGCGATCCGCTACCACTAAGTTTCAGCATAAGATGGTTTCCATCGCCCAGCTTGCCGACGAATAACGGGAAGTTTGAATGGCAGGGGATGGGCGGACATGTGTATGCGAGCACACTGTTCTATTGCCTAGTGAGCTTTGGAGCCGGCGCGGCGGTTTGCACGGTTTGGTTCTGGGGGGTTGTGTTGCCGAAGAGGCTGAGGGGGAGAGGGTTGGGCGGGGCGACGCCGTTGGGTGGTTACGGGGGCGTGGGGAATGGGTGGGGGATTGGGAAGAGGTTGGACTAAGAACTGGACAGGCCGTAGGACTTGGGCCTTTGCGGTCTTGCTTCGTTGTAAATGTACGTTTTGATGGTATAACGGAAGATTTTTATTCCGGGATCCAAAAAGGGGCGCGTGAGAGGAATCGAGGAGGATTGCCCGGCCTGACTATAAGGAGTTCAAGCGTGTCAGAAAGCGAGAGGGAAAAACTGACGAAAGTGTGTGCTTGGATCCAGATCTACGTCTGATTACGGCGAAAGTACTGGGAGTATATGTAAGATGAAAAAAGTCAAGTCTCAATATCAAAACACAAAAGAAACTTCCCCTCATTCCAGCCCCTGGCGAGGTTTGGAGAATCAGAGAATCACCTAGTCAAAATGACCGCCGAGGACTAGGTCGGACTTACACTATGTACCTAGGCTAGCAGAATAACTACCAAGTACCAGTTAACTTGTCGTGTAACAAGCCCGTATACCGAACTCAAAGGGGCAACGTACTTGGTGGGGGGGGGTCAAGCGGTGAGTCGTGCCATTAGATCCGTCGAAAACAACGGGGAACCCTCTCTATCAGAGGCTTTCTGAAAAAAACTAGCACATACGACCATAGACTGAGGAGAACTGGCAAACCCGTCCGCTCTTGCATACATAAGCCTCAGATCGGCAGATTAGTAGTTGGGTGGGTGACCACCAGCGAATACCTGCTGTTGTATGTTTTGTTTTTTTGTTTTGCTGGGCTTTTGAAAATGAGGTTCAAGGTGTTTTTGGTTCGTGTTGTTCTAAATGTAGATGGCTGTATTCTCTCTCACTCTTTTACTTCGTCCAAGAAACCAAAAGCCCCCAAATAGAAATCTTGGTAGGCGAAAGGGGGTCTCGGGGAGGAACTGGAAAGCTCTCCACCGATGATTTTAGCTCACAAACATCGGAAAATGGCAGGGCTAATGTTTGTCCATTGCCCGATTACCATCCTTTGTTAGGAGGTAAGCTATATAAGCGATGTATGATATATGAGAAGCACCAGCCCATGTGCTCGTAGCAATTCTGTCAAACTGCGAACAAATACCCTCGCCAAAAATCCCAAAAGCTCCTTTTGCCATCTCCGCAGAACCATAGTATAACTCCCAGTAGTAAGCAGTACCGCCTCCTTTTCCCATGCTCCAAAAAAACACATAATTTTACTCTCAAGTCCTCAACGCACCCTAACCTCCAAACGATCCCAATCCTGCAAGCGAGCCGACACAGCAGTGCTATCCGGTTCCAGCTTTGCGCCATTGAAGTAAATGCCCACCCTGCTGTCTCTGGGCACCTGTCGCTCGACTTTGAAGGCCCGGATCATCTTGCTGATTTTGGTGGTGGGGCGGATCTTGAGCTTGAAGTCGCTGTAGTCGCGCGAGAAGAGCACGATTTTGATGCGTGTATCGGCTTCTTCGTGGAGAGGTGGTTCGTCATCGTCATCGTGGTATGTGTGCATGGTGTCGCCGGATCGCAGGGAGTTACGAGATGGTTGTGAGGTGAGGGAGGTTTGCGGAGGGAGGGTGGAGAGGGAGGAGGCGTCTTCTTTGAGGGAATCGTGGAGGGAGCGGACGGCGTCGGACATGGCGGATGCGCGGCGCTGGATGGCGGAGATGCGGTTGATCATGTCGAGGAACATGAGGATGGCTGATGCGGGGTGTTAGCATGGTGAGATGAGTAAGTTGGACGGAATTTGAACGGGGATTTTGAAGATAATATTTGCAAAAATCGAAGAGGGAATGGATTATGATGTCCAAATGCAAAAAGGAGCCGCTCAATTGGCCGAGACGCTTGGTTGAACAGGGGAAAAGAGGAACTTCTGAATCTGAGAGGTAGAACTGGCTGGCTGCGAAGGGAATGATAGATGAGAAAGAGCCTTACACAAGGACAAATAGGGGACATATAAGGCCATCAGTTTCATTTTGGCATTGAAGGAAATGTCCCAGGTACAGTAATCGGCAATACAAGTTGCTGTTGTAACAGCCGTCTGCACCGAATAAACCAAGAGCACCAGAGGGACTCTAGGATCATCTGATATTTGACCTGTTAGCATCACGTACTCAAACTCATAGCATACGTTTCCTTGCACGACTCAACAATGCCAACTCACCTCTCCGTAAAGCTCTCACGGCCCAGAATGAAACAGGAACGTGAAATAGAGCTTCCATCCACATGAAGAACCTGAAGAAAGGGGGCGGAGACACGAAGAATTGGTCCGAGTAGGCATTGATGTACCATTGTCTGAGATCGAGGAGAATCGTCGGTGTCCAGTCTTGGGGGTAGAGTGCCACCAGATCGACCACTAGAAGGATGTGAGAACCAGAACAAGCGGAGAAGGCCTAGGATGTAGATTTACTGAACATGACGGGGATGTGGACGAGGAAGAAGCTCAGGTAGAAGTAGTTCAGGAAACGGTGGGTGATTCCGAGATCGAAGGCCATTTTTGCGGCAGCATGAAGCACTTGAGGAGTACGAGAAGGACGACTATCAAGTAGGTGTCGTCAATTGGAACTCCGGAAGGCCACAGTCCATGGATGTCGCAGTGTCCCTCACCTCACAATTCAATGCTTGCTCGGTGGTGTTGAAGTTGGTGAAGCTCGCTCATCGGCCGACTTTGACAGCTCGAAGCCGGAGCTCCCTCAGCCAATGGGAAGCTCGGGGTCAGCATTATCGCCCCACTCTTATCGTGAACTTGAAGCTTAAAGACCCCGCACCCCTCCACGATTTCAACCTCACTTTTGTCCCACATCTGCCGTCAACTTGAAGTTGAACCTTCATGTTAACACCGTCGATCCATTTTTACTACTATTTTCCAATCCTGGTCCATAGGAACTAGTCCACAAGATCGCCCGCTCCCGCTGTACCTGGGGTCCAGATCTCGTCCTCTCACGACATAAAGTTTGTGACTATACTACGAAGCATGCAAAGGCAGGAACTCTCACATGAGAGTAGAACAAATGGCCAGCTTCTTTTTTGTGTTCAAAATAACATTGTCAATCAGCAATCTATAGACTATGACTAGGTATGGTCCTCCCGAGTGGAAATTTGAGCCTTCAGTTACCATGTCATCATTTCCATACATTCTTACATTTTGGTCCATCTCCTCCTCTCCCAACACTCTTCTTTTTTCATACCGTTTTCGCTTCAGTCACAATAGCACCAGGAAACCTACCCTTTCTCCATTCCTCCAACATCATACCCTTCGAACTCCTCCTCATCCTCATCGAAGCGCGCTACGCCGGCTGAAACATTTCCTCAATCTTGTGGTAAAAGGGCCTGTGGCCATGGACCTACAGTGTCTCACGGGATTACCTGTCCAGTGTTGATGTGAGGTTTCGATGCAGACCGACTCCTCGGGACCAGCTGAAGATTCTTGCGTATGCTCTAAAGTCAGAGCCGACGACTCGCGTTAGTTATTACAAATGATGGAGGTTCGGGGGATCACTGTCATATCGTACCAAACATGCTTATGAATTATTTTCTTATGGGTTGGGTTCATAAACATCATGTTTGCTTTGTCTTTTGTCATGTTCCACCTTCCAAATGGCTCGAGGAATCCCGAACCACAGCCGCCAATCAAACTCCAAGAGATCAAAAGATCGAAAAGATTATGAGCTGTATCCGACTCCAACGGATAGCCTTCTGCAATTCCCGGCATTCCCCCGCCTCCTGACGGAGGGGAGGCTATCCTGCAAAATGACACCGCCTTGCAACTGAAGTCACTACCCAGGTAAACGACGACCCATTAAGGCCAGATGCGTTACCAATTGCGCCAACAGCTCTGTGATTTACTGACGAGAAAATTCAGCTGGTTGATGGTATGAAATGATGGAGAGGTAGGTGTGGAAGTGGAAGAGCGGTAGTGACTACTGAAGGAGCGGATGGGATCATTGGGAAAGGCTGGGGGGCGTGACTTAGCCGTGACTTGAGACTTTTCATCCCCCTGTATACCTGTATATTATACTCCTTTACTTGCTACTTGTCTCCATAATAGCCTCACAAAAATGCTACTACTTCAGGCACAGCTTGAGGATGGGCTCATCCTGTTATTCTTGTCGCCATCATTTCAAGAACAGGACCTCGATGCGTCACTTTCCACCATAACCTTTCATTTCGGGAATCGCTACATCGCATCTGGAGACTGGAGTTTTGAAATCGCATACAGATCAAGCCTATTCATGAATACCTAGCTCTGCCGCTGCTTGGATCATATTCTTTGATAACTACCTAGGTAGACAGATTCCAGGTAATTTGGAATATTCTAAGTGACTGTGAGTATTCCAAGTACCTAATTAGAAACATTCCAAATAATTCGGAGTTACGAGTATTCCAAGTAATTGTGGATATTATGACCGATTAAGGGGCTGAAGGCAATAGAGATATTTTTGAACTGGCCTAGTGGCTGTATGCGATATTGCGATTTCAAATTCAATGAAAATGAATAATGATAGGACTTATCACTTCCACCAGAGCCCGGAATTGTACATATGATGTCGATACATACATCACCCACGCTTTCCCGGCCCGTCCTCCCTAACCCCGTCGTGCCGTTTGTTCGTGCAACATGAACCCCAGAAAAACCCCCCCCCCCCAGACCCCCATCACCACACCCCATCGGCCCATCTAGACCCCTGAAATGCGTCCCACCCTCAGCAACATCCAAACCTCCTCCCAATCTCCCCTCACTCCCCGTGCAACTCCACAGCTCACACACTCGCGTTCCACCCCTCCCGTCTCTGAGTCACCACCCCCTTCCGGCCACCAAACAAACGCCACATACTAGCCTGCCATCCCCAAAATAGCCTCCCAGTCGCTGTCACAGCCGCAAGCCGCAACCCGAACCAATCCCCTTCCTCCCTCATCCCCTCCTCGCATCATTCTCCGACCTCTGGACACTTTTGTCGCACGTCGAGGAATTGCGGGGCGCGCCAGCGTCCGAGAGAGGGGATTGGAGGAGGGCCTTAGTGCTGTGACTACCACGGGCCGCTGTTCCTAGATTGGGATAGGACGTAAGAGGCTGGACTTTGCTTTAACGACGAGCATGAGAAACTTGAACTTACTAAAGCAAGGTGGCGGGAGAGGCGTTCTCTAGCCGCATGAGGTTGGTACTGCCAAGGCGATGCAGTATTGTCGTTATGGGTATAATGGCAGGGAAGGGCGACTTTGAAAAGGTTGGTGGCGAGACTTGTGCTACTTGAGGGATACTTACTTTGCTCTACGTGTACGCTGCCATATATGTGCATTCACTTCGAAGCGGAAACAAGCGTGTGGTGACAATCCTGTCCTCACCCAAGGCTAAGGGGTGTTTCAATCACTAGAAATATTCTGATTATTAGGAATATTCCTAGTCACTAAGAACATTCCCAATCCCTGGAAACAATTGGGAATATCCCCAAATCCCAATTATCCGAAGGGCCAAATGTATTATGTGCGTAGAGTACTACTACTGGGCGCAGAAGAATTGTCACCACAAGGCAATGTATGGAGGAGAGACGCTGTTCCCCTCCGCACTTGTTAAATGCATCGACCCGCTCACGATACACACAAGTCAGGGCACAGCGAGGGTAAACGAAGGAACAGGCTATGACAGCAATATCATACATTTTCATCGTCTAGCTGGCCTGTCCTTATCCCCACCTTCCGCTCGCTCACTCGCAAAAAACGATTTCGCTTTCCCAGAGGAGTCTATTACAACAGGATATCCGAGACTCCCAAGAACAGAAAAACGCCATTTCAGTGCTTTTGGAACCATCTCGACCGACCCCTCCCAGGCCGAGTCAAGCGAAAGAAGAAGAAAAACAGCAAATAGATCCCTTCCCGGCGCGCTATTTTACAAACAGGCCGAGTTAGTTGTATCCCGAAGCTAGGAAGAGAAGCCAACGCCCTTTGTGCTTGTCCATGCTAATCCAAGGGACTTGTCATTCAAGTCTCCATCCACCTCACGCCTTCCCATGCTCCTCTGTCCGCCACTCCTTATCTCAGACCGCGCTCAATCTTCCTCCTCAGCTCCGTAACCTCCTGCGTCTCGGTCTGGTTCAGTCCATTGCGCGTCAGCGTCATCAGAATATTATTGACGTTGGTAGCAATGTCTTCACCGCCAAAGAGGCGCTCGTTGCGTCGCACACAGTCCCGGTACCATTGCTTAATCACGTAGAGCATGTGGCAGGCGATGATGCGGCGGTTCTGGCCTCGGAAGGGCACTTCGTCATTGTACAACATGCCCTCGAGGACCGAGAGAATGGTGTCGTAGGGGATGCCGACGTCAATGAAGAGATCCATGACCCAGTTGGGTGAGCCGACGCCGCGCTGATACTCAAAGGCATACTTCTCGAGCATGGGGATGAGGATTTGTGGCGGGAACGTGGTCTCGGATAGATTGAGACGGTGCGCTAGGGAACGGACGGCAGTCACTATGGCTTCGTATGGGCGCTCGCCGGCTTGGTCGCCCATCTGTTCGATCTTGCGATGTTCGCTTTCGAGTAAGCTTTGCCACGCCGCTTGCATGTGTGCCGGGTTGCGATGGTCTGCTGCCTGGTAGATCAACAGCAAAATATCGAAGTACCCTGCGGGATCCGCCAATGCATGTTGCTGTGCGGTGGTTAGCATGTGCAGATCTGATGAAAATGTGCGTCGGCACTTACCTCGGAGAGACCAATCACCCGACCATCGAGTGAACGAAGTACTTCTTGCTTCCGATCCGCAGGGATTCTCTCGTCTCCCTTCAGGCGCTGCAGGAGGTCATCCTGGATATTGGCCACCTCAAGGAGCTCCGAAATCTCGTGTGCCAAGACTTGTCTCTGTTGTCTACCAATACCTGGTGTGTTTGTAGAAGCGTTGGCTTTTGCTCGGCTGAGGTATTCGATGCGCTTGGCGAGGGTGAAGCCAAAATCGCTCTTGGCAAGCGACAGTTGCACTTCGGCAGCTTGAAAGTATTGCTCAGAACCGGCATAGAACCTCCACAGCAGATCTGCATGCTCCGGTCGTTGACTGGAAAGCTGCACTAGATAACTGACGATGTATGCGGACTCGACTGTGAGTAGACGGTCAGTCCACCCTTGTGCAATGAACCAATCATAGAGATCATAGTGGAAAGCCTCGTCAGTTGAATTGTTGACGAGAGCATACGCCTCGTTTCGCTTGGTCGCAAGGAGTGAGAAGCGCTCTGAGAAGTGGTCAGTGTCCCTCTCAAAGGCCTGATCCACTGCCTGCAGAATTTGATGAACAAGGTCGTAGCAGCGTTTTCGGGCATCAAATGCAGCACTTCGTGGGTCGTTAACAGGCTTGCCATCTTTGATCCAATCTAATGCTTTGTTACCCCTGTCTGACTGATCGGCCACAGTGAGGCACAATTGGATCGCTCCGGCGTAGAACTGCAAATCAACGTATTGCTCAACAGCTGTTTGGAGGTTGTCGAACGAGAGACTTCCAGCGACTTGACGTAGTAGTCGTAAACTTTCGTTGAGAAGGTTTCGAGAAGTGTCCGAGTTGGCGCCGAGTTCTGAGGCTTTCTTGATCTGCTCTTGTGCCTTGAAAATGATGACATCTTCCGCGCTGCAAAAACTGCCGCACCGCCTTCGTAGGGCGTCCGCCACTGTATCAACATTAGAGCCATTGGCAATATTGCGATTGACAATAGCTTTGACAAGTACTTTGGCGAGGTCTCTTCCCTCGTCAGCAGCGAAAAGTGATTCGTAGCTGAGATCTCGTAGTCGTTGTCTGATTGGCTCTTCCAATGACGTGAAAATTTCATCAACGCGCTCATCGAAAAGCATAGATACGAATGATATGCCCTCGATGACACTAGTCATAAGTTTTTGAAGCGCGTGCAATGCTTGGTGCTCGCCTTGTAGCGCAATCTCCTCACGCTGGTTACCTGCTCGCTGTAGGCTTTCAGGTCCAGCCAAGCCATCAATGAACGACTTGTTCTTTTCCAAGAAATCAGCAAGTCGTAGAAGACGATCTTGTATGGCCTTGAGCTTCGTGATCGAGACCGTCGAGCCAATCTGGATGAGACCGTCCACAATTTCTGGAAGTATGACCTTGGCCTTCCAAATTGAACGCACGTTTCGGGAAATGTAGAGAGCTATCGCGTCATGTCTTCCAGACGGCCGTACCTGATCAGCCGCCGTCTGAGACCGTGAGTCAAGCAATGCATTATCGTTGACTACTGGAGCTCCACCGTGATCAATGAAGCACTTCCGGGCCAGCTCGAGTGTCTCAGGGTCCAAGATAACAGCAGGCCTGCTGTCAGTGCCAGATCCGGATGTAGCTTGTCCACAAGCGACCGCAAGAGCCGCGGCTGCGGTTTCGCTCCGTCCATAACGCCTTATGAAGCGACGAACCTCTCCTTCCGGGCCCTGCTCTGAAGACGAGCTTCTGATAGCGGCAGCAAAGATATCAATAAACCGTCTGCGACGGAATGTGTGAATGCCAGTATTCGTCAGGATGGCGAATTCTGTTGCGGGTTGATCGAGCTGTACGGCTAATTCGTTCCCGAAGCCAAGAGGCTGATCTGCTGCAGTGAAGGAATTGGTAACAAGGCCAACGTCCTCAGTACGGCTTCCCAACTCAGACCACATGCCCTGCTCGTAATAGCGAGAGCCCTGCGAAAGCTGGTCATGTGCTCTAGCCGCGATACGACCAGAGTCAGGAGCTGCGAGAAAAAGGTGATCCCTGCCGTTCGCCGTCGTGTTCACGAATGCAAGAAAGAAGCCAGGGGGATATCGAAGTGCGGAGCGGGTGTAAGTTAATTCCTTGGACTGGGTGTTGAGGGGTTGTTCGTTCTCGTAATTGACCATGTATCCAGCTCCAACATTTTCTGGGGGCGGAAATTTGACGTGTTGGACTTGCATACTCCTGGGTGCCCCTTGACCGCCCATGTAGCCATATCCCCTTGTTGCACTCAAGAACAATCTACAACCCGTCGTCGTTGTTGCCATGATATGTATACGCGAAGATTCCTGGGCTGAGACAGGACTGATCGAGATGACGCGCATCTTGGTGTCCAGTAGCGGAGTTGTCATGCCCATATGGCTGATATCTTGAAGGCATTCTTGTCGCCTTTTCTCAATTACTTGTGTCAGCGTAGTTGGTGTTTCGAAGTGGAATGTACGGATGGCGGATTGCGAAGAAAGGGTATATAGCAATTTCCTCGAGTCATCAATGACAATGTCCTCCACGCATTCATTTGCCGATCCGGAACCGATCCATTTGGGCAGCAAGTGGGTGTATCCCCCGCTTGTGTGGTTGACATTTCCGCACCGACTTGCGAACCACCTTTCTTCTTGGTGATATGTAAGTTCGTGAACGTCGTTGTCGTCGGGTCCTCCAAAGAAAATCCGACCAGTTTCGTTCGAGCCGGCAATAACGGTGACTCTCTGCCTGCCGAGATGTACAGACATTCGAGTCTGATACAGGGAGACGCTCACGATGCCATTAGCCGCCCTTGTAGCAGCCACCCCCAGGAGTATGATATCCTCCGTCGTAGCCACAACAAGGACATGTGTAATTTCAGGCACGAAGACGCCTGCCCTTGGAACAACCAGCTTGACGGCTGTGATTGTATGGTCTTGCTCTTCGAAGCCCACGAGCTCTGGATTCGGGTTCGTGTAGTCCCATAGGTACAGCGCATTGTCGATAGAAATCCAAGCTTGGTTGAGCTCAGCAAAGAGACCCATCAACGTAGAAGTCTGCGCCACGTTGTATTGCTCGAATATCCGGTCGGGAATATCGTACATTCGAATCTTTTCGTAAGGCGCCCGGGCTTCCTCATTTTTTGGGAAGGGGAGGTCGTAGTCGGAAGAAACGCCCTCTGTTTAGAATGTCAGCCGCTTGCTTCATTTCTGGCTACGCCTGGAATAATGGACCTACGCGTGACATAGTTGTCGAGGTCCGGAAAGGAGGCATCTCTCGAGAGCAAGTCGTTGATGGTCCTCCGCGCTCGCTCAACTTCAGAAGGTTGCGCCGCCGCAATTGCTGAGGCTGCGACCTGGTGTGGAGATGGCTGAGATGGAGCGCTGGGCTGGGCCCGAAAGGCAGGTTGTCGCGGAGGCGGCGCAGGCGTCTGGGGAAAGGTTCCTGGGGGTTTCCTCGCGGGAGTTTGCTGAACTTGAGCGTAAGACATGGTTGCAGCTTCTGAGAAAGACAATGACGGGTGGCCGAAGCTGCGGCGCGAGTGTGCGACCTTCAAATCGAGGGTATGGTGGTGCTATAACGCCGTCATGAAGAGCAAATATGCTGTGCAGGCGGAAGAGTCTCGCGGGATCTGCGCTTGTTGACAGAGCGGGTATCGCAAGCTTGGGGACGACCAAATTTGAAGCTTCGAGCTCAGGTCGCGCGTCAACGACAGCACGCCCAAAATATTGGACGAGGTGGTCTGTGCACGCCTGGGCCGTGTCAACTCAACCGAGTGAACGCTTGAAGAACCTCGAAGACTGTGGATAGCCTTTGAATTTGCGACAATAAGTGCTATGCAACAATGCTTCATTGAGGACTGGTGCAAAGTTTGGCGTAATTAATCGAGAATTCCGCCAACAATTTGCTGCCGTCTTACTGGTCAGCCTGATGTTTGCTACCTGGCGACAGCACGGCCAGCCGCCGACAGCAACCCATGCCAGTAATCGACAAGTGCTTTTGGAAGAGAGGAAAGTCCAAGTAGATCCAACAGATTGAGAATTTTTCGAAGAATTAGGAACCATCAGAATTAGAATGACCGGGAATACTTCAATTATTTAGGAATAACCCAAGAAATCAGGGATAGGAGGCGTGCCAAGAATTCTCCATCGACTATCCACCGTTATATTCCTCAGCCAACACTCCATGGCCCCAGAGGCATGCTTCCAGATTGCTATTGTTGTTTGACATGCTAATATAGAGGACCCGCGACCTCTATCTCGAAACCAAAACATCGTACATTTCTCCCACACATAATATTGCTACTCATTCATCGAACCCCGTTCCCTAGGTTCCAGAGCAGGCACTCTCTCCATGCTCCCGCCAGCCTTGCTTTCCCCCCTCCCCTTCACGCCAGGCCTCTTCTTCTCGCGCCGGAAACACCCAAATTCCCCTCTCGCACCCTCTCTCAGCCTCTTCAGCACGCCTCTCATCTCTCCCAGTTCCTTCTGCAGCGACTGCCTCGCTGAGTCGTCCGTCCCATGATCCAGCTCCTTATAAATAGCACTTTGCAGCTCACTCGCCTTATCTGTTGCATATAAAGCAAGCGTCTGAGCTATGAACTCGATATCGAGCGTTGCTTGCATGAGCTGGAATAGATCTACCTTCTTTCGCTGGGCATTGCGTTGCTGGAAAGCCTCGAGTAGAGCTGCAGATGCTTGCTCAAGGAGGTAGGAGAGGATTCGTTGCGTTAGGCTTGGTGAGGTTGTGGAAACTTGCGTGTGTACGAGAACCATTGCCAACAAGGTCTCGTACACGTATCCCCTCACTTCTGCTGGTTTGACCCCAGGTTCAGGCTCCCATTCAGGAGACAAGATGCCGTTGTGGATGATGGATCGCAGCCGAGCCGCATAAGGGCCCACATAGCTTTCAAATAGACGAATATCTATCTGACCAATGGTGTCGCGAATGCGGGCGCCTTGGTCTGTAAGCTTGACAGAGAAGGCATTCTCGAAAGAGGTCAGCAGCGAGGGGATCGTGTTGGAGCGGAGGACAGAGAAATTGCTGAGAGTGAGAAGCTTGCGAACGTTCTGTGGAGAGCGAATTAGCTATTGGTAATGAAGACCGGGTGAAAGCTAGAACGACTCACTCTATCAGTGGCATTGAATGCGTCGGAGCCAACATTCCGCGCAGTGATTTGCGTAAAGGGGCTGGTGAGCCCCTGTGTGTCAGTCACCAACCCGCCGCCATCCGTTTTGGCTACAGATCGGTCTGCGTTTTCAAACATGCCACTCATAGCTTTATACAATGTCGTCACGAACTGTTCTCTAACAGCTTGTAGTAACTTGGCGGGAGGAGGAAGCACAACATCCTGAGAGCCTGGTCTGCTCATTGCATCGGAAATATATAAAATCTTCTGCATGCCGGTGAGAATGGCGCTTTCGAATGTCATGAAGTACTCTGGCATTTTCGTCACATCTTTCTTGGCCGGTGACCGCTTCCAGTCTTCTACGACTTTTATGTTTTCTGCGTCCTTGCTCCATGCGGCGAGAATGGCCATTACTGATTTTTCACGAGCACTTGTAACAAGAGCTCTAAGTCTTTCCAAAGCACTCCCATCACCTTGGCTAACAGGAGACACCACGGACATCTCACCGGCACCTGAACCAATGATGACAAGTAACTTGGAAAGATAGTGTACTCCACTAATGGAGTTTGACCATGGTGGCCAGAATGCGAGAGTTTCCCAAGACTCTCCTCGACGCGGCGAGGGCGGCGGTAAGTTGTTGCCGTGGAAAGAAAATCGAGGGTCACGAAGACCAGATGGTGTAAGTCCGGCCGATTGTGGAGTGAGAGGGGTAGGTGGTATCGGAGAAAAGAGCAATGAAATATCCTCAATGGGAGGATCGACGAAGAAGGAAGAGACGCTTTCTCGAATCGTGTCTACCATCGCAATCGTCTCCCGCTCCAACTGAGATATGTCATCGTCTGAAAGTCGGTGATGATGTCGGCTCACACCATCGAGCCCAATCGGCAACGTCTTTTGCGCAGTGCCCTCAATGAAACCCTGGGCCGTTTGCCAAAAATCGATGACTTCTCCGACAAGACCTTGTGACGATATTATGCTAGTAAGAAAGGCGACCATCCTCTCCCAGAGCTCAATGACCTCTGGAGAATCCATCACGGACGTCTTCTCAGGTGCATGCCGCCCTAATGAGCGAATATAGGATGCGATCATTTGAGGAGTTGGCTTCTCCCCATTCGCAACCCTACGCCTGAGAACTTCGATCTCGACTTTTGAGCGGTCAGAGCTTGCCTGTATCCTGCTCTTCAAGTGGTCGGCGCGGCTTTTTAGCCATACCCAGATCGGATTATCCTGCACACCCAATTCTAAGAGAACCCCGATTAGCTCCATATGCTGATCTTGCTGGTCCTTGGTGGCGGACCCTGCCATTGCAGTCAACCGCTTCCAGGTCTCGCTCTTGAACTCTTCCAGTTTCGCGTCCACATCAGACCACATTCTTGCTGCTACCAGAAGCTGTTGGATTTGTGCATCGGTTGGATTGGATTTCGTCATGGCCACGCTGTCTGCTGTCCGTCTGGCTTCGTCGACAAACTTCTTTGCTCGACCATATTCTTCCACCAGAGCTTCATGATCCTTACGCTTTATACAGTCCGCGATGGTATTGTTGACATCCATATAATCCTTGTAGCGTTCGATATTCGCGATAACCCGTTTCAAGCTCTCTTGTTTATCTTTCCCTCCAAGTGCAGGTCCCCAAACTTCTTCCGCTTTTGCTGAAACCTCAACAAGGGGTAGTTTGATCCCCAGCACTCCATATTCGCTCTCCTTAGCCAAAGCATTTTTTCGTTTCGAGTCCGGAGCCGTTGGATGTAGGGGTGTCGCTAGTGGAACTGGGACTTGGCTGTTGCGATAACTGTGACTGAGACGTTTTGATCCCCGGTCGGTTTTGGGATCGGCCCCGCGGCTTTTCATTTCATTGTAGACATTGTCGATCGTAGACTTTGCTCGCACGAAGCGCTCGAAGTTGGATTCGACAAGGACTTTTAAAGAAGCCGATTTCTGATCAATCGATCTGGACAGAACATCAAGTCCCCGAAGTAGGGACTGAGTCGAGTCTGTTGAATGTACTTGGGATATAAACAGGCCGGGAGAGAAGGTGGTGGAAGAAAGCAAGAATCTATTTCCTACTGCGGATCAGAAGGCCATATTATCAGACTCGGATAGGAGTAGCAACCTACGCAACCTGGCATCATCTTGCACCGGCAGGCCTTGCTGCTTCAATATCTCTACAACGCTCGCCGGGGCGCCCAAGGGGTCCGGCTCGTCCTTTTGTACCAAGTTCTCGACGCCATCGCTTGTCTTCTGTGAGCCGGGAACCTGACTCCGCCTGTCATTTGCGGATCGCTCCAGTGCCGAATACCTCGATTTGGTCCGCCCGATTGTGCTCTGCCTCCCTGCCGCTGAGGCAGGTGTACTCTCGTCCTCGGAAGCGTCACTGAGGTCCTTCTCTGCCGGCCATACATCAGGGTCAGCGGTGGCAAGCTGGTAGTGCTCAAGCACACTCGGATCGTTGTCAGCCATTTTCAAGAGCTAGTATCATATGCGGATATAGCATTTAGCACGGTGGTGGTCCTGGAAGGGTTCGCGGCGTTTCGATTGCTTAGTGTCTCAGCCTCTCCATATTCGAACAAGCAAATCCCGGAAGTAGAGTGTGAGGCGACCACAGAATTCAACCGCTGGTCGTCGTCTCCGTGCAGTCGATGCGGCGGTACATGTACGGTACATGTAGAGCAGCATGGCCATGCGGGTAGGAAGGCCAAAACGTAAATGTAGACGGCCCGTGCGGGCTAAGCTCTCGAAGCCGATCGCATCCGAGAACTTATCCGTATCGTCAAGACGTAAAAACCTGCTCCTCCAAACCCACCGTCTCTACTCGAACACCTATCCCTCTGACCGCAGAAGAGAGATTTGGCGCTGCCGTCGACATCATGATGCAGGTTGCTCGTTCGTTTGCCGCCCCTGCGCGGCGACAATGCTTCTCCGCCTCCCAGCGTGCTTTCAAACCCGTCTTGGTTCAAGTGAGAGCTCCTTCACATGCGCCAATCCTACCCCCCCTCGTCCCCCCCCCCCAAGAGCTCTTCACTAACTGGCTTTCGAAAACAGGCACAGAGGCGTTATGCTAGCGACAAGGTCGCAAAGTTCCACGGGAAGACGGGCTCCGACGTAAGGCCAATTCCTCGATCACAATCCCTCGATCAACATCCAAACAAAAGAAACTCGACTCATTTACCTCGACCGGCGCCACATGTATGCTTCGGGGACGTATTGTGGCTAATAATGGAATAGGGACTCTACACCGTCAGCTTGATCGAGGGTGACGGTATTGGACCGGAAATCTCTCAATCCGTCAAGGATATCTTCGCGGCAGCCAAGGTACGGCGGGACTATACAATATCCATAGGATTAAACTGATGCGCGTATACAGGCTCCCATCAAGTGGGAACCAGTCGATGTTACCCCAACACTCAGAGACGGAAAGACTGTCATCCCACCTGAGACGATCGAGAGCATTGAGAGGAACAAGGTGGCATTGAAGGGTCCTCTGGCTGTAGGTATCCATATGGGAACGGCCAAAGGGATTTACTGACAAGAAATATAGACCCCTATTGGAAAGGGTCACGTCTCTCTCAACCTTACCCTCCGACGAACTTTCAACCTATTTGCCAACCTCCGACCCTGCCGCTCGATTGCGGGTTACAAGACCCCTTACGACAACGTCGATACCGTCTTGATCCGAGAGAACACCGAGGGAGAATACTCCGGTATTGAGCACGTCGTTGTTGACGGTGTGGTCCAGAGCATCAAGCTCATCACCAGGGAGGCCAGCGAGCGTGTTCTGCGCTTCGCTTTCCAACATGCCGAGGAGATCGGCCGCAAGAAGGTCCGCGCCGTCCACAAGGCCACCATCATGAAGATGAGTGATGGTCTGTTCTTGAGCACCGCCCGAGATGTCGCAAAGGACTTCCCCAATATCGAGTTTGACGCCGAGCTGCTGGACAACACTTGCTTGAAGATGACCACCGACCCTCTTCCATACAACGACAAGGTTTTGGTTATGCCCAACCTTTACGGAGACATTCTGTCCGACATGTGCGCCGGATTGATTGGTGGTCTTGGTCTTACTCCCTCCGGTAACATTGGAGACGAGTGCTCCATCTTCGAGGCCGTCCACGGTTCCGCCCCTGATATTGCCGGCAAGAGCCTTGCCAACCCAACCGCGCTCCTCCTTAGCTCCATCATGATGTTGCGACACATGGGACTTACCAGCCACGCAAATGCGATTGAGAAGGCCATCTTTGACACTCTCGCCGAGGGTAAGACTTTGACTGGTGATCTGGGTGGAAAGGCCAAGACGCACGAGTACGCAGAGGCTATCATCAAGCGCTTGTAGATTTACTATACCCGTGGGTGGATGAGCGCTTAGACCTGTACAATTGAGTCACTTTGCATAGTTTGAACGGGGTTAGCATTCAAGACTTTTTTCTCAACGACTTGGCGATGGTTTTCAAATGGCCGGCTTGGTTTTTGAGCAAAGTCCGAATTCGAGTACCACTTGCTGGAAACCGTTTAAAATGGCCCGACTGATTGACTCCATAAGGAGTTGGTCTCTATCTAATGATCCCGTTCCCAATAAACTGGTTTGTTCCTACTTCAAAGGTTTCAATAACAAAGTAAGCTATCCTGTCTTAATGGCTTCATATCGCTAGCTATGGTTAGGGATGGTCCTAGTCTTTAGCTGGCAGCTTTCAGATTAATTCATTCCATCGGAGCTTCTCTGCAGCGCTCTAGATAGAGACAGACAGAAGACAAAGGCGAGGCTCAATACTTGTATGGAAACTAGAAAATCCCATGCATTCAGAAACCAGAAGCCAAATGACACTGACCGTCCTTTGTCAAATTTCCACACCTATAATCTGAAATTTATTATCTCCGGAATTATCAGTTGGTGGGGGTCGATGTTGTATCTTGATTTTCACCGGACACCGACTGGATGCGGAGAGTCGCACCTGCACCCGTGCCACGACGATAGGCTCTTGTTTAACTTTCAACCAACTCGCAATGGACGACCTTTCAAGCTTTAAATGAGCTTCTAGAAAAACACTCTATTGCCACGCAAGACTTCTCGCTTGCCTCTTCTTCCCATGCCACACCCACCTCTGACCATGCAAACCCAGGCTGCTCCATATTCCAAGTGGAGATCGTCGACCTTGGCTTGCGGTTCAAGGCCTACATGAGACGATACGATTGGAGAACCACCCCAAGCAGACGCCTTCGACTAGCACATACAAAGGTCCACGGCCGAGATTGAAACGCCATGCCTTCCCGAAGAAGCACGAGGGCTTCGAGGTCCTCGAGGTCCTCGGCGAGGAGCGAGTCGATGCCCGATCCGGGTTATAAGTACCAGAGTCTGCCCATTGAGGAGCCAAGCGGTCCTGAGGGTTGCTCGTCGAGTCATAGCCAAGGTACTCTGGTTGCGGATTTGCCCAAGAAATTCAGGGAGCTTCACTGCAAGAAGATTGGAATCATGGTTCTCGTAATGGTGGGTGTCGCCTTGTTTGGCTACTGGATTGTAGTGTAAGTCCTTTCAACTCAACTGTCCTGTCTTGCAGTATCAGGGGATATTCGGTTCGTCAGCCAGTTGCTGAACAAAGTGAACGAAATTCAAGTATATGTACGAGAGCGCCGTCTTATGCCATGAATCATTACTGATTTCATTTTCTGTCTCTAGTGCCTCAAGTTCCTCTGCTCCCAAGCGTTCCAACCACTTCGAGTCGTGTGATCAGGTTCTAGCTGGCTATCAATGTGAAGACGAGATTTCTCATTCTTGGGGCCAGTACTCTCCGTTCTTCACCGTCGCATCAGAAATTCCGAACTACGTACCGAGCGAATGCACTATGACCTTTGCTCAAATTCTCTCTCGGCATGGAGCACGTGATCCAACGTCCTCGAAAACTACCGCCTATAACGCCACCATTCAGCAGATCCAATCCAATGTAACCAGTTATCCGGGAAAATACGCATTTCTGGCCAACTACACATACACGCTCGGCGCTGACCAGCTGACGGTTTTCGGCCAGCAGGAATTGGTCAATAGTGGATTCAAGTTCTTCCAGAGATACGAGAAGCTAGCGAGCAACAACGACCCCTTTGTCCGCTCTTCATCCGAGGATCGAGTTGTGGAATCCGCACAGAACTGGACCCAAGGCTTCCACGCCGGCCGAACTGACGATCCCGCCGCTGCCCCGGACCCTAGCTACCCCTATCCCATCGTCCTAATCAGCGAAGACTCCGGCAGCAATAACACGCTCGACCACGGCCTCTGCACCTCCTTTGAAGACGGCTTCGACAGCACCATCTCCGATTCCGCGCAAGCTGAATTCACCGGCACGTTCATCCCAGCCATCCAGCAGCGGTTGAACAATGACCTACCGGGCGCAAACTTGACTGCTGGTCAGACGATTTATATGATGGATCTTTGCCCCTTCAACACCGTCGCCTCGCCCACCGGCCAGATTTCACAATTCTGCACCTTGTTCACGGCAGATGACTGGACCAATTATGACTACTACCAAACCCTGGGCAAATACTACGGCTACTCATACGGCAACCCCCTCGGCCCAACCCAAGGCGTCGGCTTCACCGCCGAGCTAATCGCCCGCCTGACCGGGAAGCCTGTCCAGATCGGGGAATCCATCAACAGCACTCTCGACCTTGACCCTGCCACATTCCCCTTAAACAAAGCCCTCTACGCGGATTTCACCCACGACAACGACATGACGGCCATTTTCAGCGCCATGGGATTGTATAATGACACAGCGCCGCTGAGCAACGAGACCGTGGAAAGCACACAGCAGACGAAGGGCTACAGCGCTGCGTGGACGGTGCCCTTTGCAGCGCGCATGTATGTTGAGAAGATGGTGTGTGGTGGGGATGGCAAGGAGTTGGTCAGAGTGTTGATCAATGACCGCGTGATCCCGCTGCAGAATTGCGGTGCTGATAAACTGGGACGCTGCGAGCTGAAGAAGTTCGTGGAGAGCTTGGGGTTTGTGAGGCAGGGGGGATATTGGGGCGAATGCTTTGTTAACAGCAGTAGCACTAGCTCGTATTAGGGGATGCGTGAACATATTCCCTTGTCTCTGTATTATGAATAGGAAAATTGCGAAATCGTTATTTCACGCGGAAGAGAAGTCGGGAGGCATTAAGATACCCGGGAGTCGAGGACTGTGGGAGAACGGGAAATAGGCTCTTATGATATTACACGAATAAGAACCTAAAAGGACTGCCACCCCGCTTGCAACTCTGTGCAAATACCCGTTTGCGCCGTAAAAGATCTGGATCACGCGCCCTCTGGGTACGCCGTATGCTGCTGTTTGAACGCCGGCTGCGCCCTTCTCCTGTTCCCTGCTCGTTCTGGATCTCGCCTATCCAAGTTTCTTCAAGAAAAAAACACGCCAGAATAGCAACCGACCCTTATTTACCGATATTCGCATCGCTCTCAACAAAACCAGGAAGAAACGCACTCCTCGCTCAAGTCCTGATATCTCATAGCATGTATATCGCACCACCCAAAATGCACATCGCCACGCCACTCCACCACACGACCGTCGTATCCGTTCCTACCTCAAACACCTTTCTCATTAAGCTCTTATCGTCGGCGTGCAGGCCCTTGGGATGGTAGATATGCTTGGCATGCTTGTTCAGAGGATTCGGGGGAATGATGATTTGCTCTTCGCCGAGGCCACGCTTGGCTTTGGCGGTGGCGGTGGCGGCGGCAGTCGGATTTAAAGTGGTGGTGGGGAGCATTTGGGGTGGGGAGTAGGCGAGATAGAGGGGCTGGAGGGGGGTGCCGTCGAATTGGTAGAGGTCGAGGCGGGTCACTTTGTAGTAGGGGTCTTCGTAGACTTGCCATTTCTGTGGGGTGGGTTAGCGATGAATATGAAGGTGTTGGAAGTGATGAGTGGCGACGGGAGCGCTGATTGAGATCTCTGCATTGGCTCGCTCCCCTTCTCATGCATAATGCGATTCGCTGTACTGCTTCGAGGGGACAGAGACATGACTCCTGGAACTGTGTGATGCTGTAGAAAAAGGGGCTACGAACCGCGAAAGTCTCGCTCTGGTTATACCGCGTGTAGATGGAGTTGGAGTATTCGCAAGGAATGCTTTGCAGTTGTCGGCCATCAACAGCAATCGGGGTGAGGGAGAGCGAGAGGTCATCGTTCAGAACGACGGATCCATGCTGCCACTGTATGATTCCCTGCGGACATGAGGGCTTCGTTGCTATATGCCAGTCAGCCATTCCGTCCCTTCAACCCAGCTGTCTTTCCGCCAAGGTAGTGAATCGTACCATTTCCAATAGCTCTGTAGTATGCTTCCTCGTAGTATCCATCTGCGGTAAACGAGTACGAGATGCCGGTGAGCGCAGGCTCGATGAAACTATCGTTGATGGGGTTGTAGAAGCCCTGATTTCAAACAGCGTCAGCCTCACAGGCCAGTACAGACATCCCATGATCCCCTGGGCCTCCCTGTCGTCGGCGCAATCGTGGAGCAACGTACCGGGCCGGTCAAGACCTTTGCAGACTTCGTGGACCAGGTTCCAACCAGCTGGGTATCGATGGCGGCGAGCACGGAGCCTACGAGACAGCATCCGGATAACAGGGACGACAATAACGAGGGAGGTGCCATGGCTGCAGCGTGTTTCGGCACAGAAGAGTGAGAATTGCGGGTGCGCGATCGATGGGGGGTTGTTTGGAGATTTCGATGTTCCAGGGTCGGTCGCGAAGATGTCGGTTTCCCGGATCCGTGGTACCTCACTTGATTGCTGCGGGCCCCTTAGGGACTAGCGCCTTCCAAGGACCAAACGGTGTTTTTCAGCGACAACAACAAAATCGATGTCAGGATATGCAATTCAGGTTATTTATTTCCAAGTTTCGTTATAACATTAACTTGCTGCTTGTTGTGATTGTTTTGGATTTTAGGGACCTTCGCATTGAGGCTTGGTTTGTACCAACAACTACATGTATGCACCTGATTTGCGGATATGCGTGGCGCAGTAGTCCGGTTGTGGCTGTCTGATGTCAAGTTTCCTTGGCAGAGAGACGACGATGCAATTGTTTCGGAGGCTTCTAGCAATACATGTGCCTACGAGTGCTGTATCGTTTTCCTTGCGAATAGCTTTTGCTCCTAATTCCTTGGTTTACCACCTCACGCAAGGTGTGATTTGAATCAATGCAAATGGACCTCTAGCCCAATAAAGGCATGTGCGCTGGAGCCCGGAGTCTGGAGGCTTGTCGGCTTGTCCTCGACTCAAGAGGAAACTTAAGAAGCATCTCTGACACGAATCAGTCCCAAATCAGTCGAACTTGCGCCGATGGATGAAGTCCAAATGTCTGCCTCTGCTGCTGCTCTCAGAGCTACCAAGAAAGAACTACGAACCCTTATGAAACAGAAGCTATCGAATATTTCGCCAGAATCAGTAGCTCTGCAAAGTATGCTCTAGATAGGCGGATCCCTTTCCAAACCCGCTTTGTGCCGTAGATACTAACGAAACATACCCAGGTAACCGCGTGCTTGACGCTTTATCAAACTTCAAGCCGTACCAAGATGCTCAGCGTGTTGGCATCTATCTGGCCATGCCAGGCGGCGAGCTCCAGACCGAGGCAATAGTTCGTCACGCATTTTTATCAGGGAAACAGATTTTCGTCCCCTATTTACACAAGGCCGAGAGTCCCATCGAAGGCACCCCTTCCTCTGTCATGGACATGGTCAAACTACAGAATCTGGACGACTTCGAGTCGCTGGGAAGAGATAAATGGGGAATTCCATCAGTGGACCAGAATTCAGTCAGTCAACGAGAGCGAGTCCTTGGAGAACTAAGCTCCGGTCCACCAACTCGCAATACTGAACTCGATATGATCCTTGTGCCAGGCGTCGCTTTCGGCGTTGACCACAGAACGGGATTTATCAGAAGGCTGGGGCACGGAAAAGGCTTTTATGATTATTTCTTGCACCGGTACTCGCAAGCTGCGAAGAACAAGAACCCGTCGCCTAACCTTCCCGACCGGAGCGTCGCCTTGTATGGATTGTGTCTGACGGAGCAATTTCTCGAAGGATCGGCGAGTGATGGAGTTCCCGTGGGAGAGCTTGATCGTCTCCTGCAGGGTGTAATCTTGGGGAGCGGCGAAATTCGAGAATGGCCGGCGTAACCTTGAAGTCGATAGAAGCATTCTCATCCCCCTGGAGACAGGCTCACAGCAACGACTTGAAGAACCTTTCTTGCAATGAACAAAACATCGAGTTTTTCATTTGGCTCATGATACCCTGATTCCCCAATGCGCGCAACGCCAGTTTAAAATTCTCCCATCATTGCAGACTCTGAATCAACGAGACGTTGTCTCCCTTGAGCAATATTTGTCCTGCGACCAGTCAGTTGTCTTGCTGACTTAAATTTGAGCGTCTAGAGGCCTACCCAGTGATCGCCGGCTCTCCTCCTCTGTCTTGGTAGCTTGCTTCACCTCGACCGCGTCGTCAATGACCAGGTTCATGAATTCATCAAAGCCCTGGAGAGCAGACCGTTAGCCGAGTTTCACAAGAGCTATAAGATAGCGAAATGACTGACCCTGATCTTGCCCTCAATCCGAATTGCCAGCTGTTCGTAGAGCCATATCTGCACGGTCGAGTGTTGCTGCAGGAGCTTGAAAATGAAGTTGATGGGCGGGAGAAGCACGCGACGGCCTCCACCTCCACCTCGACCGGTCATGATGGTATTCTGGGGTGCTGCGCGGCTCGAGGTATGACGGTGGTATCGGCGATTCGAATCGGTGGGCCGTGTCGCTGCTGTGGAAGCGGTATCTGGGGTTGAGTTTCTTGGGATGGTAGTTGGCGATACGTGAGGCTGCTTGCAGTTCTGTGTTTCCCGCGCGAGGCTGTGGCGCTAAACTTTCAAGCTGCTCCACCACGGCTGTCAAGCATCAATCCAAATAATCCATGCTCGTTATTTCCATCGCCAACCACTTTAATCTGTCAACATCACTCTCTCGCCAGCGCTGCAAAACACAAAACACCACCACTCTCCCTTGAACCATTCCGCTCCGTCTCTTGCGCAGAACCGCCGGCAACGCCCTACCTCACCGCGTATTCATGATCAAACCGTCCCTCTTTTGAAGACTTCCGCCCCTCCACTTGCGCTCACAGTGCCCCACCATCGCCCATCATGGCCGTCGCCAACGGTAATGGCACCCAGCAGGCTGCCCCTGTTCTAGCTGCTTTCAGTGCTATGCGCGATGGTACGAGGGAGCAGAAACAGCAGGCAAATGAGTTTCTGTCGCAGTTCCAGAAATCGGTACGTTGCTATCAGATCCGCGAATTGAAGTCTGACCTCCTGACACCATAACAGCCAGAAGCATGGAACATTACCATCAGCCTCCTCCAGTCCGATGCGCCCGTGGAGGCGCAGATGTTCGCCGCGACGACGTTGAAGGGCAAGGTACGCAGAATGTTGTCGAAGTGCTTTGCGCGGATACTCAAGCTTATATAGGTCACCTACGATACCCATGTGCTCTCGCCCGCTGAGCTTGGCGCTTTACGAGACCAGATCCTGGCCTTACTGAAGACCTTCGCACCAGGACCAAAGCCAATTCGAACACAGTTATGTGTCTGTTTAGCCAACCTGGCGATACAGATGAAGGAGTGGAAGGACGTTCTGCCCGTCGTACTCTCGACACTTGGTAACAGTGCCGAGGCCCATGACTGCATCCTCGATTTCCTCAGAATTCTCCCCGAAGAAGTGACCGAAGGACGCAAGATCAACTTGTCTGTATGTGGGCCGAAGAACATCAATCACCTGGAATTCATGTTGCCCTTGGATATACGAAACCCCTGAACCAAAGTCTAATGCTTGCTATAGGAAGAAGACATCTCGAAGAGAACAGAGGAATTGCTGGCGAATAATGCCAGTCAAGTGGTCCAGCTCCTGATCGCTTATGCTCAGTCATCTGGTAAGTAATTCTCAATAGACTCGATAAGCTGTATTTGCTGACTCGTACAATTAGATACCGCAGCTACAAACCCTCAACTTCTGGACTGCATAACGTCCTGGCTGAGAGAGGTACCGGTTGGTGACATCGTGGCCTCGCCTCTCCTGGATGTCATATTCAACGGTCTTCGGGCGGAAAGATCCTTCGAAGCAGCTGTTGTTTGCCTCTGCAACATTTACAGAGAGACCAGAGAAGTGGACGAATGCCTTGCGGCAATCCAGACTCTACTTCCCCGGGTTCTTTCACTGCGCCCTATGATCAAAGAAGCTGCGGACAGTGAGGACTCGGATAATTTCAAAGGAATTACACGAGTTTTCGCTGAGGCGGGAGAGGCCTGGGTGGTTCTCATCGCTCGCGAAGCAGTTCACTTCAGACCCCTTGTCGAGTGCGTCTTAGAATGCGCGTTACTCGACAAGGAGAGAGATGCTATCGGGGTCACCTTCGACTTCTGGTACGAACTGAAGCTCTACCTTGTGCTCGACATCTACATCGAGGCCCGGGTACAGTTCGTTGACATCTACTCGAAGCTTGTGGATGTCTTGATACAGAGGCTCGAGTACCCGACGCCTGAAGACTCGACCGAGACGGATCTTTTCGATGGTGATCGAGAGCAAGAAGAGAAATTCAGAGAGTTCAGGCATCAAATGGGCGATGTTCTCAAGGACTGTTGCGAAATCCTAGGGGTCACCGACTGCTTGACGAAAGTCCTCGACCGCATCAAGGTCTGGATGGGCTTGTATGCTAGTCAAGCTACAGCGGACTCCGTTCCTCACTGGCAAGAGCTGGAGGCTCCACTCTTCAGCATGCGGGCGATGGGTCGGATGGTGGACAAAGAGGAGAATATCATCTTGCCGCAGATCATCCCGCTCATCGTACAAATTCCTAGCCATGAGAAACTTCGGTTTGCCAGTATCATGGTTCTGGGAAGATACACCGAGTGGACCTCCAATCACCCCGAGTTTCTGGAGGCGCAGTTCAGCTACATCGTTTCGTCTTTCAATGTGGATTCGAAGGAGATCATTCTCGCTGCCGCGATGTCACTGAAGTACTTCTGCAGCGACTGCAAACATCATCTTAGTGGACAAGTTGAACAGTTGCAGAACTTCTACAACAATACTCTGGACAAGCTGCCTCAAGTGAGTCAGGAGGAGATGACCGAGGGGGTTGCTGCTGTGGTAGCTGTGCAACCTCCGGCTCAGATCTACCGTTTGTTCAAGCTCTACGTTGATCCCCTGCTCGCTAGGTTGATGGACAAAGCAAACAAAGCCACCGACGACGAGGGCAAGTTGGCCGTAGCCGGTAAGTGAATTAAGCATGTAGAATTAGCACACTCCCACTGACTATATGCAGATCACCTACAGCTGATCACCATCTTTGTCCAATGGGTCGTCCCCTACATGGAACCTGGTCAGGAGAATCCTGCCGTCAAGTACTGCCAAGAGATCTTCCCTGTTCTCTCGGCACTCGTTGACAACTTCGGTTCTTTCGGCCCCATCTTGGAGCGAGTATGTCGCTGCTGGCGAACCATGGTCATCTCATATCGAACCTCACTCGCGCCTCTACTGCCAGAATTGGCGAACAAACTTGCTCAAGGATTCTCGAGCTCGAGACGCGGCTGTTTCCTCTGGGCGACAGGTGCTATTCTTCGCGAATTCTCAGAAGATCGAGAGCATGTCGACCAAGGCACTACCGAGGCGATTTACGCATTCTTTGAAGCTCAATCGACTACGATGCTCCAGATTATGAATGATCTGCCTCCCGAGGAACTGCCCGATGTCATCGAAGACTTCTATCGCCTGCTGATAGATGCTCTTCTGTATTATCCCCACAAGCTGATTCCCTCCCGACTGTTCGCGCCTATCTTCGAAGCTGCTGTTGCGTCCCTTGCGCTCGAGCAAAGAGATCCGCTCATCGCAGTTTTGCACTACCTTCGAGACGTTATCGGCTACGGTGGAAACAACCCACCCACTTCTTCTGGCACTCCCAACCCGCCTGAGATCCAGAATCTCGTCAAGCAACTTCTGATTGCTAACGGAGAACTCCTGGTGAAGCGGGTCATGGCGGGAATGATGATCACGTTCCCCCGAGACTGCTTCGCCGACGGAAGTGGCGCGCTCATCGGCTTATTCGAGATCCTCCCACAGCAGACTGCCTCCTGGGTAGATAAGACCATCTCGATGCTGCCAGCAGGAACAGTCTCCGAGGCCGAGAAGCAGCGCCTGATGCTTAAGATCCAGGAGAAGATGAAAGAGCCTGACGGCGGCATGCGTCAATTCCGCACGCTGCTGCAAGACTTCACCAACAGCTATCGCCGCCGCAACGTGGCTCCTCGCGATGGACTGGGGGCGCTCGAAGCCACCAGATTTCGTTTCAGTGGTTGATTAGATACCCCCTCGGTTTATTCCCGAGGAGCACGTTCTTAGAAACGTGCTTCCCTAATTTTACTTTGCATGTTGCGGGCATAGCGTTTTGGCTGGGATCAGCGGATCTGAATTGTTCTGGGATGAAATTGGCAATGAGGAAGCTAGCCTAAAGCACATGAGAGAGAGTTTCTTCTTCCGATGAGCAGGCAGGCCTTCTTGAGAATTAGTCGTATGGACTAGGCGTAGGATAAAAGAGGGAAATAGTAAGATAAGTATGCAGTGGGAAGCTGCCGGGCATCTCATACGATGATGCTCCTAGCTGGTGCCCTGTGCAAGGGCAACTGGCTGCAGCACATGGTCATTGTGGACGGATGAATTGCTTCATCGCCGTCCGTAGCAAGCTTGTTAAATAGTTCTAATTGTCTCTGAAGCGAGATATGTGTATAGCGATAGTCAATAGAACACCCATTCTACTAGCAACTCGATGTCTTCAGCGATGTTTGTGCTAGGTAGATGACAGTAATGAGTATGGCATCAGGGGCTGGTCGGTAGGCTGTAGGAACGATGATCAAATCTTTAAAGTGCTGAAACTCGAAAGTATATTTATGGCTGGGAGCGTTTCAGTCTCCAGGTTATCCAGAAAAGGCTAGTATTTTCGTGATTCTCAGACAATTTGCAACAGGTTGATGTGCCACTGATATCGAAAAAGGCAGTGACTACGGGAAAAATAGTCACTCGGCGCTGCGAAATGAGTTGGAATTGGTGTCAGTCAGCCAATCGAAATTTAAGGCGCTGGATAACAGTATAACTATAAGTGCTTGCTTCATTACCTTTTCCTGACAACCAGAGAATAATACAAAGCAGAAGCGAAATTATACAAAGAGGAGACTCACGAACCTAAGTGATGCACCTCCTCAACGACGTTGAGCATGATAATTTGTTACGTCGTGTTATAAGCCAGCCAGCTGGCGTCTGCACTGCCTGATAACCACCGTGCCTGCCCCCTTTCCCCTAATCCCCTTTCCCTCTCCACCACCTCCCGACCACGGTTCCCGACCCCCCTCGATACCACCCATCCCACCCTCTCTCAAAAAACCAAAAGCACAAGCTGCAGCCCGCGGTCCTCGAACTCGATGCCTAAAGAACCAAAACAAACGGACGCTGTGAATCAGAGGTTGTTCGGAGCTAAGTATGACACAATTGTAACTTAGGACTTTGCCAATTGCGCCACCCCGCCTGCTGATTCGAAAATTATTCACCAATTTGAATATATATACCAAAGGAAGTCTGCCACGATTGCGATTCAGCAGTCGGCATTTTCACATGCACGCCGCCAATGCGAAGAAGCCCTCATGTTTCCCGTGATTTTACAGAAAGAAGTTGAGAAACTCGGATGGACTGTGAATATTCCAAGTGATCAGCAATATCCGACCTCTCATCCTAAAGTCCGGTGGGACGAAAATAATCCCTATACAGGACGTGGATCTCAAGTTAGCTATGGCTACTAGAAGCCAACCTAACAATCAGGGAAGATCAACGATCTAATTAGGAACGAGTAGCAAAGTTGCTCATGACCCAGCTTTCCGATTTTCCGTGCCTTTGTCTAAGGTGAAATGTTTCAAATCCCTCGCTTAGGGTGTTATATCAAGTTTTCCCACAACATCAACATCCAATACTCAAGGGTAGTGAAGCCAATCGGCCAACATAAAACAACATAATCGTCACTTCTTATACTAGTACTGATTCAAGAAAAGGTCTGCCTAATAGGCTGTTTATCTCACTCAATCGATCTCACTCCGTCTGTAGAGGCCCAAGTCAAATTTCAAAGGCGCATCCGAATAAAAATTGCCAAAATCCACCCTTTGGCAATCTAATGTCAAAACTAAGCACAGTCGACTTTTTGTCGCGCTCAAGGAACGTATATCGGAAGCAGAGTGAAAAAGGGGTTGAGTCATGTGACATACGTCGTACAAGGAACCTGCTCTGGCGGTCTGTTCGTGACACCAGCGAGCGCCTGGGCAATATCCGCGATGTTTTGCTCCACTAACAGCAGCTGGACATGAAGCTCATCGTCGCCGGTTGCAACTGGCGCGGCACAGAATGAGGACGCCGCGAACCGCTTACCTGAGACCGTTTAGGGTTGGAATTGGAGGACTCTCGCAGTTGCCACGAAGCCGGGGGGGCTAAGATGATTGCGCGTGGTGTATCCGGATGTGAGGCTCTACTTCAATGATTGGAAGTATATGTACACCGAAGAGGTTCCGACTTGGGCGCTGGACGTGGGAAGAAACCGTCGAGATGGTTGCTGTAAACCCGGTCTGGAATTCGGAGGCTAGCAGAGACGAGGCACACGGTGAGGTGGGCTCGACGCTGGATCCCGAGAAGACAGCTGCGGCCATGTTGGGAGAAGCAGTCAGTAGGATCAAGAAAAGGAGCTTGGGTCGTGCGCAGCCGGAAAACCCTACGGAAGGGGTACTGGAGGATGTTGAGGGCGAGGTGGAGAAGGGGGGTGCGGCGGTCCAGGAATAAGCGGTTGCAAGAGCTGGGAAAAGGGGCTCGAGATGTTGAGCTGGAAAAGCTCGTGGAAGAGGCGTTGAAAGATGCTCGGAGCGAGGCGGAGAAGACATTGGATGATGTTGAGGGTAAAGCGGAAGAGATGGAATCACAGACTGGAAAATGAGGAGGTGGTTGTCCCCCTTCGCACCGCACTGCCCCTTCTCGCCAAAGCCTCCCACCCGCGCAGCCTTGCCATACATAAGCCAAATCCGCTGACATTCTTTCAATTAACGGTTAAAAGTACCCTTAGCGCAATAGGTAAGTTCGTGCGCTATTGGGCCGCGAGGTTTAGATCCGTTTCCCTCAGAAAGACCGATTTTCTTAAATCGTAAGTTCACTGGTTTGATCCATTTCTTTTTGCGTTTTTTTTTGCAGATTTTTTTCTGGAATGCTTTTTTGAGGCTTTTGGGAGAGTTTGACTTCTGGGTCTGGTGAGAGGCTTTTTGGTGTTTTCTGAGCTCGCCACTGCCTCCTGAGTGCCAATGAGGCTCTCTCTTCACAGATCCAGATACTCAGCTCTGTTGAGCACCATTCCTTCACCTCCGCCTTTTGAACAAGCTGGCTCAACGGATATCGTTTACAGACCTCTACCTCTCCCCTACCACAAGAACCGCTGCACCAGTCCAGGCTCCTGCGGCCACTCAAATCCCTTCGTCAAGAACACATATCCAGTAACCGCATTAATCCCCAGAAACCAAATCGTCTCCAACCACAAGCGGTGATCATGTCCCTCAAAAGCCCAATACCTCCATCCCGCGCTGCTCTCACTCTCAGATTTCACGGGCGCAGCCGGAACATGCAGCCTCCAGATAACCCACGGAATGATGAAATACCTTGGCTCTACCAACGGCGCAGTGATCAGCGAAAGTGCCGTAGCTATCAGCCATATTAGCACAAACGATGTGTCATTCCCGTCCGGCTGCGGAGCTTGCGCAAGTACGCGTGATTGCTGTTGACTTGGAGGGTTTGAGGAAGCAGCGCGCGCTCCGTAACCGGCTAGGCCGCGCAGGGTAAGCCAGCCGCAGAGCGCGTAGACTGGTGCTAAAGCGTATTTGATCAGGGGGTGGCGGAGGATTGTGTAGCGGAAGGCGTAGAACACGTAATGGCGGTTGTCGGCGAGGGTGAAGGGGTGGATTATCGTGTTGAAGTGGACTACGAATAGGGCGATTGCAGAGGCGATGGCGAGGCCTGCGAGGGTTTGAAGAACTGTCCGCAAAGGATAGTTACTTCGAGGCAAGAATGTTTGAACGAGCTCCAGACCGAATGGGTAGAGCAGAGGAGCTGAGAAGAACACGAAGACGGGCCATATGTATAGCATCTGGGGCAGATGAATGGTTGCCACGTGATTCGATTTATCCCCTGAGTGCAATTAGCATCTGACCTGTCTTTCCACTTTTCATCCAGCATACCTAGAACCACTCCACCATTCCAAGCTACAAATGCAGCAAAGGAACACAGCAAGCCTACATATGGCCAAAGGTGCTTGGCAAGGCAAAGTAGGTTGTTGAGTACGCCTACGACTATACTTACGGCGCAGAGGACAAAGTCTAGATGAGGTTAATACATGTCAACCAAAGCCCGGCCAATATTACACGTACCATAGGGCCCCGCAGTATCCAGTCTCGCATCATGAAGCCTTCCGAGCGCATATTGCCTCAGATCTGAGCTAAAGCCCGTATAAGAAAGCGGAGTTTTGTCCTCCCGGTTTCTCCCCAAAGCCTTCACAATCCTCACAGTCTCGCACCCACCCATGAAAACAGCAACCCAGAAGATATTCGTCTGTCTCATGGCCAATGACACAAGTCCCCAGACGAAAACACGCATAGCACCACCGGAAGCACCAGTGTAAGCGCCCCAGCGTTGCAGATACTGCTCATATGCAGCGAGGACAATGCAGGTTGACAAGACATCGGTATAGTACAGACCAGAGAAGAAGAACAGGGGAGGAAACAGCGCGATATTAGTTGCTGTATGCAGACTGTATGATGAGGTTGGCATTAGACGGACTCGCCAGCTTCTGTCTGCGTTCCTGGGAGCGCTGATTGGGGGGATTTGCTCAATGAGAGTGCGGCAGCGAGAGGCATAGAAGGACAGTGCGAATAGGAAAATGACATTGTGCTGTCTGAGATTGTAGACAGAACACGTGCTTCGGAAGATGGTTTTGATCAGAATTGAAAAGGCGTACCTACCGGTTGTCAGTCGATAATTGGAGTTGTGAGAGATGGTAACTCACAGTCCGGGGGGAGTGGTGATTTTGGGATCCCATTCGAGGTCTCTTTGACAGTACCGTTGAGCCTGGGGGATGTGGAAGACCTCGTCCTGGTTTGATATCAGCTTGGATCTTCCAATCTGGACAGTGGAATGATGCATCTGAAGGATTTTCCGAATCACTTACCAAGTATGGCTCAGGGACATATTTTGAGACTTGATTCAGCCAGAAAGACGCCAGAGCGAAGAGTCCCGTTCGGACTACAGCTGTAACAAGCCATTTTGGAGTTTGGAAATTCGACCCGGTATTCGTATTTGGCGTCCCTCTCTTGGAAGGAGCCTCCTTAGAGTCCGACATGATTTCGAGCTACTTGAAAACTCGCTGCAACATCCATGGAAAGTCGAGATGTGGCATGAGCTTACATGTAAGGATTCGGGCACAGGCCACCAGCTCGGCGCGTCACAACCGCGTCTTCACTTCCCGCAGCACTTTAATCTGAACAACCACCACACCTCTCGTGATGGCCACTTATATCTTCTGCTCCCCGCAAATCGAGCACGACCAGTCGTCTCAAAATGGCCTTGCCATTACCACCAGCCTTGACACCCCCTGAGGTCGCCTTCCTGTGTGAAATGGAAATGGTCACTGTGGTTCCGCGCCAACGTCTCGAAAGCCTCGAATTACTCGGAGTGAGTTTGAATTGGACCCCGCCAACCCCGCCATCTCACCTCACCATATCCCCAAACCTAGTCGCAGATATCGCCAAATCAATTACTCTTCTACGAAATATCAAATCATGATTCGGTACTTGAACAATTCACTAACCATGTTGAAAAGGGCCCAACGGAAGCTCTCCGACCACCCTATCGAGCCCCCCTACCCCTCTGGCTCGCCCTCCTCCTAAAACGCCAACGCCGAGCCAACATCCTCCCTCCCCCATGGCTCTCCCCCGCCTCCCTTGACCGCATCCTCAAGTACGAAACCGACCCCTCAAACAGCACCTTCTCCCCACCACCCCCTCCGCCTGCCTCCTCCTTCTCCCACACATCCATTCCCTTCTCCCCACCCTTCACCAACTCCTCCACCGATCTCGCACCCCCAGACCACCTGCCCTACCACTGGCTCGAGCTCGGCGAAATCCTCCTCACCGCCTGTCCCGACGACATCCCCTCTTGCGAAACTGTACGAACCCTGCTTAGAGATTTGCGCGAAGTGCGAATGGCGAAGATGCGTGCTAGTGTGGGGCAGCTTGAGGGGGGAGGGGTGTTTACGCTGAGGGGCGTGGGCGCGATGGAGGTTGCTGAGGGGAAGGCGTTTGTGGTGGGTGTTATGGATGGACTGAGGAAGTTGGGGAGCAGTAAGGAACAGGCGAGGAGGGAGAGGGAGGAGGAGGAGGGTGGAGGGCAGGATGATGGCGATGAGGATGATGATATGGGGCTGTGAGGTGTGGATATACCAGCGGCGCCACTGTGTCGGCAGAAGACATATAAGTGCGAGATTAGTGGGTTGGACACGGCTGTGACGGGTCCCTGCTGCGGATTCACGGAAAGGAATGATGGATGTGAAGTCATGAATGATGCGATGGCTGAAACCGCATACCAGGGAATGCGGATCATACCTAGGATAATGGACTATACAGACAGCCAGGCTTGTTCCCAATGCCTCATCCAACACAATTTTGAACACTATAAAGCACCATAGGTATGGAAACGCTCAGCAGCAGCAGCAGTGAAAAGAAAGGAGTTCGCTCATTCCCTTTCATATCAGTCTTGCTAGAAACTCCGCAAACGCCGCCCAATGCATACCCGTTCCTCGCTACAGACGCTCGAGACGCCTAGACGCCAGCCAGATCATAAACCTTCTCTGTCTGTCCTCCCCAGTCTGGTTTGTAATTCACCAGTCCACAGCCCAGCCATTCTCGGCCAGGAACTCCTCACAAGCAGCTTTCAGCGCCAGGTTTGGTCGCAGATCTTCGAGGTGGAGGGGCTCGCGCGTCAGGGGGTCGGTATGTGAGCGTCGGAGATGTTCCATGATTGAGGAGCGCTCGTAGGAATGACCTGTCTTCGTCTGCGACCGCGTTAGTATTCTGCAAAACAAAGACACCTCCAGCCGTGAAACAGAAAGTCGTCAACGATCAATCGCGGGGCACCCCTGAGCCGCTTCCAACACCTCTCGCGCCCACCAATTGCCGCGACAGGGAATAACAGAAAATAACGACGAAGAGTAAATCGTCCAACTCACAATAACAGGATCATGCATGACCGCAAACGTAATATCGTCAACCACCCAATCCGGCACCACCCTCCTCTTCGCCTCCTCTCCGGCAACCACCTCCCACGCCCTCCTCACCTCCTCCACCTTCCTCCTACACTCCTCCTCCGCCTCCCCAATTTCCTCTCTCGCCCCCTCCGTCCCCACCTCCCCCCTCTCCTCCCTCTCCTTCACGCCCCTAACGACCTCATCCCTCTTCCCCTCCAGGCCCTCCACCAACTCCGCCAGCAACGGCAATCTCTCCCTAATCCTCTCCTTCTCCCTCAATTCCCATCTCTCCTGCTTACACTTCAGCACCAGCGCAGTAATTGCGGCAATCGAGCGATCTGAGGCTTTGACGCAAAGTTCGTAGGCGCGGAGAGCGGAGGACAGGGCTTCGTTGGGACGGTGGAGAGCGATTAGCGCTTGGGCGAGGTAGTAGTGGCCTTTGAGGTTTTCTTCGAGGAGAGAGAGGGAGGCGTGGCAGTCGGTTATTACTTCTTCCCAGTGGGACAGCTTGAGGCGCGCCATGGCGCGGTTGGTGAAGAGGAGGGGGTTGGTGGAGTCGGCTATGATGCTGCAGTAACCATACATGTCAGTTAGGGACTCCTTGCAAGGTCGATAATAGGGGGTTTGAGTTGTAATGAGGATGTGTCGCGATTGGAGAGAAGATGCGGGAAGGGTAAATTTGAGAGAGCAAAAACATACGCTTTTGAATAGAGACCTTCGGCGCCCACATAGTCGCCGGCCTGAAAACATCTGAATTGTGTAAGCTGGCTGTGAATTGGGAATTCGGCTGGACCGGGAGCCGTGGGCCGTATGTGTGCGCGAAGGCTTACTTGTTGCCTTCTTCTTTGAGTAGCTGGGCTTTGTAAGATGCCATGATTGCCAGCGATCTACTGAAAGATCTCTAGTAGATTCTAGGGTCTAGATATATGCGCGGAGTGAAGTTGTAGGAACCGAAGTATGTCGGAGGGAGGTTATGGATCGCAGCCTTGCGCCAGAAGGCTGAACGCGAGCGCTGGGAACTTGGGTTCTTTGTAACGATAGTTGTTCTGTGAGGGAGGAACAAAGGCGAATAAACTTTGTCACACCTTGAGATCTGGCAACTATGTTTGGCAGCGGGCGGCGCTAAAGGATGTGGAGGACGGTTGGGAGAGTGTGTGAAGTGTGAGTTGTGAAGGTGAATAGAGGTGTTATCAGCCTTGCTTGGTCAGTCACAGCAGACATGGAAGCTTCTCGAAATCCAGGCACAAATGAAATGAACTTCTTGTTGTTGGAACTCAATTCGTCTGATTCCCATGTTTCTGTCATCTGATGGTTTGTCGATCTCACCCCTTTTGGCGTCTGCTGGCCAATTGAGAATGATTTGTCTATTTGGCGAGCTTCTCGGTATTTGTACAGGGATTTCTAGAGAAGACCGCCTTTCTAATTCCGCCCCTGCTTCCTGTCCCTGTTTCCAACCCCTACCCCAAATATCTACATAATCTAGAAAGGCTGCGAAATAATAGGTCAGCAAAGATCGTTAGTATTTCAAAAGCTGGCTGGGTACATAGCCCAGCGCTCGATCGACCCAGTCCACCTCCTCCTGATGACCGCTTGGCATGGGAGTTACGTCTCTTGGCAACAGGTCTGGGGATCTTATCACTATATCTGCGCCGAACAAAGCAGTATTCGAAGTGATGGGGCCAATAGTGCAAGACTCGGGTGTGATTGGAAAGGGGTCTCCTGTGTCAATGAACATACGTTGTCGGAAGCAGGAATCTCCTTCACGAAGTGGTCGCCAATGAATGGCACTTTCTGCCCCAGTCGTCAGCCATCTGGTACCCGTTATTTGCCAGTTGCTGTGAACATACCTGCAGAATATCTTGTCGGACCTTGGGGACATCGGAGAAGAAGAAGATAGCGAAGACTCCGGCAACACCTCCGAATGCGCCGAGGGTCATGCCACTGCGGGAGTTAGCCCTCGTCCAACTAAGGAGCTCCTAAGATCCCCATATGGCGCACGTAGTGTTCGAACGGATCGGGGGGTTGGGAAGCATACAGTCTGCTTGCGCTCTTCAAGGTCCAGCCGCTAATGTTCATGGGGATCTCATATCTGGCGCATATCGATCAATATATGATTCGTTTTTCCAGCGGTTTTTAGGGCATACTTTGGGCCAAAGGGGGACTTGTAGGTCGTGTAGCTGGGTCTGTTTGCGGGAGGGATGATGCCCGAGGAGGGATTGAACTGGGAGAGCTGTCAGTTGCGTGCAAAGGCTGGTATCTGGGAGCTTCTTACGTCGCCAGGCATTGTGAGAGAAAGAGAGTTTATCAAGCCCGAGAATGGGAAGTTGTGAGACGGTGAGGTTGGCGTTAATGAGCGGTGATGCAAAAGTCTGGGAAGCTACAATGCCGTTTAAGATCCGGGTCATCTCGGGACGCCTGAGGCATCCACAATCGCAGCTATCCGCGCCGACTGGACGGGGAGCACATGAAGTTGAAGCCACGATTCGAGCTCCAAATTATTGTGAAGGCCACATTTCAGCAAATGGTCAATTCAGCACTCATATATCTGCCGTGAGCTGCTGTTGACCCCGTTTCCTCCGGCGCACCCTCCACGGCTGATCACGAGCGCCGTTTCTCGCAGAGCTGTCTCTGCTGGCTGCCCCAAGAGCCACATCGCTCGTCTCCCTCCTTGCATCCCGCACATACAACTTAGGCAGTAGCAACCATGCGTTTAGACGTCAAGGTACGACCCTCCCCTAGCTGAGGCTCCCGATGCTGCGGAAGCTATCTTGAGACTGCGAATGCAATGCTTCAAGATTCCGCTCCCTACACCTGTGCGGCGCATCACAACCCCCCTCCTTAACTATGGCTGCCTTTTCTAACTTTATATACAAAACACAGAGGCAGTTGTTTGCGCGGAGTGAGAGAGTCAAGGGAATCGACTTTCACCCTGTTGAGCCATGGATCCTGACCACCTTGTACAGCGGTATGTTTATTGCTGCTGTCCCTGAGATCTAGGTTGCATTCAAGACTAACACTGTAGCTAGGCCATGTCTACATTTGGTCGTATGAGACGCAGGTAAGGTTCGAGAGATCTGAATAAGATTGAACATAAGCTAATCATCTTGCAGGCCATTGTCAAGACCTTCGAATTGACCGATGTCCCTGTACGAGCCGGCCGATTTATTGCTCGCAAGAACTGGATTGTCTGCGGTTCTGATGACTTCCAACTGCGAGTCTACAACTACAACACTTCCGAGAAGATAACCTCTTTTGAGGCTCACCCAGACTACATCCGTGCGATCGTCGTTCACCCTACACAACCTTTCGTTCTTACGGCTTCCGATGACATGACAATCAAGCTATGGGACTGGGACAAGGGCTGGAAATGTATGCAGGTTTTTGAGGGACACAGCCACTATGTCATGGGTATGGCCATAAATCCAAAGGACACAAACACCTTTGCATCGGCTTGCTTGGACAGGACTGTGAAGATCTGGAGCTTGGGATCCCCCCATGCAAACCAGACCTTGGAGGCGCACGAGACGAAAGGAGTCAACCATGTTGATTACTACCCTCAATCCGACAAACCATATCTCCTGACAACTTCAGATGACCGGACAGTCAAGATTTGGGACTACACGACTAAGTCGTTGATCGCGACGTTAGAAGGCCACACCAGCAATGTCTCTTTTGCGTGCTATCACCCAGAATTACCTGTCATCATTTCTGGCTCTGAAGATGGCACGGTCAAGATCTGGCACGCCAATACCTACCGCCTCGAGCAATCCCTGAACTATGGACTTGAAAGAGCCTGGTGTGTCAGCTATCAGCGAGGAAAGCAAGGAGTTGCTGTCGGTTTTGATGATGGTGCTGTGGTTGTTAAGATGGGCAGAGAAGAGCCGGCAGTCTCCATGGACCCATCCGGAAAGCTGATCTGGGCTAAGCACAGCGAAGTTCTGTCTGCAATAATCAAGGGCGGCGATGCTTCGCTGAAGGACAATGCCCCTATTCCACTAACCTCCAAAGACCTCGGAACTTGCGAGGTCTACCCTCAAACGCTCTTGCACTCTCCTAACGGCCGATTTGTTTCAGTATGTGGTGATGGCGAATACATCATCTACACTGCCCTTGCTTGGCGTAATAAGGCATTCGGTTCGGCGTTGGACTTCTGCTGGGGATCCAAGGAAAACAACAATGACTATGCTATTCGCGAATCCCCAACGAGTGTCAAGATCTTCAAGAACTTCGTGGAGAAAGCTGGAGGTCTTGATGTCGGTTTCCAGGCTGAAGGTTTGGCCGGCGGAGTTCTACTAGGTGTCAAGGGTCAAGGAGGAATTGGCTTCTTTGACTGGAACACAGGAGGTCTGGTCAGACGCATCGAAGTCAACCCCAAAGAAGTAAGCCACTTTGCATTTTATTTGTTGAATTGAGACTGATGATTTTCAGGTGTACTGGTCCGAGAGCGGAGAGCTTGTCACTTTGGCCTGTGATGATACCTTCTATGTCCTGAGATTCTCTCGCGAAAACTACATCGCAGCCGTCCAAGAAGGTCTGGTTGAAGACGATGGAGTTGAGTCAGCATTCGAGGTCATCACCGACATCAATGAGACCGTCCGAACCGGAGAATGGGTCGGCGACTGTTTCATCTACACCAACAGCACCAACAGGCTTAACTACCTCGTCGGTGATCAAACTTACACTATCTCGCACTTTGACCAAGGCATGTACCTGCTCGGCTACATTCAACGCGACTCACGCATCTACCTATGCGACAAAGATGTCAACGTCACCTCCTTCGCCCTCTCCCTCTCCGTTGTCGAGTACCAAACGCTCGTCCTCCGCGATGACATGGACTCCGCCGCGGAGCTGCTCCCATCCATTCCCACTGACCAACTCAACAAGATCGCGCGCTTCCTCGAAGGCCAAGGCCACAAGGAGCTCGCTCTATCAGTCGCCACCGACCCTGAGCACAAGTTTGACCTCGCCCTCTCTCTTGGCCAACTTCCTATTGCGCTCGAACTCGCAAGAGAAGCGGATGTTGAGCACAAGTGGAAGACTGTTGGTGATGCCGCCCTCTCGGGGTGGGACGTTGCCCTCGCAGCTGAGTGTTTCGCAAATGCAAAGGACCTTGGTTCTTTGCTACTCCTGCACTCGTCAACCGGCGACCGTGCAGGTCTGAAGGCACTGGCAGAGCAAGCTAGCGCCGCCGGTGCACACAATGTGGCCTTCACGTGTCTATGGCAACTTGCCGACATCGAAGGCTGTATTTCTCTTCTGACAAAGACTGGAAGGGCCGCGGAGGCAGTGCTGTTTGCGCAGACATACAAGCCATCGAGCGCGCCAGCAACAGTCGCGAAGTGGAAGGAAGCGCTGGAGAAAGAGAAGAAGGGACGCGTGGCACGGGTGATTGCCGTGCCTGGCGAAGACGAAGAACTGTTCCCTGAATGGGACGAGTATTTGCGATTGGAGAAGGAGGGTGCTGTGCCCGTGGAGGAACAGAACGGAGCCGGCGATTTGATTGATGTGGATGAGCCTGCCGAGGAGCCGGAGGCGAAGGAGGAGGGAGATGGCCATGAGGAGATTAATGGTGATGGACCGGATCCGGATAAGGAGGCTGTGGAAGAGGGCTCGTTGGTCGAGACGGGCGCTTAGAGTTTGGCTGTCGATTTAACGGAGTCGGTTTCCTATTAGAATCCTGGCAGCATGCGATATGGGATAGGGGACTACTAAAAAGATGTTACTATTAGTATGGCGGATAGGTAAAGTGCCAATACAGCCGTGTTCAAAACAGAAGTTATGGAATGAATAGTATCAGTGGATCTCGAAGGTCGAGCTGCTCGGATCCCCATGATTAAACTTGAAGCTCATCTATTAGCAGCATCCGATTCTATTCTGTACCAGGCGTAAGTTTTCTTATGCACGGTCCTGCTAAGGAAAGGAAAGAGAGATTGAGTAAAATAGTCGAACCCTGACTGTCCGCAACTTCAACACCGGACGGGCTGGGCCGCTCAGCTGCTGACTAGGGGCAAATGCGCACACCTTGACCATCACACCAAATAGATCCACTTCTTCAAAATAGTTCGAAAATGAACAGAAACTCGAATCCTCGTCCACTATAAACTTCGAGTAGTGACTCGGATACAGCGTACGCGGGAAGTTGTATCAAAGGATACAATCACCATTCAGCAAGGCAAAAAAGCGCAAAGACCACGTTATGGCAACTTCTCAAGGAACTCATTCAAATTGAAATTAATAAAAACTCGAGTTTCTGTTCTATTCGAAAGCGGATTGCAGGTATAGATGCAGCGAATGCAGCTGCATCGAGTGAGATGTTTAAAAAGGAAAAAATATGCAAGGTCATAGCGGGGATCGAACCCGCGTTGTCAGAAGGTGATTTGTTATTCGATTAATCAAAATCTAATGTGATACCACTACACTATACGACCGTACTATGCAACAGAAAATTGCGACAACTTCAGAGTTCAATGAGGCGGGATTGGAAGATCTGAGGCTGGCCTGCACGGCAGCTTTGTGTGTGTTGGATGGCGAGGGGGCTGATGAGTGTGTGTGGCGACTCTGGGCGTTTGTGAGGACGCAACTTGATTGGACTGAATGTCTTTAGGGTGTTGGTCTTTTGTGGTTCCGAGGGGGGAGTGTTCCATGGTTGGTGAAAACGGGGGTAAAGGGGCCGCGGTTGGGCTTCCATAAAGCTGTTCTTAACAGTGCGACGAATCCAGGGCTATTTTAGTGACTGGACCACTCACTATTGCGCAGGTACTTTATGCGACCGGTAGCCTGGTACGTTGGATTAGGGCTAAGGAGCGCTCCATGCGACTGATAGCATAGAGCTGACCATACATGTACCTCATAAATCGGTACGAAGGTCACGTAGTCATGCGAAGTAAAGGGATTTAGTGGTACACAGGGTACTATTCTACATCATCCCAAGCTAGGTAGTCCTACATGCTTCAGCATCCACTTCAGTAGGGCTCATAATTATCTAGTAAACCTGGATAGTTGACTATCTTTCCAGTGTCGAGCACGATGTTGGCAGGAGCATCGAGCAGAATCAAGCCGAAAGACCACGCTTCTCGCTCTCGGAGAAGAAAATAATCATCCTCCACAGCTTCTTCACCAGCGCTCCTGCTTCCTCGTCGAGTGCCTGCAATAAGTGTCAGCTTCAAGCCATAACATGGTAGAAAAAAAGCAGAGGCAATATGTTCGCAAAATAAGATGAGGAGGTGAAAAAACTTACGCCTTCCAACTGCTCAACCAACTCGCCCGGCCCGCCTCTCTTCCTCAAGTGATCTTCCACAACCTCCACCAGCAACTGCTCCTGGACACCCAGATACTCCATAATCTTCTTCTCCACAAATGGCCGCAGCTTCTCGACGATAATCGCCTCGTCCACATAATCCCACTTGACCTCCCATTTCCACAGACCTTCCTGATCGTTAGGAATCTCTTGTGCAAGTTGCTTAATAGCCTGCTCGCGCTCTTCGTCTGACATAGAAGCATTCGTAATAGCGTCGAACTTGATAGGAATAAGCTGGCGCCTTGAAGTATCGGCTTCTTCCTCGTCTTCAAGCAATCCTTCCACTTCGGCCACAGTACGACGCGCAGAAGTAGCTTTCTGTGCCTTTTGGGCTGCTGCGCCAAGGGACAGTTTGAATGGCTGCTGCGTGACAACGCCTCCTGGCCGGCTAGCAGCGCGGTTCTCGAGCTCTTCGGCCTGGCGCTCAAGGAATGAATCGGCCATGCCACGCGCCTGCTCCTGGTCGGCCATCTCGCGCTTCTTCTCATGGGCTTCTTCCTGGCGATCACGTTCATCGGCAGCTTGCTCGCGTGCGCGAAAGGCGGCACGGTTTCGGATCCAGATGCTGCGGTCATTGTAGTAGTCTTCGACACGGCGCGAAGCTTCGAGGTCATCATTCCAATCACGTAAACGCTGAGCCATTTTCTCGCGCTCTTTTTCAGCGTTGAGAGCGTCTTCTTCGTCACGCTCTTTCTCGCGCTGCACGGCGGCGGTGCGAGAACGCTCGCGGTTGAGCCAACGCCGTTCTTGGTCGAGGTATTGCTTCTCTTGCTCGGCTTCGTGCTTGGCTTTGCGCCGGCGCTCGAGCTCTTCGTCGCTGGCGTCGCTGTCCTCATCGTCTCGGTTGATCCAGGCATTGCCCCGGGAATCACCATTGATGCCGCTGCCGTTGACAAAGCTGACCCCTTTCTGGTAGTCCCGGGGGATTTGTGATCCTTTGGGTCCAGATGGAGCGTTAGGTACGCTGCGGTCTCGAGGGCCAAGAGGAATGTTATTTGTTCCTCCTGCTGCCGGTGGAGGGGAGGCGAGACGTGATGGTCTAGGAGCACCGTTTCTTTGGCGCTCCAGGGCTTCCATTTCTTCTTCGCGCTTCAATCGCTCCATATCTCTTCGATTGCTTCGATCTCTGAATGCGGCAATTTCTTCCGCGACAGTGGCACGCATCTCCGCTGGAATATCTGAAAGCTCATCGTCCACGGCAATGGGTATGTTGACAACTTCTACGTTCTCGGCTTTGACGCCGTCTGCATCTTGCATCGTAGTATCTCCATCCATAACCTCGGACTTGACGAATGTAGGAGGATAGAATAACTCTTGAATAGCCGTCTTCAAACTCAGTCGAGCAGAGTCAAGTCGGGCTTGCGTCGCAGCAGGATCTTCATCACCCCTGTTTGCTTGATATTGTTCCAGGTAATTGAGCGAGTTGTCATCGACAAACACCAGCAGTTTTGCCTTTTCAACCTCTTCTTCCTCTTTGTCATCTTCGTCTTTTTTGACTTTGGGGGATTGCTTCTTCTTTGGTATCTCGATATCCTTCAGTACCTCTACGGCAGTGCTTAAGCTTTCTGGGTCCTCGAACTGTGCGAAACCGAATGTGCATGGCTTGCCATTGGCGTCAACTGCGCGGTCCCACCTCCGTAGACGGCCCGCCGAACTCAGAATGCGTTCAACGCCTTCATCACCACCAACTCCGTCGGTAATGTTGCCGATAAATATCGTCCGAACGATCTCATCTTTCGTAGGAGGCACCAGAGCCATCATGCTCTCTCGTAATGCCTGTCGCTGTTGATCCATCCCCCTTTCCATGCCCAGCCCAGCCCTACCACCCGCAGAATCCATGCGACTGTCCCTTCGATCTCCAGCAGCGCCAGTCGCAGGTGTCGCTGGTTTTGATGGGCCAGTGCCCAAGCGGATTACGGGGGCGGAAAAGTTGATGTTCGGCATGTTTGGAGGGCCTTGGAAACTCGCTGGGAGGCCCATTGGTCGCGTAGCCTGCTGCTGGTTGGCTTGCTGTACACCTGGAGGAGGAGCTGTACCTGGCGCAGACATTCCAGGTGGAGGACCTAGTTTCGAGAGAACGTTAGCCAGACCTCAACCTGTTCATCCAAGAATTGCCTACCCATTCCCGGTGGAGGCCCCATGCCCGGGGGAGCTCCGGCAGCGCCAGGGAAGCTGCCAAATCCTGGTGGTCGTCCATAAGGCGACTCTGTAGAAGTTTTGATCAGTATGGATTCACCTCACTTGTATTCGGCGCAAAACTTACGTCCGTAAGGGTTGAACGCCATGGCTTGATATTGCGGATGCAACGCGATCTGAAGGAGAACGGATAAAAAGAGAACGTATAGCCAAGGTCGAACAGGGCCAGAGTTTCTTTTGCGGTCTTGAGAGTTGAGAGCTTTTGCTCCACGACGAGATGCGCGACAGGCAAGGCTGGAGCTCGGCTGGTCCGTGCGCACTAGCGCTCAATTCTCAATATCACCGAGAGCCAACTTCATCGGTCGTCAACGGAATCTCCAGTTTCGACGACCTCCGTTCGCAAAGGTACGCTAAATACCCAATTGAAATCAGCCGCTGTTCTAACCGTCTCAGGGAAATGGAGCTCCGAAGGGTAGCAGACGTCGCATTGCGAGGGCATCCCTCTCCAATCGCCGCCTTCCTGGCCCCTTCTACAACCTCGTCATGTCTGGCAGCATGTCGACGACGAACAACTCCCTTCACCCAACCTACACAGCGATACCTCTCATCCTCCGCAAGTCTACTAGTATCTAAGAGCTTTGGCGCAGCAACTACCACCTCCGCTCCATCTCCAAACACTACCGATGAGGCCGCAAAGCCTCAGAACGCTGAAGAAGCGGGCGAGAAATTAAGCTGGATCAATTCAACCGGCCTCGCGAAGCGAACCAGCAGATTCTCCTTACCCAGAGCCCAGACCGAGAACCGCGCCAGCTCTCCCAATGCGTTGCGCTCCTCGAAACTCGACAGTCTCAAGATCGGCTCAGGTGGCAGAGTGTCCGGTGCCTTGTCGTCGCAGACAGCCGTCGATATCACCGATATAAGCAAGGTTCTCAGTGATTCCCTTGACCAGTCTGCCGCCATATCACAGGTCCCGCTGCGACTTAGGCCAACATTGGGACGCACCGTGATGGTAGACAACGACAAGAATACTGATGTCGCCAAGGCTTTTACATTGCTGGAGCAGAGCTGTGCGAAGAACAGGGTCAGGGCGGATTTTACGAAGCAACGATTCCATGAGAGGCCGGGTCTGAAGAGGAAGAGGCTTAAGAGCCAGAGGTGGAGGAAGCGCTTCATGGAGGGCTTCAAGCATGTTATCAAGAGGGTTAAGACGCTCAAGCATCAGGGGTGGTAGAGGGCCTCTGTACAAATAAAACTGTACAATATTGCATCCAAAAAACACATTGGGCGGCCATTTCTCTACAAAGCCGCCGGTCTGAGAAGATATCATGCCCCTTTACATCCAACACAGTCTTTCCTCCCCTTTCCCTATCCCTATATTTCTCAAAGCTTACTAGGCACCCACCTCGGCTTCCTCTTCTCAACAAACGCCTTCAACCCCTCCGCCAAATTCTCCCCATCCTGCATCTTCGGATACCACTCCTCAGCAATCTTCCTCGTCCCCTCCTCCACCCCAACCCCCTCCCACCCCATCTTAATCCCTTCCCTTGACACAATCACACTATCCGGACTATTCTCCGCCACCAACTCCGCCATCTCCACCGCCTTCCTCACCACCTCTCCCGCCTCGCCCTCCACCACAGCATTAACAAGCCCCCACTCCCTCGCCTCCGCCGCCCCCAACGTCCTCCCCGTCAGCGCCATCTCCATCGCCCTCTGCTTCCCCACCGTCCTCACCAATCTAGTAAGTGCTCCAGCGATAGCCACGACGCCGCGTTTTACTTCTGGTAAAGCAAAGGTTGCGTTCGAAGAGGCAACGACAATATCGCAGTTTATGGTCATTTCGCAGCCGCCGCCGAAACAAATGCCGTTTACGGCGGCAATGATGGGTTTGCGACCGCTGCGGCGTGAGAGGCCGCCGAAGCCGGACGTGGGCATGATGCGGGCTTTGCTGGGGTCGGAGGAGGCGGCTTGTGAGTTCCATTCTTTGAGGTCGGCGCCGGCGCAGCTGGGGAATGAGGTGTTAGTGTGGGCTTTAGGGGGATGTGAGGGGCCTTGGGGAGGTTTGGGGGATGAATGTGTGGAGTGTTCTGGGTGTAAAGATGGGGATGAGAGGTTCAATGGCGGAGAGCCTAAGGGAAGATAGGGGGAAGGGAACGTACAAGGCCCTTCCCGTACCGGTTATGATACCGCAGCGGAGGGAAGGCTCATTGTCCATCCATTCAAATAGTGCATGAAGTTGCCAACTATGCGTGAGATATTAGCTAGTAAATTCATCGCAGCGTCCAATATACATCAGAAGCGAACAAGTAACAGTGAAACACCCATTAGAGACAATGTGAGCAGGCCCTTCGAAGCTTATACAATCTTCTTGTACTTTTACGGATCTCCAGACGGGTTCATCAACAATCAGCTGACTTACTGGCCGGCCATATTTATACAGTTCAGAGTACGGGGGCGATTGAGTGTTACTAAAAGGATAGTTGGGGTAGGAAAAGAGACGATAGCATTTTCGACCGCCGGAGGAGGGGTTTGGAAATTGGGAGTTTGGGAAGACATGTTGTTTTGGGAGTTGGAGCGGAGACGGCGGGAGCGAGTTTCTGTTTGGAAGACGAGGACGGGGATCGGGCCTTGAAGGAGGTAGTTTTTGAAACGTGGGTCATTCATGGGATGGGACTGGAACAAGAACCGGCAGTGAAATCTGTAGATTTGATTGTTCTGCTTGGGATCAAGTTGTGTTAAGCTCGTATGTTTTGGGGAGGTAGAAGGATAGCTCCGAGGGAGCAGTGGGGTAGCTTGGGCCGAGGTTGCACTAGGTGTGAGCCCCTGCAATTACTATCCACCCCTTGGGAATATATGTGCTTGGACATGAGCCACCGGGTAGTTTTTTTTTGGAAGCTTTGATGGAGACAATTGAATGTCATTATGTGACAGCGAATAGAGAACTTGAATCTGGTCGATGGTGAACAACTTCAATGTGGCTGGTGGGGCCGCGTCCCAGCTGCGTCATCAACGACAAGACCCTTTTAGACTTTCTCTCAAAAAAACATAGGTACATAAACGTCCTCGCAACTTGCGAAGCACCCCCAGAACTACCCAACAACATGACGACCATAGCTACTCTACCTCGACTCTCTGGAGCCGCTCTGTCCTCCCTGATCCTCGCTCAAACCGCCTCCAGTAACCCCACGTATGCGATCATCGATGTCCGAGACGATGGTCTGTATTCTACCACGCCCCATCTCCCCCAGAACTATCTGCTGATTCTGCTCGAACAGATCACATCGGCGGACACATTCGCGGCTCCCAACACTTCCCCTCCAGTACCCTGGACTACAAAATCCCCGAACTAGTGCGCAAACTCCAAGACAAAGACATCGTCATCTTCCACTGTGCTCTCTCGCAACAACGAGGCCCCAGCGCCGCCTTACGTTACCTTCGCGAACGAGAAAGATTGCTGGGTTCGAATATCACGACTGCTGCTACGGTGGGAGAAGCGATGAAGAAGTCAAGAGAGGAAAATGAAAAGAAAGAGGACGAAGAGAAGGCCTGGGAAGATGTTGCTCAGGGAGAGGGGAAGAAAGAGCAGAAAGTTTATGTGCTGGATAGGGGTTTTGTGGGCTGGCAGGAGAAATATGGTACGGATGAGAGGCTGACTGAGGGTTATGTGAAAGATTTATGGGCCGAGGGGTATTAGGCAGTGATCAGGTCACGCCAAGATGTGCCATGAGAGACTGCGCCGCATAAGCATATCCTCGTCCCGGAAAGGTGTCTATGGAGTTTGGGGCCGTTCCATTATCGATCCGGGGGAAGTTTCACGGTCTAAATGGAAAAGAAAAAGTCTTTGGCCGCAAGCGAGGAGTTCGGCGTGCTCCTCTGAAATTGTAAGTAAACACGGCCCAGGAAGGACACATCACAAGAAACCATCGAATGCAAAACGTTGAACGAGTAATGACTGTGGAATTCGGCCCCAGACTACCAGAGTTGAACAGTTGTGGTTTTCCAATCAGGCTTCCCCCCTTCTTCAGGCGTCAGGCTAAGGCGCTCGCTACCAGACCACGGTCAGTCCAGATTCCCTCACTCCACAATATCTCGACGATACCTGGAGTGACGCACATACTCAACCATGGTATTCAATCAAGTAGCAAAGACAAAAGCCAGATAGGTAGCTATGGTGACGCCTGCATAAGAAGTGCGAGATACAAAAGGCTTCCACTGCCTTTCTAACCCCCTCTTCCCCGCAATCCTTCCCGCCACTCGAAACACCCCCCGTCGACCCCCGCGATCAGAGTCAAGATGATCATCCCTGAACACCTCCGACCGTCTCACGCTCCAAACAACGATTATTATCGTGATGGTCCAAAATACGACTTGGGCTCATTCATAGCCCCGACCGATCTTCTTCCTTGCCTTGCCTGGGACAGCGATGGTACCTGCTCCTGGCCTCCAAACGCCGACGTGGCTCCTCAATTCAAGCATATTGAGAGGCGTGCTGAAGCGAATATGAAAGCCACTTCTGAATCAGCCGAGGAATCAGAGGCGACGGGAGGATCATCTTCAGGGGGATCATCGACCGAGGAAGAGCAAGACCCAGACTCCGATCCTTCGTCACCCACCTCAAATGGGCGACCACCTCCACGGCCTATGGGAAACGGAGGACCACCCCCACCGCCCCTGGGAAACGGCGTTCCACCACCACCACCACCACCCGGTCCAGACGACAGCACCTCGCCATCTAGATCGGACTCAAGATACGACTGGGGAACGATGTGGCCCATTGCCCTAGTCTTCGGGGTTCTTGCAGTTGTCTGTGTCATTCTCGGGCTCTACGCCATGTTCTCGCCAAAAATGAAAGCTCGTCGAAAGAGCAGGCGTAAAAGCGCAACACCCAGACTCGACAGGAATAATTCCACACGACCGGTCGAGACGCAAGTTCTTCCCCTAGCCACGGAGCCTAATAGACAACGTCAGAACGACTTTTGTCAACCTCCTCCTGAGTATAGGAAAGAGCCTCAACCAGGACATACTACGACTCCAGAGGTGTCCGTGCGTCCAATCGCGACTCCTGCTTCGGTCTATTCCCCACCAGCGTTCGATAACTCGATGGTGAGTCTGCTGTCGCCGTTGGCTCAAAATCCTCCTACACCACACCATCCCCATCATCGTCATGGTCCTCCTCCTCCACCGGAGCCAGTTCATCATCCTCATCACCATACACCGGGGCCAGCTCGACAGCCGTCGCCAGTGCATCATCACACACCGGTCGTACATCACGCGCCGGCAGTGCATCATCATGCACCAACTTTTCATCACAGCGCGCCCATGTCGTTTCATCATCATCACTAGATGGTTCTGGAAGTCCTGCTCACTCCTTATCCGGGATCTCCACCGCAGTCTGTCAAGAATTCCCAGGCCAACAAGCTATGCGTCTGGGCGGACTGTTGTTGAGACCCGGGAATCCGAAAATCATCGGTAATAATGGGGTTGTAGCTATGCTTTTGGTAACAGCTTCTTGAGACTTAATGATTGTACTACCGAAAAGGAGTTCTGGGAAGCACAATCACGTGCTATGAGCCTAGGACATTATGACATATTTCCACATATTCCAGTTGGTTTATTTGGATCTCAGTCAACTTTACGGGAATGGCAAGATACAGACAGATGCTTGCGAATCTTTCGAGACCGTATAACGATTTCGTTTGTCAAAAGCGCGTTGGATGTTTTCCCAGATCTAGGAAATGAAGTCCATGAATAATGATATTGTTTACCCTCAGACTCGGAGGAATAGTCGACTTTTCCAATGACGTAGGCTGCTGAGGCGCCGCAGCTCGCACTTTTCGAGACACGCGGAATCATAAAAGATTCACATTGATCATGAGTAGAGGGCCCATCTGTTGAACATCCCGTAGCTCAATTGATGTTGCAGACCAGTCTACCCGCACTATCCAAGCTCTCCGTTTCCAACCGAATCGACTATCTTCCAAGTTTCTAATGTCAGTCTGCTACAGCCTATCTCTGCCTCTGCCTCTCCTGCTTCTCCCTCCTCTCCCTGACCCTCCTCTCCTTGCTTTTAGTGCCAGCATCCATCATACCTTTAAACTCAATTTTTCTCTTCTCGACTGGGACTTGAGCTTCGTCTCGACGCTTCTGGCTTTCAAGTCCAGCCCTCTCCATCAGTTCCTTCCCCTCTCTCCTCTTTCTAGCTTCTTCTCGGTGCTTCCTGCTACCCTCTCCGGCGGCTTTCATCATGTCTTTCGATGTCTGCTGTTTCTCAGCTGCAATGAGCTCGTCTCGGCGCGTCTTGCTATTCACTCCGGTTGCCTCCATTCGGCGTTTCTGGCCTGACTCTGCAGTTCCCACCAGCACATCTTCGAGGTTGAGAGCCTGGTCGAGACTGTTCTCGCTGTTTCCGCTGTTTCTCTCGCTGCCGGACATGGCGAGGTTGGAACTTGGAAGAGACTAAAACAGTAAGCAGAGTTGCGATAATGGCTATGTAGTCCAAGTACCTGAGTAGTGTAATGGGTCTTTTCGGGTAGGGTTCAATCTTGGTGGAAGGAATTTGCTCTGAAAGTACAACGCTTCAACTCAAGGATGAACACTTGGAGGGACTCGGAGGGATTGGAGGAGCTTGAAGGACCTTAGATGATAGAAAGGTTTTCTTTCAAGGATACGAGTAGAAGTGAGGGGGCCGAAATCGTAACAGGAGATGGAACATGATCTGACTTGAGGCAAGGGAAATTGTTGTAGAGCAGAGACTTTATAGCTCACTGGATGCGTGGTATCTAGCAAGGCGTATTTGAGTCCTCGAATACTCTGTCTGCCTGGAGAGGATACCCACTTCTCCAATCTAACCGCCGTTGAGTTGCCACAAAGTTCAGACTGTTTGAACCTGAATACATGTACCAACTCTAGCAAGGCATATTTACTTGAATACTACATCTGCCTGGAGAAGAATACCCACTTCTCCTATCTAACCGCCGCGGGATTTCCATGAAGATCACCTTGTTCGAACCTGAATAGTGGGTCTGGGGCTGTTCAATGGGTCAACGCTGCAGCTTCTTGTTCGAGATACTACAACTAACACACAGTAGGCTCTTGTTAAGATTCCATGACCAAGTTGCTGGTTCTCGTCATTCTGTGCAGTGCCTTTTTTGACTCTTTTGATATTGCTGTGGTATAACGCGTTATGGGCTTTCGTACTTTAACCTATATGTCACATATATCATGACTAAGAAATTGTGACAACCGAGATGGATTATAAAAGCGACATCGAAAGTATAAACATTGCCGGGACTGTCACCTGTGACCTGAGCGCTTAGTCTTACGAAGTCGGTAGCTTCAGCGCTTGGCTTTCGCGCTTCCGACGGTCCTTTCTCGGAGATCTGCTATTGCGAGTATGCCTGCGGCGTTCACACATGTAGCATGTGCAGTAGTAGAGTGCATATGTTGGTAGATTATCGATCTATTGATAGACATGGAGTCTCGGTCGAAGTTGACCTGGGTGTAACGGCGCCAACTTCACGTCCAATTGGAAGCTCCCCACTAGAAGTGGAGACTGGATGCGGCCCACATCAAGTTCCAACATACATGTACTTAGTTAATACATGTAGACGCCCACATCTCACTGAATCACACCCGGGAGGCCATCGACGCGACTAAATATCACGTCGCTGAGCAAACATTGCCAAGTCTTGCCGCCATGAGGTAATTCCTAGGTCCTTTGTGAATCACGGCTTCACCGCTGGTCCCTGAACCAGGACGATATCCGAGTGGCCAACAATCAACCAACATTCAATCATCAGCAACTCCACGCCGAGTGCCTTTCTTCCAAGCACGAAAACGAAAAACCAAATTCTTAAACTTTCCCTTCTGAAGTCTAAACCCCCTTCAAGCACTCTTGGTCTAGTTTTTATCGTGCTCGCCGCCATGTATGACGGCGCTGAAAGTCTGGAGTGAGTACAAACATACAACATTTGGCTGCGACTTCCTTTACTTACGGAATTTAGCAATGATGCCTGGGATCGCAATGACAGCGATTGCGACATTGCTCAGAGCAGATTCCGTCTCCATACTACGGGTTGGATTGCTCAGGCAGTCGTTGAGGAAAGGCTCCAGAAGCCTGCGAAATCCGTATCTCCTCTGATTGCCGGCGGCTTCAACATGCTGTTTAGATTCAAGGTCGAAGGAATTACGCCTGATGTTCTCCTTCGACTGCCCTGCCCCGATCTGTCCCGAATGCCTGGCGAAAAGAGCAAGAGGGAGGGTGTCATGATCAGATTCATTCAGCAAAAGACGCAAATTCCAGTTCCCCAACAGTTCTCTTACGGAAGGGAGTCACTCATTGGGCCCTTCTCTATCCTCCAGTACGTCGAGAACAAGTCAAGCATGTCAGAAGTTCTACGAAACCCCAACGATGACCCGAACGAATCTCACAAGCTCAACCCTGATATCTCTGAGTCTCTGCTCGAGGACTCGTACGCGAAGATGGCTCGGTGCTTGGTACAGCTTGCGGAGCCCAGCTTTCCGTCCATTGGATCTTTGGTTGAAGTCGAGAAAGGCTCCTTCTCCGTGGGTGAAAGACCAATCACTCGCAACATGAATGACATGATCGAGCGCGCCAACGTACCCAGCGAAGTCTTTGATGCAAACAACAAGATATATGAGACTGCCGATGAGTACTACCTCGCACTGGCAAAAATGCATCTAGCCCAGCTAGCTTTCCAGCACAACGACGCAATCACCTCGGAGGACGACTGCCGCAACAAGTATGTAGTGCGCCAGCTCATTTATAAATTAGCCAAAGAGGGTCGATTGTCCATTTTCGGCTTTGCAGAAGACGATTGGTCTGCCCAGTCTAAACTGCAAGTATGCCAATCGGATCTCCTTCCAGCGCCTTCTGGATCGGATTCCTTCAGGCTATTTGGCGATGATTTGCGACCAGGCAACATCCTCGTTGACTCAGCCAACGACATCGCCGCCGTCATTGACTGGGAATTTGCCTATGTCGGGCCCACGCAATTTGTGCTCGATCCACCGTGGTGGCTGCTGCTCCGCATCCCTGAAACTTGGCCTCTGGGTGCTGGTATCACTGACTGGAGCGAAACGTATGATAAGCGCTTGAAGAACTGGTTAGCAGCGCTGAAGCGGGTCGAGGAAACATCCAATTCCCTCCCCTTTGTGCTATCTGCGTATCAGGAGCAGAGTTGGGCGACTGGTCGATTCTGGCTCAATTATGCTATGAGAAGCAGTTGGTCATTGGATTCGATCTATTGGAATTTTTTGGACGAAAGGTTTTTTGGGGAAAGGGAGAAGAACGTTGCTGTAGATGATTTGTGGAAGACGAGGGTGGGTTTGCTGGGAGAGGAGGCGAGGAATGCTATGGAGGCGTTCGTGGATATTAAGATGGAGGAAACTGGGGTGAGGAAGTTGATTGATGAGTGGGATCGAAAGGATCTCGACGAGCGTCTCTCTAAGATTCTGTTTGACTGACCGTAGTCAGACTGATACCCTATGCTGCAGGTTCAGGGGCAACGAGGACGTGGAAGGAGAGAGATCATCTTCAATCGGTCTCTGGTTCTGAATATAGAACATAGCTGCAACTTGTATCTGATTGGGAAAATAGACCTCGACGAAATGAAACGATGCGATGCCTTCCAATCTGGCACCAGAGGCCACACTCCTTTTCAATCTCGGCAGAATGCTCAATCTTCGTGGTTGCGGGTTTGTCAGCGGTATTGGAGGGGCAAAGGAAAGGGGGATAGCGTCAACCTACCGGCCCCCCCATCACGACATCGCAGCCATTTCACAAAACCGCCTAGGGTCCGAAGATGCGACAAACCGGTACCCATTCGTAAGTCAATTTGTGAGTCAACACGGTAATTGCACGGAACAGTCCCAAGCCCTCAGCAAACAATTTCGCCCTCGATTCTCCTAGACACAGCTAGTGCCAATTCCCACCCGCCTCAATACATAAAAGGATCTCAGCCCCCCCTCTCTCTTTCTCTCCTTTCTTCTTTTTTGTGTCCCCATCTTCTTTTTTGTCTTTGTTTTTTTGTCCTTGCCTGGTGCTCTTCGGCCTGGGTACTTGGGAGCACATTGTCTACAGATCTTCGGATCTGCCCTTCACGGGGAAGTAGGCGTTCGGTCACCATGCCGTTCGAAAAAGTTGGTCTGATCTCAACCCTCGGGTTACCAGCCAATCCGAAAGTTCAAAGCGATGAGCCTGCTCCCTCGCGACCCAGGCTCGACCCTGGGACTCCCCAAAGACACCCACACCGCTGTGGCTCTTAGGCCTTTCTCCCTGGATCTGGAACCCGGACTCTGTGCCTTTCTAGGAAGTTTTGGCCTGAAAAACTTCCTGGGGTTCGATCCCTCTAAGGTTGAAAGTCCGGTGCATTTATGCCAAAATGATTCGCAGAGACTTCCGCCTCCACGTGGTGCGAATTGGATACGAGACGAGTGTCTCTAACCAAATGGAAGTCGGCCTGCATTGCAATCCGGGTACGCCTGGGTTGCGATCACGGCACGCGCGCTCTGCGCAGCTCTTTGGGTGTTGCTCTGACGACAAAGCTGACCCGATCATCCCCATCACAGCTTGCTTGTCTTGTCCGCTGCATCCCATCCGCTCCTATCTGTTGGGCAAATACTCCGACACCAAGGAAGCGCCCAAGGCTGTGGCTAGGGCTTAACCCCAACGACAAGGTTTCAGCTGTAGCTACCACCCATATTAGTTACAGTGTCCCACTGAATAGACTCTCTATTGCTTTCTCGCATGCTTCTTCACTTGCCTGTGATTGTCACTATCCTCATCATCCTCTCATCCTCCTGTCCCTCGTCCCTCTCCTAACTCTTACCCCCTGGCGCCTTCCTCTCTAACCCCACCCAAGTCCTTATCGCCCTATGGCCCCTTCTGACCCAGTAGCGCCCCCTCTTTCTCGACCCCTCCACCTCCAGATCGGACCAGTCTGCACCCCGCCGAGCACCAAAACCAGCTCACATCAACCAGCCCAGCTTCCACGGGCTTCCCCGGAGCATCGACCAAGCCAGGCTTCGTCAACGCAGCCTTTACCTTCCACTTGGCACTTCGACTGCCAGCTTATTTCTCGCACGGTTTCCACACTGGGAGAGGATATGAATAGGAATGTATGAGCAAGATGATAAGCATAGGGATACAGTGGGAGGAAAAAAGTTTGAATACGACCTACAGTCTCAGCTGGATTGCGAATATCCCTAATAACTTGGAATATTTCTAATTACTTGAAATATTCCAAAGCATTGGGAATATTCCTAATTACTGGAAATATTCCTGGTTATTTAGAATATTCGCAATCCAGCTGAGACTGTAGGCCGTATTCAGACTTTTTTCCACCCACTGTATGAAGGAATGAGTGGATAGGGGGGGGGGGGGGGGGTGGCGGAATGGATGATCTGATACCCGCTTGTTTCAGGGGCAGGGAGACACAAGCGTGCTGGACAAAAATGACTGCAAGAGTGTAGAAGAAAAAGGAAAAGTGCAGTTCAAAAGCTTCGAGGGTCGATAGACGATAATTGTAGTTCATATGAAACATTTTTCTTCCTCGACGAGTGAGAACGCAAAGCAACATTGAAGAGAGCAACACCTCGGGGGTAAACATGGCTGTGAGGAAAACACGCAACAATAGAGTATCGACAAAGACAAAAACATGGAAGTGATTTCTGTATTCCTTGCAGATTCGACTCGGCTGGATCCGTAGTCATGCCTCGCTGTGTCTGAAAGCAACCAATGTGCCCAAACAATACCCTGTTCTTCGACACTTCCCAAGAAGAGAAGAAAGAAACCGGCCAAAATAGATACAAACGCTCAACCGTATTATTTTCACAGCAACACCAGTCATCAGAAACACCTCCAACGCCTCACCAATGTTGAAACACGTCGCCAAGACCGCAGCCAACACCCCAAACCACGCAGGATATCGACCACGGCGCAAACACAAAACATCATAAAGCTATGTACCACCCACTTTTACCACTCCATAGGCACATTAACATGCTCCCCCCTCTCCTCAATCCTGATTTCATCGCCCACCTTAAACTGACTTGTCTCATCACACGGCACCAACAACATACCGAAAGCACCCACATTAGGTCCCATCCCCGGATCCACATTTCTAAAACTCCTGAGCGTCCTATCAGGTTCGTTGTCAATGGATTTCTCGCCCGAGTCCTGATCGATGTTGGGCATTTTGCAACGTGGTGTACGCGCGGCGACGTGGAACGAGTACCAGCCGATCTTGAGCTTCTTCCATTCTTCCTCATCATAGGCGGGTGGGCCGGTCACGATTACGTTGGCGCGGAAGGCGCGTGCGGAGAGGCGGGGAGCACCGGGGGCGCGGGGGATTTGCTTTTCGAGATCGCGGACGGACGCAAGGTTGATTAGGTGGAGGGGGTACTGTTTTTGATCGTTAGCATCCAGCTACTCCTGGGGTTTCGACATGGAGATAAGGGGGAGCTTACGGAATCTTGGAAGCCAACGACAGGCTGGTAGCCGAGTTCACCAGCCTTGGGAGCATTTCGGTACACTTCGCGCAGTTTCTCGTTGTCGATTCTGAAGAGACCGAGTTTGTGGCTCATGCCCAGGTACTCGCGGAATTCGGTGGGGAGCTCGGCTTCCATGTTCAGGGCTGTGACTTTCTCGTTCCAGATCTTCATCTTCTCGTGGGTGTAACCGCCCTGCTCGATCTGCGCAGCGGTTGGGTTGAAGGGGATGGCGAAGCTCTTTTCGGTAGTCGTACCAAGCAGTCTTGCGCCCAGTTTGGCAACTTGGCTTTTCAAGCCGGGAGGGTGGTAGGGGAAGCTGACGATGATGACACCTCCGCTCTCAGCCTCTTTCTGGTGAGCGATGTAGGTTTGTACACTTTGATCCGGAGCCCAGATCTCAGTCTTGACGGTCGCTAATCGAGGGTATTGTCTTTGCGTAATGAACTCCCACTCGTGCGATGGCTGCTCGGTCTTGGGTGTGTTTTCGGACTTGACAGGCTTCAATTGAGCAAAGGTAAATTGACGGTCGAATTCCATGCCAGTTGACAGACAGGTCGTTCGGCCCAGCTCGACACCCTTGCAGCTCTTAATGGGATACACCCACAGACTCTTGATTCTCCACCATTCTTCGGACGACTCGCCCTCTGGAGGAGGGAAGCCTTCAGCAAAGCGACGGTCGTACTCGTTGGACAGGTTGCTGGAGACGTTCAGGCCCAGCTTGCGGCATCCTTCAGGCTCCTTAGCACGCAGTTTCGTCGATTCTTGCTCGTAGCAGATGAGGGCGAGGACGGGAGGAATGCAGAGCGCGAGAACAGTCAACACGAATTGCGCGGTTGAAAGTCGAGGAATTTTATCGAGGAGAGGGGCCAGCACCGGCTCGAGCATGGCTTGTATTGTGGACATGATGAAATGAACTTGTTGTATTGTTACTGCGCGGGAGAGAGAGGAGTCAGCCTTTGGTATCAGGAGAAGCAGGCAGTCGAGGTTCAAGGTCCAAGCTACATACCTTACAGAACAATTGGTGGCAGAGATTGGAAGACCTCTCACGAAGTCTTGGGGAGGTCGGCTTATTATTATGGATGTGTTGTGGTAAGCAAAGAGGGACAGGGTGTAACTCAGCAGTCAGAAGCTTGTGATACTGCAGAAGCTTGGATGGGGGCCTTGGTCTGAGGCTAGAGCATTGATTGATTATTGCCTGGTCTGACTACGGGTGGTGCGCAGAATGGGTAGCAAGCTCTGCCCCGGTAGGCGGCCAAGTGCATCTGGCAGGTGTGCGGGAGACTAAGAGGGAGAGGAAAGGAGGCCAGTTAGTTTCGACGATCAAAAAAGGCGGCAAGCTTTGGATCGAGTCTCGCGGGCACTTGCGGCTGCGTACCCGAATGCTTTATTTGGCTTTATTATCTGGCACTCGTCGGCCAGCCAAGGGGTCTCGACTCGGTTTCAACAGCGTCGCATAGTCGACGCGTACTGCCCAGGCGTCGTCTGGTCCCCTAAGAGGCTAAGATGACGCCGTGAGGGTGCGATGGTCCCCTGTGGGGACATAGGCGCAAGGCTGGCGAATCGCATGCATCGGCGACGCACCTCAGCCCCGGGAGCCTGCCCGGCGCCGCACATAGAGCTAGCTACATGTAAAGATTAAGAGATCCCCAGAGCATGGGCGACGGCAGGGGTCCACGATGACGAAGACGCAGCCAAATTGGACCCAGGCCAAGTCTCACACTCGGACAGCAAATCTCACCCTGTCTGACGGCATCCACATCACCCTGACTAAACACGACTTCCATCTCCGTGGATTTGCCCGAGACGACGAGAACCACGCCGCCGCCGTCAGCAAACAACCGCCTACCGAAAAGGAGCACTTTCGCAGCTTGGCAGACCTGAAGCCGATACGACCATCCTACTGGCTGCGAGGTGAGATGCGGTAAGCCTCTCTGCGAACACCACAGACTTTGTATTCCCAGGGTACGCATATGGTATTTCGGCCTCGGATGTTTGCTCGACCGCTCCCATTTCTAGACTTCCGGCTGTTCCTCAGTTCCGTTTATCTCCCGTGTCACAGAGTCACGACTTCACTTTTGACAAGAGTACATACATCCTGCTGGAAGTCGGAGAAACAGAATTGCCATCAGGGGCATATTATTATTACTAGGTCCCCGATATAACCAGGAAGCCAGTTGCAGGTCTTCTGATATCACTTTGGCTTTACGGCATGGATGTGAGATCCGGTCTCCGAATATGCCGACTTCGTCAGAACTCTGAACTTCAGCTTCTTGATTGAGCGTCTTAAGACCGCCCTGTTCTTCCTGCTGTCCGTCGAAACGAGTGGTCCATAACCTCTCGAGTATGTTTCAGCCTGGAGATAGAATATTGCCCGACTGCATGCCCGTGGTCTAAGGTAAGTTCCGCCTGTTTGATGTTTCTCTCTGTATCTTAATAGCAGCAGTATGGATGGAACGACAGTCTTTGGTGGCTAGTTCTCCTTGATCCTGCCCACCAACAGCCGCTTGAAAGCGGGATATCTGTATGGCCTCAAACATTCAAAGCTGACCTCGCATATGCTCGAACTGGATTGCCACCCTCGGACATACCTATCGAGCCAGTGTTGTCAGCATTCCAGCCATTGCTCGATGCTTTTTCGGGATAACGAGCCGTCGTACTCTTCACATGAAAGAGACATATGGTATGGGTCCATCTCAATTTTCAAGCCGACCACGAAACTCGGCAACTTCAACGGAAACGTTGATAGAGGTCGTTCATTCGATATATCATCTCTTTTATGATTATCAGGGAGAACCGAAAACATCAGACCAGCCGGCTCTATCCGTTCTTCTCCCACTCCCAGATACTTACTAGAACCAGCCTCCAATGACTCCGGACGGTGACTGATAGAAGCTCACACGAAGCAGACACTCTATCTCCGCAAATAACACACCATGATATACAGCATATCAGAGCCGTCCGTTGACCTCCGGGTCAATACTCGCTTTCCCATGCTCACAGATTGCCAGAACAGCACCATCCGACTTCCTCTTCATCACCCCCTTGATCGTAGCTTCACTCGCAAATTAGCCATATCCCAAGTCCCCACTTCCCACTGCTCTTCAGATTCCAATCCATTTTATACCTCATATCTGCATCAAACAATCAAATCAAATCGGAACTCACCAAGTCTCTTCCCAGCATGAACAACTTCACTATCAATAAGAATCGTCTCTCCTACCGGAATCGGCCTCAGGTACGTAACATTCAACGTCCTAGAAACTCCCATAAACGCCCAATAGCCCTGTTTCGCAATAGGTGCCAGAGCCGTCGTCGTAGCAAAATCAAACAGCGTTGCCGTACAGCCGCCGTGTAAGTTGCCTAGTCGGTTGGTATCGGCGTCGGTGACGGTGTATTCGAAGATGACTCGGCCGGCGGGACTGGCTGTTGCTGAGACGAGTTTCATGCGTTTTTGGAAGAGTGATGCTCCCCAGCCCTGGGGGATTTGTAAGAAAATATGGTTTAAAAAACCACTAGTAAGAAGTTTGGGAAGAGTATACAAACTTCATAATCGTTCTCGATTGTTGAACCGATGACGGCTCGGACTCGATCCTCGGCTGAAACATCATCTCCTACGGGCGTGGGCGTGACTTGCACGTTTTCGCTCACACCGCTGGATTTTAACTTGGTTTTGCCCATCTTGTTGAATACTCAAGGAATCACCGATGGAGGGTAGTTGAGCCTGTTGTAGCTTAATTTTTTACATTCGGGGTGGTGAGGTCGAGGAACTTCCCAGCGCTGAACTTTAGACCCCTTTCGATTGCCATATCGCCCTTGCCGAGGTTAAGTTCGATGCATAAAAACATGCATAAATTTATGATCTCTGCATAAGGTGGGCGGCGGCCTCACAGTCGGCCCGCGTTATCGCGAAGCAGCGATTATTTACAACCGCGTCAACAAACGGCTGGGAGCAACGAAAGCGAAACGACAAATTCTGAACTGCGCCAGCGACCCGGACCGCCAGCACCGCCAACATGAGGGTCGTCGAAGTAATCATAGACGTGGGTAGCTGAAGCCTCCAGCGCTGAGATGAAGTCTGACTGTTAAAACAGGGTTTTAAATCGTACGCCGTGCGAACCGTCATTTCTGGATGGTAAACAAGCTTCGAGGGGAACTGTTATGCGGGCGCAATGCTGACGGGATGCAGGGACGAGAGCTTTAACTCGATTACCGGTCTGAACGGAAGTGGAAAATCAAATATCCTCGATTCGATATGTTTCGTTCTCGGTATTACCAATATGACTACGGTCCGCGCGCAGAATCTCCAGGTAGGGCTGTCAAGATTCGATGTGAATCTCTGCTAGGTACTGATTTCTGCAGGATCTCATCTACAAGCGCGGACAGGCCGGTGTCACCAAAGCAAGTGTTACAATCGTATTCGACAATCGAGACAAGAAGAAGTCCCCTATCGGATTCGAAGAATATGCGCAGATCAGTGTTACTCGTCAGATCGTCCTGGGCGGCACCAGCAAATACCTCATCAATGGCCATCGGGCGCAGCAGCAGACAGTGCAGAATTTGTTCCAGTCTGTACAGCTGAATATCAACAACCCGAATTTCCTGATTATGCAAGGACGAATTACCAAGGTCCTGAATATGAAGGCAGTGGAAATCTTGGCAATGATTGAAGAAGCTGCCGGGACCCGCATGTTCGAAGACAGGAGAGATAAGGCTTTCAAGACGATGGCGAAGAAGGAGATGAAGGTCCAGGAGATTACGGGACTTTTGAAAGAGGAGATTGAGCCTAAGCTGGAGAAGTTACGGACGGAGAAGAGGGCATTCCTCGATTTCCAACAAACTCAAAGCGACCTGGAACGATTGACGAGAGTGGTGGTGGCTCACGACTATTTGAAGAACCGAGAAAAGGTCAAAAACTCGGCAAAGGACTTGGGATTGAAAAAACAGCGCGCAAAAGACCTTGAAGATAACGCGGCGAAGCTGAAGAATGAGATCGCCAATCTGGAGGAAGATGTAAGGCGGGTGAAAGCGCAGCGAGAGAAAGAGCTCCGAAAGGGCGGCAAGGCGCAAGCACTGGAAGAGGAAGTCAAGAAGCATTCTCACGATATGGTACGGTTAGCGACGGTCTTGGATCTGAAGCACTCGAGTATGAACGAGGAAAAGGAGCGAAAGACCGCGGTCCAAAAATCGGTCAAAGAACTTGAGGCTCTCCTGAAGGAAAAGTCCAAGTTCTTGGAGAAGCTGCAAGCACAGTACGACCAAGCACAGGGCGAGCTGGCAAAGCAGTCGCAAGAGGCGGAAACCAAGGAGGAACTTCTCCAAACGTTACAGACTGGTGTGGCTTCGAAGGATGGTCAGGAGAGCGGTTACCAAGGTCAATTACAAGATGCTAGGAATCGTGCAAGTGCCGCCAGTACGGAACAAGAGCAGGCAAAACTCAAGATCAACCATCTCGAAAAGCGAGTCAAGGAGGAAGAGCCACGGGCGAAGAAGGCCAAAGAGCAAAATGCGGGTCTTCTCAACGAGTTGGAGGGCCTGCGCAGCCGAGTCAAGAAATTGGAGTCGAACCTGAGCAAGCTAGGCTATGAACCTGGTAGTGAAGAGGAGATGCACAGACAAGAATCGACACTCCAGCAAACCATAAGGAAACTCCGAGAGCAGTCTGATGGGTTAAGGCGAAAAGTCGCAAACATCGATTTCAACTACTCAGACCCCACGCCTGACTTCGATCGATCGCGAGTCAAGGGACTGGTTGCTCAGCTGTTTACTATTGACAAGGATAAGATGATGGTCGGCACGGCACTTGAGATCTGTGCTGGAGGGCGACTTTACAACGTCGTGGTTGACACTGAAGTAACTGGTACGCAATTACTGCGGAACGGAAAGCTCAAGAAACGTGTCACCATCATTCCCCTGAACAAGATCGCGGCTTTCCGGGCATCCGCGGAGAAAGTTGCCACTGCACAAAATATCGCTCCTAACAGTGTTGATCTTGCATTATCTTTGATTGGATACGACGAGGAGGTCTCCTCGGCTATGGAATATGTCTTTGGAAATACGCTGATCTGCAGAGATGCAGAAACGGCGAAGAGGGTGACATTCGATCCTTCCGTCCGAATGAGGAGCATTACTCTGGAAGGTGATACTTATGATCCTTCTGGTACACTGTCTGGAGGAAGCTCACCCAATTCGAGTGGAGTCCTAGTGACTCTGCAGAAATTGAATGAGTTGAACCGGGAACTCAAGCACCATGAGAAGTCCTTGGCCGATCTACAGGCTACAATGGCTCGAGACAAGCAGAGGCTCGACCAAGCTCGTTCTATCAAACAAGATCTGGACCTCAAGAACCATGAGATCAAGCTTACCGAAGAGCAGATCAATGGCAACAGCTCGTCTTCTATCATCCAAGAAGTCGAAAACATGAAGCAGACGATTGTCCAGCTCAAGAGCGATATTGTTGAGGCAAAGAAGCGTCAGGACGAAGCTAACAAAGATGCAAAGAGAATTGAGAAGGACATGAAGGACTTTGACAACAACAAAGATGGCAAGCTAGTCGAGCTCCAAAGCTCTCTTGATGCTCTGCGAAAGGCTCTCGCGAAGAACTCGGCATCCGTCAAGACTTTACAGAAAGAGCTGCAAAACGCTAGGCTTGACTCTGAGCAGGTCGGAAGTGACTTGGCGGCCGCTCAAGAGCAGCTGCACGATGTTGAACAGACTCTCAAGACGCAAGAGGAAGAAATCGTAAGGCTTGTTTCTGAGCAGAAAGAACTCAAGGTAAGTCCCTGAACCCCACAAAAACACTCACAATTTCTCACATCATACAGGACGCCCACGACATCGCTCAAGCCCACCTCGACGACGAGCGCGCCAAACTAACTGGCTTCGACGAGGAGCTTCGCGCCCTCGAGCAAGCCATGCGCTCCAAAGCCTCCCGCATCACCGAAGAAGGCCTCGAGCAACAAAAGCTCGGTCATCAGATCGAGAAATTCAACAAAGAGCAAGCCGCCGCCATCCAGCTCGTCGCCCACATGGAATCTGAGCACGACTGGATCGCCGACGAAAAAGACAACTTCGGCCGCTCCGGCACCCCCTACGATTTCCACGGCCAAAACATTGCCGAATGCAAGTCCTCCCTCCGCAACCTGACCGAGCGATTCCAAGGCATGAAGAAGAAAATCAATCCCAAAGTCATGAACATGATCGACTCTGTCGAAAAGAAAGAAGTTTCTTTGAAGAATATGATGAAGACTGTCATCAGGGATAAGCGGAAGATTGAAGAGACGATTAGTAGTCTGGATGAGTATAAGAAGAAGGCTCTGCAGGAAACTTGGCAGAAGGTGAATACGGATTTTGGCAATATTTTCGCGGAATTGTTGCCCGGGAGCTTTGCGAAGTTGGATCCGCCGGAGGGGAAGACTATTAATGAGGGCTTGGAGGTGAAGGTTTGTTTGGGGAAGGTGTGGAAGCAGAGTTTGACGGAGTTGAGTGGTGGGCAGCGGTATGTGTTTCCCCCCTTTAGTCCCCTATTTCAGTTGAAGCATGTTTTCTGACAACTGGTGATACACAGGTCTTTGATTGCGTTGTCTTTGATTATGGCACTCCTGCAATTCAAACCCGCCCCTATGTACATCCTCGACGAAGTCGACGCCGCACTCGATCTCTCACACACGCAAAACATCGGTCGCCTCATCAAGACACGCTTCAAGGGCTCCCAGTTCATTGTGGTCAGTTTGAAAGATGGCATGTTCCAGAATGCGAATCGCATTTTTAGGACGCGGTTTAGTGAGGGCACGAGTGTGGTGCAGGCGCTTACTGCTGCTGATTTCAAGTGAGGGGTCCCGTGGGATCCCGTGGGGTGGGGGAGGGTGGCGAGGAAGGCGTGGGCGGTGTGTGCATTTGAAAGGAAGGGTTTGCATGACAGGCGGCATGATGCATGATGCATGAGCGGGATATGTTGTGTGTGTCTTTGGCGGGCTTGCGACTACTACTGGGCCAGCTGGCTACGGGCGTTTCGGCACGGGTATATGCGATTTGATGGGTTTGCGAAAGGCGTGTGGAGTGGCATATCAAAGGGCCCTCTGTGGGGGTTCTTCTGTCTGGGTAGTTACCGTATCTTTGGGATCCTTGATGAGTGTATGAATTGTCATCGTTTCTTCGGTCGAAATACCATGTCGTTTCACATGCTTCTCTTTACAAATGCAGTCAGTGTGTGTACTGGCTATGAAGCCGCGAGCTGAGAGGGCCGTCAATGGAGGATTTTAGAGAAGCCTCCCTGCTGGAGGGCCAGCCTTCACTCTGTGATATTGCACAAGAGACCGATGAATAGGGTGTTTGAGCAGCTGAACGCTCAACAAACAGGCCCGTAGCATTCCTCACCCCGGGGAACAATCTCGGAGCATCTCCAAGCCATATAGAAAAGCACCCTACCTTACACCAAAAACCAGCCTGGCACCCGCGATCCGCCACTACCTTCGACACAGTTCTGTCAAATGTCAAAATGTCAAATCCCGCACGCCATCATCCACGTTTCGAATTCCCACGACCTTGGCAGGTCTCTCAGTCTCTCCAAAAAAAATCTGTTGAGGACCTCGGCTTCACGGCGCTCCCACCAGTTCGTTGGTGTCGTTCAGCCCTGGTCGTGCATACAACAGCGCAGCACATGTTTCCTCGTACCTTAAGTATCACTAGGTACCTTAGAGTAGGGTTCCAGAATATTTAATTCCTCCCCTCCACATAGTCAATGCTCCATAAAGTATATGAAAATCCATGAATCGGGTCCAGGATGTCAGGATCCGTGCAGAAGTGAATTGAAGCTGCCATGGAAAGCAACATGTGAAGGACGGATTACGAAACGAGATTTCTACGGTACGAATGAGTGAGTGGTGAAATTTGTGAATGCAGCACGCACGGTACCGGCGGATCTGAGGAGTTGGAGAACTGGACTGTTGGATCGTTGGGAACGCTGGAAAGCTGGTAAGCTAGTCTGCTCCATGCGTTCGCTGGACGCTGATCAAAAATCCTAGGCGGCACGATATCGTTGTCGTGCAGGAGGAAAATCTGGCATCGGTTTTGCATGTGAAGTCTGCATGTCTGCCAACTGATACGATACTACGAGACGATTACATGTATCCTACGAATTGCAAAAACATGAGATTCATGTCTATCCACCACCTTGCTGTTGCTTGGATCGTTCACTGACCAGTGATGACGTGCCCCGTTAGCTCCAGCAGCAACATGGAGCTTTGACATCCGGCTGCCTCCTTAGAGTTGTCTATAGAGTAGCAGCACATCCAGGATGGGCGAGCTAGAAGACTAGAGTACACTCACTACTTAGCTTCTGCAGCCTTCAGTGACATCCCGCCGCCCGCGTAATTGTGGCGTAGAGGGTTTTCAAAATTTCAAGTTCCAAGTCGATGTGATTGTGGAGATTAACAGTTGACATGGTGCCAGGCACTCGCGGCGCCTTCCATCGAGGAGCTTGGGCTTTGAAAGGGGATCTTACGGCTGTGGGCGCCAAAGGGCGAAGGCCGACACTCAGCCTCAAGCCAATTGTTGCGTCAGGGTGCTGTTTCAGCTGTGAGCTTGAAAACCCACTGTAGATCGCTGATCACATTCACGATGCATGTCACAATAGACATGTTTAGGTGTGAGGAAATTCTCTGAATTTGTATTGATCGCCTCTGCAGCCTCATCATCATGACCATATTAACCTCCCTTCCGCGGATCGACCTTTCGTCTGATCCCCTCGCAATGCTATTGCATCCTCCATCATGTGAAGTTGCCGTGTTGTGTTTCGAGTCTGATTGTTCGAGTAGAGCCCGTAACAAAAAGAAGAACGAATGAATCTTCTCGTTCCCTAGTCACTAATATCCTTCTCCATCCGCCGCCAGCATTGTGCACTGTGCACAAGTCAAAGTTCGAGGCAAAGAAACCTTCTCTTCACACACAAGTGTTGTGGGAATGTGACGCCGACCCCCCATAAACGCCATGGTGCCCCGGGAAGGAAGTCTAGTGGAAACAAATCTTTCGCTGGAAAAACAAGGACTCGATGTAGATGCATTCTTTTTTCTTCGTCATTATGATGTCGTGGTCGACACAGCTTTCGTGAATAGACTTTAGGCGGCGTCAGCCGTGGCTACCGGTTCGGCAATGCGGGTGACTTGGCTGCCGGCGCGAATAATCTTCGTTCCGGCCGTGTCGCTGACGAAGGAGATGTCCTTGTTCTCTCGTTGGGCGCGCTTCCAGATCTCGACCTCGCATCCTCCGCGGAGAACACCGACACGCATGGTAGACAAAAGGTTGTGGGCGGCGTTGGAGTGGTTGTAGACACCACCGTTGAAGATGGCGGTCGCGTCCTTTCCGATACCAGAGCTGATGAGGGCCTTTCCACCGGGGTGGTCCTTGATGAAGTCGGTCACGTCGTGGATGACACCGGCAACAGCAACGAGACCACGGCCGTTCTTGGCTTCCTTCTGGTAGTCCTCCCAGTCGATGATGGGAAGCTGCTCAAGAGGAATACCCCAGTCGAGGGTGGCACGCTTCTGGTCAATCTTCTTCTGGAGCTGCTGGAGACGGCCCTTCTCGATCTCGTTCTGCTTGAACTGCTTCAGGTCGTAGGCAAGTCCCATCTTCTTCCAGGTCCAGATGCACCACTTGGTCAGATCGTATTGGTACCACTCGATAGCGTTGCGGTAGTCGGAGGGGAACTCGTGGTGGAAGTTGTGGTATCCCTCACCGAGGGTGACGAGGGCAGTGATCATGTGGTCACGAGGAGAGTTGCGGTCGTCGAATGGCTGGTCACCGAGCCAATGGGCAAGAGAGTTGACACAGAAAGTGGCCTGGTTGACGAAGAAGACACGGAGGATACCGGCGTAGATGAAGCCGCCGAACCAATCACCCCAGCCTAAACCAGCAACACCCATAGGGAAGAGAAGGCCCATGAAGAATACAACCTTCAGGTAGTTGCGGTGTTGCCAGACAACAATTGGGTTGTCGTTCAGGTCGGAGATGTCGGTACGGCCAATGGTTTTTGGGTTCTGCTTGAAGATCATCCAGCCAATGTGCGAGTATAGTAGACCCTTACGGACGGAGTAGGGGTCCTTGTCGGTGTCGGTATATCTGTGGTGGGCACGGTGGTCTCGGGACCACCATCTGATGGAGCCCTCAACAGCACCACCGCCAACAGCAGCGAGGAAGATCTCGAGAGGAAGGGTTGCAGAGTATGCGGAATGGGCCCAAAGTCTGTGGTAGCCTGTGAAAAAAATGTTAGCTTGCGTACTCGAGATCTGCCAGTCTGCGATGTGCCAAAACGTACCGGCTGTGATACCGAGACCGGTCATAAAGTAGTAAAGAACAGCCCAGACACCGGTCTTCCATTGTAGAGGAGTGTAGTAGGCGGTGACCATGCCGTAGATGGGTAGGAAGATCAGGAGGAAGACGTTGAGCCATTCGATGTGCTTGTACCAGTTCTCGCGGGTGATGGGCTCATCTCGGATGTGAGGCTTCTTGGGATCGTATTTCCTGTTGCGGTTGGGCTCCGACTTCTTCGCCATGCTCGAGGGCGGCTGCGAAGCGTACGCAGGGGGTTGAGTGGCGGCCATGGCTAACAGCAATTGAAGCAGTATCAATAACTGTTGTGGATGGACGCAGCAGTTGTGCGTTGGGTGAAAGAATGGACGGGGCGTGAGAGAGAGCAGTGGAGGGGCGGGCACTTACTTTATAAAGGGCCTTGCTAGTGCTTGCCTTCGCCACAGCACAACAAGAGTGTTGGATGTGGAGAAGGTGCGTGAGCTAAGAGGGCCTTGGTATGAGTGGGCCGGGATTGGCGGAGAGGGAAAAAGTGCGGCAACAGTGGTACGAGTTGACGGGTCAAACAGGAGCAGCAAGCCACAGCCGGTGCGTCGTTTGAAGTCGAGGGCTCGCGGACCAGGGTGGCATGCGCCAAGTTGATCCCTTAGGTGTTCTTAGGATGTGGTTGGGGCGATGAAGGAAGACCGGAGATTGGTGGACACGCCTGGATCTGGCTTTTCTTTGACGGGATCAAGCTAGCAGGCCGAGTATAAGGACACCAAAGATAGGGCGTGTACGATGACTTCCTGCCCTCTGTTACTTCTACGCACGCAAGAAACCGCGAATCCCTAGGCCCGATGGTGCATTTTGTAGCTATCTGGCGTCCAATGGTGAAGCTTTTAAGTGCATCATATGAAAAGTACCGGACAAGACTCCTCCCCCGCTGGACCCTTTGATTTACAGGCTGCTATTTGATCAATATTTACTGTTTTAGTGGATGTGAGGCTTGTAGCAGCTAACCTAAGCCGTGGCTTCAATTTAGATATCAAGTCAGCTTGAGGTGAGATTCCATGCCACCCGACCTGCCCTTTGCGTAGCTCTTATATGACTACATGACCGCGTAGGCTGCCCATCTCATGCTTTATACGAGCAGGACTTGTGTTTTCTCAATTGACCTCAAATCAGTTTCCCTCGCAATCTTCAGGCGCCACTCCCACGTGAAATCCGGATCTTGCGGATAGGGGCCAATCCGGAGCCGAGGAGCATGAGCGGCGAGCTGCGAATCATGACTTCGTGCAGGCTCATGATGCCACTCGTCGCGTGTTCTGGGTGAAAGGGTTGGCGGGCAGCTCTTAACGCAGCTCGTTGCATCGCTTGCGGCTGTCGCAGCTCAACATCTTCCCAACAAAACCTTGGGCCGGAATGCGCTAGGTGACGGTCCGTGCGCGTGCCTGGATCCGTCAACCAAAGAGGCTCCAAGCTCCAGAAGGCCGCGCGCACCGCCACACCTCGACAGAAGGATCAACCCCAGAGTCCACTGAAAAGTGTTTCGATGCGTGATGGAGTCGCTGGGGTGGCTGCATGTGAAGGCCTGGGTCGGATCGTGGGATGGGAAACGCGCGCCAACGGCTGATAATTCAACATAGGCTGTTTATATTATTATCTCACCTCACGCTGGTCCGGCAGACCCGCCTCCAGCCCCGCTGACACCATCCACCGTCCACGATAAGGCTTAGCGAGGGGGGTGGACCCTGAAATCGAGGGCATCATGTAGGGAGCCAACCACGGCCAAGCCTCGCTTTCGCATACCGCCAGCTTCCAAACTTTGACTTCGAGACAACGAAACCCTGGGATCAGACTTGTCAAATCCCGAGTTGAGAAAGGACAACGAACAACTGATGGCGGGCCGAGACTTTCTTTATGGAGAAGAGACAGCAGCCCTTGGAGAGAACGTTACATCAAATGTACGCTCAACTCGTCCATATCTACTCAGAGCCGCAAGACCACACCGCTGACCTCAGCGTCAGCCAGCCGCTTCAGTCCGCGAACAACTGCCTCTCGCCGGCCTGTCAGTGTCACACTGTGTGACATTGTCACCGTTTGACAGATCCCCCAAGTACGACTACGGCAATTCTAGGAGATAAAGTACATGTAGCACACCAGCGCAGCAGATCATCATCGCACAAACCCGCGAAGTCACGACCACGAAAATCCTCAAACACGACCATCAACCCGCTTCCCCGTACTGCCCGTTTCAAACCGAATGCGACCTAGCGCTCCACGTCAAGCTTCTGCCAACAGAACCCCAACACTTTTAACATCACGTGATCGCACTCGCCACCGCGCCAGATCCTGCCCGTTGAGCGTTCTTGGCTTTGTAGAGAAAGTTTGAAGACCTGCCCGGTCCCGCTGTTGCAGAAGATCGTGCAGAGCCTTCGGGCTTCCCCACACTACTTTCCTTAGCATCGGGATTCGGGAGAGTTTAATGCGGTTTAGGTTATCAATCTTCAACAACGTCCAGACAACGAAAGATCACGATTGACTCTTCAGTCTTGAGGCCCAGGGACGGGAAAATGATAGAGATTGATAGTGGCCAACCTTGAACCACTGATGGCGGGACCGATGTTACGGAAAGGCAGGCTCCGAAAAAACAAAAAGAAAGTCAAAGGTTTGTAGTATCGATGTCAATTGTCAGGACAGCAGACCTTTGAAGTCAGAACGCGGATTCCGGAAGCCTAGCGGTTTCTCCTCCCCGCGGTCTCGAGGTTTTGTTTACTTCACCCTCTTGCCTTTGTCTTTCTATTGCTACATTGGTTTTTCCAAGAACCAGTACCAAGCGGTTGAGCACGTTGCAAGCTTCCATGAAACGCCCTGGAAATTCTCCAGACCACATGGCTCAGTTGCATTTTTTCCGACATAAGGCCTGCTTGAAGCAGAAGATTGAGTGTCTCCCATCCTGAGGATCGAAAGGGGTCGAGGAGATGTTGCTATTGCAACGGCAAGAGCATAGCAAAAAGTAGTTTCTCACGCGCTCTATCCTCCGTCAAGCCAGATTTCAGACGCTGTGGTTCAATGGATTCAGTCCGAGTCCATCTATTGACTCTCATCAAAAGTTTCCCTATTTTTGTATAAAGAGTAACAACTTCCACCAGGCACCATCGGTCACTGGTGAACTAGTCGAATATGGCTGGCTACAAGGACTTCTATTCACATGAGTCGTTGCTCGAGTATTTCAGTGAATATTAATTGTTCCATATTACTTAGATGCATCTGGATCTCTCTCCTTTATCTTGCATACTTTCTTACATTCGACTCAGATGATGAGTTTGACAACATCGATTTGGTCCCATTCCATTCCTATCATTTCTACCGCTCTGCTTATTGCCCCTCAAACATAGACTCAAATCATTCATCCTTCCAGACCGCCAACCCCCTCACATCCAAAACTCCCTCTTCACGCACAAACCTCAGTGCGTAACTGTCCGCCTTTCTCAGTTCATGCAACATCAAGCAGTCACTCCCGCACCTCCTCTTCTCTTAAAGCTCTCCCGACTTACAACATCCGCATCACTCGTAGCAAAAAAAGGTATATTTTCGGATTCCTGCTGTCTGCACGCGCAGAGACTCGAACAAACGATGTCTAGGGCACAAAACTAAAATTTTCTAGTGAAAAACAATCGTTGTTCAGCACCAACTTACCACGAGGAAGGAGATGCTGAACAACGCTGATTGAAAAGTTGCGGATTTGCTCTTTTATACCTACCTAGGTCTTTTGTTTGGTTTGGCTCTTTGGGTCGGATGTATGTTAGAGTACGTCTAGCCGGCTACCACGCTCTGATGGTGTTTGCTTTTTCGCAGCTTTGAGCTTTTGATAGCGGGCACGTTTTTTACCTTTGTTTCTTGTAAGAGAGGTTTCTGTCTTTCTAATCAAGCCATATCGTTTGAATAGCAAAATAGATGGGCTATGGCCCTGGAGGTTTGGATGTGTGATGGGAAGGGATACGAAATGTTTGTTAAGAAGACGGAAGTTGTCCCGAGGATCACTGCAATGGAATAGGCGGCTAGTGGTATACCAGCAAGCAACAATCCACGATGAAAAGAGGAATGTGCGTCGAAAGGGGAAATGCACGCTAATACCTGCCTGGGGTTTGTCTGTTGATGGGAGACTCACTGGCTACCTAGGCGAGTCTCAGTGTCAGTGGCCAGACAACAGTTTCATTTTCAAAGACACACTATACCCCTTTCCCCCCTTTTTCTCTCCTCTCCCCTCTCCTCTATCCTCCACCACAGCCAATTTGCCTCTTCTCTTGTAATTCTTTTGACACCGCGACCGTCTGCCCCTGTCTTGTCTTCTTGCCTTCCTGTCCTATCTTTCCCACCCAAACTCACTTTTCCGCACATCCCACGCGGCTTGTTACTAGGCTTTTGTTCTCACGTCCTTACATATCTCGCTCTATGTTGATAGGCCTGGAGTCAGTGGACTCAAGCGATACTCAGTCAGATGCTGAAACTCGGGAGTCGGTACTAGGTAGTTTACAACTTCAAGTGGTTTTATCATTGACAGAACCACAAATTCCCGAAATACCTTACACGGTAACAGTCTCATGCTAAAAAGCAAATCCAGCAATCACATTTTCGTTATCCTACCTATCGTTATCCGTCCCCCAAGCTTCCAAAGCACACTTTTACATTTTCCAATTCCCATTCTTCAATTTTCTTTCCAACCCTCCATTACAACAAACGGGTATCGAATCTCCCTCAACCACCCCCCTATTCAGTCAATTCCTTACTATCAACCCCTCCCACCACCTTCGTCGCGCTGCTCAGATCCCCATGTCTAGCCTCCAACTCCATCTCGACTTCCCTCTCCCTCTCCTCAACATCTCCCGCCAGACTCTCTACTTCCTCATCCTCATCCTCTTCCGGCAATATCAAATTCAAAATAATAGACACAAACGCAGTGACCGCAAACCCAGTCTCCATGACCAACTCAATAGCATCAAAGAAGCCCTGCTTCGCCTGGTTCCCCCCTTCATACGTAAACACATACGAAAACCAACTCGGCACCAACGTCGCTCCAAACCCCAACGCTCCCGCCGCCGTCAATATAAACCGATTGCGTCGCGTAAACGGCACAGTCGAAATAATCCGTATACCCGAAATCGCAACTGAGGAAAAAAGGAATGTTGTCATGCCGCCTAACACAGAATCAGGAATTGCCACAATAGCAGCAGCGAACTTGGAAAAAATTCCCATGACTAGGAGGAATAGACAGGCGGAGTAGCCGGCGGCCCGGTTGGCGCAGCGGGTTAGGGCGATAACGCCGTTGTTTTGGGCGAATGTGGACATGGGGGTTATGGTGCAGAGACCGGCGAGGACGCCGTTGAGGCCATCTGCGAGGATCCCGCCTTGGACGCGTGAATCGAAGAGGGTGCCGGAGACGGAGAGGCGGGATACGTCGCACGTGGCGCTGATGTCGCCGATGGATTCCATCATGAGGATGAGGTAGACGGCGAGAAGAGGCAGGATCAGGGGTGCGTGGATGCTGAGGGGGAAGGTGTGGGTCCAGATGAAAGATACTGCAGGTGCGGCGGAAATTCCACTGTTGTCGAAATAGCCGCAGGCGGCGGCGATGATGCAGCCGACGAGGAGACCGAGGACGACGGAGCAGGACTTCATGATTGGAGAGCCGAAACGCTCGAAGAGGATGATGGAGACGAAGACGGAGAAGCCGAGGCCGATGAATGAGGCGGAGCCCCAGGGGAGCGCGTGGGGGGCGCTGTTGGAGGGACAGAGTTGGTAGGAGCCGGTTGTTGGGCGAGACATGCAGGTTCCGCTTCCGCCGGCCCAGCCTTCTAGGGCTGTTTGGATGAGGGATACGCCGATCAGCGTTACTGTCGGGCCGGTAACCAGAGGTGGGAAGAGTCGTTTGAGGAGGCTGGGAGTCATGAATGAGAAACCGATTTCGAGCAGGGCGCAGAGACAGCTGGTTCCTAGTAGGGCTCCGTAGCCGGCTGGACAGGGGAGTTTGGTTCCGTCGGCGGCTGTGGGACACTTGCCGTTGGAGTACATCTGGGAAAGACCGCCTGAGGCGACTGAGATGACGGAGAATGATGTTCCCACGACGCTGATTAGGCCGGTTCCGAGGTAGTAGGGGGTGCGGTAGATGTGGAAGCGGGTGATTTGGATGGCGGAGAGGATACCGCAGACGATTAGGGAGGTTGAGACGAGATATTGCTGGGTGGTGGCATCGAAGTTGGCACCAGAGGAGCCGGCGATGAGGATGGGTGGTGTGATTACTCCACCTAGCATTGCCAGTGCATGTTGGAAACCGAGAAGTAAGGCTAGGACGACGGGGATGGAATCGTTGAGGCCGAAGAAAGGGGCTTTTTGGCGGGATTTCTTGAGGAAGGGTAGTCTGGGTTTGAAGAGGAAAGCATAGTCGTAATTCCCTATTAAGCCGTCTCTGTTTGCCAGGATCAGAACGATGCTCTAGTTTTTGGGGAATATGAGGTTCGTTTAGTCTAACCTCGTGGTGAAAGTTCTTATGATGTCCCTCGTATGCTCCTTGAATGTTCGTGGTTTTGAATAGTCGGGCCCTATGAGATCCGGCCCATCCATAGGACCTTCATGTGACCCCATTCTTCGAGTAGTCTAGGCAAGTGAAACCTTAAATGATGTTAAACTCGAGGGCGCCCTCTGAAGTTCAATCCAACCAGCTCAATAACAATGTTGAGGTGAAAGGTCTTCAATCCTTCTGGGATCCAGACAGTAGTGCAAGAAAAAAAAACCCGAGTCTTTGAGCCTCCAAGTATATTATTGTACACTTATCGAGCTTATCGGCGCCGGGGCCAAGGACCTATCAGCATTCAGGCTCCGTGACTCAAGAGAAGGGATAAGAGGCACCGAAGGCAGCCTTCTAGACATGGGAAAGTCGCAGACGACGAATGATTTGTGGTTTTCGCGAGATAGTGGCCAAGTGGAGACGGGCGATAGCGGGGTTGCAGGATGATCCGGTCCGGGTCGTTCCGGTGGGGGCTGGGGAAAATGGAGACTATGTTGACCTCGAACTTTTAAACTCAAAAGCTTTCTCGACTTGAGATTCATCTCTCTCAGATCACAAGAATCAGCAACTTTTCCGAGGTAACGCAGCTTGCTGGTTGCGTCGGATAGAAAGAGACGAAAGGAAGAACGGGGGAGATAAGAAAACGCATCAATCGGTCGTCTCCGCGACTTGCGGATTCGATCCAAGTCACTTCACCTGAGGTGCTTTTGGGATGGAAAACTAAATAGAGAAAAGCTGACGAAAGAGAAAAAGCAAAGTAGTGAATTTGCATACAGCACCTTTAGAATTAGATGGACCACAGATTGCCCTAGAGTACCGCTGGGATGACTAAGTTCTCACCACTTGAACAATGCCTCGTCACTTCGAGGAGTTCCTACGCCCAGAAAGGTTCGCAATGAAGCATCGAATTGGCAATCACCAGACACATGGACAGCAGGAACGCAGGGGCAATATTCAAGGAGAAAGCACAACATCAGATTACAATCTTTCGATTGTCTCAACTGCTGGTGGAGCAGGCACTTATATAGAAGTGCTATGTGTGGCTGATTCAAAACCTCAAGCAACCTCGTTTCCGCCTGGTCCCTCTCACTTGCCAATCCCAACCTTCACCCAGTGCTCCCCATCCCCCATCCCCGGCTCCGCTCTCACCCCATCCTCTAGCATAGAACCTCGCGGTACCAATACTCGAGCTGTCTCCACAAGCTCTGTGCACGCATCCCATCTTCCGGGCCGACCAAAACAAACTCCTCGTCATCGCCCAAAATGGGTGGGTCGTAGTCATCCATTGTGAGATGAGCGAGAATTTTCGGACAGATTGTGGAATAAAAAATTCCCAAAGCCCACTGGTTGTCCTCCTTCTCGTTTGCCGAGAGTTGGTCAAATTCGACATGCGGCATGCCATCGTCTCCCACAATTTTGTTCCAGATGCCTCGCATCAGGAACAGACCGATTACTTTCGGTCTCCATGCCTCGTAGGAGGCTTTGTCGACCACCATTGGCAGCTGGGTGTCGGAGATTGTGATTGTGGCTGGAGGTGCCATGTTGTCGTGAGTAGTGAAGAAGAGGGGGCTGCGAATATGACGCTGGAGACGGAGGATGAGGAGAAGGAGGAGTATTCAGTGATTGTTGACTGTAAGGTAAGTTCGTAAGAGTCAGAGGGAAGAAGGCGGTTGGATTGAAAAAGCTAGGTAACTAAAGAATAGCTTATATGCGCCAGAAGAGGCTAGGCTTCTTAAAGTACTTTTGTTCTAGCATACAAAGCGCCAAGTAGACTTAGACAAATATACGCAAACCTTATAACTTTCACATGGACAAAGCCCCCTGTTTGTTTCTTTTTCCAAGACGAACCTGTCGCCTGTTTGATGGGACCTAAAAGGCGTTGGACAGTTGAGACTGGTGTTTTGATTCTTGCACGAGTTTGGACGAAAAGATTGTAGTTCGTTTGCCATTGTAGAACTCCTTGGCTTGCTTGTATCATCTAGTTCGCTCAGTCGCCAGAAGGCCAGCAAGCCACTTGAACTGAGGTGCTTTGGGAATTTGGGATGCCAATGAATAGAGTCAAGCTGACAGTAGGGAAAATGATAATGGGTGACCACCGAATTTCTTACCACTCGAATGCCTTCCCGCCACATCAATCCTCATCACTGGAATGATTTCTAAAGGTACTACCTCGTGACCTATTCCCACCTCAACTCGGGCAGTCTCCTGTCCTGAGATTAAGGTAAGGGCCCGCTCATCACTTGATCGAGCCCATGGGATATTATGGGAAGCAGGCCATGCCTTGATGGTACCCCGCCATGCTGTGACGGCAAGGCAAACGTCGTGTGGGGTAACACACGCCAGGACATGGCCAGTAAGAAGCTGAACGGGAATAACTGCCACTTTGGGATTCAGAAGACTAGTTGCTTTTCGTTCATCGTGATGGTGTGGTGCAGAGAATATTGTTCTCAGGCTGTATGTGGGGGCCCACGCAGTATTTCAATTGAGGCAGTGCTCAGTTTCTGAGGGACTCGGGCTCCATGTTTCCAGACTTCTTCGGTGGGTGTGTGATGGGCCGATGTTCGTCACACTTCGACAAGCGCGCACACTTGAAGCCGTCCAGTCGGGAGGCTATGTCGTTGCAAGGCGGATGCTGGGGCACTTTTGGTTGGTAGTGGCGGGAAGCATACGGGACGAACCTTCTAAGGCTCGGGGACGTTAGAGGCTTGATGCAACGCCAGCTGGCAGCACAACGGTCCGCTGGGATTTGGCGCTGGTGATACATCATGTTGCAGGCAGCAAGACGTTTGAATGGCCCTCGAGCGCCGCCAGGTCGCCTTGTGTCGCTGCCCAATATGACAAGACGGTCGCGGTGCATGAGGGCGGTGGTGTTTGTTTGGCGGAGTCATCAATTCGAGAGAGCTGCTGCCTTTGCGAAGTGGTGATGCGAAAGTTGGGTGGCAGGGATGTGTTCAGAGGTTTGCGGTCAATGACAAGCGGCATTGACTTTTGGCGCTTAAAGATCCCCATTCCCGTCTTAAACCCCTGCAACTCGGAAATCAGCGGTCGATGATTGTCAGACCAGACTCCGAATCCTCGACTCTCGAGTCCGGACATCTACAACAAGCTGAGGCGATACACGCCGGACGCTTTCTCGTATCGTGGTGAGCTGGCCACGGAGCCCGAATTCCTTCTCCACTGCACTTCGCAATTCCTCGAATCCATCCCCGGCCACCTCATACTTGGCTGCGGCGGGAGCTGCATGTAGCACAAAGTGGTGCCTCGCCCTGTACTTGACTGCCCACCATCTCGACCCCGTACCTTGACAACTCCACTACAGATTCATCTGACTGCTCGTCATTGTAACGCCTTGCCTGCCATTGCCACATCTACATATACTGCACGACCAGCTACCATCCTGGGAGACTGAATGAACAAACTCCTGCAGCCTGAGCCAATGTCATCGCCAGCCCGATCCCAGCCCGCTATTTTATGAGCATACTGGCCGGATGGCCGCCTCTGCTACCAAGTCCCTGCCGGACAAGACGTCTGAGGAACACCACAGGTTCTCGTGGTCGTGGAAGAAACTATTTGGGAAAGATGATCATCATGATCCTCCTCAACCTCAGCATCCGACAGAGAGACCGAATCTCGCTCGGACCTTTGTTGGTCTTCCCCGCGCGGGTACCTTCAAACGACAGCAATCCGAGCTCCGCGATAATCTGGAACCTGCCATCCCCGAACCGAGCGAACGAAGAGCTGTTTCTGCCGATCGTCGAAAGATAAACCCTCCGTCGAGTTCCAATCTCCCCTCACAGCATTCGAATCTGTCAGCCCCCAACTTTTTCGAGAGTACCAGCTCGATTGAACGGTTGTCCGTGAAGAAGACTTCTGTGGCTGGCGATGCCAAGGTTGACGAAACACCCGCCGAGGAGGCCATACAGGTCGAGGAGTCAGAACTGGAACTGGATTTACCTGGCTCGTTCCCGGAACCTCCGCCCCTCCTTTCGGACCACGAGTCGTTCTTGAACCCCCCATCTGTTTCCGACGACGATCAGGCCGACGATCAGGCCGACGATCCTGACGATCGCTTTCTAGACGACAACATAATTGCCGAGCTCGAAGAGAAATGGATTCTGAACATCAGCATGCACTTCCGAGATCGATCCAAACGAGAGAAGTTTTTCGTCACATATGCCGAGTCTCCAAAACGGTGGCGGAGAGTCACCATCTCTGTTGACTATCGTGATGCTCCCCAAGGCTCACTGGAAGCTGATCTATATGCCACACGCTACCAAAGAGACAAGAGCGCCAGGATCTACCAAGCCATCCGTGAATCGTTGCCTGATATCCAGTTTTATGATACCGTCACGAATCTGAAGCTACAGACCGAAGATGATCGTTTGCATGTGCATGTGACGGAGGACGTCCACGAGATAATCCCCTATCCACCGATGTCTGCGATTGAGCATTTAAACTGCAGGAAAGTTCGGGAAGACCAATTGTCTTTCGACTCGCATCTATCTGGATTCGTCTACAAGGTGAGAGTGGGCAAAGAAGTACTTATTAAGAAGGAAATTCCAGGTCCGGACACAATCGACGAGTTTCTCTACGAAATCAATGCCCTTCATGGGCTCATCGGTGCCCGGAGTGTCGTTCAATTTCAAGGTGTCATCGTTGGCCCCGCTGAGAAGTTCGTCAAAGGCTTGCTTATAAGTTTCGCCGAACAAGGAGCATTGGTTGATGTGATTTATGATGAAAGAAATAATCTTGCCTGGGCGCGTCGGGAGCGTTGGGCCAGGCAGATCGTTCAGGGGGTCTCTGAGATACACGAAGGTATTTCCAAGACAGTGTTTGTTCTCGTGTTAATGCTGACTGGTGCAATAGGAGGTTGGATTCAAGGTGACCTGACGCTTTCGAACGTCGTCATTGATGCCGATGACAATGCAAAGATAATAGACATCAACCGACGCGGCTGCCCCGTAAACTGGGAGCCGCCCGAATTGATGTCTATGATTCAGAATCGACAGCGGATCCACATGTACATTGGCATCAAATCAGACCTCTGGCAAATGGGCATCTGCTTATGGGCTCTTGCCACGCAGTCCGACGAGCCCGAGATTGCACCACGCCCCTTTACCATGGAAGATTTCGATGATGATGTTCCTGCCTGGTATAGGAACATCGTTGACATTTGCTTGAGTGAGAAACCACGAGAGCGGCGAAATGCCATCGATCTTTTGAAGCTCTTTCCCGAAGAATTGCCCGGATCTGGCCATTCTAGGGTGATCAGGACAATAGAAGCCGGCAGTTCGATGGACCAACCGTATCTCGACCCGAATTGGTCGTCAGGTAGGATGGACCCCATCACTCCGCGAGACACACCTACTCTCGAACAGATGCAATTCCAGCCCCAATCCAGCATAGTTGGCGTTGCCAGGAGTGATATCTCTGCCGCAGACTCCTATCCCAGCCGCGGCCGTTCTCCAGCTCCTCGCATCCGGCCCTTTGCAGAGACCCATCCACATATCAATGTAGTAACAGTATCGCCCACCACCCGAGGACCGGAAGTGCCATGGAACTCGCAGGACGACCCACCGCGATATCTTCACGGAGACTCACTCCCCAACCCAGAGAAGCCCGAACAACCTCAACCCAACATTGCACAGAAATCGCAGGAACCACGACGTGATTCAGCCATGGCCCCAGACGACTCAGTTCCTGTCCGGAGTCCCGACGAATCTACCATTATTCTCCGCCCCGATACTTACGAGCTGCCGGAAGACCAAACACCAGCACCCGGCAGCAACGACGAACTAGGATCCTTAGGGATCTCGCTTTCTCCAGACCCACCACACGCTCCACAAACCCAAACCATCGACCCCTCTCTTTCCTTTTCAGAAACAACACACGCAGAAACGCAACAACAAACAACGACAGAACCACCACATGATACACCGCGGAAAACAGCACCGGTAGCTGATCTCTTTAACGGCATCGGTATGCACGCAGACAGCGATACCGTGCCCTTGGCCTTGCCCCTGGAGTTATCAACCGACGATTTGGATTTTGGGGCTGATTTGGATGAATTGACGGAAATGGCTATGACTTTATGATATATGATGCAAGGATATAATGCAAGGATGGATTTCAACGATATGGACGATCTCGGGATAGGACATGATATGCACGAGAGGTTTATGGCGAGGCTATAATATTGCGGGGGCTCCTTTTTGGTTCTTCGGGTTTGATCATGGATATGGCAGTGTATTTATAGGATTGGGCGTTGTACTGATATGCCATAGATGCGCCCGGTTATACGAAGCTATTTTCTGGGGCTCTGAACTTCAAGTCTTCATTTTGGGTTGGGAATTTGGGTATGGGATATATAGTTTAATCTGACAGTGGATTGGTGAGTATTGGTGATTCCGTGTCCGTATATACATGGCAGCACGAGGCTGTTCGCTTTTTCTTGATACAGTGTTTTTTTCGGACTTCGAACCATGGATAGCGTCGTTCCAATGACAGCCTGTAGAGGACAGGCTAGGTAGAGGTGTCTGCGCTCACTTTGGAACCCTGGAACTTGAGTGTACTTGGATGACTACGATTACAATGGAACAAAGCCGTACTCGAGTCTTTTAAGGAAGCCAGTACCCGGGTCTTGGTTTACCAGCAAACCGCGACTACCATTTAGCAAATAACCCTCATTTACGGAGTCAAACCTCATTTGCGAAATCAAGCATCTTTACACAACTACAATGTCAGTGTCTCGTGAGAATGTGAAGGCGAGTGGCGACTCGTCCGGTTTGTCTGGTGCTTCGCCCTGCTGCTTTACGTCATTTGATGAAAGAAGCACTGCCATTGCACTGATGGATGCGCTTTTGGGGGGTTGGTGGTGTTGGTTGTGTGGCTGATTGGTAGGCAGTTCGCAGGTGGCAGAGTTGGGGTTTGCTATTCTTGGTAGGGATGGACTTGAGGGGAAGGGTCGCAATGATACGTGTTTGGGGCTGAGGCAGGCTGCAGATTGGGGTCTCTTTTGACTGGCAGTGCTTTGAGTTGCGCTGGGCTTGGCTGATACGGTCAGTTCTATTTTCCTCAGAGAAATGTTCTTTCGCTCATTGATATTCTTATTGGGGGTTCTGCTCTCTTTCTCTATGTTGGATTTTTAGAAATTTGAGTTTCGAGGTTTTGGTCTTTCGACGTTTTGTAAATTGTGATTTTTCTGAGGGGCGGGGGCTGTCCAGATGACTGGACAGACTGCATACCAGAAGCCTATCAGGATGGACGAAGATGAGGCTGTACCATGCAGGCGTACTCGTGATGAGTATGTATCTGCACTCAGTACAGGGATACTTGTGGATTTCTATGTGAGTTATGATGAATGCAGGCCCTCAGGCCGCAGGCGCAGCCCTTTATGCACACTGCCACCTGGCTGCCACCCAACTGTCCTATCTCAGCTCGGCAGGACGAAGTGCCTTAAAGGCTGAAAGATGGTGACTCTCGTTTCTCGTTTTTTATTTCCCCACCTTCTCCTGGATTCATCACCGGTCTACCCTCTCAAAGACCCATTCTGCAACTTACGCACATTCACTTGCATCGTATTGAGAAGCTTTCGACATGGCAGAGGCCGTAGGTGTTGTCGGCAGCGCCATCGGCATTGCTGGCCTTGCGGGCAGCATCTTGAAGGGCTGCCTCTTCCTCAAAGGCTTCGTCAAGGATGTATCAGACGCTCCGGAAGACATTCGAAGACTTGCTGCCGAATTGGATCTCATCACCGAATCTACTGAGGTACTCCACAATCAGATCCAGAACGCGGCTGCCTCCGGCTTAGTGATTCCCGAACAGCGGTACTCGCGTACTCTGGACTTGTGTCGACAGAGAGTGCGCAAAATTGGAGATGATATTTCGAAGTATGTGCAGAAGTTGCAACCCGATGGCAAGCACAAGTGGTGGGACAAGGTCGGTGGCGCTATCCGGGCGAAGGAGGTGGAAAAGCAGCTCACTCACTTGCATCGTGCTCGGACTGAGATCACGAATGTTCAGAATGATATCATGTCGTGAGTACAAGATCTTGTTGCTACAAACTCAAATCCTTTCTAGTTAGTGCTGGTTGTCTAAGTTGTCCGTCTCTTTCTTTCATTTCCAATCAACTTTGTCTTCACTTGCTAATACTGTACAGTGTCCTACAGAATGATCAACTGAGAGATATACGACTCATCATTCAGTCGACAGACTATCTTAAGGATAAAGCTGGAGAACACAGCTCTGCCTTCGGGAGAATCTCAACCCAACTTCAAGCTCAGAACTCGTCCTTCTCAAATTGGACAGGAGGCATGAACGGAACCATGGGCGAACTGTCGCACCGTAGCAAAGATATTCATTCCGAACTATCAGCTATGTCACCAGACATTCGAAACATCGCAGAAAACTCACAATCTACTGCTACTGCTGTTGGCAACCTACAGAGCCAGAACATCCATCTGTTGAACTGGACCACATGTGCCAACAAATCGATGTCAGTCATGACGGACGAGATCCAAAATCAGAGCCGACAACTTGGGGAAACCTCGAGTTCGACAGCCACTGTCCTTGGCGACATACACGCCCAGAACGCCCAGATGTTGACCTGGACAACACGTGCCGACCAATCAGTGTCGGTCATGACCAGACAGATCCAGAAGAACAACCGGCAAGTCGAAGACACCGAGAGGAACCTTTTTACCGCAATCGAAGCATCTGGGAGTGACCTCAAGAAATACATCGAGTCTACCATCTCTACAGCTTTGTCGAATCACCAGGAAACTTCTCGAGCCACGTCACAGCGCAGTCCTGAAGCTGCTGTCCGCAACAAGTCTCGTCAATCTTTCGACTTCTCTTCACCAACCCAGAAGTATCAATCTCAAACACTGTCATCTCGCAAGAAAACCAAAGTTCTCCGCGAAAGCCAATACTGGACCCCACTATTCGATGTTGATCTCAAGATCTCCGAGATCACCCACCGTTTTCCCAACAGTGAGAATGATGGCTCAGAAGATAAAGATGATTTCAGGGCAGCCCACACTTACACCACCTACACGATCCGTTGGAAGCTCCCGTTCTGGAGAAAACAGACTTCCTTCAACTCTGGCCACCCTAAGGATATGTATGATTTGAACTCTGCATGGTCAATCCGGACGGATAATCAGGTTCCTCTGTTTTCACCTATCCACCAAGCCATTTATTTCTTTGACCTTGAAGAAGTGAGGCGTCTTTTTGATTCGAAGCAAGCGTCGCCATTCGATATGCTTGGAAGTAATACACTTGTTCAAGAACTTATATACTACGTATGTAAACCCTGTCCTAGGAATCCCCGAAAGGGTGCAGAACTTCTAAAGTATCTTCTTGCTTGTCTGGGGGGAGATCTTGGAGTTATAGACATTGATTGGACAGGTCTCTTCACAGAGTTTTCATGGTACTCTGCACAAGAAATGGGATACCGATCAAGAGCCGATATAATGCCAGGTATACATCACAGCTCATTACCTCTCAGTGATGAGGAAATGAGAGGACACCAAACAAGAGCCGATATACTTCGGATAGCAATCCATCACTGCTCTGCAAATCCATTCGACTCATCAGAGTTCGACATGCTATATGTCGATTCAAGAGCCAAACAGAGCCCCTATTTTGAGGTCATTCAAGGGCAAGAGGATTGGTGGTTAGATCTAAGCAACCCCCCAGTCGACGAGGAGGGGAAATTTTTCTTCGAAAATGATGTGCAAATGCTTAGGGATCCCAAAGGATTGTCGATGGAAGACGCCCTAAAGAAAGGCATGCACTATATAGCATGGGATTCTGCATGCCGTTTTATGGACTCCTACTGGCGCCACATTGAACCTCTTCACTCAGTCATGCGCGTTGCCGTTCTTTCAGTAGCCTCCAGGAATGAGATACTCGACTGTTGTCGAAATCGATTGGCTCTACTCCTTCAATATGGCCATCGTCGAGATGCCCTGGAGTGGCCGCTAATGTTCAGTTACCCTGAACCAATTCAGGAACTCGAGGCAAAGCGCACGTTGGCCATTGAATGCGCAATACTTCTAGGCTTTGAAAACCTGTTCGAATCGGCATTACTTCTAGCAGGATGCAATGAAAGTAACTCACGAGGCTTCTTTGATGAAGAACAGTACTGTGGAGTTCCAGAGCTCCTGGATGGGCAGTCACGGTATCTCTCTCGGGAAGAGTGTCGCTATGATTTTGTCCAAAAGCTGAGAGAGGGGTGGTTTGCGAAAAATGCATATGACTCGGATCTACTTCCCATCGAACTAGAATATACTATTGGTTTATGGGACTATTCCGTGAAAAAGGCCATCGGAAATGCCAAGAGAGCTTTTCTTGAAAGACACACTCCAGGGACGTGGCCAGATGAAAGCGACAAGCTACTTGTTCCTGGAATTGATTTTGAGATTCCTGAAAGTGGCCATGATGGGGATGATATGAGCAGGTGGCCATGTATACAAGAGATCTGGGAGAATGAAGTAGAGGAAGGAAGGCGCCCAACACCGTGTCCCCAAGTAGGCCCCTCTATCAGAGCGAGGAAGATTGAGTGGATGAAAAACAAAGCCAGAGAATTGGCGAACTCTGAGGGCCCCGAAGATGGAAACGAAGAATCTCAGGATCAAGATGACTCGAACGAGGAATGGGAGCCGAAATCAGCTCTCTATCACTTCAAGATTCTATAATCCGAACTTCTCGAAAAAAGGCCGACAAGAACCTCTACCGACTCCGTCGCGCACCAGCTCCCAGACCGCCTAACTCCTTAGTCAAAGTTCTCAGCGGCAAACCCAAAGCTAAGAATCACTCAACACCCACCGGCGATCTTCCTCTCTCTACACCGCAGAAGCCTCAGAAACCCCATGCTCTGCAACTGGACCTCTACCTTTCCACTCTCAGAAGCCCCAGAGCATTTCAGCCAGGTCATGGGCCCCAGAGGGCAATTGGGAATTCTGAGTGCCACGTTGACTACCTACCTACCTAAGGAACTTCTCACAAACATCAATCTTGACGCCGTAACAACTCCAATCTCAAGGCCCTCAACGGATGCACAGAATAGAGTTGGTATGGATTCGTTGTTCCAAACCTACTTCAGCCGACCAACCCGGTGAGAAGCGCCAGGAACCATGAGAACCCTAGGACCTAGAAAGACGCGGGAGAGAGGAGGAAAGCATCACAGAGAGAAACTGCGCGGGGTCTTGAGGACTGGGATTGCAAGCCCCTGTCAAAGTGCCAAAATTTCACACGCTCGTCCTCTCATCATCACGCAAATAAGACCATGGAACACTGGGTATCCGGAAGCAATGTCGTTTCAATAGGTATATACAAGAAGTTATCCACTACCGCGCTTCCATCCACTCACTCCCCCATCATTACTCTATACCAACACACTTTTACCGCATCCGCCCAGCCCCTTTGCCACCATCTAAAACTTTCTAAAAAACGGCGCCGTCCCATTCCCCAACTCGCCCGTACTCTGCCCCCACGTCTCCGTCGTAAACGAGCTCACCTCCTGCAAGCTCTCAATCCTCCCCAGCAAAAACTCCACCGTCCTATACGCCGCCGTCGGCGCATACTGCGGAATCATATGACCACTCAAATCCACGCCCACAAACGTCAATCCTCTCTCCGTATGCGCCGTTCCCATAACACCCGCACCAGCAAGCGTGCTCTCGCTAGGATCATTATGATAAGGCACGTAAAAGGGATCTGTGGGACGAGTTTGGAATCCTTGAAGCCCGTTCCAGGTCATGTTTTGGATGCCGAGGAGCGTGCCGTTGGCGATGAGCACCATGTCGAGGGCGCCGTGGCCGATGATGGTGCGGTTGGAGCGCTCGATGACGCCGGGGAGGACGGAGAGGGCGGAGGGGGCGGAGGTGTCGATTCCGTTGACGAAGACGTTTTCGTTGCTGCATTCGGACCATTCCATGATGGGCGCATTGATCGCCTTCTGCACATCCGTGCGATTGAAATAGATACTGGCGCCGGCAGGGAGGTAGTCGAAGGAACCGGGGAAACCGAGAACGTCCCAGAGCACGGGGCAGGTGGTGGCGACTTGGTAGATATCCCAGCATGGGTTGATGTTGAAGATTTCGTTGTAGATGAGATCGAAAACATCGCAGTCAGCTGTGACGGCGAGGCCGAGTCGGTCCATGCCAGGCAGGTCTTTCTTGGCGGGCATGGGGCCGGGGGGTGGGAAGGAGAGATATTTCTCATTGAAGTCGGTGTAGCCGCAGGAGTCGGCCATGGAGTGGATAGTTTCTTTGAAGGTATCGTTAAATGGAAACAGGCCAGACCAGTAGTCGACGAAGGGGACGGCAGGGTATTGGTCTTGGATGATGTCGTAGGTGATGACGGGGTCATAGATCATGGAGCCGATTAGGTTGAAGTATTCGGTGTTGTTGGTGTCTAGGAAGGCGCTGGCGATGTAGGGCACGTAGGCTCCGGCGTAGGATTCTCCAGTGATATAGACTTTCTTACCTTTCAGATCGAAGGTGTCCATGAAGTTCTTCCAAAATCCCATGAATTGCTCGGCCACATCTTCCTCGCTCGTTGCGGTTGGGGTTCCTTGGGAAAACCCAGTGCCGACTGGCTGCTCAACCCAGACTACGTTGGTGAGGTTGATCCAGGTGTATGGGTTTGGGACAGGGGCGAAAGTTCCATATTGCCATAAGAAGGGGCCATTCTCTTGGAGTATACCTTCCAACGATGAACAACCGGGCTTTATGCGATGTGTTAATCAGGCAGAACACTTGAAAGTCGTGGATAGGTAATACATACACCTCCGTTAAGCCAAATAAGAATCTCGTCTTCGGCCAATTCGTTTTCAGACGGGAAGAACCAAAAGTAGAGTTCACTCGTCTCGTTTGCGCTCGATGAGATTGGGAGGAGACCAGCGTAACTCTCACCACTAGAATGTCGTTAGTAAATATTGAAAATTTCTTGTTTCTTGGACATAAAAGACACCAATCCGCCGAGAAGAAACCAAGTAGCTTTCAGGAAGTTCTTACATGTCAAAATCGACATCCGGGATAGCAGAACCATCAACTTGGAATTCTGCAAAAAACTATCAGTTACTACACTTTCACACAACACCACCAAAATACATACTCTTGGTGCTATTGGTGAGAAACTTAGGATTCAGCGAACTCGCCGCTCGTTTCACCGACTGCGGTTCATGCCTCGTCCTCAAGTGATGATTCGGCACACCCTGCTTGAAGTGCTTGCCAACATGATTCGTACTCCTCGAGGCGACAAGCTCGGCGGCCACAGCAAGCGCCGAAACAGCGGTAGAGAAACGCATGATGAATTCGTCGACTGTCGATCTAAGAATACAAGGCGACTGAACGACTGAGGCGGGCGAGAGGGAGAAGAATTACCTACGACGATATTGCGACTACGCCTGCCTACCTTGAGAATGTGCCGCTGCGGCGGGAGGTCGATTTTATATCGACAGATGAGAGCCGGGGTAGCACGGCGAATGGGGAAAGACGAATTATATGTTGGGGGACCGGGGGTGGCAAGCATTATGGGGACAGGGCTGGCGAAGGGGAGCCATGCAGTGATGAGCAACGGTGTTTCTGTCGTGCCTGCATCTTCATGTTGCTCGGTGTCAGTGTGACTGGTGATCATGATCGCATTCCACAGTACTAGCGTTTGCCTTCCTCACCGTTCCCGTTCAACATCTCGCCACACCAACGAGGACTCAGGAGTAACATCGTGCAGCTCGAGCGCTGGCTGATCGTGACATCGAGTTAAATATCAATTGATGTTTTCCTTGCTTTTCCACATGGCGATAGCTTGGCGGTGTCTGAGTGGCCAACGGTGAACGGCTGGGTCGAGCTAACAGCTGCTTCCATCCGAAGGCCCACCTCCTTCTAGAGGATTGCCGATTGTGGAAGAGATCCCCTGTTTATCTCAACCCTTGTCCTTCGATATCGTGAGTGTCCACCTTCCGCATAGATCCTAGCCGCCACATACCCGCGGGTAAAGTGCCAAGATGACTTGCTTGCATGATGGATGGAGTCAGAATCGAGGAATCATGAGCTTGGCTCAGGTACATATGCAGGTCCCGTGCGAATATCAAATGGGTGGCCAAATGCAGTTTGTCGGGAGAAATTTCAGGGGATTTTGCGTGCTGGAAATGTCAAGTGACATAGGATGAGAAGAATGGGTCGAGTCCGAAGTCGCCTTCCAACATGGGATCTCCGAGAAACGGCCATATTAATGGCTGATAAGGATACGAACTCAATCGGTCTCGGCCGAGGTGACTCAACTTTCGGCGTGAAGAATATTCCGAGTCAGGCTGTCAGCTTCTTGAGCGGTATGGTCATTCAATTTGATGTTGTGCAGATCTTGTTTATGAGACCAGACGACGTTTTGTAAGTTTGGGGTTCATTTTGAAAGAGTTCAGCCAAGAACCGTTCCTGACGGGTGTCGAACTCTGCTGGGAGAGGACCGATTAGACGCCCGAAAGCCTGACCTCGACTGGAGCCTCATCAGATGCCGTCGTTACAATCTTGGCACATGCTGAAAACATGAAGCGTGATGTTGACATAACAAGGGTTCAGTTTGTGCTGGTCAAAGCAAGAATGATGAGAATGTAGGTGGGAGAGATTGGACTTCAAGCTTTTGTACAAAACTTCAAGGTCGAGTGGTATCATTTCTTGCCCGCTGCTTCATCTTCAGCTATTAACGCCTCAATCTCACGCTCCGTGAGCCAGTCCTTCACGCTCTCAATGATCTTCTCCAACTCCATGCCCCCCTCAAGAACATCGTCCAGATTGTGCACACTCAGTCCACTCCTATGATCCGTAACCCTCTGCTGGCCCCAGTTATAAGTCCTCACTTTGTCTCCTCTGCCGAGTCTCGCAACGCCCACCACGCTTCTCCGCAAGCTGGCGACTTCTTCTTCGCGAGCTTCTCTCCTTGCCTGAGCAAGTCGCGATCTCAGAACTTGCCACGCCTTGGTCCTGTTCTGTTGCTGCGATCGCGATTCTTGCATGTTCACAACTGTGCCAGTCGGTATATGTGTCAAGCGGACCGCGGAATCCGTCGTGTTGACGTGCTGGCCTCCAGCGCCCCTGGCTCGCATCACATCCACCCTGACATCTGCGGAACTGACATGGTAATCGCTCTCTGGATCGTCGAAGTCCATTCCATCCATATCTCCGTTCATTTTCTCCATATCCGGTATACTGGGCAGCACAATAACACTAACAGCGCTCGTATGTGTTCTGCCTTTGCTCTCTGTAGCGGGAACTCGCTGAACACGATGTACGCCCGCTTCGCTCCGTAGTTCTCCATATGCGCCGGGTGTCTCGATTTCGAGAATGGCTTCCTGGAGTGCTGATTCCCCGCTGGCATCATCTGCCGTTTCGTACTTCAGTAACGACGCACGGAAGTTCTTGCGAGCACAATATGCTCTGTACATGCGCAGAAGATCCGACGCAAACAAATTCGCCTCGCTTCCGCCAGCTCCCGGCTTGAATTCAACCAGACATGGTAGGTCTGCGAATGGATGTTTGGGCGTAAGAGCTTTGCGAAGTCTCTGCGAGACAGCCTCCAGGTCATCCGTCGTGCTGGCAAGATCGTCGGCGGCTAGTTCTCGAAGCTCTTTGTCGCTTGAGTGAAGCAGGTCCTGGAGTTCGGATAGCGAGTTCGAGGTGTCTTCCCATTCTTTCAATGCTGTCGCAACTCCTTGCAATTCGCCAATTCGTTTCGCACTTTTGACATCGAAGCTCTCTTCGGTTGCTTTGCTTAGTCGCGCATGCTCATCTGCCATAAGACGTGCTCTGCTGAGCAAGGCTTTGGAGATTGCGCCATTGGTCGTTGCTGTGCTTCTGGTCAGCGTGTGTCCTTTGGGGATCATGGTCGAGAGCCATTGGAGCTTACCATTGCTTGCAAAACGCAGCTGGCGCCTGCTATGGCTTTTGGCGAGAGAAGTGAGACAACTGCGACATATCCATGGAAGCCCAAACATACTCTTAGAAATCGAGCGAGTCGGACAGATGGGTAGGGAATGGGGAGCTCTCTTCAACTTTTTGGCGGAAGCGGATTAACGATCAACCGGGCGCTTTCCCCAAAATGGAAGCTCGAAATGGGAAGTTGGCGACATCGGAGATGTCACCTTTGATACTATGTCGATGTCATTGGGAATTGCATGCACTTGAATGTCCTTTGCCATCTGCCGAGGCCCCGGGATCCAATGCAGACAAATTTCGACGGAGGTGAGTAAATTTTGTGAGTCAGAATCTTGATGGTGTTTTCTTGCTTGATTGCCGGATTGGCTTCCCCGTGGTGTATCGTTTGCCCCTCATGCTACTTGGCGGGGTACTACGACTTCCATCTTCCTATCTCCACTCTCTCTCTCGTCAATATCTCAAGGACAATAAGTCGGAACTCCTTTCCTTCGTGCTCTCCTGCTATGCTCTCCTAAGAGTGTAGGACATCTGCCGATCTGTCTCCCCTTTTTGATCAAGTACAAATCAATTTCTACTTGAACTCTGCCATCTCGTTTTCGGCCCTCTTCCACCTAAACCTCCCAAAGCCAACACAAGCTCCTCAGCATGCCACTCAACGTTAAGTCGGTCTACCCTGCTTCGGACCCGGAGTTCATCTCCTTTCCCAGTCGACGAAGTGTGGTACATAGCACCGACGGCATAGTATCCTGTTCACAACCTCTAGCAGCGAAATGCGGTCTCAGAATCTTACACGAGGGTGGCAATGCAGCTGTTAGTGTCCAAGCCTCCATTCTACAACCTCTTTCAACGCATTAACCGTCTCACAGGATGCAGCAGTGGCAGTCGGTACGTTTCGTGAAACTATCTTCCACTCCACAAGACTAATACAACGATAGCCGCCGGTCTCAACATGAGCGAGCCATGTATGACGGGAATCGGAGGAGACATGTTCTGTCTCTTTTACGACGCCAAAACGAAAAAGGTCCGATCTCTCAATGGCTCCGGCCGAGCGGGGAGCAAGTGTACTCTCGAGAAAATCCGAAGCAGTCTCGGCTTGACCAACGAGAAGCATGCCAAAATCCCCATGTCCAGCGTACACTCCGTGACAGTGCCTGGTGCCGCAGCCGGTTGGGTGGATGTTGTAGAGAATTTTGGAAGTGGCATGTCCCTAGAGCAAGTTCTAACTCCAGCCATCGAGATGGGAGAGAAAGGCTTTCCACTCCACGAGATCACTTCCCTCCAAGTACGTATCACTCGGCAAAATTCATATGTCGCAACTAACGAATACATGTTCATAGTGGAGACAAGCAGAAAAGTCACTCAAAGCCGCCTCTCCCAACTTCGCTGAAATGCTCAAGCCTGATCCCAATGCCCCTGACGGCTGCCGTGGCCCCCGTGCAGGAGAAATCTTCAAAAACCCCACGCTCGCGCAGACCTTCCGATCCCTTGCTAAAGACGGCAAAAAAGGTTTCTACACCGGACGAATCGCCGAAGCCCTCATCAAGGTATGCAAAGACCTCGGTGGCCACCTAGAGCTCGAAGATCTTGAAAACCACATGAACATCGGTTCCGAAATCACCGAACCCATTTCACTGAAATTCACTGGCCAGGGCGTGAAAGAAAGCCATAAAAGCTACGCAGACGGCCAGTCCGGCCAAGGAGATGAGGAAGAACATGGAGTGGAAGTGTGGGAACATCCACCAAATGGGCAGGGAATCATCGCGCTCATGGCTTTGGGAATACTTGAGGAGCTCGAACGGACGGGGAAGATTCCTACGTTTGCTAAGGAGCAACATAACAGCGCTGCACACATCCACGCCGTTGTCGAAGCTCTACGTATCGCATTCGCTGACGGCAACTGGTGGATCACCGACCCCAACGTCGTCAAAGTGCCTATTAAAGAATTAATCTCCAAGCCCTACTTGGCAGAAAGAGCAAAGTTGTTCGATCCCACCAAAGCATCTCCAGCACTCGATCACGGCGAGCCAAGCCCAGCCCACAATCACAGCGACACGGTCTATTTTGCCGTCACCGATAAGTGGGGAAATGGCATTTCGTTTATCAACAGCAACTACGGCGGCTTTGGCACTGGTATAATTCCCAAGGGCTGTGGATTTACGCTGCAGAACCGTGGTGCGAATTTTCGCCTTGATGAAGGACATCCGAATGTCTACGCGCCTGGAAAAAGGCCATATCACACCATTATCCCAGCTATGATCACGAATGCGCACGATGGCAGTTTGCACTCCGTGTATGGTGTGATGGGCGGGTTTATGCAGCCGCAGGGACATGTGCAGGTGTTGTTGAATATGCTGGCGTTCAAATATAATCCGCAGGCTGCGTTGGATGCGCCGAGGATTTGTATTGGGGCGGGGATGCCGGATCAGGGGAATGTGATGGATAGGACGGTTTATTTGGAAGAAGGGATTGGTGAGCAGGTAAAGAGGGAGTTGGAGGGGATGGGACATAAGTGTGAGATTGTGAAGGGTTTCCAAAGGGGGCTGTTTGGGAGGGGCCAGGTTATTAGGGCGCATGTTGAGGATGGGCAGTTGGTTTATAGTGCGGGGTGTGATCCGAGGACGGATGGGGCTGCTTACCCTGCGTAAAGTGAGGGGTCGGGGGAGTGGGGAGGTTTGGAGAAGTTGGGGTAGATTTGTTCTTGGACACCATGGTTGGTGACGTTGGCTATCGTGGAGATGATGTTTCGTGGTATGAGCAAGTAGCTGACCTGGCCGGAACGCGGTTTGGGAGACGTGGATGGTCTTGTCTACTTGATCATCATAAGAAATACTCATTGACATAGTACACATAGAACGGGCAGGGTTACAACATATGAGCAAGGGAGACTGACTCTTCAGAGCGGCGACATCGGTCACGCGCCTTGCAATGCATTCCCAGTCATTAGGACAATGCACACTGATTCGAAACATCTCTAATGATCAAGAGTATTCCCGATGATCAGTGATATTTCGAGGCATCATGAATAATTCAAACAGATCGTAGTCTCAGGTTTGAGATGCAATGGAGTTGGGACTTGTGCTTTAAATCACACTTCCTAGGCTCTCAGATTTCCTAGCCTCGCAATTCTCCCAACTTTGAATTACCTAGCTTCACATCTGTCATCTCCCAGCTTCATCACTCATAGCTTCGCATCTTCAATATTCGGATTTCTCAGCTTCACATTTGCGCAGCTTTATATGGCCTAGCTTCTTCACACTTACCAGCTTCACATCTCTCAAATTCATACCTGCGCAGCTTTACACGTGCGCAGCTTCACACTGCCCCAGCTTTACATTTCCCGGCTTTGTATCTCCCGGATTACACCACCCAGATTCACATTTGTGCAGATTCGCATTTGCGCAGCTTTACACTGGCTCAGCTTCACACTGCCTAGTTTCACACTGCCTAGCCAAAATTCCCAGCTTTACAATTCCCATGTTCACATGTTCCCAGATTCACACTCCCTAGCTTCACATTTCCCAGTTCGTATCGAGATACTTCTTAGAAGGCTGAGAGGGCGCCCAAGGAGTTCAGACTTCTTTTTCCGTCCCACTGTAGTAGTACCCTTGTCATTACTACTTCACCAACTTCCCCCCTACCACTTCACCTCTTAATCCCAAACCCTCAACCCCACAAAATCCGCCCCATACTGTACCAACCCCCCATTCCCCGCCTCATTCCCCACAACCACCGTATCTTCCCCTTCCCCAGTCCCCCAGCCCCCAACCAACTGTCCAAAAACCCCCGAATCCTCCCACCCCTTTCCCGGACTAAATAACTCACTGGTGTTGACCGTCAGCGGTAACTCCGCCCTTGTCCATTTATTTCCCGTCAACTCGTCTGTCGCTTCATTCACACTAATTGTCAAGTTCCTGGTATTAGTGCCTGTGGTAAACGCACTGCCAAACGCTATATCCGCATTGGCGTATACGAACTCCACGAAGCGGGAAATGGAAGAGGTGGTAGTGGTGTTGAGGCGAGGGATGGAAAGGGATGCGGTGCCGGAGGGGGATATGTAGCCGATTTTCGAACCGCTGGGGAGGCAGTAGCCGGTTGTGCAGGCTGTGAGGGTGGCGGAGCCGGAGAGGGTGAAGGCGGTGGCGGGGTAGAAGGTGTTGGGTGGGTTGGTGAGGGTTAGTGAGGAGGGGGGCGCGGGGGAGGTGATGGTTAGGGTATTGTTTGGGGAGGCGAGGAGGGAGATGGTGGATGTTAGGGTTGTGGTGGAGGCGGGGAGAGTGTAGCTTTGGCCCTGGATGGTGATGGTTTGGGAGGTGGATGATGAAGGGAATGTTAGGGTGGCGGTGTAGGAGGAGGATGTCGTTATACCGTATATCGGATAGATCGTGGTTGTTTGTCTGTCACAGGACTGTCAGTATGCCGGGGCTATCATCTTGGGTAGGAGGAAAATCTACCCATCTGTGCTGATGAACCTAGAATCATATATCCCCGAAGCAGTCGTATCTCCTAGCTCCACTAGCATCGTTCCATGTCCCTCGACCGCTGAGGTATAAGTCGTCAGGACATTCTCGACCGACACGGAACTCCAGACATCCTTCAAAGTCCCCGCAGTCTGTAGTCCCACAACAGGCAGATCCAACGTCAACTCTCTCGTCTCATTAATCAAGTTAATCAACGCAACAATAATCCTACCATCACTAAGCGGTCCACTCCAAACCTCATATCCCTCCTCCGTCCATCTCCTATCAAACCCCGCCGCCACCCCCACGCTATCCTGATTATAACCAATAACATTTTTTTCTTGCAAAATCGCCAAACTTTCCTCACTCACACTCGTAGTCGTATCGTTCAGCGCGCACCCGATAACCAACGGACTCTTTTCGTCACATCGTCAGTCAAGAGTTCGAGGTTGCACCAAGCCACACAGAATTCCCTGCGACTATAACATTTGACAGAAATTCTTGGCCCAGAGTTGGAAACCCGGAGCCGGGAATGCAACATACCTTCACAATTCCCCACATACTAAAGTGCGTCTGTTCCTCCGGCGTACTCAAAACGCCATTTCCCACCTCCAACATATCCAAATCGAGCCACTGTCCTGGACCTGCGAAACTAGTTTGTGGTACAGCTTGGTTTAGGATCCGTGGGATTGATCGCCAGGCAGGGATTATCTGCTTCTTGTCAGAATCTCGCCACTTCTTCCCATCATACGTTCAGAAAACCTCTTTGAAAACTCACATCGTTGGACATTCTCCAGGAGTTGCCTAGAGCGGGTGCCCATGCGGAGGGGAAGTCGACGCCCCAGTCGCAGATCTGGAAAAGCATGGAGCGGTTGGTGGCGAGGATTGCGGCAGACATGTTGACGTAGTGACCGCGGGGGGAAACGCTGGGGGTGTAGGAGGTATCGGGGTAGTTCAGAGCAGCGTCAGAGTAGCAATTATCATACTTTAACAAATCGGCTCCCCAGTCCGCGAATGTGTCTGCATCTGTCTGTTCATAACCTGTTTAGTCCCGTCAGCTATTACGTCCAGAAAGCATCTGAAATGGCGGGAGACATACCCAAAGATCCAGCCTGAGCTGGATCTCCTGTCATACACATCTGTATGCCTCCGTCCGAATACACGCCGAATTTGAGTCCTAAGCCATGAAGAAAGTCTGCCAAGGCTGGATAGCCACTTGGGAAGCGATCAGGGTTCCAAGTCAAGGTACCATCAGCGGTTCGGTCCGGAAGCGTCCAGCCGCAATCTACCGTCACATACTCGAAGCCTAAATCTGCAAGGCCAAGGGAAACTACAGCTTGCGCATTGGAATGGATGATGGATTCGTTCGGAGAACAGCTGTAGTGATTGTAGGAGTTCCATCTTCGCAAAAATTAGCCAATTGCGCTGTCGATGACGATAGGACGAGAGGACAGAAAGAGAAAACGAGGTACCCCATAGGCGGCGTAATTGCGACGCCATTGTCTAGTCGAGGCTCGAGAGGAGAAGAAACAGATAGCGAGATGCTTGAAAGAGTTGAAAAGAGGGAAAGCCACGGGCTAGGAGTGCAGCGGAAAAACTTCATCCTGAGAGAATACAAAGAGACGGGAGACTGAGAGACGTGAAGAAGAAAAAGTGTAACTGGCGTTTACACTTTTCTGTACCTGCATAACTAAGTTATAGTTGTCTGGAGAATGATACTCAATTGAGTCGGAGTTAGATACATTGCACGCTCAGGCGGCCGGCCTACTCTTGCAGCGCCACCTCCGTGCCGTTGTCCGATTTGTTTGGTGGATTTACCTGAGGATTGCCGACCATATGAGGGGCCAGACCAAGGAGAAAAAGCAGAATCAAGAATAGCTATGCATGTAATATAGCAGTATGGACCGAAAATCCGGGGATGTGGGGAAACCTGGAGGGATGACGTGTGGGGTAGTGCCCGCGAGATTCCGCCCCGCTTTAAGCATATATTTGGCCCGAAAGCATAAGTATATTCCAAGCGCTCCAATCATCTCCCGGTGTTTCAGTCTTCAAGGTTCCGCCAGAATCGACTATTTTTAGAAGCAGAATTTCGTGTTGAAAGCCGATCTTCCTCGTATTCGAGCTTCTCGGTGGCTCAAATATCAGTTGAGCTTTTGGCACACTTGCTCGCAAATATGACAATTGGCAAGATTCGATGCTATGAGCCTATGAAGGACGCATGGTACTAGCCGGTCGGAGAAGCCGCAGGTATTCAAACGTCCAAAAGAAGAGTCAGGCCCGCGACCACAACACATAGAACAGACAGACCAGGCGCATTGAATCCAGACGCCGCACCCGTCGAGCTCGCAGTAGCACTAGCCGTTGAACTAGCCGTTGAACTTGCCGTCAAACCAGTAGCCGACCCTGTCGCCGTAGGGCTCGCGCTCGAAGAACTCATACTCGCCGATGGTGCCGTACCATTCGGGCCCGGCCCCGGCGAGCTGCCGCTGGAAATTTCCACAACAGCCGAATTCCCCAACAGCGTCCCATTGCCAGCAAAAGCACCAACCTGCGCAAACCCATCCGCAGTACTCAAAGCAAAGCTCGTCTCAAACCCCGTCTTGTTCACTTCTCCCAGCAAGCCCAAGCTCGCACTATCAGATCCAGTGTAGACTTTCCAGCTCGCAACCTCCGTTGCACCATTCCAGCTAAAATACGCCGTTTCGTTTTTCACAACCAAGTTTGGAGGATAGGTGGGGTTTCCGACCCAGGGATAACGGTGGATGCGGTAGGCGTAGACGAGGTTGTTGGTACCAGAGCGGATGTCCATGCGCACGTCGCCGTCGGGGCCGAATTCTTTGAATACTGGGATAGTGCCGAAGCCTGCGAGCCAGTTACCGTTGGCCTGGGGCTCGAAAGAACCTTCCGCGACTGTTCCTTCGAGGTCGGTAGGGTCTTGGAAGCGCTGAACGAGCGTAGCGTTCCAGTCTGTGAAAGAGACGTTGAGGATTAGGCCGCTGGAGGGATATTTTTCGCCGGCTGCGTTTGTGTAGGGCGAGTTGGCGTTGTCGTACCAGTGAATTATGGCGCTGGTGTCGGTTTGGTTCAGGATACGGGCTTCGTGGGCGTAACTCTGAATTTGAGCTTGGTTAGAAGGCGTGTAAAATGACATAGGAGTCAGAAGCTGTAGGGAGAAGCAAAAGACTTACGAAGCCTCCGTCCGCAGGAAGAGTAAAGTTCCCCCCACTGATACCTCCCACCCACCATTCCACGTCACCAACTTTATTGATCATGTAAGTACCGCATACATAGCGACCATTGATAAGATAGCTGCCGTTTTGACTAATAGGCTGAATCGAATTGATATGGAACCATGGCCAAGGATTGTCGCTTGAGTTTCCGACCCCGTCTGTCGGGAACGGGACCTAGGATTTATCATATTAGCTTTAGCGATAGATAGCATAGAATCTACACAAGGTTTCAGTTTAACTTGCGTGAGTTGAATTTAGAGGTATATGCTCCCCTGCGCTCCACTCAAACAGAACTTCCTCGGTCTCGAGGTCGAATTCATAAATCTTAGCATCGTAGATCCAGCCCTCCTCTGGACCTCCTACTGATGAGAGGTTCGCGTTTGTTACGTTGACGAGAGTCGTAACCACGGTGCCCCAGTCAGTTAAATACTGCTCGTGAACATCAAGTGTGCAGTTATATTTCATACCGTCCGGAGACACGACGTTTAGGGTGGGACAGAAAGTCTTGATGGTGTTATAGGAGGAGTCGACAATTTTGAGGCTGCCGTAGAAGCCGTTGGCTGTAACAAAAGAGCCAGTCCTCGTCACTTGTTAGCTGTATTTACTAGACGTGGGTGGTAAGTTCTATGAAAGGACTTCCTTCAGCCCTCTTACCAGTATGTAAGAACAGTTTGGTTTTTGTAAGTCGTGACTTGAAGGTTCGTGACTGCAGTCGTAGGGCCGTTCCAGATTAACTCTCCATCGTCATCCATTCTGCGCTGCGCATTAGTAAACATGTACTTTGTTTGGTTTTGAGCTGAATAGATGAGCGTACATTAAAACCGCGGTTGGATATTCGCCATTCGTGTGCTGGCCAAAAGCGTCCTGCTGGTCAAAGATGAGAAGTCCATCTTGAAGAGGTGCCCCTGATTTCGTGATGTTGAGGATAGGTGGTTGGAAAGTTGAGGAATTGAACTCCTGATAGGGCCAGACTTGTGCTGTCACGATACCGAGAAATGCGAGGGCCAACCAGAATGGTAACATCTTGACGGATTGAAGCGCGCCATTGAGACATGGAGAGGAAACACTGACTTTTATGAACTTAGAGATTTTGGTACACCACAGGGGACCGAATCCTTTGACTGAGAAAGGGTGTAAGGAAACTTGGTGGAAATGGCTCTGGTAACACTCTCCCCGCTCGCAGCCCTCACAACCGGACGAGAATTGCTGCATGAAGCCATGGCCCGTTGCATGGAATACAACGTCGGGATCCGGGCAATTGAATCTCACTTGAAGGTTGAAAGCCATTCAAGCCACCTGCAGACGGCAGTGGCAGATGCGGAGTGGACAAATGTGACGCAATTGAGGGGATCTGCCCCTGTGAGTGCGGCCATCCTTCCCGTGAGCCAATGGAAGCGAGGTTACCCTCATCACGATCACCGACGACGATGGTGTCGCTGAGCCAGCTCAAAAGAGATACCAAAGCGACATGTCGGCGTCAATTTCCTCCGACTCCTTGTCCTGATCGTAAGATACTTCTTACGAAGTTTAGGTTGCTTCCGCTGACATGTCGGAAGCCCAACGTCAACATATCATGACAATTTAGGTCAAAAGACCAGACTTCCGATCATGACTATCATAATGATGCCCTGTCAATACCGTGGGCTTCAGATTATGAAGACGTTGTAGAGCGGGACTCACCGCGTCGAATAAGCCTCACCGCTGTCGATGTTGCGACTGTTGCAGGAGCTCAGGAGCTCTCTCCCCTGAAGGGGGATAGCGTAGAATAGCGTAGCTTAGTCAGCAGGAGGGAAGTGGTAATGGCTTTATGGCCGTAGCCATCTTCCTTTCTATATATTTGAATTTATCAACCGCTGGGCCCCCCCCTCCATCTGTTAATCGGTTACTGTGTCTATTCTAGTAATCCCAATACTAATCAGTGTTCCTTCACGGAAATACAGATTGGCAAGGGCCATCCATTAAAAAGGTTTTTTTAATAGCAATTTTAATTTTTAATTACGTGCGCGTATTAAGGATTTTGTGTAATCGTTTTTAGAAAGCTGGACGCCTAAATTAATACAAATTCTGCAATACAAATCCTTTTTATCGATTTATAAGCGTGCTATCGAAAAAAGCCTTAAAAATTGCGATATTTTAAATCCCTTTAAAATTAAATTAACGGACCGATTTCCAAAAATCAGAATTATTAAAAAATCACCAAGGCAATAAATTTGCAATTATTATGCGCTATTTTAATAATATAATTTTATTAATTTAAATTATTTTGGAATTATTAAAGCCTGATTGCATTTTATTACGCAATTAATTAAGCTTTTTTAAAAACAAACCTCAACAATACCTTTTTTCTCGACCGATTTGCTTTGCCATTAAAATTCCCGCTTTTACCAATTATCTATTTAAGCCTTTTTTATTCGAATTCAATTTCCATAATTAATTTAATTAAAAAAATTAATTTTACAATTTTTAAGCCATTAACGGTCGATAAATTTATTTAATAACACCACCACCATTATTTAATAAAATTTCCATTTTCCCGACAAAATTTCATTTACCAAATATATTTATTTAATGCGGAAAATCCCAAAAACCCTAATAATTATTTTTATATTTTTATATTATTAATTTTAATTAAAAGCGGTATACCATTTTAAATTTTCACCATTTTAATATATAAATCGGCAATGCATTTTCCTTGCATTGGTATTATGCAATTATAAAAAATTAAATATTTTGCACCGCTATTTTAATATTTTAGAAAATTCCGCATTTTTTTGCGCATTTTATACATTTTTGGCGTTTTTTTATATTTTTCGCCATTTTCTCATTTTAGAATCGGACGAAAATATTAAATTATCCATTATTTTTGCAGAATTTTAATTAGTTTTAAGTTTTTTATTTAAAAAAATTTTATTTTTATTTAAAAAAATTTTATTTTTATTTAGAATATTTTTTAATTTTATTTTTTCCGCCATTAATTTCAAAAACTTCGAAATCGGTTATATTTTATTTAAATTGGCCAATATAATAAATACTCTAGAAATTACCAATTTTTTTTCTATTCCGGTTTTTGTAGCCGCTTTTTTATTAATAATTTTTAAAAATTTAATTCATTAGGCCAAAGGCTATAATTTTAATAAATATAATTTTACGAAAATTTCTATTTATAAAAAGCCAATTATAAAAGCTTATTTTTTAAATGCCTATGGCTATTATATTATTAATGGTATTAAATATGCTAAATTTTAATAAAAATTCCGCTACGATTTTAATTTCTGGCATTATATTTAATAGGAAAAAATTAATAATTTTCTCCGCAAAATTCTATATTAATATTTTTAAATAAATAATATTTATATTAAATAAGCCGGCCAAATTAATAATGCCTTTATTAAAATTTTAATTAAATAAAAAAAAATATAAATAAATTTCTAAAAAGCTTTAATTTTTTTTTAAGCTCCCGTTTTGAAATTATTTTTTTATTATAAAATTTTAGCCCTATTAGCTTTACTAGCTTTTGCAGCTTCGCAAGCCTTATAAAAAGCTCCTATTATTGGCTTTAAAATTGGCGCATTTTCAAAATTTATTAACGCCAATAATATATTTTTTTAAAACGACAAATTTAAAATTGCCGAAAAGCTTGCCAAATCGAATAATTTTAATAGCTTTAATTTAAATTTAAATTATAATTTTTGGGCCGATTTAAATATTTAATTAATTAATTATTAAAAGCTTTATAAAGCTAAAGCTTAATACCGCAAAAATAATGCTATTTTTATGCCCTTTATTAAAAAAAAATTCGATAATATTATTTTTAAAAAAATATTTGATTTTATAAAATTTTATAGCAATAAAAATAAATACGGTAGTAATATATTTAATATTTTAAATAGCAAATTTTAAATATTTTATAATGCTTGTATAAAAATTGGTTTAAAAGCTTTAAATTATAATAAAGCGTATTTGATTATGCTAAAAAATAAGGCAATTTTTTTTTTATAATAAGCTATTTGGTAAAGGCTATTTAATTGCCAAGCTTATTTTCAAAATTAAAAAGCATTTTAAAACAAAATTTAATTGCTAAAAATACTTTATTTTATAGTATAAAATTGTTTTTAAAATTGTTTTAAAAAATTTAGCTGGTAAAAAAAACCCAAATTTAAATATTTAAAATTTTTATTTAAAAAGCTTTATAAAATTCAGCAAGGCTTTAATATTGTTTATTAAATTCGCAAGCTAAATTCGTATAATAAATTAATAAGCTTTTATATGAATATAAAAAAGTATAAATATATTATTATAAAGCCAGTAAAAATATATAAAAATTTCTATGCTAATTTATGCGTTTTTGTCCTTATTTATATGCATTTAAAATTTGCTAGCGATTATAATCAATTTCCAATTAATAAATAATTTTCAGATCGCAGAAATAATTAAAGCCAAAGCTTTAATTGCAATTAAAATTTAAGTCGAATCCGAATGCCAGATTTATTTGCCGTTCCAATTATAATTTATTCTAATTGCCAATGCTTTATTTGCGGCTATTTAAATTATTAATTTATAAATTATTTAATTTATTTATGCAATTAATATTGCTAGAATTAGAATAATATTAAATATTGGAATAAAAAGGATTATACGAATGCCGCTTTTTATATTTTTTTAATTATATATAAAAATGGTATTTAGGGCTGGTTAAATTTCAAAGCTTTTATAATTTTATAATTTTTGGCCTTTGATTTTTTTTTAATATAAAAATTTTGATTTAAAACGTTGGCTTTAAAATAATGAAGAAATTGGATTTTTTAAAGTCGGATTAATTGGCCGAAAAAGACCTTTTAGAATTTAATTAATTTCTGGCCAATTTTAATTCTAATACAAATTATATAATTTTTTTTATATAAATTATATTGCTTTTAATAAAATTAATGCCCTTTTTTTGCTTGCTGACTAAGCTGCTATATATATTTATATTAATTATGATTTTTACAATTTAATTTTTTTTATAATTCCCGAAATAAAATTAAAAAAAAATATTTTTTAACCGCTATTTATTTATTCGATTTTAAAATATAATGCCAAATAGCGGTATTACTGGTATATTTATTGCTGGCTATTTCCAGTTTTTAGTATTTTAGCATTTTAATTTATTATTAAAAATTAATTTATTTTAAGCCAATAAGCATAATATTAAATTTAAAAAGGAAATGGCAAGCATTATAAATATTGCTTATATTTTTTTTTTTTTCAAAATTATTAATTTTTATATTATTTTTGCAAATACCCTATTTTTTTGTATTAATAATATAAATTATTTGAAAATTTATTTTAATAATTTAATAAATATTTTATACTAAAATAATTTGGAAATTCCAATTATATAAAAATAAAACCATTTATAGCTTTATTTTAAATATAAATAGAAATTAAAAGAAATTAATTTAGTTTTTAATTATTTAATAGAAAAAAAGCTTTATTAAATTTATAAATATTTTGGGCATTTAACAATTAAAAAGCTTTAAAAGCTTCTTTTTTTTTGTATTAGATTTTTGATTAAAAAATATTAAAAAAAATTAATAAATTTTATTATTAATACCAGATTTATTTAAAAATTTCTGGCCGCTTTAATTTTTTTTTGTAAAAGGATTTTTGATTTAATGCAAAAATATTGGTTGATTTAATAAAAATTAATGGCAAGAAAATTATTTATATTATTAATATTGCTATAAAATTTTAAGCTGTTAAATTTATTAAACTAAATTTAATTAAAAATATTTGGGAAGCTATTAAATTTTATTAGATTAATATTTATTTTAAATTGCTTAAAAAAATAATTTATAACGCTGAAATAAAGTCCTATAACGCTAAAATAAAAAGAAAGGCAGGTTTTTATAATATTTAAATATTTTTAATTTTAATTAAAATTTATAATAGTATTGTTGAGGAATAGGTGCAACGGCTACCGTAGAGGTGGTTACGTGGCACTCCGCTTAGCTAAAACAAGACTAATATTGCCTATATTAAATATTTTTAATATTGGAAACGCTCTTTCTTAAAATTTTATGCAGCCAATATAATGTTTTATTTATTTTTATAATTAGTATTTTATATTAAATTATACCAAATTAAACGCTTTTTTTAAATAAATTATAAACCCGGATTAGCACAAGCGCCTAAATAAATAGCTATTTATTATTACAATTAATTTAAATGCAAAAATATAAAATTTTTAAATTCGAAAATCCCTATTACTATTATATTTATATTGGTTATTTACAAAATTAATTAAAATTGCTAAAAATTGCCAAAAAATTATTTGCTTTATTAATAAAATTACGGCATTTTATTAATTAATTAAAATTGCTAAAAAAAAAATATAATTACCAAAATTATTAAAAATTACTAAATTTATTTATTGGCTCCAATAGCTTCCGTAAAAAAACTGCTATATTAATATAAGTCCTATTTTTTTATTTATTTTTTATTATATTAAATAATAAAAAGCCCGAAAAAATATTGCTTACGCTTCTAAAGGCCAATTACGAAATATAATTTTGCAATATAAAAATTTGCCTAAACGGCAAAAATGCCTGGTTTATTATTATTATATTTTTTTAAAATATTTTAATATTATTGCTTTTATTTTTGCAAATAATGCATCCTTCTCGCTTTTTTTTAATATTAATGTTTTTGCCAGCAATATTAAAGACGAATTTTTTAAATTTGCTATTATTAAAGACAAGAAATTCGTTATAAAACTTATTAATAAATTTCAATTGTTTTTTATTAATCAATAAAAAAATATTTTAAATATTAATAAATTAAAAAAATATAAGCGCGTTTAAGCTAAAATATTAAACATTATATTTAAAAAATTATTTAATAATAATAAGATTTTATACAATTTTTTTTGGGATTATTTAAAAAAAATGAAAACCACCTTTATATAAATATATATTATTAAAATTTAAATATTTTTATTTAATGCCAATATAATTATTTATTTTGCCTAAAATTTATTTAAAGCTTTGCATTGAAAATTTATTTTTGCTAATATTATTATTTATTTGTTTTTAATAATAAAATTTTGTTTTTTTAGCTTATTAATGTTTTTGTTAAAAAATATATTATTATTATTAATATTTTAAATTTAATATTTGCAAACGGAAATATAAAAATTAATAATAAACTAAAAATGCTAAAATAAAATAAAATTTGCTTAAATATTGCTAATAATAAAAACGCTGTTTTTGCTGCCCGTTATTGCTAGCGCTTTAATAATTTAAATAAAATATGTTTTTGCATTTTATATTTTGGATTTTATAAAATTTTTAATTGCTTTAAATTAAAAAAAATTGGCATTATTTTTTAAAAATAATTGCATTTTAATTTGCAGCTATATTAAGGCTGCCTGCAAAACCGGTTATTATTATTTCCGTTTTTATTTTTTTTTATTAGCGCGGCCAAAATAATAAAAAAGCCAAAAACTCAAAACCCAATAAAAAGGCCAAATTTTTTAAAAATAAACCAAATTTTTTTGGCAATAAAAAAGCTAATAGCATAGCCGCTAATATTAATGAAGATTTTTTCGAGTTTATATTTAATATCGAATTTAAGCTTTCCAAATTCGAAATCAATTTTAAAGCAAAATATGCCTAATTGGTTTTTTTTTAATAAAGCCTTTTATATTTTTTGGGCTTTTAATATTGGCGCATTTATATATATATTTAATAATTGCTTTTTTAAAAAAATTTATTAAGCCATTTAATTGTTGCCGGTCTATTAAAATTAATAAGAAAATAATTTATACCATTTATAAAAAATAGCAAAAAATGTATATAAAAATAAATTATTTTTATTATTAAATAATATTTTTTTTATTTTCAATTTTAAATTAAATTTTATTTTAAAATACAAGCTATATGCATTAAATTTGGTAGCTTTTTTCGATAAAAATAAAATAATGTATAAAAATTCGAATAAAAATATTATTATTAAAGCTTTTATAATTAAAAATTTTTATTTTATTTTGTATATAAATCCTGCCAATAAAAAAAAGGCTTTTTTTGCTAATAGCAATATTAAAATAATTAATGCTTTACCGCTTTTTTAATCCCTAAAACCGCTAAAGCATTTTTAAAGGTATAAATTATTAAAATACAAAATAAAAAATTGAAAGCTATAGCATTAATGCTTTTGCTATATAAAATTAAAATTTATTAAAAACATTTATAAGATTATTATTTTGGCCAAATTTATTAAGATTTTTTAAAATAAGGATTTTTATAAAATCTGCACCGCTATTAAATTTAAAAACGCATTTTTAAAAAAGCTTAATTCCCATTATTAGATTTTTTTCGATTTGATTTATTTTAATATTTATAAATTAATGCTAATAGCATTTTTGCGGAAAATTTTTTATTTTTTATATATTTTTAATAGCTTTATATGGAAAATTTAAATTTTGCCAATTTTAATAAAAAATGCTGCTATTTTAATATTTAAAAAATGAATTTTAAAAATTAAACTATAAAATAATTATAAAATACAAATTGCCAAAATTAATAATGCTTTTAAGCTTTTTAAAATTATAAAAAAATAAAGCAATAACAAGCGTTAAATATTAGCATATAATATTTGTTTTTTTATATTAAAATGAAATAGCCGAAAAAAGCATTTAAATTGCTAAAGCCAATTTTTATACGCTATTTAAATTTTTTAAATTATTTTTTAAATTTTGGAATAAAGCAGCTAAATATAATGCATATATACGGAATTAATTCTTTATTGGTCTAATAATTAATGGCTATAAGATTTTTTTAAAAAAAGCTTAAATTGGGATTATACTATTAATTAATTATATTAAGGTATTTGGTGCAAAATATTATATTTATATTAATTTAAAATAGAAATAAAAAAGCATTATTATAATAAACTGATTAATATTAAAAATATTTATATTTTTATAAATTATTTTAAAGCCATAATTAAGCAATTTAAAATTTATTTTTCAAAGCATAGCAAAATTATTTAGATTAGCTATTTGCGGGTAATAAAATTTATGCTTGGGGAAATTATTAATTTTTAAATTCGAAATATTTTTAAAAGGCAAAATATATTAAATAATTATTTTAATTAAAATTTTATTAGCCGCCCGCTCGGCTTTAAAAATATTAAAAAACGGCTTATTAAAAATAAAACAATATTAATTATTTTTTTATTATTTTATACACAAAAAAAATTGCGCTGCTTTATATTATTATATTAATTATTATAATATAAATGCAATATAAATTTTTAAAAAAAGCAAAATCCAAATATAAAAATAAATCAATTTTTTAAAAAATTAATTGGTATAATATAAAAAACTAATTATAGCATATTAAAAATATCCTAATATAGCATATCGAAAGCGCTATAATAAAAAAAAAAATAGCGCAAAATACGCCAATTTTTAAAAAGGCTTTAATAGCGGATTTAAACGCTTTTAAATTAATATTTTCCAAGCCAGCTATTAGCCCTTTTTTCTTTCCAAAAAAAACCAAATGGGAAAAATAAAAAATTGCATCTAAAAGCAATTTCTAAAATAAAAATTCCAATATTTAATTTAATTAATAATTATATTAAAATTAATAATAATGGAATATTTAATTTACCGGCCGCCAAAATTACCAAATTTTTTAAATTAAGCTTTTTTCCAAGCAATTATTTTTATTTTATAAAAGCTGCTAAATATTAACGCAAAAATAATAATATAAATTTAAATAAATAAAAAATTAAAATATAAAAAATAAAATAATTTTTTTGGCGCATTATTATAGCTATATTGGCGCAAATTAATTATAATAAAAAAAATTTAAAAAATTTAATTAATTTTTTATAAAGAAATATTTTTAGCAATAAAAATTTGCAATACTAAAATCCTATAAATATATAAAAAGCCGTAAATAATTCAATATATAGCTAGCGCTAAAAAGCAGCTATAGCCGAAAAAAAACCGGAATTTGGTAAATAATTAAGCATTTGCCAAAAGCAAATTTAATTTTTATAAAATAGATTTATATAATTAAAACCATTATAAATAGCAAAATTAAATAATTTAAAGCTAAATTTATAGCTTAAAAATTTAATTAAATATTTGGCAAGAATTATACGGAAACATTTGCATCCACTATTTATATAAATTTTTTTCGATTATTTTTATTTTTAATTGCCCAAAAAAAATTAAATGCTGGCAATTTAATATTAAAAATGCCTTTACAAAAGCCAAAATATTATTTAATTTTTTTTTAAATTCCCCCAAAAGCGTTATTATTTTAAAAGGCAAAATTTTTTAAATTTTAAAAAGCTTTTATAAATTAAAGCAAGCTATCAGGAATTAAATTTTTTTAATAAAATCGAAGCTTAAAAAATGGAGATTTATTTAAAGCTTAGCCGATTTTTGTATTTTTCCCCATTTTAAATGCGGTATTAAGCTTTTGGTATATATTAATAATATAATTGCAATTTGCAAAAATAAAAAATAGTTTTTTAATTTTATTTTAAGCTTTTTAATCATTTTAATACCAAAAATTTGGAAGAAATTTTTAAAGTTTTTAATATAAGAATAATAAGAAACCGAAAAACTAATTTTTTTTATATTAATTAAAAGCAATATTTTTGGATTGTATTAAACTATTTTGGAATTACCAATATTATAGCTTATTTTTTTAAAAAAAATATAGCCAATTATAAAGCCCTTTAATTTTTTTTAAATAATTTTTAAATTAACGTTAAAAAATACCAAAAAATAATAAGCAGCTTTATATTTGCTATAATGCTTATTAAATTAAATATAGCTTTTGCTTTAAAATAGTTAATTTAATATATAGCCAATTTATTAAAGCATTATAGCAAGGCTTTTAAAAATTTAATAGAATATTTTAATATTATTATAAGCTATAAAATACGCTATAAGCTTAAAAAAATATTTTAAAATAATTATTTATTTTAATTTTAATTAGGCTAGCAACAAAATTAACCGAATTAGCGTTTTTAAAAATATGGCTATATTTTATAGCAAACCGATTTTATAGGCTAGCAAAAAGCAAAAATTCGTAATTATTTTATTTACCAAATTAAAATATATGGCCTTTTTGTTTTGCGCCAAGCAAAATTAATAACTGGCTTAAATTTTTTGGGATTTTGGCTATTTATAGCATATTGGACGGAATTTAAATAGCGTTTAAATGCTTAAAAATAATATTGGGTTGCTTTATATAATTAAAAATTCCGAAATTTATAAAAAATTAAAGCATATAAATGTTTTTTACCATTTTATTAGAAATTTAAAATAAAATAAAAAGCTTACTATTAAATATATGCCAATAAATAAAATGATGGCTAATGGATTAACCAAATTATTATAAAGGGTTAAATTTAAAGCATTTATAAAAATATTGAAAATGGTTAGGTAAATTTATAAAATAATTTTTATGGGAAAATATTAAGGAATAAATGCAACGGCTATTATAAAGGTGGTTATATAATATTTTGCTTAGCTAAAACGGAATTAGCGTTATTTATATTAAATATTTTTAATATCGGAAACGCTTTTTTTTAGAATTTTATGCAGCCAATACAATGTTTTATTTACCTTTATAACTAGCGTTTTATATCAGGTTATACCAAATTAAACGCCCTTTTTTTCAATAAATATTGGCAAAAATAAATAATATTATGCTATTTTTTATTATTTTTATATTGTTATTTATAAAGATTTTTTTTTTTTGCAAAATTGTATTTTAAATAGCTATTAAATTAATTAATAATATAGCAAATTTTAATAGCCTGATTTTTATTTTTTTTATTTTCGAAATTTATTTTTAAATAATTGAATTTTTAATTTTTTTCCCAATTATAATTAAATAAGCCGCTGCGATTTATAAGGCTATAAAGGAAATTAAAAAGCTTTATGCTAAATAAATTATTTTTAACGCCTTATTAATGCATAACGGTTTTAATATCCTGGAGATTTTTTAGCTTTTTTTTTCAATTAAAAATAAAAATTTATAAGAAATATAAGAAGATTTGGACCAATTTTTATATTTTAATTGCCAAGAAAAATAAAAAATATATAATTAATATATTTTAGAATGCTAGAAAATTTAAAATTATTATTATCCGCCTTTATTATAATAAGGATAATATTGAGTAAAATAGCAACGATTTGGACGACGTTCCGAAATCGCCAATTAACCCAAAATCGTTACCGCAAAAAAATTGCTAATTAAAATTGCTAATTAAAATTTATAAATTAAAATTTATTTATCCCGCCAAAAAAGCCAATTTTGCCAGCGCTAGCCGTTTTTTTATTTACTTTTTTAAAAAATCCTTAATTTATATTAATTTTTGAATTGCAAATTGCCTTGCAAAATAAAAATAAAGAATTTTATTTCCGAATACCGTTTTTTTTTTGCTATTAAAACAAGGCCGAGAATATCCAAAAAATAATAAAAATAAAAAGCGCAAATCAGTTTTTTATATAATATTTATAATAATTTTAATATATTTTTTGGCTATTTAAAAAATTTCAAAATATATATTGCGGATATTGCTATAATTTGCTAGTTTTTGGCTACGAAAAAGAAATTAGATTTTGCTTTAGCAATTAAATTTTGTAAAAAATAAAAGATTATAATTGCCGGAGCTTTATTTAAAGCATTTAACGCTAAAAAAATAGCTGGTTTATAAGCTTTAAATATATTTAAATTTAAATAATATAATAAATTGATTTATAATAAATATTTTTTATTTAATGCAAAAATGGTTAAAGAGATTAAAAATAAAGCTATTAATAGTTTTTACAAAAAATTAAGGCTAATAGCTTAAGAATATAATAATAAGGGCAAATAGCAAATCTTAATTTAATTTTTAATAATTTAAAAAATTAGTTAATAATTTATTATAGCCTTAGTTTTATATTTTTAAAAATAAGGAAAAAAGCTGTATTTTAGAAATATTATATAAATGTATTCCCATTTCCATTTTTAATTTTAAAAAATCGGTTTTTATTGCCTTTCCAATAATTTTAAATATTTGTATTTTTTAGAAATAATAATAAGAATTTTAAAGCCGTTATATAGCATTGCCAAATTTGGCCTATATTGGTGGGTAATGTATTTCAATTATTATAAATAAAAGCTATTTATAAAGATTTTAATATTTAATTTATATTTTATAATTTTTGATTTTTTAAATTACTTTTTTATTATTGGTATATAAATTAATAATATCTTGATTTTATCCAATAAAAAATAATTATAATTAAAGAAAAATAAATTAAAGGCAGCAATTTTTAAGGCTAAATTAAAATTATATTTGGATAATGGCTTTTTTATTTTTAATAATTGTATTTTAATAGCAATTTCGAATTCGAATAAAATCTTTATAATTTAAAAAAAGCAAGGCCAAAAATTTAAATTAATTAATTTTAAAGCTTTTCAAATATTTTAAAGCTATATTAAATAATAGGCCAAAAAAGTTTATTTAGCAATTAATTTTAATTAAAAGCTTTTTATAATTTTTCGATTGCAATTTAATACCAAAATTTATTTAAAATTAATATTAAGGCATTTAATAAGCATATTAAATAATATATAAATAATTTCAACCGGGATTTAATTTATATAAATATTAATTTAATTAGGAATTGCAAGCTTTATATATTTGTAAATAAATTATTTGCTAATAATAATTTTTTTTCCAATTAAAATATATAATTATATTGGCAAATAAATTAATAAATAAAAGTATTTATATATTTATATTTATTGGTAATATAATTTATTAGAGCTTAATTAAAAGCAAGCGAATTATTTAAAATATATAATTTTTAAAGTTTTTTGCTATAATTTAAAAAACGGATTTAGAAATTGCAATTGAAATAATTTTATAGCTAATATTGGATTAATTTAATATTTTTTAATTTCCATTATAATTTTAATAAATTTCCGAAGCTTTTATAATATAATAGTTAAGCTAGATTTTATTATAGAAAAGAGGTTTATAATTAATGTTTTTTATTTATATTAAAGCTATAAAAAACAAAAGCTTTAAAAAATTTAATAAATTAATGGACGAAATAATTTTGCGAACGTTATAATAAAAATTAATTTTAATAAGGCTTTAGAAACGTTTATTAATACCAATGCTTTAACGGTTAGGATAAAAAAATGGGTTAATAGGTTAAAGGAAGAGATTAATAATTTTGAATTGATTAGTATAGCGTAATGGCCTGTTTTTAGATTGACGGGCCAATTTTATATTGTATAATTAGCTACCGAGCTTCTTTATTTTTTTAAAGAGCTCCCAGTATTGCAATTATTGCAGAAGCTTAGGAGCTTTTTCCCCTAAAAGGGGATAGCGTAGAATAGCGTAGCTTAGTCAGCAGAAGGAAAGTGGTAATGGCTTTATAGCCGTAGCCACTTTCTCTTTTACATATTTGAATCTACCAACCGCTGGGCCCCCCCCCCATCCGTTAACCGGTTACTGTGTCTATCCTAGTGATCCCAACAGTCGAATCTCGAAGTCTGGCTGCGAGCATTAGCATCAAGTCTGTCACTGAGTGATGTTGACATAAAATTCTGTGCCTCGGAGGTTGAAGTCGCACAAAATATATTGCCAGTCCCAACTCCAGGCGCTCTCAAATCGGGACCAGGCTTCGCGCATTTCCGTGGTGTGGTTGATAGTAGTAGATATGTGGGCTGCCGAACTGGATTCTTGATCGTCGGATTGATTTTGAGCACTCCGGTATTCGAGGGCTCCATGGCATGCGGAGGTTTGAAGTGTTTTTCTCGTTCTTGATTCTCGTGCATGTAATCTGATATGTCTCCGTGCTCTGTCCTCAAATACAGTTTTCACTTTGAGGTAAAAGCAACTGAAATTGCAGGCAGCCAGAATTTTCTCGTAGCAGGCGAATTTGCGTTGTAGAAGACACTACAAATAGAACAGCTATGCTTTCTTGAAGGTCACATGACTTGGTACCGGTCCGTATTTCTTCTCCATGTCTTGCCTCCTGAAAATGCCCCCCGCTCATTCTTAGCCCAAGCTATACCCAGACTTGTTTCAATGGGCTTCATCTCTTTGAAATCCCATTACTACACGCATGGGCACAGGAGCTAGCAAACAAAGTAGGGAATTTACCATCGACTCGCTCGGTTTTGAGTCCCTATACCGACTATCATGCAGCCACTCCTGGTTGTTGCGCTTGCTGAGAGCCGAGAACGTCGTGAGAGGGACTCGAAATTGACAACTCAGCAGCGCTCAACAGGCTGCCATCCATTCCCGCTCCCATGGGCCGGTGCGCAAGCTGAGCCTTAGCCCTAAGTGCATCTTTCTCCTCTGAAAGCTGGCTGATGAGCTGTTCGAGTTTACTGCAGAGTTCCTCGGTCTGCGCCGTAAGGGCAGCGTGATATTCTGCTGCCTTCACTGGATCCGCAGGTGCCTTGGGCAGGAGGCGGCCAAAAAAATCCAAACGGGCTTGAGCCAACCATTCGGCCGTCTTGGGCTGAGCGGCCCATAAGAGCCCATTGCGGTGCGTCTGCAAGACGACAGTAAAGTAATCCACAGCGTAATCCGGGTGTGGGACAGGTCGGCAGAGCTCATTCTTGAACTTCTCATCAGAGAATTCGGATTCGACGTGGGCGATGAAAGCTGCACTGAACACTTGCTGGCAGTAGCGGACAGACTGGAGGTTGATCCGATTACCACTGAAGACAGGCGTCGGATCGATTTTGGCAAGTCCATCAGCGGTGCAGTCGATGTACCTATGATTTATCTTGTTAGCTTATCAATACATAGCATGTAATCTACACAAGCATTTATTTGTTTCTTACAGGGCATCAGCCGCAGGCTTATACGCTCCTCCTTCCAAGAGCACCTCGCTCGTGCTGAGGCGAACTACGCGACCGTGACGGACGATGTTTCCGATCCTCTTGACTTGCTGGAGCTCCGCGAGCGAGACGGTGGCGCACCGAAACATGGTCGGTTCGACCCTGTCCGTCAAGCGCGCCATCTGCCCGCAGGCCTTCATGCGCATGAAACAGTCGTCAGGTGAAGAAGCTAACATGATGCTAGCGTTGGTTGCTGCCACATTCGCCGCAGTGCTTTCAGCAAACGCTTCTCCAGGCTGAAGACACTCACGCACGAAGAACCACGAGTCTCGGGGCATGATCCACGTAATTTTATCAGGCTCAACTCCGTTTGCTAACAGCCAGAGGCAAGAATCAACGCCCGTCTTGCCAGCCCCAACTACCGTGTAGCCGCCATAAGGTCGAGTGATTTTCGTTAAGTCGTTAGGTGTGACAAGAGATACGTCTGAGGAGACTTCGTAGGCCGGCGAGGACATCATAGCTGGCACCTTGACTTTCATGCACGTAGCGTCCACAATTTTGCTTTCTTTGCTGATTCGGAAGTTCTTACCAGTCACCATGGAACGCCATGCCCCGTCACCCACATATTCATGCTTGGGATAATAGCGTACGCGGCCAGATGGAAGAAAATTTTGCTGCATGACTATGTTGAAGTAGGCACAGATCTCGTCGCCTGTAGCAAGTTCAGCCATGCCTTTGTTCAAACCAACTTGATCGATCTTGTCCTCGCCCAGGTGCCGAGAGTTTACTCCATAGCAGCTTGAGGGCTGATGAAGGCGTACGAATGGATATGCAATGGTCCAATGTCCGCCTGGCCGCGAATATTTGTCAACCATGACTACAGTTGCCTTGGTATCGCTGAGGATTGTGTCGACAAAGGCCATTCCCATAGCACCCGTGCCAATGACCAGGTAGTCGGCGGTGATTGTCTCAGCCATGTTGGGAGCCATGCTGGGAATTCAAAGTTCGACCCCGAGAAGAATAGGGCAAAATGTGTGAGGAGACAGGAGGATGGGTACAAAGCTCTAGCACGTCCGCCGAAAGCTACTGGAGACGGCGAGAGAAATATTGAATGCGACTGAAAAGAGAGTTATCTCATCAACTGTGTGGGACGACTAGAAGTCCAATCATATCATATTTCGGATAGAGATCCACTCGCGCCCTTGGACCGAGGTGGGCGGAACCAATCCCAACCTGACACACGTTAAAGAGCTTGGCTGATCTCTCGTAGGGTGTGGTTGACGACTTCAGCCCACCGGTCCATGTCCAGACTCCAGTTTGGGGAATTCGGGACCAGCAGCGACCAGTGTGGGTATTGGACTGGTAGTCCGGCAGTCCGGTCAAAGAAACAGAAAGAGATGAGTCCGCCGCTCGGTAGTGAAAAAGATATATCCATAGGAGAAAGAAACGGAAACATGAACAATGAGCCTTCAGAGGGAAGAGGGGTCTTTCTGAGACCTCAAGTCACAGAAGTGGGTCCGATGTAATATCTCCTCGATTGAAGGGCGCAGCCAACAGCACAAACCGGGCCTGGAAATATTTACCCCAGTCCTTGACATCCGAGCCGGGAGCCCTGCCTGATTTGAGATTTCTCGTGCAGTTTCAGGGCGATCATCGATGCAGCTCATGAGGGGAAGATACGCTTTTCGACGCAACCATTGTCGGCCACATCTTGCCATGATAATCGCGTTGCTGCTGGATGTTGTCCGAGACTCCGAGGCCCGTCGCTTTGCGGCTTGCAGTGACTTGATGAGGTTGGGAAAAGATGGACCGAACGGCGAAATCGGAGTGTCGTGTTATGCGGTTGAAACAGGAGTGGACGTGAAGATGGATCGGTTTTGGCGTGTCGTCGTTCCAGATGCTGTTCCGAGCTAGACTGCCCGACGGGCCGAGATCTGCTGCGCCACATGACGCCACGTGATAAGTGGCTGTGGCCATCCCGACTCATCCCCTGCAAACAACGTCAAAGCATCGACAGCATCTGTTGTTTAGGCAGCCATCCTTTCGACAACAAGAATGTTGACACAGGACACTCAGCACGTCTTCCCCGGCATTGCTTTTGAGTCCTAACCGCTATGGGAAACGAGGACGACAAGTCCACCTCTAAGCTCTCTTTGTTCTCCCTCCAAAGCGTTGTCCATTCTAGCTCCAGACTAAAACGCCGCAGGTTCCTTAGACTGCTAACTGCAGTCGTCCTCTTCTCACTCGCAGTTGTACATTTCTCCAGAACACCCTTCACAATGGTTTCCCTCGAGCTCGATGATAGCCAAAAGGCCAAGCTGCAGGAAGTGGCCGATCTTCTCCTCGATGTCTACAAGACGCTTGCTGAAATGCGTTATATCGACGCAAAGGGCATCGAAACTGGACCTCGTGACCTCAGCAGCATCAAGGTCGTCCACGAAGAAAAAGAGATGAATCTCACTTCGCTCTACGAAGAATTCAAACTCGACCCATCTGTCATCTACCTCTACAGCATTCTCCCGTACATCAACTCCACAGTAGCCGGGCAATCAGATTTCTTCCACGGCGGTTCATTCGCCGACTTCCGTGACCCAGCAGACGTAGAGCAAAGCCGTGCTCCCTTTTACGGCGACCCAGAAGGCGACGACTACGAAGACGAAGATGGGCCCTACATGTATCCCTGGTACACTACGCTTTCCATGCTCGGCAACCACCAAAGCGTCATCATCTACGATGCCCGTCGACACCGCATCTGGATCATTGACCAGGAAGGCTGGTCCAGCACAGATCCCGCACTACAGGGTGTTCCAAAGGCGCCCATCAAGAGCAAGAATCGCAACAGCTTTGAGCATATTCCTAGTCGGCCTGCTGACGACTTCTTGCGAGATATGAAGCATTGGTTTCGTACTTTGCAGGAATTGCCCGGGGAGAGGGGTGAGAATATGGGCGGTGAATGGAGTACGTGGAATGTGGATTTGAAGTCTTTGTATCTGAATGCCGGCTGGCCGGATCACTTCGACGGCGACGTTTTCCAAGTTGCCCAAGCGCGAGTTTATGCTGCTTCGACCGCCAAATATGCTGCTGAAGAACCACTGCGTCAGGTTGACACGTACAAACAATGGAGCAAGTACGTTGATCAAGACAAAGCGAGGGATGAAAAGGCTCTTGCGGAAGCAAAGACTCCAGATGAAGAATGGAGCGCAAGATACAGCCTTTGGAAGTCCGAGGACAGAAGGTTGCGCAATGCCGAAGATCGCAAGAAGAAAGAGCAGGAACTTGAGAAGCGTTGTCCCAACGGGGTGTGTCAGCGAATTGAAGATCTGCCACTGTGGGAACTAGAACAGCTGCGAAACGAACTGAAGTGGAAAGAAGAAAACGAAAAAGAAGCCAAGGGGGCTGCGATCTATCGAAAAGCCTACGAGGCGTCGAAAGCCGAGGCTGAGCGTCTGTGCCCCGGAAGGACATTTGAAGAAGCTACGGGCATCAAGTCATTGGGAAGACAGGACACGATGACTAGCATTGAGCAGCAGAAATACTGGCTAGATTGGGCGAAGAAAGAGAAAGAGAAGATTCAGACATGGGCGGAGCAAGTGCCCGCCGAAGCAGAAAAGACGCTGAGCCTGGTTGAGCATGATTTGAAAGACAAGAACAGATCAATTGAGAAAAGTGCAGATATGTTGAAAAGATATGAGGACTGGTTGGCTGAGCATGGCAATACAGACTAGAACACACCCACAAATATATCATTCCTAGAACCAGAACCAAGAAAATTGAAAAGAAGATTAGCTCGAGGGCCCTCCAAATACACAAAAGAGACGGAACAACAAGACAAGAAAGGCGAAACCCCAGCTGGCTGAAGGGTGACAGACGTGACCTTCGGCCGTACTTGCGAAATTGGATACTCAATGAATCTCGCAGCTAGTACCGTTGGTATATATCTCCCTACACTATGTTCTATTCCACGTCGAGCTTTCACGGATTCTTAGTTCTGCTTCTTGCCTCCTTCCCTCCTTCCTCAATAGGGGCCGCCACACAGTTACCCTAACTGTACCTCACAACCCAAATTTCCCACTTTCCAGCCAAGTCCTGCACGGAGTCTCTTGGCTCAATCGTACGATGCAGCCCCTTGTTTCTTTCACCGGTGCGAGATCTTGTGGTGCGCTTGTTCGAACTTCGCAGTTTGCACTTTTCGAATCGCATTTAGATTACTGATTCGTCTCCATTGGCATGGCCAGTCATGGGAGTATGGACTGTCGTCTATTTAAGGACGAAGAGTAGACTTGACAAATCAGTCCGCCTGGTTTGAGTCTTGGTTTGTCCAGAGAGAGAGCAGGCCGGGATTTTTAATGTTTTTCTATGTCCCATATTTTTTCGCGCGCCTCTTTCCACCTCACCGTCCTTCCCTCCTTCCTTTTTGATCCTTTCCCACACCCCACCTACCACATAAACCAAATGGTCCAATTTTCTGCCAAGTCCTGCCACGGGAGTCGTGGCTCAATCGTTCAAGCAGCCCCTTGTTATTTGAAAAGATTCTAGTGGAGCGCAGTTCGAACCTGGCAGTTGGCATTGTTCATGGTTACCGGCTCGCATGCACTCACCTCGAGTCCCTTATGGGATTTAAGCGTGAGTCATATTAGTCGTGATCTGAATAGTAGTAGACTTGTCAAACTCAGTTAGTCTGGTTTGGATCCCTCCGCTTGTCCACAGAGCAAGCACGGGAATTTTTGCTCTTCTTTCCACGTCCCTGTTTTGTTTTTTTTTGCGTACCCCATGAGGCCTCACCGTCCGCCACGTCTACTTGAGCCGCCAGATCCGTCTTCTATCGCAATCTCTTTCTCCTCTTTACGCATCCGTGCTAACCCATATGTCGAAGTTTCCAAAACTTTACCAAGTGCTGCAGCGAGTACTGGCTCAGATGAAATGCGGCGTAGCAACCGATTACACTTCGTTAGAAATGCAATAAGGTGCAAACAGGCCATTCGAATGTTCCATGTAGCATCCATCCCTTTCGGGGTAGACTTTCAATCTCAATTCGTCTTGTTTGGTTGGGTTTGGTTGGTCCAGAGAACCTTCGCAGATCTTTTGACATTTCTGCTCCACTGCACCATTTGCTGTTGCTCTTTCTCTCTGTCTTCCGGCCACCCGACCAACCTCTAAGGTCCCAGTGCTTCAAAACAGCCAAAATGATCTGTTTGTTTCAATCCCATCGATACGTCAATCCGAGTCAGTCGTGAAGGGAGGAAGCACAAAGCAAACCAAACCAAATAAGTCAAGTCAGGCCCCCAACCTCCCGATCTCACCCACGGTTCGAGTTCGAACCAAACAATCACCAGCCCTACCCAAATCTCCGCGCACACACATGACCTAATCATGCCAAATATCCAATCCACCAGTATCAGTCCTACAACGGAGTCCTGGCTCAATTTGAAAGGGCAAAACCGATGCGTCTTATCCCAACGAGAGATTTGAAATGCAGGTCGCTTGCTTGTTCGAAGCGTTGTAGTGGCATCGAGCGTCCCCAAAAAGACGTTACGGTAGACTGGCAAACTCAGTTTCGTCTGGTTTGAATCTGGGAGGTCCGGGATTTGCCTTCGCAGATTTTTTGTTTTTTGTTTTGAGCTTATGGCTGCGTGTGAGGCTTTTGGATGCGTTTTTGCTCGAAGTCCGAACACTTGTGTCCCGTGACTACTAACTACATCATGTACGTTCTCGATATCGACCTCACTTTTTCCTGGTTTCTCTCTTCCTGAATGCTTTTGTTCAGCTCCCATGTTATTCTTTAATGTCGCTCTATTCTCTTCAACTCTCTGTCATCTATCTCCCCAGCCTTTCTGTCGTCTTCCTATACTTCTGTCAAGACTGTCATCTCGCCTTCCAAACCCTCATTCCCCGCAATATTCCGTTGCTTTTATGTCGCCACCATCTACCAAGTTTGCACACTTTCAGTATCGGCATGTCCAGCTAGCTGCCTTCCATTTCATGGAAATCTCCTACACAGTGATAACGCCGACCGACTCGAAGAAGCCATCCGAGCTTTCAACCTTCGCAAACAGCGGCAAACTCAGACCAGCGCTGCAGCATAGGTATTTGGCATATTTAAATCATTTTCAACGGCGCCGTTAGTAGTACCTGGTTCCTATCTCCTTTCACTATTACACCAGCACAAAGAGAAGCAAACTGCTTCGAAGACATTGCCAACCTCGGAGTCTCGACGTGCAACAAATTGGAAGCCGGGCGGCTGGGAATCTAGCTCTCACCTCTTCAACTTTTGGAAGACCACCTAGCCGAAGCTATTCCCCATCGAAACGAGCCTTTACGATCTCCTGGGCTCTCTCCTTCTCCCCGCCAACCAAACCCCATCCTCTGGATTAATGGCAGTGCCATCGGCCTGTCTCATCCCCAACCTGAGACCACCAGCGATGTCTTCAGCGCCCCCGAAGCAGACACCGACATGGTGAACTCCGGTTTCCTCCCCTAGGTACAACCCGCCATTCCATTCCTCAGTCGACCCTGCCAACCCTCGCGAGACGACGCCTTTGCTTCCATCATGGACGACATCGACCGTTCCACCAACGCCGACATGGAGTCTCACTTCTCTGGTCCTCCCAGTCAAGGTTTCCTGCTCCCAGGCTTCTTCTCCCGCGATTTCCCCAACGGACCTCCCCACGGTCGAGCCGGAATGAGAACAAGCCGTTACCCGCGGGTATTTTAAGGTACAGCTGGTTCAAGATACACTCACTCAATCATTAGAGAGCTTATTGCTATGGACCTTAGCGATCCATCGCCGGAGACTTTCCCTCTCTCCGTATATGTAGATCTGTCGTCAATTCGTGTCTCATCTACCGTTTCCAAATAAACTGCCGACACCAAATACAACTATCGTTTTCATGCAAACCTGCCGTTTAGAAAAGCCCATTTATTTCATTGGCAATAACATTTGTTTCCAAATACCTTAGAAAATTCATCTTTCCCCAATTTGATGCCCACCGTCTGGGATTTCGACCTCATTTTTTTTTTCGTGACAGCAAAATCGCCTTTTCGTGGCATTCTAAAGCGTCTCTGGTTCGTCTGCAGCCCGACGTTCGCAAAAGTGCGCCAAAAACACGCATTTCGCCCGCGTACGCCATAGAATTCGCGAAACATCACGCAGCAGCATGCATGCACTTTACTTTAGGTACTTGTCGATTTCACGCGAATTACAGCCATTTTACGCACACTCCGTCGCCCAAATGAAAACGCCTGTCAATTTACAAGCGCTGAATCAATTTTTAGAATTTCTGTCGTTTGCAGAAAATGCTCACGCCGTTACGCTTAATCTCCAGGGCAAAGGGATTTAAACGGTCGTTTTGAAACAGGATGAGGCGCTTGCCCGTGTAGGACCGGCAGATGGAAAGAAAGATTCTGGTTTCTGATTGTGCCTGACACATAGAAGATTTTGCACGCAGCGACAGTCTGTCCGTTCATGTTCCTTCCTCAAGCACGTACCTGCATGTTTAGACGGGCGTGAATGACTAAGCACGGGCACTAGCTAGGATGAAGCTTCGTCGTGAGAGGAAGGAAGCATCATGAGCAATCGGCAGCTTCGAGTGTGGAGCTTGCAGTCAGTCAGTCAGTCAGTTCATTGCACCTTGTTTTTAGATCCCAACATCTGGTACGAAGGACTGGTGGGATGGACAAGACAGACATCTCTACCAATCCTTATCAGTCCTTCTCGTCATCATCCTTTCATGAGCTTAGAGCAGTGATAGAGTGTTACATACCTACCTACTACTCGGACGCCGCCTCGATGGAAAGTGGGAGAATCCCAAGCAAGCAGCGATGCGTCGGCCAGAATACCAACAGTCGCACGGATAGGGATCAGCTCTTGCTGGCGTGGAAAGGCCCAAGCTGGAGCAATGTCACAAATGATGACCGGCTGCTTCTATGTTGGCGACATAGCCAATGTTGGGGGTGCTTTGGAGAGGTTGAAGCGCCGTGTAGCTGGTGTCCAGAGGTAAGCATGTTTGCTTGTCGCCATTGTTACCCTTATTTGCGATTCATATGCATGGTCAATGAAATTGTAGTCGGCTCGACTAATGCCCAAGCAAAGTCTGGTACCTGCGTACCAAACAACTTCTTTCCAGCTATCCTGGCGCCGATTTGGAGACCGGATGTGTGTCCGCTGTGGTACGAGCGCTGGGAGGTGAGGTCGGAGGGGCTGGGCTGCCATGTGTCGCCGATTACGCTGTTTACTTGTATCATCAGCGTGCTGGCGACGCTTTTGGAGACCGCTGCTGAGCTGAACTGCCAAATCTCGTGTCTCGTGTATTGTTATATGGAGGCCGCACGGTGAGAGCTGCGACTCGTTGCCATCGTCCTCTGCGCTGTGGATTTGATGTAGCCTGTACATGCACCGCTCAAGAGTCACCCGGCTCACGCAAGTCATCAGGGACGAGGACGTCGAACACGATGGCTATGCTTGCCCGAGCAGGCTTATCCTGAGCTGACGGGAGGAATAATGGCAACTTCATCGCCCTCTTTGATCATTGTGTCCTTCGCAGGCTCAACATCTTCCTTGGGCACATCGACGTATTCCATGTTGACAGTGATGGCACAGCTTTCAAGGACTTGGGATTTAATGCCAGTGTATTTCTGTTCTAGAGTGCCATAAAGCTTGGACAAGGGCAAGGGCGCTTTCAGAGCCTCCGAGTCTTTCGACGTGAAGGAACTTGCAGACGCGAAATATAGCAGAGTGAAATGGCCAGGCGGGGCCTTGGACGCCATTGTTTGTTTGAAAGAAGGAGAATCTGGAGCACCTGGTCAGTCAGCAGGTGTTGACAAGAATGCTTGGGAAGCAAAGAGGCAAATGTGGTTTTTTGTCAGAGATCTTGGTGTGAGCCACAGCGCGAGGTCCAAAGGACCCAGCTTCGTATAATACATGCTATTGTATTCTTCATGTAAACTGGATGAGGGGAAGAGAGAGGCTGCGCAGACATACCTGGACTGGGTGTTGGGTGCGATGTTATTTTCCGTCGCCGTGAGGAGATGGGAATTGGAAGGAAGAAAATGTGCGAGCTCCAGAGAACAGCGATTTTGTGCACGCGAGGCTCAAGCTAGGGACGTAGCGGGACTAGTGCCGCTTAGTGCCGCTTTCACAAGGCTACGCACGGGCCTTGGCGGCAATCTTCATCGCGTCGACCGTCGAGGAAGAGAATTATTGGAGTTGCTGCGATTTGAGCACCATTGACCAACGAGATGTCATATTCGCCGATACATCTTTCTCGGCCGTACTGAGATGCTCTGCCTCATTGCGCACCAGCGCTTCCATTCCCGCCCATAATGTTCCGTTCAATAAGACAACAAGAACTGGCGCCCGCTCGTCGACTATGTCTCCTCAGACAAGCTCCGCGAGGAAACCGCCACTTCACAGCTATCAAAAAACATATCTCCGACCCTCTGTTTTACAGGATCCGGAATGTCGATAGTGAAACTCGCACCCCAAAGGGAAGGAGGCAGAAGGACAAGATCCGGAATGTCGATAGTAAAACTCGCGCCCCAAAGGAAAGGATTCAGCTAGATCCTCCGCCGAGTGATCGCTCGGTCCTCTCCTCAAACGTGAGGATTATAAAGGAGCCTGGCACACCGAAAAGACTCGCCGAGGCAAGACAGGCAGCGCTGCTAAATTCGAACTCGGACGGGCCAACAATTCGTACATATGCCTCTACGCGTATTGCGAAATACTCCGCTTCCTTGCGCCCGCCACCCATAGTAAAACATCCCGCGCGCGTCTCGCTCAGGACGCATGGGGACATTCCAATTCGCAAAGTTATTACGACGAGGGGCGCCGATGGGCGCTACAAAACGCTACCTACCCAAGACGGAAAAAATACGTCTCTAGGGAGAGTAGCGAATGCGGATCTCTACACCCGGAGACAGGCTCTTGGAAATCGTTTGAAGTCCGAGGTGTTCATTAACTCTGGTCGCTACGCGGGGCGGAACTTGAGGGAACTTGAATTCGGAGGGCGTGTTGATACAGAACTATCATTGTCTTTGCCAGAAGATGCTGCGAGAAAGCTCGCTGGGGAGGATACTTCCACGAAATCCAGAAGCCCTAATGAGTTTCTCCTTGAAGAGACACTTGACACGTGGAGCAGAGGGCAGGGGTCAAATAACCCCCCAACTAAGCGCCCTTACTCTACACTGTCAAAGTCGCGACGTGGCCGCTATGCCCCAGGGCTCTCAGGGCAGCCATTGCCGATTCAGTCTTCGAGATCGTTTAGTTCTTCCACACGAGTGAGTCTTGTATTTTCTGCTCCAGACTGTAATGCTAACTATGCGTGCAGGGGGCTGCAACCTCACGACCACAAGATTCGAGGTCAAATGCGGACGATGCTCTCATAAACTCTGACTTTGATCCAGACAGCCGAAGAGCACGAGCGAAGATTTCGAGTGTACGTGAAAGATTACGCCTGTGGACGCAAAATCGCAGTGGGACCGAAACTCCTCTGCCTTTACTCTCCACAAGCCCCGCTCAGGCTCTTGCAGAGGCCGAAGATCTAAGAGACAGGTTCGAAGCAGAAGAAGACATAGAGACGCCTCTTTTCGATCAGGACGGCTTGGTCGACATTGGTAACAGCAGAAGCTTTCTTCTTCGTGGCGACCTGGTCGAACTGGTAACATTCGGAGAGCAACGTGAAATTGCGGTTTACATCAGGCGGCTCGAGACTCAGCTTCAGTTCTATACAATGAGCGGAAGATGGGTCAATCGCACATCGAAAGGCGTGAACTTTTTCGTTCCACACTTCTTCTCTCCTGAAGACCTCGACCCGATCATTCCTTATTTGCCGCCTTCAGATGTTCCGGAGCAGATGCAGGACAAACTGATGCACTTTGAACGTGCTCCCCCACGTCAGTATGGTCAACCTATATTAGCAAGAATGCTTTCTTTCTGGGAGGACACAGACTCTACGCACAGATCTGTGGCTTTCAAGCTCGACAGAGCCCATGAGCATCTTGCGGACGCCCACAATTACAAATATGCTACTCTTGAGGAAATCACCGATAATCTTCTGGGAGGATACATTCCAAAGGATAGTAATGGCAACTATCCGCCAACCGCCTTGTACGCGGTCTACCGGGCGATGACGCGCGATGACGACCTTGGATTCCGACCCCTGAGAATTCATCATAGGGTTGCCGGACAGTTCGAGATAAGTCCACGAAATGAAGTAGTTGACATACACTATACAGCTCATATGTGCCGCCTTTTGGCGGAAGAAAAGGTAGCCTCAGTTGAGTTTGGAACTACAATCGAGTCAAAAACCACGGCGCCACTGCGAAAGTTCATTTCACAAGCTCAAGCTCTTATAGACCAGAGTCGATCTTGCAGAAAAACCACTCCTTTCGGAACAATCGGTCCAAATATGACCCAATCAACTCAGAACCTTCCACACATGCTCTGGTCTCCTCCGCACCATTCGCTTATCCGTTTCTTGGAGTCGTGGGCTGCTTTGGGGACTCTGTCCAAGACGTCTACAATGAATTCCATTGGTCCTCTTCTTCTACGAGCAATAGATCGGTATCCTGGACGTCCCCTGGATCAATCCTGTGCATGGACATTTCTGCAGGAAATTGGTGTGTTGCCACCTTGGCAATCTCGAGCTGCGTTCGAGCTGAGACTACCGGCAACAGGCTATCGCCTTCGGAACAAGATTTTCTGGCCAGTATCACCCAAAATGAGAGACCATATGCGCGAATTTCGAAAGGACTGCCGTTTTCCTGTATATTGCATCGACGACGAAACCGCGAACGAGATTGATGACGGTGTTTCCGTAGAAGTGGCAGATCGCCCAGGAGAATATTGGGTTCATATCCATGTGGCCGATCCTGGCAGCTTTCTCAGACCAGATCACCCTACTTCCCAAGCGGCTGAGAATCACGGTGAGAACGTCTATTTGCCCGAGCGAATAGTGACCATGTTCCAACCCCAAATGGTCGAAGCCAGACTCAGCTTGCAGAACGATCGCCCTGTCTTGACATTCAGTGCTAGAATGAATGCCTCTGGCGATTTGTTGGAGAATCGAATCAGTTGTGGCGTCATCAAGAACGTCTTTCACCTGACAAATGCAACTTTGAGACAAGTCCTGGATCTGGAGAATTCATCAACAGTGGAAGACGTCGAGCTTACCATCGGTGCCAAGACACAGCCCCCCGCGGTTCGTCGCCGTTTGTATACAAGCGATGAAATACCCAGCGAGTGCAAAGACGAATTGAAGCTCTTGAACCAGCTGGGAGAAGCCCGTCGGCTGCAAATGGCTCGCAAGGGGGCAATATCATTTTTCGCTCCCAGGCCCTCCGTCACCCTTTCCGGCTCCACCGAGACAACCACGTCGACTCACACCACCCACTTCTACCCATCCGACCCAGCTCTCAAACTCCGCTACCAGCCCTCATCGTCGAACCCCCAGGAACCCGCCGCCGAAACAGTCCGAAACCTGATGACCATCGCTGCCGAAGTGGCAGCCCAGTGGTGTGCCGCCCGCAACATCCCCATCCCCTACCGCGTCACAGTCTCCAACCCCGATCTCCCGTCCCCAACGGACTATCTGAACAAAACCCTCCTCCCCGCCCTGAGTCCCACCGGCCAGCTGCCACCAGAAATAGCTCTCGGCTACCTGAAACGCATGGGTCCCGTACAACCTTCCAGCACTCCAGGACCGCACCTCGCGCTCGGCGTCGGCATGTACGCAAAATGCACCTCTCCTCTGCGCCGCTTCGGCGATTTGCTTGTCCATTGGCAAATCCAAGCTGCGCTGGTTGAAGAAGCACGCACAGGTGAGAGCTTGGTAGGAAGTACGCGAGAAGATTACCTGCCGTTCAGCAAGAAGGAGATGGACAAGATCTTGCCGAAGCTATTTGGGCGAGAAAAAGCAATCGTTGCTGCGCATCGTAGTGTTTCCAGGGCATCATTGATACATTTCCTGATCAGGGCTTGGCATTTCAAAGAAGCGGAGATTCCGGAGACGTTTGATTTCGTGGTGAGGAAGGTCCTGAAGGGTGGGAGGGTGGCGGGGCGGATTGATTTTCTGGGAGCGGTGGATGGGAATTGTACGCTGCCGGACTGGATTGAGCCTGGGGAGGTGAAGGAGGGGGATCGTTTTGAGGCGAGGTTTAAGGATTTGAATGTTTATTGGCAGACGATCGATGTGGAGGTTGTGAGGAAGCTGGAGAAGGAGGAGGGGGCGTTTGGGAGGCGGGGTGTGGGTGGGGGTGGGGGTGGGGGTGATGATGGAACAGGATAGCTGTATTATAGCTAGAATCGAATGTTGGCACGGGGATGGAGGACGGGGTGGGATACTCACAGAATCATGGTCGTCCGGCTCAATCTGAGCTGTATTGCCATGATAAAGGCCGAGTTGTGCCTGGGGTTCAGTCTGGATTGACTGGTTGCGATAGGACGTCCGCGCTCCTTGGACAGCAGAGGTTCCAGCAGGCTTCTCAGCGGACTCGGCAGCAGCGAGATGAGCATCTTTACATGTATCTTCTGGAATATCATCCTCGTCTTCCTCGTCTTCCTCGTCTTCCTGGTTCTCATCCTCGTCATCGTCATCTTCTTCGTCTTCCTGGCTCTCATCCTCGTTATACTCCTCCGCAGCTTCCCTGTCTGCATCCTTCATATTATCAAGTTCCCGACGTATGTTGTCAATTGCCTTTGTTTCCACTTTATTGGATATATGGTGTTCGCGCTTCAGACTGGAGAGACTTCGGGCCAGCAGTCTTTCCGCCTCTCTTCGGCACATGTCAAAATCCCAGTTCAAAGCATCAAAAATCGAGCCCAGCAGAATCAGGGATTTGATTCTCTGGTATCTTGGTAAATCAGGATCGGGCTGTCAACATTGGCAAGCCATTCAAATAGCATATTCTGCGGATCATAAGGCACCTTCCAGCAAGTGTTGCACGGCGGCTCGGCACTCGCTGGCAGTGTATTGTGTTTCGAGTGGGGAGGTTGAGGTGTGGGGTTGCAGGGCTTGGACTGCTGCAATCGAAATTGAGTCTCCGTATAAGTGGTATCGAGTTCGGGTAAGGGTGAGGAGAGGGCGGAATCGGAGGAGTGTTCTTGAGCTGCTTCAGAGAGAAGCAGGGATGCAGAGTTGTGAGGGGCGAGGTGAGGGTATACGAATCTGCTTGATTGTCGACTGGAGAGCAGGTTCAGGATGGAGCAAAACACGTGAGCCCTCGCGTGGACCTCTTTTGCTTTCCTTCGAGCTTTTTCACTCCCCACTTTGCCTTCCAGCAATAACACACCCACTTTTACCAGGTACGCGTTACCCAACTCTTCAATTCCAAGCCAGCACTAGAACGTTTTCTTTCTTTCTTTTAGCACCCCATTCATATTGCAGCAGTCCTATTTCACGAGGTCACTTAGATTCTGGTGCTTGGCAAGCCAATACAACATCATCGACTAGTACTGATATGTTGAGCCCCGCCCTAACTAAAAGTAACCAATGGCTCGCGAAAAACCTAGAAGTTGACAGCAGATACACCATGGAAGTTCCAAGTACGTATCAAAGGAATCATTATGAAAATACAAACCAGCAATCCTCAGGTAGGGCATTCGGATTGAAGTCTAGTTGCTGTGAGCTTTATCACTCTTATCACGACACAACTTGCGTTGATGGTGGTTTGACAAGAACCCGCAGTTTCCCAATATCTTCCTGGCAGCTACGAGCCAATAAAGAGTTGCCCCGCTCAAGACTATCACGTCCACACCTTGTGGTTTGGAGGATGGTGAAAGGGGAGATATTCGAGAGGGAAGACATCCCGGTGGAGGTACGTACTCTTTAATTCCCGTCGATATTGGACAAGCCTCCATCCACTATCATAACTTTGCCGCGTTCTCCGGAAATTCCTGGTCAAAAGCTTTCCAACGCGTCCAGAATTGTTCAAAATAAAGGCGATCCCATATCACAATGAAAGAAATCATTTTCTCCATCAAGGGTAGTCAAAGAAACTCAATCAAGGCGGCCGATCCATCAACTTGCAACAAAACAAATCTCAAGAAAGGATTGGTCGCGAGAAGTCTGTAAGTTACTGAGAATACTTACGCCACGTACAAGAGGTTATGCAAACCGACAGCGAAAGGATGCTTTGATAGCTGAGAGCCGACTTGAGATGCTTCCGAGGGGTTGGAGTGAAACCAATACTCGAGATCGCCATTCCAGACTAGAGAACCAGAAGGAAACTGAGAAACCGGGCTCAGCTTGGGGATACCTGAGATGGGAAGGATTTCAGTCTTGATTCTTCAAGGACAGAAGAAACACACGGAGGATCGCTTGCAACCCTTTCGATTCACATATCTGCGTCCCCCGTCTCCACTCTTCGACTTCGAAGCCAGGATCCAAACAGGATGACACCACTCCAGCAAATGTTTGTGCAGCAGGCAACTTTGCCACGGGTTTCTGGAGAGCTTGACCATATATAGGTAGCCTCGGGAAAGGGGTTCCGGGCTTTGACTGGATTCGTCTTCTCCAGCATGGCAAGCCGGAAAGAGCCCCATATTTCGATCTTCAAAGAACGTGACGAAGGCTGGGTCGAGGTCACTTTTGTTGCATGTCGACTGAGTCCTATATGTTGCTTTGCTTTTTTCGTTATTACATACTCCTCTAGCAATCAGCATGCAGTTGCTGTGGAGTCGAATACGCATTCTTCCGGGGTAAGAGCCCATGAGGACGATGAAGGACGATTTTGTTGCACGTCGCCGGAGTATTATTGCTTTGTATGTCCCATTATTGCTCCTCTAACATGCAGTGTTGTGGAGTCTTTCGCTCCCAGTTCCCTGGCATCGTGACGATCTCTCATTCCGGCCAGTAAGATATGTCATATTTCGAAGAACGTGATAACGGCCGATGGAGCCTGAAGGACAGTTTTGTTGCACGTCGACTGAGTATTAAGCATTCCTTTTTCCATTATCGATCCTCTAGCATGCAGTCTTGTGGTCTTGTGGAGTCGTACTGTCGAATACCTTCACTCCCCAGCATCGTGGCGATCTCTCTCACGGCTAAAAATCGGAAAGCGTCTGCGCCGCGCGGAAGCCGGCCTAGAACTCTCTCCCTCCTCGCTTGACCGGCGATCACAATTGATGTCTCAACAACTCCTGCTCTGCGAGACGCGGCGATATTTTTCGGCATTCAATAATCAAGGATCAATTGATGCATCAAGTCGACAAGCCTCAAGGCGCACATGTCATATTAGATCTTCCGTGAAGAACTTCCATTCTGGTCCTGGTATATACACTTTGTTCACCTGTCACCAATCACCCCTACTCAACCCTTTTTGCAGAAGAGATATTCGGCACACCACTGCCCTCGGCCAATGTGCCTTCAACAACCCCATAGATAGGTATCTCAGCCAACACCGAAGCAACATGATGCAAAGTCGGCAAAGCCTTCCAGTCTTGCGCATCAATCTTCACCTCAGCCTCCCTCGTCTTCTCCATCTTGCGTATCGTCGAGGCACCCAGCGCAAATCCCGTCTCACGAGCCATCACCACCGGATACTCATCCGTCTTCCCGGGCTCTCCTACCGCAGGGATATATCTGTGCATGAGTACGTTGGAATGATTTTCTTCCTCTTTGCAGGCCTGCTCAATCTCCGGGTCAACGGATTGAAGTCCTCCAAGTCGAAAGTCTGCAAACTTGGCTCCATGCCATGATGCTTGCATGCTCCAAGTATCGGATTGTCGGTCGATGGAAATTGAACACCAGAGCCCGGGCATGCCATATCCCTCTCTTCCAATCATGGCTCCATCTGCCTGGTCGTCGAATACGACGGGGATGTATGAGCCAGGGACCTTAGAACCGTCCTTCTTCACGTATTGGACTCCGTGGATGTATAGGCCAAAGATGTTTTCTGCCCTTCCTCCCAGCCATGGCACGTTGTGAAGCGTAGTGATGGCGAAACTCGCCTCGGCCACCGTCGCCGGAGACAGGAAGCAGTAGGAGTCTGACGGCAGAAGATTTTGTAGAAAGGTTCGAGAAGTCTTGAACTTGATCGTAGCTTTGCTGAAAGTCTGCTGCGAGGCTGCCCAAGCATTTCCATGCAGGTCTTGTCGAGGTCCAGGGGCAGGGCCAAATCCAAGTGGTGTCCGCCAGGTCAAGTTGGGATTCTTGGCGTATAACCACTTCTTCAGTTTCTGCGAAGAATTGTCGATCTCACAATGTCCGAAATTGTACGCAGTGTACCGCTCCACTATTTGAAGTCAGTATAGTCCTAAAGCAAATCTACCAGCGTAGAAAGCTTACCCTGCAGTTTTGGCTCGCCGGGCACTAAATCTTTTCCAGCTAGGCGACTGTACTCTTGGATTGTGTTTGCACGAGTGTATCGAATTTCCTCGTACAATTTCAGTCTTTCATGAACCTCTTCAGTTGTCACCCCTAGAGGTAGCACCGTAGCCAATGCTGCTGCATCCTCAATCGCGATACCACCGCCTTGTCCTTGATCTGTACACACTTTCAGGAACACGGATTTCACGGCGAGTTACGGAAAAGTTGAGCTTACGTGGTAAAAATGGATGAGCTGCGTCTCCAAGCAGAGCCAACTTGCCCTTGACCCAGCTGGGTAAAACTTCCATATCAAGCAACTGCCACACCTTCAAAGACTCTGGGTTGGCCATACCAAGCAGGGCTAGGACTGAAGGATCCCAGTTCTGGTACACTTTCAGAAGCTGCTCCAAAGATCCCTGTTTGTTCCATTCTTTTGACATTGTTAGCTGAGACCACTTTCTCGCCTGCTATTCCGTAACTTACCATCACTGGCGGTCGCGTGTGATTCGTTTTCAGGATGAATCGCTACAAAGTTCATTTCATCGTTGCTGTTACACGGGTACATGATTAATCGTCGGTCCGTCGAGAGCCACAAGGAAAATCCGTTGATGTTCTCGGCGAATTTTGCTGTGAGAGGATTTTCGCGGATTGTCTGTGTCGGAATCAAGAACCTAGCAGAAGGGATGAGTCAGTGGACTATGATTATCAAGTCGTGGTTCAGGGTCTGAATACCTAAAAGCACTTTTCCCCGATGATACCAACTCGACCGGCTTCTCGGCCACCACTTCCCTGGTTTTCGACTTTCCAAAAGACAAAGTTAGCGATCCAGTCGACTTCCACGAATCCTTTAGCAATCATCCACTCACATAGATGCCATCCGCTCCGATGATCAAGTCCGCCTTTGCTTCCTCTCCATCCTCGAATTTGATGGTCACTGACTCTGCATCGACGGTGGCTACTCTCTTTCTCAAATGCAAAGCAGCCCCTGCTTCTGAGATAGCAGCCCGCTTCAGTGCATCGTGAAGTCTAACACGATGTACTAGCTGCCAGGGATGCTGCCAGACCTTGTTGGCTTCCTTGAAGTCCAAGTGTCGATGCAACGAATTGTCCGCACCGTACTCCCAGATCGCTTCATTAGCGACAGCACCGAAGTCTCCGGCTTTCAACCCCCATCGGCGAAGGATACCGTTGGCATTTGGTGCGAGATGGATGGCCTGTGATGGTGTTAGACGACTATGTTGAGGACGGACTGGCTTATGACTTACTGCACCTGTTTCGGTTGCGAACCTGGATTGTTCGTACAACTAGAGAGGCCTTTAGATATGTGTTTTGGCAAGCGAGTTTGATCTTGGAGTGAGATGGCAGTTGCTGCTGGTACGTACAGAAACATTGTGACCTGGAGATAGTGTCAGTCATGGCTGTCGTCCGTAAATTAGTTTTTTTGACTGACCTTGTCGACGCAGTCCTATCGCTGCTGCCAGGCCACCAATTCCTGCCGGGGGGTTAATACTTCATCGGCAGTGTTTGATGGAGAATATACTCCAGTGAGGACACATACCAGCTCCGATGATGGCTAAACACGTGATTGTCAGACTCAACACTCATAACAAGTCTGGATAGGTATCTACTTACCGATGTTCAGAGGTTGAGGACCGCTTTCTCCATTTACTCGATGACCGTTCGCACCTGAATGACCGTTGGTTCCGTTGGTGGTCATGATGCCGAAATTCCTTCTGACCGGCCGACGACTGTACAAGTAAGGATATCAGATATCTTGGGTTGTCTTGACGTAGTAATTCCCACCCTGAACGACATTTTGAGATGCCATGAGCGCTAATATAGCCCTCCTTTGGACCAAGCTTCGGTGCCGGCCAAGACCAGTTTCCGAGTACATCAATATGTGTAAACAGGAAGTTCCCTTGAGGCTTTATTGGCGGAGCCCTGTAATAATGAGCAGTTCAAGGTCCGCTTTGTGGAGAAGGCAGGGGTCGTTCGGACCGCATAGTGGATTTGGTGTTTCACGAAACCACATATGTATGTAGATCTTGGTCGGCTCAGGACAGCACATGAGCCCATGTGACATGATAGATTACCTACCTTGAGGGCTCATCAACAGGTGTATACCGTCTTGAAACAGAACATGTAAGGACGGGAAAGCGGGGGGTCCGATGTGGTCGAGTCTATGTGTTTTCGGACTGGCTCCCCCACATGGCGGCGGTCGCAATGATTGGAGACATCGTGCATTTGAAGTGCTGATGTTCCTTCATACATGTATCTCCTAGCCCACATGACACCTCAAAAGATAGAAGTTGAGTGAGCAACGACTGGACAAGGAACTGATCCTTTGGCGGGTCCAAGAGTAAAAGAAATTGGGGGCCGTAACAACATACATGTACTTGCCAGTTTCCCCGCTCCGTCTCGGGCCATCCCATATCTCCCCACCGAGGGAGCGAATTCACCGAATTCACCGAAGTGTGATCGTGCGAGAACTGAATGATTCTTCTCGAAAACCATTGCCCTCCCTGTCTTCTCTTCGATACTTGAGTTATGGCAGTGGCACTGATAACTGCCGGCGCTGCCGGCCTCGGCGCAGCCACTGCGAAAGCGTTTGCCTCCTCTGGAATGCGCGTAGTCGTAAACTACCACTCCAATCGCGAGCGAGCCGAGTCCTTGGTCCAAGACCTTGAGAAATTGTCGGATTTACGGCCGTCTGAAGAACAGAAGAACTTCTTGTCCATCCGTGCTGATATGTCGAAGCGAGCTGAGGTCGTTCGGCTGGTGGACGAGACAGTCTCGGCGATGGGGAAGCTCGATGTTGTGTTTTCGAATGTCGGCTGGACCGAGCTGAGGAAGTTTAGTGATTTGGATGACAATGTCAATGAGGAGGATTGGGATAGGTGTTTCAATATGAATGTCAAGACGCATTTGTATTTGATGCATGCTGCTAAAGAACATTTGGAAAAGTCGGAAGGGGTGTTCATCACAACGGCATCGTCGGCGGGTTTGAAGCCAAGTGGGAGCTCTCTGGTCAGTAGTTTCAAGCCTCATACATCGTTTCACGGGTGATCAAAGTTTCTAAGCAGATCACAGGCGTATTCTGTCACCAAAGCAGCACAAATTCATCTCGTAAAAGGACTGGCGACCATATGCAGTCCTAAAGTGAGAGTAAATGCCGTTTCGCCGGGACTCATGTTGACAGTATGAATTCTCGTCCAACTCTCAAGTCTATCCTACGACTAACACTTGCAGGAATGGGGCATGAAGTTCCCCCAGGCACGTCAAGATGCGGCTCTTGCAAAGACTCAGCTGAAACGGTTTGCTACTCCTGAGGTCAGCATGTTCTGAAACTTGTGAACTCCATCTTGGCTAACATCGGTCCAGGACGTTGCCGAGCAGGTTTTGTGTCTAGCAAACAATAAGAGCATTACGGGTGCCAACTTTGTGATAGATGCGGGAGCGACCATATAAAATGTATGGCGATGCCGATAGTTGACGGGTGAGCTCACTCCACCACCCCGCCGTCAACCTCAGGACACCACTTGAAGCGACCGGCTATATTTATCCATCAAAGGAAGCTCTTCCTTAGTTACTTATCATGAATATAATGAGTTGCTTGCTGGTACCGTTGTCTTTTATTGCCCAAGTGTACACTTTCTTGTTCACCCAGTTGAACCCAACACAATGGCTTGCCTGAAACTTTGCTTCTCCTCAGGATACACAGCCAAACCTACGACTTTTCTCTGAGCAGGTTATCCAATCCATCTACCCCAGACTTGTCTCCCTCGTCCAAAAACCCGCATATAACCCCCTTCGGATCCCATTTCCTTCTGATTTCCATCAACCTCCGTCCAGCCTCCTCAGACCAAAATTTGGTCTTGCGGACCTGGAAATCCGCGTCTCCAAGATACGAGCCAACTCCATGCTCCTCTACCTCTTCCACAATGTCTTTAACCCAAGCCTTGCACTTCTCATCATCCTCTGGGTCGTCCCAAACCGTGTAGACCGCAAAGTAGTGATCAGACTGCAAGCTGAGAGCCATGTCCGGCAACTCGCGTCGACTGCATGGATTCATGCAGAACCATAAAGTCTGGCATTTCGGATGCGGACGCGTGGTAAATGCCTGTTCCAGAACAGCCGTCACGTCGGCGTCATTTCGTATGTAAACGTTGTCAGAGCAGAACCTAGCGTTATCAGGGTTGTTGATTGTCTGGTTTATGTATTCCGCTTCTAGGCTGGTGGGGATACACATCATTTCCACCAAGGCGCCGGGAGGGTGGCTCTCGTTGATCGGTCGAAGGGCTGCCATAGCTTCTGTTTCGGTTTCTTGGTAGGTGACTGTTAAGGAGAGGACGCAATCTTGCTCCAGTTCCGAAGAGTAAAGCCCTACCACGACGATTTCTGATCCAGAATCTGAATTAGGTGCGAACTGGACAATTCGTCAGTGACTCCGAAGTTCGAAGAGGGTTAGGTACGTGTCTGCTCAACATACCTCCAAACTCCAGTCCATTACCGCTTTGTACTCGGATTTTGGGTACAGGAAGGACGATGCCATCATCACTGGAGGCTTTTTCATCGTCTCGAGATAAAACCTTGTCACTACAGCTGGGAAACCTGGAGATCGAATTAGCCCCTTTTCTGTGCGAACGAGTTTTGGTGAAGTACCAGGCCCAGCTCCTCTCGCCGCCCAGAATAAATCCGCATTTTCTGTGTCATTGCAATGTAGCATTTCTCCATCGGCCGAAACAACATCGATTCCACGGACTTTCTCGCAAGCCCAGCCCCAGTTCTGACCAAAATTCCATCAGCACAAATCCTAGACTTTTTCACATCTCTCGGTGGCCATTACTGACTTTGCAGTTCAATCCCATGCCGCCTTGCAGAAGGAAGCCGCCCAGTCCCACGTCTGGACAATGACCCCCCGGAAAGATAAGTCCTTTGGTGGCCAGAAAGTCGTTCAACTTTTCCCCTGTGGTGCTCGGAGATACTTTGACGATTCCCGTGTCCTCGTCGAGATCCATCTCTTGTAGCCCTCCCAAGTCGATGAGAATAGCATCGTCTCGCAAACTCCAAGCTGCCCAGCTATGTCCGCCCGATCGAACAGACACTCTGCAGCCTAACTCGTTCGCAAGCAAGATAGCATCCCGGACATGGGAAGCTTCGGTCGCCTCGACAACCGCTCTTGGAAACCTCCCAGGTTTGATGCCATTGAAAATCCGTGCAATTCGTTTCGCTTCATAGTCGCCGTTTTCCTCTTCGCTACGCCACGTAATAGGCAGATTCTCCGCAAGGGCGGCGGACATTTCGACTTTCAAGTTTCAGACAAAAACAAAGTTAAATATAAGTTTTTATGCAGGAGCGATTTTCACGGATGCTAGAGAAATATAAGAGAAACCCCTGGAATGCATACTCCGCATGCCAAGACTGAACGAACTCCATGGGCCACGGCGATTCGTAACCTTTGGCGGATCAGCTCACCCGATGCTTGGGAGTATCCACATGTATCCACAGATGTCCGGGCACTGGGGAAGATTAACCCTTCGACAATCCTTGAACCCTGTTCGTCAAAGCATGGCCCAGGGACTCGGAGTCGGAAGCAAAAAAATATCGCAACAGGTTTTCCGCTTTAGCCGCCGGGGTTTTTGACAATTCCATATTCTATCCGAGAGAAGCTGAGAAGTGCCACGGATTTTGATAGCGGTACCAGAATGTTGATAAATGTGTTGTATTAGTATGTTATACCTAGTAAATATAACTTTGTTAACTTTCAACAACGCTATGTGCTGCAGAACCGGGCCGGTCCGGGCGGGCTTGACTTATCTCCAATTGAACTCAAAGACATCCAGTCGTCGCGAGCAAATCGATCCCGAAGACCGAAGATTCACAATTGAACCACAATTGCCAATTGTGCACATCACTCTTTCACCACGTGCAATAGTCTGGTCGTCCCGAATGTGCAGGGCCTGATTCGATCTTGGGGCGTGTTCACGTTGCAGGGCCTGCATTTGAAGTTCATGAGCGGCTTTGACAAGTTTGGACTGAACGCCGCTGGGAAAAAAGCAACTGCATACCTAGTACTGACGTCGGACAGCAGCATGCAGAAGCTTTCGGGTACCAGGTATGTCAATCTGGATTCAAACCAGCATTGATGAACTAAAAGCAAGAGCTCGCGCTGGGCTTAGGGGCGGCCGGCTGAATTTTGATGCTGAAACCTCGTTGAAGTGATCGGGTAGATCCTGGGTTAACCTTATTGACTGGACCTTTAGGTTTGCGGCAACCCCACACATCGACCGTTAGACTGTCGGCATCCGTGACGATGATCCCTGAGATCAACTCTTACTCGGTAGTTGGAGATCCAGATGAACCTTCGAAAGACTCCAGGCGCCTTGCTTCGCTGGGAACTGTTCGACAGCGTCACGCCGATACGCAAGAAATCATTAAAATTCCTACGCCATCTGAGCACCCGGACGATCCTTTGAACTGGTCTGTGTCTTTCCAGATCCTGTCGAGTAGATCATGACTGACGACTGATGAAGGCCACAATGCTTCAAGTGGTTGATGGGCATCCTCATTTGTTTCGCTGTGTTTATGGCGTAAGTTCCCTCGCTCCTCTCCTACTCCTGGTCTTTATCTCCTGTCATCGAAGCAACTTAATGAAATAATTCCTAGAAACTTTCTCGCTGCTGGACCGTCTATCGCCATGCTCCAAACGGCAGAAGACTTCTTCCCTGGTGACCATGATCTAAGTGGAGCCATTTCTAAGACAGCTTATTTCTTCAGCACGACATCTCTAAGCCAGGGTCTGGGCAATTTGTTCTGGGTAAGTCAAGAAGAACTACAAATTGAAGGAAGTGAGCTGAGATGGTGAGTCAAGATGCCGTTGTGCAATAAGTATGGAAGACGTCCCGTGTACATTGCAAGCTTGACTCTGTATCTTGCCTGTGTCATATGGCTATCCCTTACGACCTCTTACGGAAGCTTTCTAGCTGGAAGAATCGTCATGGGACTGGGTTCTGGAGCTTCTGAGACGCTGGCGCCTGTGTCAATAGCAGATGTCTTCTTTCTGCACGAGCGAGGAACCGTCATGGCAATGTACACATCTTCAATGTCGTCTGGCGTAGCTTTTGGTAAATCATCCTCCATGTTCCGCTCCAGACTTTGTTCTTTCCGCATCAACACACTGTTAACACGACCAGGTATCCTAATTGCTGGAGCCATCACAAGTCTACACCACTGGCGGTACATCTACTACGTCTCCATTCCTGTCATTGCGATCGTTCTTCTGCTCGCTATCTTCACATTCCCCGAGACCGCCTATCGTCGAGACCCATCCGATTTACAAATTGAACTCAGACCACTCCGACCACCAACCCGCGAAGCACCGAAGACGAAACATGACGTACAGAATCTCGAAGTCGTCAATCTTCCAGCACCAAGGGCGAAGAAATTTGTACCCCGTCTCGCCATATACACAGGAACCTACACCTCAGAAAAGCTCCTCAGTATGTTTCTTCGTCCCTTCGCACTGATCCTGCTACCCCCAGTACTATGGGGATCGCTCGTCATGTCTGCCACCATAGGCTTCGTGGTCGCTATAACCTCGAACGTCGCTACAGCCTATACGAGCACCTACGCCATGCAAACCTGGCAGATCGGACTCTGTTTCATATCCGCGATTCTCGGCTCCCTGATTGGCATTTTCTTTGGCGGTAACCTGAGCGATAGGGTGGCGGGCTGCATGGCGAGAAAAAACGCAGGAATCAGAGAGCCAGAGATGAGGCTTCCAGCCTTGTGTCTGGCATTGGTTACGGCGCCGGCAGCGTTGTTGATGTATGGTGCAGGGATCCAGTACAAGCTGCATTGGATGTGTCCGACTGTCGGGTTAGGGCTTCGTAAGTTTTTGCATGAATTCCCGAAGTCGGTTTTCTGGAATCGCAGCAGCTGATCAGTAAAGTGAATTTCTCGATCGCCTATGCGACGAATATCTCGCTCGTCTATACTATAGATGCCTACCGGCCTATTGCAGGCGAGGTGACTGTTACCACGATAGCTTTCAAGTGTAAGTTGGCGGAGAGCCTGTTCATTACAAAACTTGAGCTGACTCCGATGTAGCTGCGTTTGGCTTTCTGCTCTCCTTTTATACAAATACCTGGATTGCGGAGGCGGGTTATCTCGGTGCCTATGGAGAGATGGCAGCGATAGCATTTGTGGTGATGATTTTGGGTATACCTTTGTATTTCTGGGGAAAGCAAATTAGATATGCTTCTTGGGATTGGAGAATAGTGAGGTATGCGCATTGGGGAGAGGATCGTGAGGTGGGCGAGTAGGCGAAGAAGGTCCGGGTATTTCCTAGGAGTTTGGGAGTAGCAAGTTGTGAGTAGTCAGTTAGTTATGAGGAGTTGATCCAGGCTATTGGAATTGGCTCAGGTTACTGCACTTGAGCGGAGTTTCTCGATTTGACCAAAATACTCGTCTGTGAGAGGGGAGCTCCTTTTTACATCCAAGTTGCACCACCTACCTACCACCGAGACTCCCGCAGCCCATAGAACTGTCTAAATGGAGCCCAATGAGCCTGTATAGTATCGTTACACCCCGCCATAGTGCGTCTCTCCTCCGCTCTATCCATCCACTCTCCCATTTTCCTGATTCTCGTATCATTCTGCCACAAACCAGTATCGTCAGCATCAATCCTCTCATCCTCCCTTCCTCATCCCTCATCGTTGTGCAACAGCTTCCCAAAACCGGGAGTTTCACAAGCAAAAGAAACAAAATCAAAAATGCTTACCGACGGATGAGTACTCAACAATTCCAGCGGTTCCTTCACCCCCTGCTCCGCCGCTCTCGCATAGTGATCCCGCATTCGCTCCCACAAAGACACGGCTTCGTTGGGATCAAAGCAAGCATCAGCCATCATGAGCAAACCAATGAGGTCGGCTTCTTCTTCTTGGACGCGGGAGGCGCGACGCATAACGCCGAACTCAACTAGATAAGGGCCTAGGATTTGGGAGAAGATCATGGAAAAGTCAATCATCATCAGACCTGTGAGAATGGACCCCCAGATAACTCCTTGGCCTGCAAAAACCAAGTTAGCGAAAAGGTCCCTTCTGAGACTCCGTGCTTGCCCCTTTGGGTCTTGAGTGTGGGGTATATGAAGACAGAAGATGGTTTTGATGCTCAAGCGAAGAAAGAGCAATTATCCAAAGGGGACAGAGTGTTGAAAAAGTCTGCAGAGATTGCGTGACTCGAAAGAAATCCAGAATGTATCAAGCAGCACGAAGAGACAGACGTACTTATCCTCTCCCCCATATGCTCCGCCACATTATGGGCCAGCTCATGTGCCAACACGACCGCCAATCCATCCGCATTCTTACAAATCGGCAACAACCCAGTAAACACAAAAACCGTGTTATTCGGCAACACCATCGCATTCGCCTGTCCCGGATCATCAATCACAAAAACCTTCCACTCGCTCCCCATCTTCCCCAACACCTCTCGCCCCCTCCCACCAAGCGGATCCCCCATCCCACTTTCCGCAACACCGTCTTCCTCATGCACGCTATAGCCTTCTGCTACCCTGACCAATCTCTTCATCACCGACCTGACTGCCTTGACGCGTTGGTCGTGGTCGGGGAGGATGGCATTTTGGGCTCGGTAGTCGGCAAGCAGGGCCTGGAAGCTGGCGTCGGCGAGAGAGGCGGCTTGGGCGGGGGTTATGCAGTTGAAGCGCTTGCGGCCTGTGAGGGGGACCTCGTCGATGTGGGAATAGTAGAAAGCGATGGGTACGATGATTATGATGGCACAGATGGGAAGGGTGAGAGGGGAGGCTTTTATGCGTTGCCATTTTCCGGTTGGGTCGAAGAGGGGCTTGGCGTTGCGGACGCCTTCGTGGAGGAGGCGGGCTCGTTCTTCGGGGTCCCATTCGTTGGGGTTGTGGGAGCGGTAGGTGCGGGTTTGGGTGTGGGTTGGTGGTCTGGGGGATCGTAGGATGCGGGACGGAGGGATGAAGGGTCGAGATTTAGACGTGGATTTGGGGATTGGGAGTGGGCGAGGTCGTGGAGGGGCGGATGTGAAGAATCGGGCTTGCTTGAAGGGAGTGCTTCGGAGAAGCGGTCGAATGAAGAAAGACATGTCGGCTTCGTGAAACGGGAGCAATGGAAGTCGCTCGAGATTATAGATTCTGCCTCACACAACATCAGCATCTAGCTGTGAGGTGCAGCCGGCTTGCAGTTTTAGCCATCCTGTGCTCTGACTATCGTGTTGTTGCCCAGAAAATTTCCGTCGACAAGTAGACGTTCCACGGGTCGACGTTACACTGCCGTCTAGCACGGGCGATAAGACCATGTCACGTGATTTAGACTTTATCTAGGTCCCACAATCTTGTAGATTGCTGCGAGGACCGAGCTCGCGATGACAATTCTTCGGTGTACGCTCACCCTGGACCCTTCGAAGAACTAGGAAGATTCCCAATAATTGAGGATATACCAAGTGTCCAAAGATATTCCAAGTGACTGAAAGGTTGAGAGTATGTTCGAGGAGTAGGAATGAACACACTCTCAAGTCGTAGCCTGAGCGCACAAGATTGTCACCACGAGGCCGAGTCAACAGCCGACATTCCGATTGCGATTGTATCTCCATAGCAGCGAAAGGAGCGTTTTGTGTACGCACGGAGGATGCTTATCGAGACAGACGTCCGCAAAAGGTAGGTGTGATTTTATTTCACGTTGTTTACTTTAGAGTTGGCCGTAGTGACGTCCCCGAGACAGAGGTGGTTGGCGGGAAAGTACGAGCGGGCATCACAGCAGGATCAAGTGCATGTCCCTTCCGCAGGCTCCCCTCTTCCCAACCACACATTATCTGCCATGTCGCGATGAGAATGGCCCGCCACTCAAGCTCATAGGTATCGGCTTTTGTGTTTATTCTTCAGAATCAGATCATCTTCCTTATTGTCCGCACCCTTTCTCTCCCCGCCTCGGGATCGCCGCCACGATGGCGAACCTATCTTTACTCCTCTGCCTCACCGCAACTCTGGCACTGTTTACGCCTGTCACTGCTCTAGGTCCTCCCCGACACGGCTTGATCTCAAAGCGACAAATTCTAGATGTTGATCCCGACCTCCTCTATCCAACCCAAACCATCGAAGTCCCCATCGACCACTTCCAAAACAGCTCTCTCTATGAACCTCACGTGAACGACACCTTCCTTCTCCGCTACTGGTTCGACGCATCCCATTACAAAGATGGCGGCCCAGTCTTCCTCCTCCAAGGCGGAGAAACCGACGGATCTGAACGTCTACCTTATCTCCAAAAGGGAATTCTCGCAAAGCTTGCAGCTGCTTCCCATGGCGTAGGAGTGGTCATTGAGCATCGCTACTACGGAGAGAGCTGGCCGTTTGGAGACGACTCTTTGAAAACCGAGAACCTCAGATTCCTGACGACTGAGCAGGCGCTTGCTGATAGTGACTACGTGGCCAGAAACATCGTGTTCAAGGGACTGGAAGACAAGAATCTGACGGCTCCAGGTACGGCATGGATTGGGTACGGTGGAAGTTATGCAGGCGGCTACAGTGCATTCTTGAGGACTCAGTATCCGCACACTTTCTGGGGTAAGTTGAATCATCAAATCTTCCAAGAGTGAAGGAGCAACAGCTGATCACTTTCAGGCGCCATTGCATCTTCTGGCGTGGTCGAGGCAATCTGGGATTACTGGCAATACTGGGAGCCAATCATGACATACGGACCTCCGAAATGCATCAAGTTAACCCAGAAACTCGTCAACGTCATGGACCGTATCATCATTGGAGTCGACAACCAAACCGTCACTGACGAGCTGAAGGGTGTCTTCGGCCTAGGCAATTTAACGCAAGTATCCCTCACGTGATTTCTCAGTCGTCCGCGCTAACAACCACAGGGACAATGTCGACTTTGTTAGTCTCCTATCCGAGCCCTTCGAGTACTGGCAAGGCCGGAATTGGGACCCCTCCGTCAACGCCAGCGCGCCCTTTTACGAATACTGCGGCAACATAACCAGCGACAGTGTCATCCACCCGGAAACCTACGCCCTCGTCCCCACCGTCAAATCCCTCCTTGAAATCTCCGGCATTGGCGACGAAGCGGAGGGTGGCCACCCCACCGAACTCTATACCCTGATCGAGCCATTCCTAAACATGATCGGCTACTTCAACCAAACCTCTAATGCGCAATGCGGCAATCAGACAGCTGACGAATGCTGGCACACTACCGCCGATTGGTATGCTAACGACGACATTGACCAAGGAACCTGGCGCAGCTGGCAGTACCAAGTCTGCACCGAATGGGGCTATCTTACAACCGGCTCCGGCTTCCCCGATCACAAGCTCCCTCTCGTTTCGCGTCTCCTCGACCTGGACTACGAAGCTCTCCCCTGTGTCTATGCCTTCAACATCACAACTCCTGCAAACGTGTCCATGATCAACCGATACGGCGGCTACGACATCTCCTATCCACGTCTTGCATTTATCGACGGCGAGCAAGACCCGTGGAGACCGGCTACTGTGCACGCCAGTCCGTACATCGAGAACGTAGAGAACCGGAGCAGTACGGCCAGAAAGCCGTTTATCTTGATCAAGGGCGCTGTGCATCACTGGGATGAAAACGGACTCTTTAAGAACGAGACGATGCCGGGTCTGCCGCCGGTAGCTATAAAGGAGACGCACCATGCGGAGCTTATGTTTGTGATGGAGTGGTTGCAGGAGTGGGAGTGTGCGAAGTCGAAGAGAGAGACGGATCAGTATCTCGAGGAGTTGTGAGACTTTTTTTATGGGAGACCGAGGGCGGTGGGTGTATAGAGTAGGCGCTGCTCGACCTGGGACGAGTAGCTTTGAGCTGCTTTTATGGTTGGTTGTTCAACAATGATTAGAGTAATGAATCAATAATCGATAAAATAGAAATGAAAGCTGACGAAAAGTCATGATTATGGGTCTTGGTAGGAGTATAACAGTCCGTTTCCAAAGTGAGGGTGTCCATAGAGGTCATCAAATAATCTAGCATGCCAGCAGCATGATGACACACAACAGCACCGCCCGCGAACCCTCGACTGCATAAAATGGCGCCCAAAGGCTTGAAAAGCTAGGGTTTTCGCGCTCTCTGGAAAATATTTCAAGTGACTGGGAATATTCCAAGTGACTGGGAGTATTCCGAGTATTTGAGAATGATCAAGAGGCTTAGGGTAAACAAGCCTAGTCCGTATGCGACTTAGCGAATATAGCGATTCCCCCCGAAATATCATCATTTACCGATCTTGGGCCGTATTCAGACTTTCAAAATGGCACTGCAACAGCATCTCGAAAAGCTTCATTTAACGTTACGAACCTATGTACCTCGGTAATCAGGAGTCCAACAAAGCCGCAACCTTCTTCAGCACCTCCTCCGTCTTCAACCGCGCATTCTTCGGATCCTTCCTAACAGCCTGCCAGACCTCCCCATGCCGCGGTTCATTGCTCACGCACTTTCCTTCCACATCAGCCCTCTTCTCATCCGTCCCATGCATCCCCAGAAAGCGCCAGTACCATCCCCACGTATCGCCCAGATCCGCATCCAGCAAGATGGCTTTCTCGAACCAACCTTGCGCCTTCTCGAGTCTTCGCTCGGCCCAGAAGATCCGAGCTACTGTAACGAACAGCGTTGGATCGTTGTCCACTTTCTTGATAGCTTCCAAGGAGCGTGGTTTCCTCTGCGTGCGCGGCTCCAGGTGCATGATGCTTTCGGACCACAGCAGGCCGGAGTTGGGCACTTCTTGGAGCGCTTTCGCCATGAGGACTTTGGCTTGCGAGATGTTGGTTGCGCGACGTTCGACACGGACGGATTCGCACCACAGTTCGGGATTCTTGGGCGCGGCTAGGCGGGCACGATCGAGCACCGAGCGTGCTTTGACGATGTTGCCTGCCCTTTCCTCGAGTCGAGAGTAGAGCAACCAAAGAGGGACGGCTTTTGGACATGCCTTGGTGCCTGTGCTGTAGGCTTCTCTGGCTTGTGCAGGCTTGCCTTCTGATTCGTAGATTTGGCCCTTTTGGCACCATAGCTTCCAGCTCGCTGGGAAGAGATTCAGTGCCTGGTTTACCAAATCCAGTGCGACTTCATTCTGACCCAGTTGCCGCTCAAATGCCACGGACTTCATCCACACGCGATCGGTTGGTGCTTCCTGTCTTGCCTGCTTGAGCAGCTCACGAGCTTGATCCGAATTGTCGTTCTCCGCTTCCAGTTTCACAGCCGCCAGCCAAATATCTTCGTTATTCGGATTCTGGTTGAATGCTCTTCCTAGAACACGTCGAGCATTGTCGATCTCGCCTGCAGTCCACTTCTCCTTGGCGAGCATCATCCACAGCACTTCTGATTGCGGGCACGCTTCCACGGCCTTCTCCAGCAATTGCCATAACGCTTCTTTCGTGCCGTGATTCTTCTCAAGATCTGCCGCTGCTAGCCATAAGGTCTTGGATGTAGGGAAGACGCGCAGTGCGTAGGCATAGATCGCGCGCGCTGTCTCATATTTGCCTCGTCCGATAGACATTCGCGCATCCTCCATCCAGTCATCTTTGCGATTATCATCCTCGTCCAATCCCCAACCCAGAGTTTCGCGGATGATGTTGCCACAGGTAAGAATGGCGCCTTCTTCTTCGCACTTCTCGGCTTCGAGAATCCACTCTTCCCGCTTCAACATAGCGGATTCTTTGGCAAGGGCTTGTACGGCGCGCTTCATTACATTGATCTTGTTATTGCCAATCTGTTCTTGCAATCTGGCTGCTGCAATCCAAATCTCATGCGATGTTGGAATCGCCTTGCGTGCCTTGTTGAGCACTTTCTGGGCATTGTCGGAATTCTCTAGTCTAGCCAGAGCAAGCCAGAGCTCCACGCTCAGGGGGATAATCTCGGTAGCCTTTGCGAGCAAAAGCTTTGCATCATCGGGGTCTTCCTCCAGGTTGACTGCTTCTTTCCATAGAAGCACTGATTGCGGAATGTGGTCCAGGGCGTGCCGAATCACTCGCTTCTTTGCGCGTGGTTCTGTCTCTAATTTCATAGCTTCAATCCATAGTCGCACGGAAGTATCGTTGTTCTTGATAGCATTGGCGGCTATGATTTTCGCGTTGTGGGTTTCGTTCAGTCGGATATTTTCCAGCCATGCATCCTCGCTCTTAGGACAGTATTCACAACCTCGAGCCATGACATTCCGTGCTGCTACGATTTTGCCCGCCAACTCTTCTAATCGAGCCGCGGCGATCCATCCAGGCGCATGCTTGGGATTCGTCTTGATGACGGACTCGAGTAGAACTCGGACTCGATTGATGTCTCCGACTTGTGCTTCTCCCTCGTTGATTTGGGACTTGGCCAGACTCGTAAGATATCCCTTGGGGTCGATATTCGTCGCGCTGCCAGCCACTGAATCCGTACCGCCCGCCTGGTCCAATCTTACTTTCAGCTGCTTATCTCTGGCAGCTCCAATATCGGCAAAATTCGTCATAGTCCCATCAGCGCTTTCACCATCTTGTACTTGCGTTCCTAGCGCACTCGAATCTCGCGCTCCCGCAATAACGCTATCCGGCACCGCATAGAACCTCTGTCTAAGTGCTTCTTTCGATCTCCGGTTTTTGCCTGTCAGATCCCCAACTTCCGGTAGATTCGCCCAGTCTTCGTCCGATACCGTAGATAGCGCACGTTTGAGATCGGCGAATTGCTGTTGAATCTTCGGATTGTTGCGCTCGTATTCCTCTCGTTCAGCCTTTTCTCTAGCTTCCCTATATTTGAAGAACAATTCGTCGGCATGCGATCTCACTAAAAAAGGGTTCTGATAAACCAAAAAGTTCGGTACTGCAGTGTAACGACATAAGAAAAGGGTCTTACTAACCTTCGTCCCTTTCTTCTCCTTTCCATCCTCTCATCTACCTCCTGGTATATCCGATCGGCCTCATCGTCGTCCTTATCGTAGCTCCCGCCGGCAAAGAGTCCTACTTCATTCTCGGGATCCTGAAACCTCTCATCATCGCCCTCATCACCTCCTGCATCTTCTTTCTTATCGTCTGCCGACCTCCCTTTTTCGCGGTTTTTGTCGAGACCGTAAGCTGTAGGTGCAGCAGCTCCGAGCTGAGCAGCGCGTTTTGCGAGCGCTTCTTTGATTGCTTCCTCGGAGGGACCTTCTCGCGCGGGTCCAAGATCGGAGCGTGTGGTGAAGCCGGTGGCACCACGACCGAGACCAGCCACGTAGTTCTCGGGCGCGGGCTGGTTGAGGAAATCGCGACGGCCGGACATGGTGTTAGAATTGGGAGCGATCGGCCGCTGGAGTAGGATGAATACGAAGTGGTCGCGACTTTGAAGATTGATGAGGTTGAGGAAACGAGGCTGCGCTGTTCTCGAAATTTAGGCTGCGACTAGTGCAAGGCTGTGTGGCCCGTGCGTTTGCAAGATCGCTCCCTCGAGCGCCCCTTCGGCCCCTCAAGACTCGGAGACTCCCTCTCTCAGGAGTCGCCTACCGTTGTCCACCAGCCTTTCTGAAGTCACCGGTTTCCTCTTCAAGGTCCCAACGGCAACAAGTGTGCATCGGCCGGGGCCTTTGCAAGTGTCTTGTTGCACATCGGAGTCCGGGTACCTGAATATGTGGACCCAAAAATGTCACAGGCATCGAACACTTGACTGCCGCTGCTCCTGGACGACGTGTCGCCCCTGTGGTCTCACAACCAAGGGTGCATTTGTACGTCATTTGGCTGGCCTGCCAATCATTGCACAATTCGAAGCTGATGAGGACCGATCAACTTGGACGGATCGGTAAGCAGGGTTGGTTTGGTTGAGCTTCATATCATGGGCTTCCACATGCCGATCCACGATCGTCCATTCTGTGTCCTTGAGGCTACTCCTATCTTCTTGGATCTCGTGGGGAGAGTCAGAATACTTGCTAGCGCTGTGGAAGGCCAGGAAGGGCTTCTGGGAGCTCGCAGCATCATAAGTTATCGATCCCACAAGGGTTTTCGATGAGCTCCTCATAACACTCACTAGTGGTTCGGGGGGGTGAGGTTGTCGATTCATTTCTTGCTAGTTGCAAACTCCGTCACGTCTTATAATCTTCTAGATATCTCTTGACCGTATGGATTTCTTGGCTTTCTCCTGGTTTCTCGAGAGACCTCACAGTTCATTTCACCCGTCTCGTGCAAAGTGAGCAGAGGCAATCCTGGTTGAAGACGTCTATGTTTTGTTGAAAGCCAAGTTTTTGTATTTTCTCATCTATGTGATCCCCGCAAGTACTGTTGTCCAGCTAAAGGGCGTTGAATGCAAAATCCCGTCTCAAACTCCCATATCCCCCGCCCAAAATGTGTAATTAAGTGAAATACCCGTGCATCGAGGCAAAGCCTGCGCTCACCCCCAAAGCAAGGGACTTCTTAGCAACGAGTGTCGAGAGTCGGGAAGAAGTCAGGAACCCAAAGCCTCGCTCAAGTGTAGACCGAGCAATCAAAATTGCTAGCATCATCAGGATCAGTCGGAATAATGCCACTCTGCACTGCCAGCTGGTAGTCCCAGCGATAGTCTCCCAGGTTGGTCTTCCAGCTCCAGAAGATCCAGCCGTCCTGCTTGTTGTAAGCCTGGACCTGCGCGCTCCACCAGTTGGTGTAGAACTGGGCGTTGGCAGATGTAGTGGCGAAGTCGCTGTCGTCTTGATAAGTCGTGTTGGGCGAGATGCACCATTCACCGACGATGACGGGAGAATCGACTGGTGATGAGGTGATGTTCAGATTGCAGGCGGCGGAAAGGTAGTTTTCCTGCGTTGGCGCGATGCGATAGTCGTATTTGAGGTAGCTGTGGTCGTCGTATGCGAGGAGGTCGGTGTTGGAGATGTCTTGTTCGGGAATTCCGGAGCCCCAGTGTTCATCCTGGTTTCAGTCAGAAGATTCAAGGGGCAACTGCTGAAGAAGGCTTACCATCATTTGAATGTGCAGTTTGTCGGCTTCAGCAACGCCGTAGGACGATTCAACCGCTCGAACTGCTGCGACTGCGTTGGGGTAGTACTCCGACACCAGAGTGGGCTCGTTTGCGACGGGCTCGTTGAGGATTTCGATCATGCCGACGCCTTTCAACTGAGGATTCTGGCCGTTGAAGACCATTTCAGTGATGTTCCCCAAAAACCAGTAAGCTCGCTGATACTGGTAGTCTTGGTAGAAGCCGGGAGTCGATGCATCTTGACAACACAGTCAGCAAAGGCGTCTTGTCCAATCTATGGATACAGGTAAACCCCAATGATTAGGAATATCCCCGGTAACTAAGAATATCCTAGATAATTGGGAATATTCCCAAGGAACTGTAAACTCACATTGTCCGGTGAAAGGCTGCTGCGCAACCTGGGCTCCAGGAGCTCCATGCAAGTCCAAGATGATGTACATGCCAGCATCAGTGGCAGCCTGGCAGAGATCAAGTAGGTACGGCAGGCCGCCCTGCGGGAAGTGCTCGCTGTCTTCGTACACCAAGCCTTCGATGATCCAGTATCCCAAGGGGATGCGAATCGTGTTCAGGCCATAGTTCACCATGGTCGAAATGTCGTTGGAAGTGATCCAGCTGGCCCAATGGGTGGCCCAGACGCTGTTGGCCTGCTCCTGACCCAGCGCAGACACACAGTCGAACTCAGATTTGGCGGAACCACAGCCCATGTTGGACCACTCGGTGGAGGCCATCCATTTCTCGATGATGAACTGGGAGCCGAGGTTGACTCCCTTGATGGTGGAGCTGGGGAGGTAGCGGCGGTCCTTGAAGGTGCGGTGGCCGGAGGATGAGATGGACTCCGAGCGCGTCTGGAGGTGAGGCATGGCGGCGAAGTAGTTCTTGTCTTTGGGGAGCCACGCCAAAGTCAAGCTGGCAAGTGCCAGGAGGGAGAGGATTTGAAGCTTCATAGTCGAAGCGGTGCGCTGATGCGTGGTGGGATTCAGTGGACGTAGTTCTGGTCGAAGAGTGAGAGGGGAGGTTCAGCGGTGCGCTGATGGATGCGGAGTTCGAAGTGGTATCTGGGCAAAGAGTGAGATGTCAGGTCTGCGCGGTGTGGTCGCTTTTATTCGAGGCTAGGCGCCGTCAAAGTCGAGGGAGCGCAGCGGCCGGCACGGGCTGAATCTGATAAAGGGCTTAGGACCGTTATCTGAATTATAAGACGGCGAGGTCTGGAAGAAGTGAAGAGAAACTGCAAGTGTAGTGAAGGAGAAGGGCAACGGCTGGCGCAGCGGGATGTCTGCTTTCTTCCAGGTAAGTCATGGGAGTGAAGTTTATATAGTCACATCTTGATGGTATTTCCAGCTGATGTCTGCGAGACCGAATATCAGGGAATTCTACGAGTAGGATTGCACGAGCATCTACAGCACGCGTATACCAGTATATCATAGGTAGCCTAGCCTAGAATCCTCAACGCCCTCCATCAGCAACCTGCCGTACACTTGTCACTGAATTGTCAGTGGCTGTGTGTCTCCAGTGTCTGCTTGTGACCACGTCCTAAGTTACTGATTTGCCGTGTGCTTTTCCGTTGGCTTGTTACCAGCATAGAGCTCCGTCCCCAGAGCCAATCGCCATACAAAACCAGGGCGTGGGGGTTGTGTATAAGCCTCATATATTTGGCCGATGCTGTCAACTATACCCAAGCACTCGGGCCTAGGCGTCCAATCTGACTCGGCCGGAACTTCATCTCATCGAATTGGGGTTCAAGATCGGTTAATAGGGCCGATGCAGAGATCCTGATTGTGGCACAAAGGGGCTGGCACACCTGAACCCCGGAAGTCCAGCCCTATAACGGGAGCCGGGAACAGGCGACACCTTGTTTCTACATGCATAAACCACAGTTGAGGCTGGAGCAATAGGTTACTGAGCACGCGAGCCATCTTTAGAATCACTGTCTGCCGAGTAGGTGAGTTACGTGAAAGGAGTCTCAGGTAGGCAGTGTTCAGTCGGGTCATTTGAAGTGATCGAGTTATCATGATGAAGCATGTGCTGAGAAGGTACCTCGGACTATCTCACTAGCCACTAGGAAAATGCCAAGTCACTGAGTACAAAATTGTCAAGGCATTGGGATCATGTTTCAAGTAAGTGTAAGTTGACAACAACTGGTCACGGTGCGGCGGGACTCGCTTGGTGGTGTGGGCGGAACGGTATCACAGTGGTACCATTTCAGCTGGCGGCCCCCAGATCTCGTTGACGAATATAACTCAACCACGACTGCTTCCCTCCCGCCGCGCCTTTTCCTGCCGCGTTTGACGGCACCGTGGCAGCACCGCCGTGTTCAGCCCACATCAGAGACGTCTTCATCGTCAGGCTCACAATCCTGCCGACTTTGGCATTGAGCATGGAAGTCCGGGAAACCTCGACGTGATAGAGAGACGTGGCTTGACACCCGGCGCCCATCTTGCGCCTCTTCTCAGTGGTCGACAGGGCTGAAACGAGTGCCTCGGGGACGCCTCCAATCCTTGTCATCTTCAACACTTGTCGAGCCCTCCGTCTTCCCGGTCGCTACAGAACTACAGAGATGAAGTCGACCGATCCTATTTACGACGAGCAGGATCGCTGAGCCGCGATGTTGCGAAACTACGTGATGGATGCTCCGCCTCTATTCCTCCATCACGCTGTTTCGATCTTCCGGTACCTGTCACTCCCCTGCTCGAGAAGCTGTGCCTGAACCAGTCGCTGAAAGGCCGAGGTAATCCGGTTTCACAATTCCCTTCGTCGTCTAAAAAGTTGTTATATTTGCTTCTGCTAGAAAAGCCTTCCGCATTGTCATCTATGCTTCGTTACTCATCCCATCGCGGTCTTTGCGCATTTTCCACTCGTCACAGGGCTGATCCAGACTTGGTGACCGGCGTCGAAAATTGCGCTCTCTTGTTACTGGCTCGTCCAAAAAAGGAATGTCGTCGTCCCTTCAAGGCAGCGAACCTGTGACACTTGACAATTTCGACTGAAGCCGTTGGTCGATCCCGCACGTTCCGCCCTCCAAAGAGGGAAGCTCCAAAGAGGGAAGTTCAGCTTTTGGACACGTCCCGAGGTGAACATTGGATTTGTCTTTCTTTAGACCATGGACAATTTTCTCGCACTGGCGGTCTTATGTCGGCCGATAGAGGATAGCGTGTGATCGGGTCAACGCCCCTGACTACATCTCAGGACTCGAAGCTGCAGAGACTAGGCTCCACGTACTTTTCAGTGTATGATCTCGTGTGCTCCAAGAGTTGGGGGATGTACGGGTCGAGGATTTTGGGTTATTTTTGACCCATGATTGACTACCCCTCGCGGACCCCTGGGTGCGGTGTCTGCCTCCCTACTGCCTCTTGCTACTGAATCGGACTCTGCTCATTTCATGCATCAGAATATGCCTTCAGGTGCCTACCCAGTAGGCCTACAAGGTCCTCCAAGTGGAATCAACAAAGAATACCAAGAGCTGAGGCTGAAGATGAAGCAGTCCCGATTGCAACAGCACGCTATCTTGCTCTACAACCACCGGACGACTCTCCCACCCCTGTCAGTTTCTCTCGCTGTCGAGTCTTCAAGCTCTCACTGAAGGTGTGGGTTTGAACGTGTCAACTTTGCAGAAAGCTCTGGAATCCACTCTCGGTATCAACTCCAAAAGAATCGGGGGTCTAGAATCGACGTTTTAGTAGCTGCAAGTCCCAAGTCAATTCCCCCCATGTGGCAAGTCATGCCAAATACGATACAGTCATGCGACAAAAGTCTGAACCCCCCTTCAAGATTTGAGAATATTCGCAGTAATTGGAAATATCCCCAGTGATTGGGAATATTTCCAATGATTGGGAATATCCCCAATAATTGTGAATATTGTAAAGATTTCGATACATAGCTGACTACTGTCACACGCTTGAGACAGGAAGGGGGTTCAGACTTTTGTCGTTCCACTGTATTGACATCGAGCCAGACAAACGACAGCAGCCACAGACAAACGACAGCAGCCACAGACGTTCGACAGCACGCAGATACGCGCACGATGCAAAGGAATGATCGTTCTGTCACCAAACTGGCTCATTCGATTGGCTTCCAATGTTCCAACCCCAGAGAATTTGTGTGCATACCTAACATAACGTGGTGATGTTTGGTTCCAAACTTTCGAAATAGCAGTCGCTGAGAGATGCCCCACAGGCCAGAAACGGCCTCGCAGCTAGATGTGGAGGAAGACATAACCAAAGATTGATGGAACAATACCCAGCAATCAACGTTTCTCAATGGAATCTTTCAGCTCTTACATACCAGGAAATTGGACGACTTACAGCCCTGACTCCAGGCAACACCGTATGTATTCCGTTCAACCCGACATTCTGCTGTGTTGCAAACTGACTGGGCTGGTAGGAAAGACCCGGGACCTACGGCCAAACGGGCTAAGGCCAAACGGCCACCTACCTTAGTGTAACGTCAACAAACGCGAAGTAATTCAGAAATTCTTCTCCCCGCCATTTCTCTACTATCATTGAGTCCGGCAAAGTGTACCACTGGTGTGTATATTGATTTCATTGCAGTTTTATCGAGCGTGGGAGAGTGAGCAGGGTGCTGTTTTCAACTGTCCGGGTTGAACAGAGTGTAAGCAAACGCACATCGATTCACGGACTGAAAGGAAAGTCAAGGAGACTTGACTCGTATTGCGAACATTGGGGGTTGACCACAAGGTGATCATTGAGATTACTTGTGACTATGAGTCTCATATCCAGGTTGGTATATTGACATGGTGCAAGCGCAGCAGAATCAAGAGTTTGGAAGTTTCGAGAAACGGGAAATGGATAAATTTGATGACCATGATAGCTCATGGAGAAGTATGATGGCAGCAGGCAAGCTTCTTCAAAAGGTGGCATTGGAGGCTATGACGAAGCTAGACTCTGTTCCCTTGGACCCCCTTTTCAGAACTCGAGAGGACCAGATGCGACGTCGACAACAAGTATGGGAGGGGTTCCCAGGGATCTGCTGAACTTACTGACTGTTCAGACCCCGACTCGCCCAAAGACCTCAAAAAAACCAACACAAGACTCAGAACGCTCGGCGAAAACTTCGAGAACGTCTACCGAGTTCACTCGCGATTAGACCCGTTGCGTTCCGCCTGTTCAGGTATGAGATCAAGATCCTGTCTAAATACATTTGTGTTCGAAATCCGAGACTAGGAGTTGTTACTGACGAGATTTCATTATCAACAGACTGCCGGAGCAAAAGCCATGTCGACCTCCTCTACTACCCAGCCCTCGGGCTCCGAAATGCTACCATTCGTTAACGATGCTCAGATGTACGTGACTGTTCCTGCCCGACCCTACCTGAACGTCGACGCCCTCTCACTCGACTTCCCACTCCGCACTCTGGTCAAACCCCAATACAAACACCTCCGCCCCGACCAGATCGTAGCACAGCATCTCGACTACAACACCTTCGAAAGACTGCTGCCCATATGGTTGAGAATCCAGGAAGTCCCCTTGCCGCACTGGTGGCATAGTATTTGGTGGCATCGTGTTGTACAAGAGGGGTCGAGACGCATATTGAAACAGGTCGAGGTCAAGGACCAGCTGAGCTTTGAAGAGATGGTCAATGTGCTCTTGCGCGATGCGGGAGAGGACGGGGACGCGCCATCCAGGGTCCTATGCATTGCGGATCTGGGGTTCGATGAGACTGCTGTATTCTAGGAGAATTCTGGTATCGAGGGACCCTAGATTGCAGGCCGGGGAGGAGCTGGTCTTGGCAAGGGGATGAGGGGCATGGAATCGACGATATGGAATATGAAAGAAGATTGGAGAAGTCTTGGTTTCATGTTATAACTATGTCGCTGGTCTTTTAGAGGGAGATTCAGGGAGGGGGCGATCGGTGCAATAAGAGTTGCAGATGTGTCGGTCTAAATAAACAAGGATAATCGTAGAGGCCCCCTCCCCACCCTGACTTTGATCGCGTACATTAATATTTCTTCCGCGAGCCATCTGATAATGTTCAATCGTGGAGAAGGGTGGCTTTGAGGGCCTTAGGAGGTGCCTATGGGGTAATTAGCTAGACGAGATTCCGTTTCTCGTTATCTAGAAATCAGGATCCAGCTGTTAATGTGTTCGACTTTTTATCAATTAGTGAGGATTTTATTTTCTGGACATGACGGATGGCCCGAATGGCCGTTAGGCTGTTTGAGTTTTGAAACTTCTGTCGTACCAGTCAGAACAAGTGTCGGGGGAAGGCTGATTTTTGCGTGACGGCTTGTCAGATTTCGGTCTTTACTACATGTAGGATCCGAGCTGATTGGCGAGAAATGGCGCTGGTGTCAATCATATAAAGGCAATTTGATCAGCACGTACTTAATGTATTGGTTTTATATGGGACGACAGCGTGGGTGGCCCGGAGGGCACCGGCCCGACGCAAGGGAGCTTGCAGGAGGGCAAACGAGGAAATTGAGCTCCCTTCAGGAGCTCCAGCTTCCTCTCCTTTCCTTCTCTCTTTATCGGTTCAGAGCTGTCAGGTGTCTCGATTTTCAACCATCCACCTCCCTTTGTACATAGTTATCCAGCTCCTTACGTAGCTAGCGGCCGATTCAAGCTTTTGGGAGCTCTTCTCACTCTTCCCGCTACCAGGAAAGGAAAGAGGAGGCTCCAGGCATGAGAAAGAGCTCTCAAGAGCTTCAAGAAGATCTCTTAAGAGCTCCAAGAGCTCCCAAGAGCTTCAATTCAAGGCTGCTCCCGCCAAACGTTGCTTGTTTCATCTCTCTTTCGCACGTGACGAGCAGGTTAACATAAACCTACATTTTTGAGGTTCGAGAACTTTGAGCAGCCACATCCAAACACCCAAGACTCGAGCGCCGGTTGAGACCTTAACAATGGCTGACTCTCGCCGAAACGACAAACAAGACTTCGAAGACTTCCGCAACATCTTCCTCCTGGTATGTATATCGTGGAAGCATCACCCTTCAGAATATACCACACTTCGCTGTCCGAGTTCGCTACTTGCTCGTACCGCTTGGCTAATACGAAATCATCAAAAACAGGCCGCTGGCAGAAACGAAGTCGAAGTTTTTGCCAAACACATCGTCAGCGCAGCATGCGGGGGAGCCTCTCTCTGGGAAGCGGCCGTGGGAAAGGAGCTCTCTGGTGGTTGGGAAACGAACGAGGCCTTGCGTGGAAACGAAGAAACCGGATATATCCCATGCCCCGTATCCTGGGTTTCGACTGCCGACTTATACGTGATTGTCAACCAGTTGCATCCCAAGCCAGTTCTGGTAGTCAAGGTGTCGACTCGCGATACGTGGAAAGACGAGCTTCTCGACCCCACCCGCCCGCAATTCGTTTCCCAGTTCCAAGTCAATCCGACGGATATGCTTTACGACAAATTCGTCAAATATCTCAATGAACAGTTGAGCGCCGTCGACGTCCCCAGCCCAACTTCTATTTGGTATGCGCGAGTTCGACACCACGGGTCCAAGCATACGGCGGAACGGGTTGTCGTCACTGATCAGAAGAGTTTCGAGCAGATGCTGAAGGATTTGTATGCTGATGCCGAGATCTATCAGAAACGATATGGTGAACCAAGCCTCTATCTTGCAGCTGATTATGAGGCAAAAGACGAGCCTGCGACTAGGAGTGGACACTGAGCTGGGCAAGAAGGCCTCTCGCAAAGTCACCTTTTTATCCTCCTTTGCGGTATTTCGCCCACGACGAGAATCGAACTTGGTGTTAGTGTGACACAATGGGGTTGCGATCCACACCACCTGGTTGGAAGGAAGACGTGAAGATGTTGCAGCTTTTCTCAGACGGAAATTACATTGCACTGGCGATGGAGAGAGGAAATGAAATTGACGACGACGAGATGTGAACAAAATTGGATATTCGACAAACGATTTGTTTTGGCATTTAAAATTTGGGACGCGAAAAGGGATCTCTGATTTTGGAGAGCTGGAAGTGAGCTCTCTCCCTGTCTTTCAGCTAGTTCGAGAGGAACTGAGAAAATGAAAATTCTTTTAGCATTTTAATTTGCCATCACGTATGCAAAAGCACTCGAGGTGAAGGCACTTCAGTCTAATACCGAAGTTGTCGTAAACAGGGACTTCACATGAGTTCTCTCAGACCGTGATAAGTCATGAACGAACGCAGAGAGATATCAGACAGACGACAGCAGACAAATAAACTCGACAACAGCGAAAAATGCTTGATAGCAGCAAAGAAATTCGGTGACAACGTTTTTAAAGAGCCGGTGATTTTACATGCAACACACAAGGGGCATCCCATTTTTCCGTCTTTTGGAGTAATTGCAAGACTACTCCCGAGCCATCGCGGACCTTCGTTGCTGGCGGATGCATCTGACTCCTGTCGGTAGTTTTGGCTTGCTGTTTATTCCAAAATCAGCGACCGCCTGAAACAATACACTGCTTTGGCTTCGAAACCAAGTATTTCCATCCTTTACGCTGATACAGTTATGCGACAGAAGTCTGAACCCCCCTCCAAATTATTGGAAATATCCCCAGCAATTGGGAATATTTCCAGTGCTTGAGAATATTCGCAAATGTTAAGAATATTCTCGAAGATTGAGAATATCCCCAAAACTAAAAATATCCTCTCAGAGATTGAGAATACTCTTGGAGAATAAGACGTTGCATTCAGGGAAGGGGGTTCAGACTTTTGTCGTCCCACTGTACATGTGACCAAAGGGACAAGCAGTGAAAGAGACGCCAATAATCACCTTCAGAACCAAAGCCACAATTGGTGAAAGAAAGCTGACGTCGAAGCTAGTAAAGCCAGGAGCGGTGAGCTTTCCCAGACGATGTCAGGATCGCAAATCAATGGCAGGCTAGACAAACGACAGCAGCCAGCGATGTTCGGCAGCAGCAGACATTTGCGGTGGTTCGGGAGTAGGCTCACGTTTCGTGATCAGTAATCCTACTCTCGGGCCCAAACTTCCCGCCTCAAGCCATCAGAGAGATGTGAGCATGCCTCGCACAGGCTTTTGGCTTCTGGATTTGGTACTTCCAGTCTTTGAACTTCCCTACTTCTACAGCCCTCAATCAGAAACAACGAGTGTTTATATAGCCCTTCAAGGTACGATGGAACTTACACGTGACAGAAAACATGGCCAAATCCAGAGACAGATGAGTCTCCTTGCTTAATGCTTCGTGACGCTCGTAGCACGTGACCTTACCCCTATTCTCACATTTCTAAAAGAAACTGCCTCACTCAGCAAAACAGAACTGAGAGATTTATGGTGTAGCTCGTCACATGCAAGAAGAGGAAGGAAGAAAGGAAGAGTTTGAATCTCTGTATTGCTTGGGGTACAGCCTAGCGGGCTAGAGCTGCCTTAAATCCCAGGCTTTTGCATTATGCTTAAAGCTTCAAAATAAAGCTATTCGGAGCTTTAAAAGCCAACACGAAGGCTTAATGCAAAGGCCTGAATAAAGCCAAAAGCTTAATTAAAATTAGCTTTGGCTGCTGCAAGGCTATATATTATATAATTAATTACAAATAATGCAAAAAAGGTAAAAGGGCAAATTAAATTAACTAATAAAGCAATTAATATTAATAAAAAAAAGCAATAATAATAATAAAAAATTATTTTCTTTACCACCATTATACGCTTTACCATTATTTATACCTTTTATAGCTGGTTAAAGGATTTTATATAAAATTTATATAATAATAAGCCAGCCTTATTATTATAAAATCCATTATTTATAATATAGCTTATTATATGCAAAAAAAAGGATTTTTTTTATATTGCCTGGAGCATAGCCTAGCAGGCTAAAGCTGCTTTAAATTCCAGGCTTTTGCGCTATGCTTAAAGCTTTAAAATAAAGCTATTTAGAGTTTTAAAAGCTAATATAAAGGCTTAATATAAAAGCCTAAATAAAGCTAAAAGCTTAATTAAAATTAGCTTTGGCTATTGCAAAGCTAGATATAAGTATAGCAAAGCAAATTATATTTAAATTGGCGCTAAAAGAATTAAATAATGGCAAAAATTTAATAACAAAATTAATTAGGAAAGTATTTTGAAAATAGGGCATTTGCCGGTAAAAAAGCGCCGGCTAAAATTAAATTTATTAATAAAAAAAATTAAAAAATTATTAAAAAAAACATTAAAAATTATTTATCCAGCTTTTGGATATTTAACCATAATATACCGTTATTGGCTATATATTAGGCGGCGTTTTATTTAAAATTATAGCTAATATAAAAATAAATATTATTAATATTATTAATATAAAATTTTTAACAGAATTTATTAATATAAATATTGCAAATATAAGCATTACTGGCAAAATAAAAAAAAAACTATTAAATTTTGGAAATTAAATTTAAATAGGGCATATAAAGTATTAATTGGGCAAAAATAATTATTAATTTTAATAATGGTAATTTTTATATTAATATAATTGGCGTTAAATTTATTATTGGGCAAAATAATAATAGCGTATTTATTATTATTAAAAAAATAAATATAGCAATATTAAATTTTAATTTTATTAAACGCCTTGCAATTTTTAAAATTTTTTAATTTATAAATTAGCTTAGCAATTTGTAAAAACGCTATAAAAGCGATTTTAAAAGCTATTTTATAATTAAAATTAAAATTTTATTGCTTTTGTAAAAAGGCGCTATTTAAAAAAGAAAATTTATTAATAATTTAAAAAAGCTGGATTTTAAAAAGCTTTTCAGCTTTTTTTTTAAATTGCTTTATAAATAATAGCAGCCTGCAAATGCAAATTTAATAAATGAAAAATTAAAAGCTTTAATAAATTTAAATTAAATTTTATATTTATAGCGGATTGCAAAAAGTGCTAATTGAATAATATTAAATTTAAGCTAATCCTGGCTATAATTTAATAAAACCTAATTTTAAAAAGCAATCCATTTAAAAATTAATTTTAAATTTGCGGAAAAAGCTATTATATTTTTGCTTTAGCAATATATTTTATAAAATTTAATATACAATTAATAAATTATATAAAAGCCTAAAATATATTTATAATAAATTAATTAATGAATTTTTTTAAAAAAAATTGGAGGCCTAATTTTTTTTAAAAAATAGAAAATTAAAATTATTTGCTAATACAAATATTAATTAATTAATTTTTAAAAATTTGCATAAAAAAAGCATTAGCAAAATTATTTTAAAATTTAGAAATATAAATAGGCTTTAGCTTAATATTTTTGCTAGCGCTAAAAAAAAGCAGTTAATGCAATATAGCATATTAATTCCGATTTTAAAAAATTTGCTTTAAAAAATTATATTAAATTATAATATTATTAATATAAATAATAATTTAATAATATAGCCAATTTAAGCTTTATAATTTAAAAGCAATAAAAATAGCCTAAATTTCTAAAATATTAATATTAAAAATAGCAAATTTTAGCTTTCTATTTTTTTTATAAATAAAGGCATATAAAATAAGCAAGGCTTGCAAAAAGCGCTTTTAATTATAAATAGCTAAATTGCAATTATTAATATAAAAGGCGTTTAAGCCAATTTTTAAAGCATTGCTAAATAAACAAATTTGCTTATAAATTAAATTATTAAAAAATTAAAAGCCGTTTAAACGGAAAAAAAATATTCGCTATTATATAAAATTTTTGCAAATTTTTTAAAAAAATGCAATAAAAAGTTTTTTTTAAGGCTTATTAAAAAAAAAGCTATAAAGATTTATAGCTTGCAATAATAAAAATAGCCAAATTTAATTATTATAGCTGCAAAGCCCAAATTGCTAATTATGGCTTAAGCTTAATAAAAAGTAATAAATTAATTAAAAAGCTTGCAAATTTTAATTATTTTTTCTAGCAAAATAGTTATAATAAAAGCTAAAATATTAATATTAAATTCCAATACCTTAACTATAATATTTTCGGCATTTTTTTTAATAGTTTATCAAATTTTCAAAATTTGGCAAAGCAAATTATAATCGGATTTTTAGGCAAAAAGCTGTTTTAGCTATAATAGCTAAAAAATAATAATATTATTATTTAAATAATAAAAAATTATTAATTTTAATAGCCAGGATTTTAAAATTTATTTAAAAGCTTTTGCAAAAAAATTAAAAATAAATAGGGTTATTGCTAATTTAAAAAAAAGCATTTATTTAATATATAAATAGCTATTTTATATAAAGCCGAAAAGCTATTAATAAATTAAGGCAATAAATATTATTTTAAAAGCGTTTTTTTTAAATAATATATAGTTTTGGCCGGCTTTAATAATAGCTTTTAAATTTTTTTAAAGCTTGATATAATAAAGCTTAATAGTTTTATTAATAATATAAAAATTAATAAAAAATATAAAAAAATATAAAAAATAGTAAATAATACGCCAATTATTGAAATTTTAAAAGCCTTTTAAAATTAGGCCTAAAAAAATATAAAAAAAGAAAAATAATTGCAAAATCCATTTTTTAATTTTTTTAAAAACTTAAATTAATTTGGACTTTTTTATTAATTATATTGAATGCAAAAAAGCATATTTTAAAATTTGTAAAAAGCTGCTTTTAAAAAAATTTATTATAGCCTAAAAAAGCTTCAATTTAAAGGATATTATAAAAAATTATTAGCAAGGTTTTTAAATAATTATAAAGCAGCAATTTTTAGGCAAAAAAATAAAATAGTAAAAAAAAATCCATTAGCGGAATTGCGAATTAATTAAAAATTAAAAATTAAAAAAAAATATTAGGCTGGGTTAATTAAAGGCGGCAATATTTAAATTAAAAAAACTAAAAAAATGCTTAAAAAGAAAAAAGAAAAAAAAAACTAATTAAGCTAAAGCTAATTAAGCTAAAAATACTAATATTGCTAATAGGCAAGCTAGGGCTGCTAAATAGGCAAGCAAAAGCCTGAAAAAAATTGGAAAATAAACAAAATGGATTTTATAAAAACTGGTATAATTATTTAAAGCAAATTGACGGCTTAAAAAAGCATTAATCAATAATAATAATGGTGGTAATATAGGGCAAAGCTGGTGCGAAAAAGCTAGAGCTAAATTTATTATTTAATTTAGCAGGATTTAATTGGCTTTAAAAATTTCAGCTAAAATTTAATTAATTTTTAAAATAGTAATTTCCTATTTTTTTTTACTATTATTAGCAGCATTAATATTAATATTATTGCCAACGCTATTTTTTTTTGCAGAATTTCGCAATATAAAGGCCTTTGCAATTAAAGCATTTATAATAGCATTTGCAAAAATTATTTATGCAAGCTAAAAAATTCCAGCAATAGCAAACCACCAAGCTATTATTGGGATTTTTATTTTTAGCAAGCAAGCGCAAAAAGCCGTTAAAAGGCTTTTTAAAATTTATTGCAATTAATATTTGGCATTGCTAATAAATTAAAAAATCCGGAATATCCTAATAAAAAATTATAATAAAATCCTTGTAAATAGCTATTTTATAAATTTGCAAAGCTATTTTCCTAATATTTTTCTAAATATAAGCTTTTAAAAGCTTTTAAATTTCCTAATAAAATCGAATTATAGCTATTATAAATCCTGGATTTTTTAAAATATTAATAATATAAAATATTAATGCAAAAAAAATAAAAAATATTTAAAGATTTTTGGTAATGGCTTTTTTATTGCTTTAAATAAATGCCAAAATAAATCGATTTTTTTATATAAATAAAACGGTATTAATATAAATACCAAATTCCGAAATTTTAAAATAAAACCGGGGCAAAAAAATAAAATAAAACTTATTTTTAAAAATTATATAAATATATTAAAGGCCAATATACGAAAATTAATTATAAATCTTAAAATTTTTAAAAAGAAATTTTTTACTATTAATAATAAAGCCGTTATTTTGCTGCGAAATAGCAGGCTAGCATTAAGGCTAGCAAATTGCTGGGCTATTAATAGCGGCTAGCTAAATTTAATAAAGCTTTTTATTTCTTTTTATAGCCTTTTGCTTGCATTCCAGCTAAAAATGCAAAAGTCTTTTAATATAATTTTAATTGCCTACAAAAAATAACTCAAAGGCTTGCGTACAAAAGCCTTTACGCTGGCGGCAAGCGGGAGGGATTATAAAAAGGGACGGGAAAGAGGAAAATTGGCATTGGCAAGGCTGCACTGGCTAACGGCCCGGGCAACAAAAACCAGGCACAAAGGTCTTAAAACCATCAGAATTCTGGTTTTTATCGCTATTGGCGCCGCTGGCTACTGGCCCAGGACGGTTGCAATTCTGACCAATATTGGCGCGTTAAAAGCGGTGCAAAGCTGCAAAAGCAGGGCGAGCGCGCTTTGAAGGCATATTGGCAATTAATTTAATATATATAATGGGCTTAAATTAATATGAAAGCGTTTAAACAAATTAAATTAATTAACAAAGCAACTAATATTGGTAAGGAGAAAAGCAACAATGGTAAAGAGATTTCATCTTTTTCACCACCATTGTGCGCTCCACCATCGCTTATACCCCCTGTAGCTGGCCAGGGGGTCCCACGTGAGACCCACATAACGATAAGCCAGCCTCACCACCATAAAACCCATCATATAAATATCCGCTCTGAATGTTGACTTGAGTCTCCAATCCAAAATTCCCAACCGCAAATTCCCAACCGCAGTTGGCAATTGGCATCATCTTCATGTCCCAGCCCGGCCCCTGAACAAACATACGATCGCGAGAACTGACCGGAGCCGATATGTCTCCAAGTATGGAGTCCGACCTGGAGAGTTGCCCACTAGAAAGCTACGTGGATGTAGATGGAGGGACGGAGAACGACAGCAGACATCAACGAGAACAGCAGGAAATTGCAAACGACGGTAACTCATGAGATTCTGAACGACTTGTAACACTCGAGTCCAAATGTTTTTGAAGGAAATGCTGCGGAAGCACACTGCTTTCAGTGAAAGAGCCAATGTGACTTCGCAATGACTTGTGACACCAAGTCCATGTTCGTAATCCTTGCTGTTGAAGACACTGATGGCCGAGAGCTTTTGTAGATCCTGGGCTGGATATCTGCCGACTACTAGTTGAAGAACGTTCTGGCTCTAAGTTCGGGTGACAAGCGCCATCATTTCCACAAGTTGATGGTTAGGTGACAGCCAGTCTCTCCCACCCCCTTGGAACTTTCCTCAGATCCTCAATGCTCCACTCCGCTCCGAAAGTCTCATCATCACGATCCCACAATCCAGCCGGAACAAAACACAAGGAAACCCACGAGACTTAAGAAAAAGAGAATAAACCTCACTCGCGAAACACGGATAGTTGCAGAGTAAACATCACAAACCTCAAACCCCAGCACAAAGCCAAACTCGAAGCTTCGGGACGCTCTGCTTGACACTTCTCCAATCTCACCATCGCATATCGGAATCAGCTTCAATTCCCATAGCCGCAATGACGCTTTCAGCGCACACCTACCCCATCGTGCTTACCTTGCTAGAAACCACGAGACATTTGTGCGGGATATGCCTCCAACCACCTAGTCCACGGCACGCTGGAAATCTGGATGCTATGTGCCCGGAGGAAGAGATGTGTAGAAGTGACCCAACAACCCAATCACGCTCGAGGCTGCCCATCAGGCCTTCATTGGGTTTATCCTCACGAACCTCATCTTCCTGACGCATGCCCTCCAGCGCGTCTCCGACGAAAATGGTTGAAGCCGCATCCCGCATCCCGCAGCTTCCTGCATTTCCACACACTCACACAGCCATATTCTCGCGGCAGCTCTAACAGATGCAGGAAGTCGATATGGGGCGAGGTGCATACTCTCGGTGAATGGCAATTGTTCTTGAGAGATGTTGAGGAAGATGGGCGATGTACCTGCCGCACATGCAATGTCCAATAGAGGAGGCTGGAGCCCATACATTGCGCAACACGAAAGTTGTGGTGTGCTTTGGCATACATACCAAAACCACACTCTTCTCACTTCCGTTTCAGCAGGCAGAGTGGCGCAATTAGCAAACTTCCCTAAGTTAGTCAAAGTTCGCAATTCCTAGCTCCAGCCAACCTCTGCTCCGCAGCACCCATTGTTCACATCTCCATCCACGTTCCGGCTGTTACTCTTCCGTTTCCAGAATTTCTCAGCGCTACCCAAGTATTCCAACCGCGTTTTACTTCACAACCGGGTAAGAAACGAATCACTCAGCCTTAAGATCTTTTCGCCATTCGAGGTGGCGCTGTGCCGTGGTTCCGAGAGTTGGATTGTTCCGTGGTTCTCCTGGAACGGGTAATTGGGGAGGTTGCTCCGTCGACGCCCGATTAGGATGACTTGCCTACCTAGATTACCATGGAATTTGTATTCAAGGATGCCTGATACACGCCCCGGATGAATACACGCCGTTGCTGCAGCTACTGTTCAAGACTCACCTAGTGCAACCCGCCATGAAGTCATCCAGGACTCTTGAAGCCTGGCTGGTGTTGGCCTCTGCAATTTATCGATGCACTTCGACTCGCGCTCGCTCATTCTGTTGGGAGATGAGTTGAGTACATGATGTCTCGAGCAGAGGCCGAGACGCTGTTGTTCTGTCAAGGGCTGAATGGGGGTACAGCGTCTCGATCAGAGGACGAGAAGCCGTTACTCGGTTGAAAGATAAATAAGAAATGTCGAGACGACGACCAGGAGCCGTTGTTTTGACAAAAGCTAAGCTAGTACATGATATTGGAAAAGAGGATCAGAAGCCGTTGGTCTGTTGAGAGGCGAGCGGATACCGGACATCTGGAGGGAGAGAGGACAAGAAGCCGTTAGCAGAGGACGAAGTCAGTATGTGGATTGTTGAGTGAGTTGTGCATGGCTAAAGCAGGTCGCAGGAGGAGTCAACAGCAGAACAGAAGCAACGCTGCTGACTTGCATACGTCAAGGTGACTAGAGCGCGAGATGTATATACAGGCAGACTATGAGTGTTTAGATACCAAGGTGCTGAGGCAATGTTGAGGCAGAAGTCGGCAACGTGAGGCGCTATGTCAAATAAGTGTCACTACAGGTATTCTAAGCAAAGCACAACAACCAAATCACGCAAGCACGAAAGCAAAGCAGTGAACATCAAGTGTTGAAATGACCGTATGATTGCGAACTAGCGAAGGCCGTCGCAACAACCTGATCATTCCGAAAAGAGCACCGCAGAAGCAAGACGCCCGATGTGGAGCACCAGATCAGACTCCGAGGAATGCTCGACTCCGTGAGGACGCGTAGAGCAGGAAAGATCAGTTCCGAAGAAGGTCTCTAAACTTTTGTCTGCAGCTCCCGCCGTTTGAAGATCGAGTTCGTAGTGCGTCGCGAAAGAACCAAGGAAAGAGCAAATCGTCCATCGCGAAGTCGGACGAAGAACCGAAGAGCAACGCAAGACCGAAGGGCATTATCGTAACCGAGTCGTAACCGTAGGAAGCACGCTCTAGAGCTTTTTTACATCGCATTCGTAAGAAGTCGCAGCCCCCACCAGACGAAAGACTTTTGGAAGCAAAGCAGGCAAGGACGCTATCCAGAGAGATGGACGAGAAGGTGCGCAACGCCGATCGCTAACGAGAACCCAACTCCGTTCGAGACCCCGGATGACAAGCAAAGAGCGTTACTATTGCCATTAGTAGAATGACCTTGGGGGAGAGCCTTGGGAGCCAGGGGCATAGGGGTTGGGTACCATCTGCTGCTGGAATCCACCGTATGGGTTGCCAGCTGGAGGCATGCCCATACCTCCGTAATGAGGTGGAGGAGGGGCAGGGCGGTAGGGTGTGCCAGCAGGTCCGGAGTTGTTCTGCGAGCGGCCCCAGGACAGACGGACTCGCGAGTTGCCGATCGGATAGCCTTGCATCTGATTGATGGCCATCTCAGCAGCGTGACGTTGAACAAATTGGACGAAACCGCAGCCCTTGCCAGGAGGGATCTTGACGTAGGTAATCTCGCCAAAGCCCTGGAAGAAGGAGCGGAGCTCATCCTCGGTGACGTAGCCCGACAAGCCACCGACGAAGACGGTTGTGTTGTTCGGGTCGGTGAACTGATTCATGGGCTGCGGAGTACCGTAGTAGCCCATGGGAGCAGCAGCGCCCATAGGAGGGTACATACCACCAGGAGCCATACCGGGGTTCATGCCCATGTGAGGCATGCCACCCGCAGGACCGCCGGCACCACCCTTGTTCTTTGGCGTGGCAGTCGAGATGCGCATGGGTCTGTTGCCGCAGTAGACACCTTGCATCTCATTCAAGGCACGCTGCATGTCGGACTCGTCGGAGAAGCGCACGAAGCCGTAGCCACGGGACATGCCAGAGACAGGGTCCGTCATGATCTTGGCAGACTTGCATGAGGGAAATCGGCTCTGGAAAAGCGACACCAGAACGTATTCATTGACCTCGGGTCCAAGGTCGCCCACGAAGATGGAGTGCTCGGGGCCGCGGTCGTCACTAGAGGGAGGAGATCGTAAGCTACTGTGGGACACAGGGGGGTAAGAAGTTCTGCTTACCGTCTGTCCGCAAGGCCACCACCGGAAGCCCAGTTGAGCTTGAAGGGTCGATTGGTGTTTGGGATCATAGTGCCGTTCATGGTCAGAGCCTTGGCAGCGGCAGCTGGGGTCGAGAAGTCGATGAAACAATATCCGGCGTTGCTATGAGTTGTCAGCCATGATGTCCACGGCAGCGTGACGTCGGGGGAAGGAGAGCTTACCCGGAGAACTTGTCTCTGATCATTTTGACGTTAACCGTCTCGCCTATGTTGAACCAAATGGAGCGGATAAAGTTCTCGTCGATCCAGGGCTCAAGCTCGCCCATCCTACAGGAGTTGTTAGCTTGAGACGCTTGACCGAGATGATAGAGGCCTCGCATATGGAGGCCTCGCATGTGCATTCGAAGCAGTCGACGTCGTGCGCCCAAGCATGTGGGCAAACACCGACTCCGATAGCCGGAGCGAGGGCAGAGCAGAGCCTCGATGGGCATCTCGTGTTTGCAGATTGCTATTCACGAAGCTGGCTGCAACAGAGAGCTGCACCAGACAAGTTGCAGCAGACTGGCACAGCCCACCATTGTGGAGCAACTTCGCATGGCCAACAGGCATTGTGAAGTTGGAGTTGCAGGGTGGGGAGAGGGGAAGGGAGCTTACCAGAGGGTGGTCTTGGCATCGCCGCCGGCGGGAGCGCCAGGCTGGCCGGACTGCTCGCCCACTTGGCCTTGGAAGGGAGCAGGTGAGGCGGAGTCGCCAGCGCCAGGAGCTTGCTGGCCTTGCATGCCAGTGTTCATGCCTTGAGGGGGCATGTTGGCACCGTTCTCAGGGTACTGGGCGCCGGTGGGAGCACCCTCGAACGATTGGAATGAGGAAGACATCGTTGAAAGGATGCGAAGAGTTGAGTGGACTGAAGTCGCGACGAAGGCTTGCAATGCTTGAAAGAGGACTCGCGGTGCGGTCAAGAGAGGCGGCGGAAGGAAGAGTGGAGGATGGGTGCGGAGGAAGAGTGCGGAGAAAGAAGGGTCGAGTCAACTTAAGTATGCTGGCTGCAATCATTAGCGCGGATTCGCGGCGCGGCTCCCCATCGCTTAAAGAGAAGGCAAACTTTGCTGAAGTGGGGTACCGGACGATGAGAGTGCACTGGACGCTGAGAGGGGCAGGTAGTGACCCAGAGGGTGCAGTTCAATGAAGTGAGGGGGGGGGGGGGGTATCGGGCGAGGATAGGGACAGGTAGTGACCCAGAGGATCAAGTATCGGCAGAGAGAGGGGCAGGTGGTGGCCCAGAGGATGGCATTTGTGGGAAGGAAGGTGTGTTGAGACTTCCTTCTAGGATGGGCAACTTGCTCCTTCCTCAGTCATCTGAGGCCACCAAATACGGAGCTGCGAAAACGAAACATATCGCATACGAAGCTGCGAAAGTAAAACTTGTTCGGATATGAGCTGCGGAATGAAACATGTTCGCCATCTGGAGCTGGGAAAATGTAACCTATTCACCATCCAGAGCTGCGAAAATGAAACTTGTTCGCCATCCGGAGCTGCTCGAATATAACATGTTCGTCATACAGAGTTGTGAAAATGAAACTTGTTCGCCATCCAGAGCTGCACGAATGGAACGTGTCCAAATGCAAAGTTGCCATTATCCCAGGCTGGGGATTGGGAGGGGGGCGGGGGCGTAACTCAGTCCTGCTCTACTACGAACTTTGCATTAATGCCAGAGGACAGAGCAAACTTGCCCAGATGAACAGTTGTCCAAATGAAAATTGTGCGAAGGCGAAGTTGCCCATCATCCAAGGTCGAGAACCAAAGGTACTAAGTCCGGCCCTGAAAACTTCGTCGAATGATAGCAAATGACATTGCCCCAGCCAACACAGATGCAAAGTTTCCCAAACGAAAAATTGTCCAAATGCAAAATAGCTCATCGTCCCAGGTCGGGAATCGACGGTACCAAGTCGTGCCCTAATACGAACTTCGCAGAAGGACAGAGCGACCGATGTTGACAACCAGGGATTCAACTCGCACATGCGAAGTTGCTCAAATGAAAAGCTGTCCAAACTTCGAAGTCGCCCGTGATCCCAGCTTGGGAAGCAAAGGTACTAAGCCCACCCTCAATACGAACTTCGTAGGATGACACAGGACAGAGCAAACGATGTTGACAACCAAATAACAGCAGCAATCAGCTCTGCCAACACAGACGGACCTTTTTGCCTTGCCAGAAGACACAAGGTTTTCCTGAAAGATGCTGGCTCGTCGGCCATGGATCGATGAACCACGGTTTGCTCGAAAGTGGTCGGCCGACCAGTTGGAGTGCCATGACGGCCTTGCTGCCAGGACAACTCCAAAAACCCCACAAAGCGAAGCAACTCTGGATCGCGGCCACAACAGCCTTCTTGACGATTATCGCCATACCCTGTGAGGGATTTGATGTTTCGACATCCAATCCAACAAGCCATTGAATTACCAGAGCTGCCAGAACCCCACAAAGCGAACCAACTCTGGATCGCGGCCAGAACAGCCTTTGAGCACGCCTTCTACTCAATCTCGACGATTATCGCCCCACACTGTGAGGGATTCCGTGTCTCGACGTCCAGCAAGCCAACAAATTGCCAGAACTACAAGCCAGAGCCTCGAGCGCAAGCTACCAGCCAGAACTGGACCAGACCCGATGCTGCTCAACCCCCAGAACCCAAGGCTGATCTGCAACGGACAGCGTTAAGAACGCCACTGCAGCGTCTCGAATACGAATCCATTGCAACACTGGAGAGCAGCCATAGCTCACACTTTCGTTGGTAAGGATGGTTTTGGTCCCTCTCATCTCTGGAATTTCCCCAGCATCTGACTCTCCAGTTTCCAAACTGCTCCTTTTGTCTGGCCCTTTCTTTGAATAGAGCAATGCTGACATGTGCGCGCAAACACCATAGGGAACGGCCGAAACGAAAACCAGAATACTCACAAGAGCTTCGAAACACAATTCCCACAAGACAGTGCAAAGACCTCGACAACGGCGTATGCGAACTCCCGACAAATGGCTTAAATGCGACCGTGGCGAAACAAGTCGAACTTATAAGTCAAGGCTCGAAAATTCGCAGTGCGCGGCACAGAATGCGTCGGAGAGATCGGATTTGCGCTGGAAGAGATTCGCGGGGAGAATGACTCGAATTCTAGAGAGCAACAGATGCGTAAGCCTCAGCTTCCAGCAATTGATTCAACAGAATGAGAATCGAGACGGCGATATGGGATGCCACGGCCAGAGTGTTCAAGTTCTTTGCTGGAGGTTGAGCTGCTGCGTTGCGCTGAGCTATGCCAGCAAACGGCGCATCCAGACGAACCATGCAAACACGGGCAGGCGACCTGAGCAGAAGAAGCTGTATGCGCCAGTAGGGAGTTTTCAGAAAGCTAGTACGGCCACTGCAAGATGCCATTGTACGACCAGCACGTATTTCTGAATGCGCCCGGCAACGATGGCGAGGCAGCTCAGCTCGCAATGGAGGGGCGCATAGGGCAGAGAATGATGGCGCACTCGTTGGTTCGCCAGCCTCTCGCGCGTCGCGGACCACTCGGGCCCTCGGGCAGAGCCTTTTCTTCTTCTGTTTTGAAAAAGTTGATCGACTTACAGCTTTTGACACGAACTTGATGACAAGAACTCCGGACCGGGACTTTGCGAGCGGGCAAGTTCTTGATGTCGAAAGAAGGCGAGACGAAAGCACAGTCGATATCGATGCGGAAAGGGACCAAGGACGACAGAGAAACAGCGCCGCTAATGCCGTGCAGGATGTTGTGATGTGGGGTTGCAGAGGAGAGGATTAGGAGGAGAGGGAGAAAGAGAGGAGAGGAAGACCGGCGAAGAAGAAGCGTGAGTGGCAGGTTGGCTCTTCGCTCTAGTGTGGCTCGCAGCAGTTGGGAGCTGTGGACTGTGGTTCCTTGTGGAGCGGAGCAGGACTTTGCGGCACGCACTTCAGGCTTTGCTTGTGAGGTAAGGCAAAAAAGCTTGGGGGTGCTTGGATAAGGTAAGTATTAAGCAGTTTTTGGTCAAGCGGCTGAGCGCTATTTAGCTGAGAGCTGGGCATGTGTTGCTGCCTGGAAGCAGAGTGCGACTGGACGGAAAGTTTGAATTAGCTGACTTTGAAATACAGAAGAAACCGAACGAAGAAAGGGGAAGGGAGAGACGTATCGATCCCTTCTACGCGTTCCTGGAGCACCGCGCAAACTGCCAATATCAAGATAATTGAAGCATTTAGATACAGTCCGAAGACCTCCAGGCACCATCTCCCCCGCAGCCAAGCACAGCTCTGCAAAAAGGCAAACCGCCTCAGACTCGGCGCCAGGCATTCGTGCGTCGTCGCGGTTGGTGCGAGTTTCTTACTCCAGTGTCATAAAAAATCCTCGGACGAGCTGCCCGAGACTTTCCTTTCCCTCGAACATCCCGACAGCCTTTGTCCAATCTGTCCGGTTGCAAGGAAAAAAGACTTTTTTTTCTTCTCTCTAGCTTCGAGTTTCGACACGGCAGGCCGGGGAACATCCACGCTCGGCCTGCTCGGCTGTCCCTGTCAATCCTGGCTGCACGCTGCGACTGTTTTAGGGCAAAAGGTACCTGGGCACATGCCCGGCAGGGCGATGACGCTGAGAGTGACAAGGGAGGATTTTTATTGCCCGCAGTCGACGAGTGTGGCTAAAAATAACGCCGGTGGAAGCGAAGAGAGAGCCGGCGTCCAAGTCTTCTATGCATTGATTTTGTGCAAGATTGTTCGATTGTTTGTGTTCAATTGTTTCGAGCCCCTTTGGGACAGTGCACCTTGTTTTTCTTGTTCTTTTTCTTGTTTTCGGACTCGGTGGTTGACGGAGCTTCGATGCGCGGATGATGCGGGAGCTTGGGCGATTTTGATGGCCATCTGGGATCAATTATGCCATCATCAATCATAATACGACGCGGAATTATGGTACCTGCGCGTAAGGTAAGGTACCTTGCGTTGGAAAAGCAGCGATGGCCCAACGCGTGAAACTTCGCCGCTTCAAGTGTAGGGCCGAAAGTGTATCCTGCAGGAAGGCCATCGGCCGCGGGGAGGATGCGAGTGTGCCTTCTTTGCTGCCTTCAATGGAATATTGCACGACGGCGCGACGCACGTCTTGTATGTTGTCGCGCGAGGAGGCTGGTGCGAATTTGATGGAGGCCAGGCCTCAATGGATGATGGACAGCTGGTGGAGTCTAGGGCTGGGGTGGCTTGATGTATGGACAGGGATGTCGGTTTCGAATGATGTGCGACTATTGCTTGCCATGTTAGGGAAACTGGGACCAAGACCAATATTTCAATATCGATGACAAGAAACATACCGTATCGAATTGCGATTTGGATTGTACCTGGCGGCGGCCACAAAGCTGATGCTGTGTCCTTATTTCTCCGTTTCAGTTCGCCATTTGACCTTCTCGAATTGGGTGCTGCTGAGTGGATGCGGTGGGGAAAGGCTAATGCCCGATTATGTCGTGGGACATCAGATGATCAGCTTGGTTGGTGTCTTTGGGGCTGAACATGATCAGGGCAGGGGGGAGGACAGGGCGTTTCTGATAGGATGGGGGATACGATGGGCTTGTTGCAAAGGCTGAGGCCGAGGTGTTGCGAGGGTTGATGACGCACTTTGGGTGTGTTTTGTTGGAGATGGTGTTGACGAAGTTGCGCGAAGATGACTGGAGCAAAGTTCGCAAAGATGGCGAATTTGCGTCGAAGGCGGGTTGTCGATGTGAAAAGCAAAGCTACTTTGCACGAAGCTGGACTGTGAGTTGAACAGGCGAAGCTGGGCAGTCAATGGTTAGTTCATGGGGGGTGGGACTGGAGACTTACGAAGCTGGCTGGCGACGTTGCTGGGCGAAGTTGCCCATCCAAGGCGGGTTGTCGGTGTGAAAAGCAAAGCTGCTTTGCACGAAGCTGGACTGTGAGTTGGACAGGCGAAGCTGGGCCGTCGATGGTTAGGTAGTTCATGGAGGTAGCAACTGGCCACTTACGAAGTCGGCTGGCGAAGTTCAAAAGTTGCTGGGCGGAGTTTCCGGGCGAAGTTGCTTGACCAGTCAGTCCATGGAATTGGGAGACTGACGAAGTTCCCGGTCGAAGTTGGGATTGGGAGACGAAGCTGTGACGAAGTTGCCTGGGTGGTCAATGGTCACTTCATGGGAGACGAAGCTGGAGTTACCTTGACAGTCAGTTGTTGTTCATGGCATGGCACTCGAAGCTGGACGAAGTTGCCTGATCAGTCAGTTTTCGTTCATGGCATACGAAGCTGGACGAGGTTGCCTGGGCAGTCAATTATCATTTTTGGGGAGACGAAGCTGGACGAAGCTGGGGCAAAATTGCGCAGACAATTGTCAGTTCATGGGGGAGTGAGACGAAGCTGGGACGAGGTTGCCTAGACTGTCAGTTGTCGGTTCATAGGAGACGAAGCTGGACGGAGTTGCCTAGGCAGTCAGTTGTGGTTTATGGGAGACGAAGCTGGACGGAGTTGCCTAGGCAGTCAATTGCAGTCCATTGGGGACGAAGCTGAGGCGAAGTTGCCTGACGAAGTTGCCTGGCAAGTTGCGCATTGCCATGGAAGTCACGGGGACTGGAGACGAAGCTGTAACGAAGTTGCCAATTCAAGCCGAATTAACAGCTTGAGAGCGAAGAAGGTTAGGACCAAACAAAGTTGCTCAAAAAGGTGGTTAAGATGATTCAAGGTGAACGAGGGGCATCGGACGATTTAGAGGGGTACCGGACGAAGAGGTGGGGGTTAGCGGCCGCAAAAGGGGGTTACCGGGCGAAAAGGGGGGGTACCGGACGAACAGATGCCATACCGGTTGGATTGTTAGTCTATGGGATACGAAGCTGTGGCGAAATTGCCAATCCAAATCGAGTTGATGTCTTGAGGGCGAAGAAGGTTATAATCCTCCGAAGTTGCTCGTGGATATGGGTCAAAGCGAAGCTGGCAAGGGAAAAACTGTGAACGAGGGGCCTTGGATGGATAGTAGTGAGCATGATGGGCTTTATGGCGAAGATGCCATACCGGCCGGTTTGTCAGTTCAAGGGTGACGAAGCTGTGACGAAGCTGGCTAAACAAATCAAATTAACAGCTTGAGAATCCTACGAAGTTGCTCAAGAAGGTGTGTCATAGCGAAGGTGAACGAGGGGCATCGGACGACATGGAGGGGTATCGGGCGAAGAGGGGGATACCGGGCGAAGAGGGGGGGTATTGGACGGCGGTAAGTAGTGAGCGATATGATGGGCTTCATGGCGAAGATGCCATACCAGCCTGATTGTTGGCTTATAAGGCACAAAGCAATGGCAAAGTCGTCAATCCAAACCGAGGTGACAATTTAAGAGTAAAGATGGTTAGGACCATACGAAGTTGCTCAAGAAGATGTGGCAAGGCGAAGCTGGTAAGACCGACTGGTTTTACATTTCAATGGGTACGAAGCTCCTCAGTCGGATTGATTGAACATTTCAAACGGGAGGCGAAGCTGATCGTCATGATGCAAAGCTGCCTTTCCAAACCCATTTAACAGCTTAGAAGAAGCACGAAGATGGCGACAATATTACAAATACACCGTTGCTCTGATCGATGATAGGGGACGAAAATGCTCCATATATAATGGGAAACGAAGATGGGCGAAGACAAGCCAAACCACTGGGCCAAAATGGTCACCGCTAGAACACATGGCGAAGCCGCAACTATTTATTGCACCCGGTATTGAGCAGCTCCGTGTTGCTCGCCGGCCAAGGACGAAGTTGCTCACAACAAAATGCTGCTCAATGCTAAAACACAGAACGAAGTTATTCGCAACGCAAGATTCTTGCCACACGATGTTGTCCATTACCAGACTCATACGAAGTTGCGAAGCTATCCACTCAGACTGGGTTAACTAGGACGGAAAGCATGACAAGTTGGGGGCATAGCAAGCATGCCAACAAATCTGGAGGATATACAAAGTTGCGCAGATGCTAACAAATCGGGGGCAACAGGACGAAGCTGCTCAGCACTCTACCAGATAAAACGCGAAATTGCCCTGTGCAAGGACATGGGAAGAACCTAGAACGAAGACAGAATATATGCAGAGAATGCCAACAGATCCAGGACAACAGACGAAAATGTGATATTACCCAAACACCGTGGTTGCAAACCGAGTAGAGACTTCAGGAGGCAGGCTGCGCTATATCGAGATAGGCAGATATCGAGATAGGCAGGCATTCTTGGGGCTGTATGGATCTTGACTTTCCTTGGGATCAAAGAAAAGGAGGTCTCGAGGCAGACGAAGGCTTCAAAAGCCACAGAATTGTTGTTTAGTGCTGGCCTCGACACCGTCACACCATTAGGTCTCAAGAAAGTCTCGGTTCTTAGCCTTGTCTGTTTCAATGCTCCGGCTTCAGCAACAATACCTTTGCCCTGGTTCTTGATACCGCAGCCTTTCCAGCAAGGTCAATCCTCCGGCCAATCCCTTTTCGCGGACTATTGAGAATAAGTTTCATGTACCCATTTTCGAAATATTCCATATCGTCAATCCAGAAAATGAACAAGCAAGCAGCAACACTACTCCAGGCACATGTCAGTCTATCACGAATCCACCACCCCCCGTTGCAACGCCGAAGCTTCCCGCCAAACAGGCGAACCAAGCTAGCAGCGGACAAAAAGACGTTGGACAGCTCCAAGTCCCAAACTTTCTGCACGAACGTCTCATCTCCAACCTTCCCTCTCGGTTTCAGGGCAGCGGCTACCTAATCACAAGCTCGCCAACTAGCTTTCCCATCAAGCTTCAGTTTCCCCGCGCCGCCAAGTCTCAACAGTCACAAGTCTCTGCCAATGAGAACCTATAGCTGGATGCTGTATTAAATGCTACATGTATTATGCTTGCACCGTTCGCTGTTTCATCCCTGGAAACTCTGATATGGCATGGCCAAAACGTGAGAGGAGAAGCGTCCAAAACAAGACTTCCACAAGCGATTCTGCGATAAACATCTTCTCGCACGCGACTCCTCTTCCGGGCGCTATCGACCTTGCTGTATTAGTCGAAACAGTTTGACGTTTCAACTCATTCCCATCTCGCCGGGAAACCTGGAGCCAAAACGCCAGAGAATTCGAGCATCACGAAGTGCTCCGTTGAACCTTTCAACGACTTGGCCCCCACGACCACCAGAGAACCCGGATTTCCACCCCATGCACATGCACGTAATATTCCCAACAGCCCATTGGCTGCGTCCGATTCAGATCGAAGATCTCTTGTCGATAATCGATTTTCCCTTGGAAAAGACGTTTTTGGTGGCTGGGAGCGGGAGCGGATGCCCGAAACGAGGGGTCGATGGATTGGGGGCCGAAAATGTTATTCTCCGAGCTTCCCGGATGGCCAATTAGGTGGGTGGTATTTCGAATTTAGAATTGTATGCAATTCGGCTTAGGGTCTTGGACTTCTTGTTGCTCGGTTAGACCCCCTTTCCGTTTGTTCCATATTCTTTTCAAAACCCGACCCTGGCGCACCATAGAGCTGGAACCAATGATATCCCCAAATTGCAACAGTTTATTTTTTTCCCACCAGCGTTTTCCATTTCCGTGTGTTGGACAGATTTCCCACGATGTTCAAACCCACAGTCGATTTTGATTCTCATTCAATTTTCCACGAATCATAGGCCTCGAGACATGTGGCTTGTATGTTGTTCCCACTAGCAATTTCCAAATGTACGGGTCCCAGAGTCCCAATGAAGGTATCCGAAGCACTGTTCTTTGCATTATCAGGCATCCACTGTTATTGCCGCCCTATTACCGTGTTTTATTTCCAGGTACGGAAAAGCACATTGCAAATCTGAGACAGCCGGCCTGCCAGACCCCAGCGGCGGTGCCTGGGACGACATGTCATGTTGCACGACAGCTGGGAATGGATTGAGCTGTGGGGCACCGTGGCTGGCTGTCTTGCGGGAACTTCCATGGCATGGATATCGTGTAGGACCGTAGGACGGTCATCGTGCTTTTCATTTATCTGCTAGTACGACTTGTCTTTTGTTACGCTGTCTTTCGTTACGCTGTCGTTTATCGAGAGATTGAAGTCAGAACCTGGAAACGGGCTGGTGGTTCGAATGTTCGGTTCAAGTACTTGATTCCGCTCGAGTGAAGCTCTTCATTATTGCTTCTGAGCTTCAGCTTCTTCAAAACTCCGCGAAAAGGCTCAGGGGCTCACATACTCGGATGCCGGTGAACTGCCGAATTTCAAATGCCAGCCCCTTGCTTTGGCGAGGGGACACAACTGCCTACGATGGTGAGAGTTGTCAATGTCCGGAAGGTATCGCGAGAGGTGGGGAGGTTGACTTGATGAGAGATTGTACTACACCAATGTATTTGACTTGGTCACCTGACTTCAGAATCTAATCTGTTTTAGGCTTCTAGGGATGTAATTTGTCTGGGAATTCCATGAGTGAGCCTCTTGCGCTCTTCGCGATACTGTCCACCCCCATAGCAAGTCAATTGTTGCCCTGTTTCCACCATTTCTGGTTTTTCCATCCTCTCAGTCATACAAACCATTTACCGCCATGAACTTCATTTGGCGCTCTTCATCAAAAATTCCCCAAAATATCTCTCCAAGGTATGCGAGTCCGTCCCGTTGTAAGTTATGGGTGTTAGGAACGTGTAATCACTTGGTAGATGGATATCTAATCATCGCCAGGTTATCTTCAGGGGTTGCTGGCACTGTTCGAACGAGTCCAATACTTACCAGACGATGGCCACGCCTGTCATGGCGGCATACGGCTACTAAAGCGGAGGATATGCGGCTAGAAGGGAATGTTGGCACATCAAGACTTAGACTTGCAACACCCTCACAGCTTGCGACTTTCTCGACGTCTTCTATCAGCCAGAAAGAGGACCCTGGACCTATCAGTACGAAAGAGGACTCTGAGTCTAGCAGTGGCAACAAGACAGATGATTCGAAGGGTACAAAATCTCTAGGCCTGGGGTTCTGCTTTAACGTTCTAATTATCTATTACGGCCTCTGTACTTTTGTTGATTACCTGTATTGGGACTGGCGGATGTTCAGAGGAAAGCCTCCAACACCAGAGGATTTTAAACATCTACGCCCACGAAAACTAGTGGAACCTGTGGAGCAGATGGTGAATCAGTTGAGGCAGAAGAACGAAGATTTGGAAACCGAGCTCAGGCAGACGAAAGAAGACTTGGAGAAAGTGCAAAAGGAGCGAAAATGGGGTTGAGGAAGAAATTGGATGGGGAGGGGGAGGATGCGAAACGGAACTGTTACGCTGGTGTTATATGGCCTGGATAGTCCCCCACTCCTAGTTCCGAATCGTAATTAAAATCGTCACGCTGTCTAGAAACTCAGAATCATACTCCTTCACTGCTTTTCAAAAACATCTTGAATCGAAATATCGAGCATGGCCTCAAATCTCAATACATACTCAGCTTCCGGCCAATAGCTAGGTAGCTAGCTAGCTCTTCTGTATCGACTAACTCCCATTGTTCATCGGCCTCTCTGCTAGAACACATCAAAACACAAGCATCTATGGAAGGCTAAGATGTCTAGCAAACCAATAACTAAGAATACCAGACGAAAAGACCAGCAGCATCTAGGTAGAGAATTCAAAAGCACAGCCACACATAAGCTTTCCCACCTCTCCCCAATAGGACTCCTGCTTCACTCTCTGACTTAGTGATGAGTTGTGTAGAGGAATTTCTTCCATTTGGTCACTTGAGTCCAGAAACTACCTAGACTGCGTTTCTGCTTCTGCAACTACGATTTGTTCCCCATGACCCCCTTCTCACCGCTTAGCAGACTGTAGCCACGACATTGTCACAACTTGAGCCTCAATTTTGTTCACGCTCTTCGGCTAGTACCAGGATACTACTTGTGAAGGATCCGGATTCGCATTTCGCAGTGACGACTGTCATTGCACTATTTGTCCAGCCGAGTTGCCCGACCTCAGGAGAACCCCTGCGACCACCACGACCCCAACATGAACGTCATCAGGCACTCTGTACCAAGAAAAATTGCTCCATGCCCACGGCCATTTGCCTCTCCTAGGTATGCCTATTTGGAGGCTTCTTACATGTTGGGCATTAACTAACCGTTTACCAGCGTATCCCTGAGAACACTTGCTGGACGATCTCCACGCCTTCCACAACCCACTATGACAGGGAATATACGCCCAGAATCACTTGCGAGCACCGCAGAACTTGGACTCACGGTCACAGTCTCGCGGCTTTCTCTACGTCTTCTGCTAGGCGGAAAGAGACTGAGAGCTCCGAATCTATCCCTACCGACAAAGCAACCAACCCAGACAATCGTCTATGGCATTTCCATAAGCCCACGAAAGATGGCGAAGGGCATTATATTTCCCGGGTTTTCTTTTTTTGGGCCTGCGATGGGTACGCGGCACCGTACACTGCGGACAAACAATCCCAGTGGCCGAAAAAGGACGATTTCATTGGCCCGAATGGCGATTCAATTGGGCCGAATTGCAAATCCTTTGGTTCGAATGGCGATCCCAGAGGTACGAAAACCGACGATTCGAAAGGGCCGAACGGCGTTCCTGGGGGGAAGCAGTAGTGGGAAGGAGGGTCGCAGCTACAAGAGAGAAATGGGAAAAGGAAGATGAGGCTCTACCTCCGGAACTGAGGGGAGGGGCGAGGTCAAGCATTGACGAACGTGTGAGGGTCATGGATGAAGCGTTTTTGCGGAGCAGCGTGGCGTTGGAGATGGAGCTGAGGCAGATGAGAGAACGTGTGGGAAGGTTGGAAAAGGAGCTGGAAGGGACGAAAAAGGAGTGAAAGTGTTGTGCTGGTGTGAAAGATGGCGTGAATGGGAATTACTTGGGTAAACAGCGGGCGGGCGATGAAATGCTGGGCATGTCAGTAGTTACAGGAATCCATCAAAGCTTAGGAAATCTGGGGTCGTGAAACAGGAAGTCCGGCAGTGAAGACTACATGTTTCTATACGGTCGACTGGTCCTGTATGCATTTCTTTCAGACTTCGCCCGATATCACCCAGAGACAACGGCCAACATCTAAGCAATTGCCCATCTGTGGGGAATCATTTCCTCCATTCCATAACATCATGTCTGACAAGCCTGCTCATGCCGGATTTCTAGTCCCAACCATGAAAGTTCCCAAGGGGGCGGCCCTTTTCATAAAACAGGAGTCATAACAGCGCTAATTATATCATTCACACCAAAGACCAACCCAAAATCCCAACAGCTCTCATGCACATATCATTATTTCCTCACCTTCCTCGCATGCATAACCAAATTCTCAATAACCCCCTCAAACGCCTCCCTATCCCCCAACGCCCCATCCGTCCTCTTCGTCCAATACTCCAACACCTCCTTCGCCACCACCTCCAACTTTTCAAGCTTCGCCACATGCTCCTTCAATTCCTCATCCGTCATCCCGTCCATCTTTTCCTCCGTAATTTCACACAACTGTCTCGCTTCTACCAAATCTAATTCTGGCGGCGGCGGCGGCCCTCTTCTCCGTCTTGTACTTTGCGCACTTTCTGAACGGCTAGAGGAACGTTTTGTGGAACCGTCGTTGGGGGCGCGGAGGCGGGAGCGGTCGGAGGGATCGGAGGAGGTGCGGGTCAGGGAGGAGGAGGGGAGGATGAGCTTCTTTTGTTTGGAGGCGGGGAGGATCTCGTCGAGGTCGACGGGGACGCCGAGGGAGACGAGGAAGAGGCGCCGGATGCGACTGCGGATCCAGTTTGGGGGTTGGAGGGGCGGTGGGGCGACTAGTTGGGCCCAGAGGGAGGCGCTGCGGGGGGTGAGGAAGACGGGGTTTGAGGAGGGGGCGGGAGGCGGGTCGGTGCTGGTCTCAAATGTTTCTGATGGGAATAGAGCGTCGATGTGGGGTGAGGTGGCGGATATGATTTCTTGGGGTGTCTTAAGTTCGGAGTAATCGAGTATGGGCTAAAGGGAGGGGAGTTAGTACTTTTTACATGCAACAGAGAAAATACTGGAGGAGAAAGGGGGGAACTGTAATATTCCTAAGGTGGAAGTGAGTGAAGCATAGAAGATGCTTGAAAAAACTACTTACAAAAGAAGGGTGTTGGTGGGCTATAGGTATGGACTGTGGAGGTAGGGGAGAGGCAACAGCCGCCTCCGGCTCTTGAAAGCCATCATCAAAATCGCCAAAATCAGCATCTTCCTCGCCCTCCTCAAAGTCATCAAAGTCATCGCCCATTTCCTCTCCATCTAGCGCTTCGTCGTAGTCAAGATTTTCTTGTTGCTGTAATGACGGTTTTCGCGAAGCGGTTGAGGATTTGCGACGAGAGGGACTTAGGGGGATGGACCTAGGATGACTCGATGTTGGCGACCCTGACCTGGTCAATGGCTCGCTGGGGGTAGAGGTCGAACGCGGGGACTTACTGGGAGCGTCGCCGACCTCCTCCACGACGTCGGGCTCGGCGTCTTGTTTGCGCATCTCGTAGGCGTCGGTCCCGGGGACTTCGCCGTGGCTAGGGGTGGAGTCGACTTTCTGGACAACGGTTGTGGGGATGGGCATGTCGCCAGGGGTGCTGGGTTGTCTGCCTCGTCCGGTGGGGGGCGAGTCGCCGCCTTCAGCTGAGAGATCTACGCTCTTGTTAGTTTGTTGCTTTGCTTCATTATGTTTGTGCGCAGGGGCTGAGGCTCTTGATATCAACCAGCCGTTTGGCAAAGAGTACTTGGGCAACTAACCTCTGCTAGCCTTGCGATCCGGGAGAATGACTACTTCGTCAGGACGAGCATCTTCCTCCCTCATTTTGTAAGCATCGGTGCCGGGAACTTCGCCATGGCTAGGCTCGTTGTCGACCTTCTCGACGCGAGTAACAGGAATGGGCGAACTGGGACCATCGGAGGTACCATCGGACTCCCTTCGGGCAGAGTGAGCGTCGGAGAAGTGGTCGTCAGACTCGGATTCTTTAAAGATATTAGCTATAAGCCCGTAGTTTGTAGCACACATGTATTTCAGCGTTTCCACATACCCAAGTCGTGTGCTCCAGGGTCCTGCATGCTGGTCCTTCGGGGAGGCTCCAAGGTGTCCTCGTTGTGGTCGGCCATGATTGAACTGAGCGTTGCAAGAAGGGAAGGATGAATTAGGAGGATTTTCGAGAAGGACTGGAAGTACGACAGAGAATTAATCTTTCTCGCGAGGGGAGTGCAGTTGTTCAGGAGAGAGGGAGCGTAGCAGCAGCTCGCTTACATAAGCGTCTAGATCGAAACCGCCCGCCGTTTCCACGTCCGCAGCATCGCGTATCAACAAGCTTCAGGCGCGAGCTTCACCGTCAAAAAAAGTCTACAGCTCGCCCACCCATCCCCGACGCTTTCGTGCAGTCCACCGTGCGCAGCTTACACCTCTGCTGCTCACATCGCCGGCCCCATTCTTCGGCAGAAAATATTACTGCCACCAATACTGGCCTGCGCGCAAATCTCGATCTGAGAAAAGCAACGACACATCCCTCTCGACCTACCTACACCTCCATCCTTGCTCCGATCCGCCCATAACACCACAATAATGGCCTTCACATTTGGCACTACCGGCACTGGCAGCAGTGGCAGTAACGGAACCTCCAACATCTTCGGCCAAGCCGCAAGCAATGCCTCGAACTCAGGATCAACACCCACCACAAGCGCATCCAGCATCTTTGGTCAAGCCAACACAGCTACGAGCGGCGGAGCAGGCTTGTTTGGCAATGCTTCGAAGCCAGCTGGAGGAGGACTGTTTGGAGGAGCTGCAAGCCAGGGAACAACGCCTGGCTCTCCGAAGCTGTCCTTCAACAGCACTCCAACCACGAGCGCAGCTCCTGCCGGCGGACTCTTCGGCAACGCAGCTACCAGCGGTGGTCTGTTTGGTCAGAAGCCTGCTGCCACAACAGAAGAGGCCACTACACCTACAAGCCCGACAACATTCAGCTTTGGACCGAAGAAAGACGCGCCCAGCCTCTTCAGCAACTTGAATAAGAACAACGCTACCACTTCTGCCTCAGCCGGATCTACGACGCCCGCTCAAGCAAAGCCACAATTCAGCAACATTTTCGGCGGCGCTTCTACGACTCCAGCTGGACCACCACCAGGCGAAGCTTCCAAGAAGCTAACGTTTGGGGGAACATCAGGCGGATCGAACATATTTGGCGGAGGAAGTACGGGCAATGCTTCTGGAGGAGGACTACTGTTTGGCAACAAACAAACCAGCGCCCCCACGAACACGACTTCGGCGGCTGAGAAGCCTTCTACTCCTACCTTCCAATTTCCTTCTATCGGCGGAAATGCTGCTTCAAGCACTTCTCCCGCTTCTACATCAGCCGCAACTCCGGCAACTACTACAGCAGCTCCCACCCCCTCGCTGTTCGGTCAACCCAAATTGGATGCCACCCCTGCCTCCTCAGCCCCCACGACCGGAGGTCTGTTCAGTAATCTAGGAGGCAACAAGGAGAAGGAGTCAACCCCTGCCGCTTCCACTGGCAACCTCTTCGGCGGAACTCCCGCTGCGAAAACCAGTGCTCCAGCATCTGGAAACTTGTTTGCAAATGCTTCCAGCACCCCTGCTGCTCCCACAGGTGGTCTCTTCGGCGCCAAGCCTGCTGCCTCATCATCGACCACCACACCCGCAACTACAGCAGCCGCCCCAGGAAATCTCTTCGGCAATGCCACTACATCCACTACATCCGCACCGGCCTCGACCGGCGCTACCGCAACCACCACTGCCGCCCCCAGCGGTGGACTCTTCGGTGCCAAACCAGCCACTACCACTACCACCTCCGCCGGCACCTCATCCACTCCTGCCCCCGCAGCCACAACCGGCACCTCACAACCCGCCACCACCGGCACTACCCAACAGACCCCCGGAGCCGTACCATCGACTTCCGGCCCCCCTCCCCAACTCTCCCGCCTCAAGAATCGCACCATGGACGAAATCATAACCCGCTGGGCCTCCGAAATTTCCGACTACCAAAAGCACTTCCTCAGCCAAGCCGAAAAGGTAGCAGAATGGGACCGCCTTTTGGTCACCAACGGCGACGCCATCCAAAAGCTCTACGTCTCGACCTACGAAGCCGAGCGCGCTAGTGCGGAAGTGGAACGCCAGCTGACCAATGTGGAGAGCCAGCAAGATGAGCTGTTGAGCTGGTTGGATCGGTATGAGGGCGAGGTTGAGGAGATGTTTGGCAGACAGGGAAGTGTGAGTGGAGGAGGAATGGAGATGCAGGGACCGGATCAGGAGCGCGAGAGAACGTACAAGATGGCGGAGAAGCTGACAGAGAGGGTGGAGGAGATGTCGAGGGATTTGGGCAGGATGATTGAGGAGGTTAATGAGGCGAGTGCGGTGGTGGGCAGGAATAGTAAGCCTGATGATCCGGTAAGTTTGCATTTCCGAATCCTTTTTCCCCCTTTCTGCCATGTCCTTGGCTTTGCTTGAGAGTCTTGAGAGTTGTTTGAGAGACGTTTTGGCTGACATGTACGACGCAGCTTTCGCAAATCGTCAAGGTCCTCAACGGCCACCTCTCCCAGCTGCAGTGGATTGACCAGAACGCCACTACGCTGCAGGCCAAGGTGGCTGAGGCGCAGAAGGCGGGTCAGGCGCTCGGTGTCAGCGGCTATGGTGGTGCGGATGGTGACTCAGTGGATGATTTCTACCGCTCGTACATGGGCAGGCGATAAATCTTCCTTTCTGCCGTCGGTTTTATGTCACTTCTTCCGACGAGCATGAAGTGAGCGACTACGGAGGATGGACTACGGAGATTTGAGTTATTTCCAAGACTCGGAACTCGAGAGAACCCTCGGAGAAACGGAGCTTTGTAAGATGATGGCGTATGATACCAAAAAAATTCGTAAGGCAAAAGGCAAGAGAAGCGAAAAAGGAATGCTTTGCGTGCTCCGTGTGAGCACTGAGCGAGCAAGGGGGCTTTTTTTGTGAGCCTCGATCTTTACAGTGAAGCAGGATGAAGGCACTGTGCTCTTCTTCAGATAGAAAATAATGAAAAAGAAAAAACCCCCCAGGTTTTCTGTATGGTTTGGGGGTGAGTTGCTGGAGAGAGGGGTGTGATGTGTCTTGCTGCTGGGTACTCTCCTCTCCTCTGCTATAGGTACTGATTATATGTGCTTTCTTGGTTGCCACCGATGGAGATGAGTGGGTGTTGATGGCTTGCGTGAGCGAGGAGAAGCAGGTAAGGGGTAGGAGTGGATGGTACAAGATCGAGAACTTTTAGAGGAGGGAGCTGTTGCGGACTTGGTGTGTACGACGGATATGATGTGCGCGAATGTGTTTTAAAAGTCATTTCTGATCGGTAGCTTGGACTTCAGCTGCTCCTGGGGGATCGCATTTGCCATTGCCACGGGCGGATGTTCGGAGAGTTAGTACATGTTGAATGTTCCCGTTATCCAGCTACCCACCGAGGTTCTCTAAGAAAAAAAATCGGCATCACTGATCAGTAGGAGTTGGGTATTCTCCTGGCATTTGTCAACAGACCTAGAAGGAGAGTGTGATGGTCGTTGATCGCGAGCCCGAGGTTTCGAACTTCGGGTTTTGTGAGGGTTTGAGAAAACTACTGGATAATACAACATAATACTGGATCCTGCAGATTCAGCATCTGGTCGAGGATTGGAGGACGAGAGGGGCACTGAGAAGGCTTCTAAGCATGTCAAAGGAGTACATAACTAGAAGGTGATAGACACTGTCATTTTCAGATCTGAAAAGAGCGAAGACGATGGCTGTGTTGGAGCATCTGCTTCTTGCATGTAATGTGTTTGGTCTAAGACATGATAACTTGTGAAGGTAGACGAGATGGTGGTGAAATGGCACAGTGGGGGTAGCTTGAGACGGATTGCGGGAAAGCTGACGGATAGCAGGTTCGGGGCAGTGTTTTATTTCGATGTCGAGGGTGGAGACATCGACAGGTGCAGGGCTTGTGAGTACCAAGTCGTAGGGTATCAAGTCGTAGGGTATGAAGTGGTGGGGTGCGATCTGTAGACTTGAACACCAGTATGCAGAATTTTCTTGACCTCGTCACTTGGGAACAAACGCGACTACTGGTTGAGAAATGGCTGTCATGAGGGGAGTGGTTTCATTCAAATGAGATATGGCAAAGATGCCTTCGTGCCATGAGGGCTAAAGTATAAGTCCCAAGCTAGAGGTACCTTGAAGACAAAAAAATGTGCTGATCGGACACAAGCGTGTACAAATGGCACATCCCAAACTCGGCGAATTCGGTTCATTGCTTTGAATCATGAATGGCAGATGTCTCGATTTATCCCCTGGGGTTGGGTACGACCGCTGTCGTCAACGCCCTTATTTATTGCTTTCCCTTGCCCTTGGCGATCTCGTCGCTAAATTTCCATGGCATTAGCTTCTTTTCGTGCCTGCCACATTGTTGGTTTTCATGTTGATGGCCGGGTTTGGGGAGATGAAGGGAGATGAAGGGAGATGAGGTGTGCGGTTGAACGTACATGACGGAGGAAAGCTTCTCGACAGCCTCCTTCTGCTCCTTGAGCTTCTCCTGCAGATCCTTCAACTTCTCCTTCTCACGCTGGCGGATAGCAAAGTCCTCGTCACCCTTCTCGCGCTTTCGGAAAGCATCGCTGCTGTTGTAAGGGTTCATTGTTAGCTGATGTTGCTTTACAAAGCTTGGTTTTCTCGAGTTGAGCTGTTCGAGCTTGGGGCGGGGTGTTGATGATTGGGGGTATGATGATGATGTTGATGATGATCTTGAAGGAGATCGAGGAGGAGAATGATATGGGAAGGTAGATAGAGTGAAATGGGGAACGAGGCGGATGGTGGATGGGGGGAGGGTAGGCTTTTTATGCTACTTACCCGTCGATCACGCCGGCCATGGGTTTGGCGGAGGCGCTGAATGAGCGGGTGGCGGTGCGCAGGGCGGGGCGCGAGGCGCGGATGACGGATTGATTGAACATGATGACGGTGTTGATGGGGTGTATTCAGAGGTGAGGTCTATATGAAGTGGTGTGGTCAGGGCGGTTGTACGATTAGTTCCAGCTGGATCAAGGAAGCTGCTGGAGCTTCCATGCACGGGCGGAACATCTCTCGGAGCTTGTTGCAGCCTTGGAGTTTAGGCATTCATACGCGGGGCAACACGTGACGATCAGGTGATCGGAGATTAATCACTTTACATGTAGCCATGCAACAGCACCAACGCCAGTGTTCGATTGAAATGCCAGCCTTATGGGTGCCGGCCATGATGCTCGAGTATGGTCTGGCGTCTGCCAGCCCTACTGCAGTGCTCTCTCCCAATCGCCTCAATCTCGGGGTCCAAGGGTGCAACATCAGCGATGAAGTCACCGGGCATTATTGGACGGGGAAGCGAGATAACGGCGGCGAACAAGAAAAAGGGTCAAACTCTCGATGTTTTTGACTGAGAAAGTCCGAAGGGAAAAATCTAGATCTGATTTTCCTTTTCAAAGGAAAAGTTCCAAGTCTGCCTTGCCATTTGCTCTCTTCTGGCGTTAAAGTGCACATAAAATTGGATGTTTATGCCAGCTGTGTCGTCTAAAAAGAGACCAACTCTAAAACACGACCCCTTTTTGCTCACGGCGTCGCTGAGACCAGCACGTAGGAAATTCTACAGAGAGCACCAGGACTTGAATAAAAATAAAAATTAGCTACAGGCTGCCAGTTGCTCTTGCTGCCATTCGCTCTTTCTAAATTCTAATAGTTCAGCCTCATCTGCACAGCAAATTAAACAGGGCAGCTGCGGTGCCCGGCGATCGAGGAAGAGCGACTGGAGGCTGCCCACTGTCTGGCCCGATCTTGCCCAATCGGGACTAGCGCCTTTTGTGCCGCCTCGACCACGATCCATCTTCCAACATCCGCAACGACTTCCCCCCAACATCACCACGCCCGATCACCTCCAATCCCAGAACAACTCTCCGCTCGAGCAACTTGTGCTATCCACTCCAACCCACACGCACTCGTCCCGCATCTCCTACACACACGACAACTACTACAGGTGAGCTGACTGCTACGTCCCAATTTCGTCATCCCCCGTTCAGTTCAAAGGCGCTCCTTCACGGCTGCCTCTCCTCGTCGACCATGCTCCTGCGCCAGACGGCGTCATCGATCAATGCATGGCTGTCTTGGGCGCCCTCCTCAGCATGGAGCGGCCTCCAATTGTGTGCCGTCTTCGACCTTCACGGCGCAAGACCCTGGCGCGTACCCCTCCCTATGCGCTGGAGGGGCAGCTGGGCCGGCTGGCGCGACTCCATCTTCTTCGTACTACTAGGCTGTGCGCCGTCATGGGAACCAAGAAGTGCGCCAGAGACTTGATTGCCACTCTTTGATGGCTTGGTCAAAGATGAGTGCGCGTGGATGGGCTGCATTGAGCTGGGTAGCTCTGGCGCCTTCCCAAGCTGAGAGCTCTGGTCGCTATCAACAAAGCGATCCAATGAACATCCTTCTGCCTTGGATCCAGCCACCACAAACTTAAGAGGAGAACATTGCTAACATTCATCTTCCTCTCCAGATCACCAAACCGCAGTCATGGGTTACGAAGACTCTGTTTACCTCGCCAAGCTGGCCGAGCAGGCTGAGCGCTACGAGGGTCAGTAGTCCACACTCCGAACGCCATCAATGCAGAATCCTAACTTTGATATCAGAGATGGTCGAGAACATGAAGCTTGTCGCATCCGAGGACCAAGAGCTCAGCGTCGAGGAGCGAAACCTTCTGTCTGTTGCCTACAAGAACGTCATCGGTGCCCGTCGCGCGTCATGGAGAATCGTCATCTCGATCGAGCAGAAGGAGGAGTCCAAGGGCAACTCCAGCCAGGTCGGCCTCATCAAGGAGTACCGTCAGAAGATCGAGGCCGAGCTTGCCAAGATCTGCGAAGACATCCTTGAGGTTCTCGACAAGCACTTGATCCCCTCTGCTCAGTCTGGTGAATCCAAGGTCTTCTATCACAAGATGTACGTCACCAGTGCTTGCGAGTCATTTCTGAACACATGCTAATAGCTTTTGTCACTGTCTAGGAAGGGCGACTACCACCGCTACCTCGCTGAGTTTGCTGTGGGCGACAAGCGCAAGGAGTCTGCCGACAAGTCCTTGGAGGCCTACAAGAACGCCACCGAGGTTGCTCAGACCGATCTTGCCCCCACCCACCCCATCCGCCTTGGCCTTGCTCTGAACTTCTCGGTCTTCTACTACGAGATCCTGAACTCCCCAGATCAGGCTTGTCACTTGGCTAAGCAGGCATTTGACGATGCCATCGCCGGTCCGTACATCTTCCCCTGGCTGTGGTCAGAGCGCTCAGGCATCGACAACAAGATTACTGATTATTACAATCCAGAACTGGATACGCTCAGCGAGGAGAGTTACAAGGACTCCACCCTCATCATGCAGCTCCTCAGAGACAACTTGGTATGTTCCCATATGTACCGACCGCCGTAGCGATCCCAGCTAACCCCCCTCCCCACACAAGACCCTCTGGACTTCCTCCGAGGCCGAGCCCGCCGCTGCCGACACCGCCGCACCCGCAGACACCAAGGCCGAGGCCGAGGCACCCGCCGAGGCAGCCAATTCCTCGGAGGAGACCAAGACCAACGAGTAAGCGTCGGTATCTGCATAATGGCGTTCTATTGCGTTACTATGGGGTCTTAAGGAACTGAGAAAGCGGAGACCAAGCTGGCATAGAATGGTCAGGGAACACTGGGAAAAAAGACACAAAGAGCGGTTTCTCAATTTCTTGATTTCTTACCGCAAAGTAGCAAATCGGGCTGTGTTTTTCACTCGGGGTTTGGAACGTCGAGGGATGGGAAGGGGCCGCTAGTGAACCTTATCTTTGCCTTCTCGAAAAGACGATCCATACACAACTACTCATCAAATCATCGATTCTTTTCTCCCCCAGATACACGATTAGTTCGCGGGTCTCATCACACATGGTTATCTTTCGTGACTTCGGCGGGGCCAGAGGAGTGTCTGGAGAGATGGGGAACTTTCTCTGCTGGCTGGGCTTTCCCTGCGGGCCTTTGTTTTTACTCTTGCGTCGTGCTTTTTACTGTGCTTTACTGCAAAGAGATTCTTGCGCGTGCGTTGTGGCTTTCTATGAGACAAAACTTACAAGAAAAAAGAAAACTTCACCAGAGACTGCAAGTATGTGCAATTCACATCTGAGCCTTTCCATGCTTGCTAGTATCGGTGATTGTGCTTATGGAGGATAGGTTTGAGGTGAGTTGAAGGTGAGAACTGAGGTTAAGCATGTGGCGGTTGGAAGAGTTGATGCGTGATACTTCCCATTCTGTTTTCCTGGTAATCAATGATACATCAGCTGGAGCCTGGCGAAGTTCTTGACTCGGCTAGAAGAGTGGCAGAGAGAGGAAGCGAGGTGCTTCTGCTTCTTTCGAATGGGAGATGGCTGGGTGTGACGACAGCAGTGTGGCTTGGTGGTGGTGAGCATGTCGCAGTGACCTTTCCTCTGCTCCCTCTCGCAAGAAATGGGCGGCAGCAGACGAGGAGGGGGAGCTTGAACCACCGTAGCCCCCTGCGATACGGGTGAAGAGAATCCCGTCTGATGTCGAAGCTTGTTGACTTGAGGATTCGTAAGAACCCTATTTATAATTCTCGAGAGAGTGCGAAGACATTCTAGCCTTGAATGACGTGGAGCTAGCCACCACTCCAATGGCCCTTAGGAAACAATTCTGCTCCAGCAGCCAGTCTCTTAGGTATGTTTGAGCCATAAAAGGCAGCCTTCCTGCGGGTTTGTCTTTCCAAGAATCCAGAGATAGGCAAAGAAAGCGCATGAAGCAGGCACGTAGTGTCGAACACAAACGTGGAAAAGCTTGATAGTATCAATATTTCTGAAACGTAGTCCCAATTTACATCTCATATTGCTCAGCTTAAGAATTGCTTCATTGTTCGTTTAGGATGAGGTGTTGGTGAGCACTTCTTCATCACGACAGCAGGCTTGTCAACTTCGCCTTGAAAGTGATACAGCAGCAGAATATCAGCTCGACAGGAGTACCGAATTCAGCATCATGTAGTCACATACAATCGCAAAATCCGTCTAAAAGCCAAGGATGGAAATTGAGTAGAGCCTAGCTTAGGCCGTGATCGTTTGATACGTGGATGGCAACTCCCTTGATAAGTCTTCATGGACTCGTCTCTTGGTTGAGAATCCAAGGTGGGTGTTCACGAGCTCTATTTATAGCCTTGTACAGAGACCCCATGTCCTCGAAAGACGTAGAGTCGAGTACTACGTCACTACCCTGGCAGCCCTCTCTCACTCTGCACTCTGGAGCTGAGTCCATCCTAGCGGCCTGCTTTGAGTACCCAGGTATCTATATAAGAGGCTGGCTTTCCCCCAACTTTGCTTCTCTCAAGAATACTCAAAAAGGCCTAGTCCGTGGATGTAATGGTGCAAGCGAAGTTGGCACGTTGATTCGAGTGTCAAAACAGCCTACCTAGAGATATTCTTGCAGCATCATGTTGACGCCGAGACTGCTCTTCTGAGAATTGAGATTCACTTTCTCCCCGACGCTCACCTAAAGGCGACATCAAGCACTTGTGCTCATCGACAGCAGTTTCGAAATAGACGACGGTAGGGTGTAAGCTCGACAGCAACAACATGATTTGACCCATTGAATGACACTTGTACCAACCTATTCAGCATAAGCCAGCAACAACAAACTTCGTAAAAATCCGTCTAAGCACCAAAAAGTCCTAACAATCAACCCTAGCCCGCTGCCGATGGTCATCTTATACGGCTGGCAAGTCCATCTGACATTTGTTTAACTTGAGGATCCAAGAGCATTCACAAGAGCCCATATTTATAGCTCGCAGAGCCTACAGAAACGCTGAAGCATCTCGTGACCTGAAGCTCACTACGTCACACACCGATCTCGGTCTTCCAGACCTTGCAACTCCAAAGTTCTGAATCCGGTTTCGGCCAGAGAGTATCGAAGCGAGTAGGAATGGGGTATATAAGAGACCATCCCTCCCACGACTTTGCTTCTCCCAAGACGAGGATTCGAAATTCGCCAGGCGCACTCGATGTTCGAATCACCGTCGAGAAGGATATGCATCTAGACGATAGCAGTTTGGGGAACATACTTGGTAGTACTAACTTGGTTAGGTCCTGAACCCTCTGTGTATTTGGCGCTGCTCATCCAAATACAGCAATCCACCACACCCTAACGCGGCGTAAGGTCTTACTTCCAACAGCAGAGAGCTCCCCAACACCACTTTCGAAGCCACGCAACGGTGAGCACCTGAACTCGACAGCAGCTTCTATGTTTGGTGCGGCCATTGAGGTCGCATGTGCTGTGCACAAGGCTAGCGAAGCGTCCACGCCGTCCAGCCAAAACCGAATTAGGTGTGTTTTGCGAGTTGGTTTCACACTTTTTACCGGATTGAGATCATATTCCGTGGAGACTGGAGGACATTCTTCTGCAGCTTGCCCTGTGTTTTCTCTGCTGGGGAAGGCAGGGGTTTTTATACCTGACTATCACGGAGAAGCCGGCTAAGAAAACCCCGTGATCGACGACAGTGAATCACCAAGACGGTAGATCTTCTCCCGGTTCTAGGCCTCCGAGGCCCTGGAGCCCAAGGGCTCATGTGCACGAGATATCAACAAGCGCCCCGATACTTCACTGTGAGGTAAAACCGTAAAAACGAGAACTTTTTCACTCGCTACAGAAATGCACATCCCACCAGTCCCAAAACTACCCATAGCAATTCAGAAAACAAGACAGCCTACTGGAGCAAGTCATATCCATATCCACACTGTCGCCTCCTAACCTCATATCCTTCGCCCGAATACGGAGCCAGAGAACTCCATAAAGTTTCCGCCTGTAAAGCATCGTGACGACGTCATGAGATGATACAAATGAAGAAGTAGACTCCTTGGTATCGATGCTTCCATGTTCCACGCCCCGACTAGGCCCAACTCCGCCTCCTTGACAACTCAAGGCCGTAACAGAAACACCCCCGTCGCCCGACTCAAGAATCACACGCACGAAAAACTCCGATCTCAAACACTTCAGCGTACTCAGCTCCACCCAAACGCCCCTAGCTCTCAATATGCGCACACCTGTACCGAGAAGGTTTATTCATGCAGCTCGTTTCCCAGAAGGGAGGGGGTCCCTCTCAGGGCGAAGGCGTCTACCAGCCACCCATCCCCCCCGCACCACCACCACCACCGACCACCAACCCTTCACTCCCTCTCCAAACCTCCCACGAACAAACCGAATGATCCCTATAATAAGCCACCACCCTCCATCTCCTCTTCCCACCCCTCATCCCACCCACCTCACCCACGTTCACCGGACCAGCCGCCAACCCCGCCAACTCCTTGTTCTTCGGTCCCAGCCCCCTCTGCTGCATGCTCGAAAACGGCAACACATGATCAACTCGCATGCTATACACCCAATTCGGCTCTTCCTCCTTGATTGCCTGCTTCGCCGCCTTTTTTATTTTCTTGCTAGCCGGTCCGTTTTCGCCTAGTTCCTTGCGCTGTGCTTCGAGCCATTGGATTTCAGGAGGTTGCGTCTTGCAGCGCTTGGGTTGATGGCGACTTCCTTTGATTGTTCGGGCGGTGCTGGATGGGTCTGGGGTTTTGGGGGGGCTGGGTGGTGGAGGGATGCCCGTGACGTAGTTCGAGATGTAGGTAGGAACGATGCTCACTGTGGCATGAGGCGTATTCGGGTTTAGCGGAGTCATGCCAGCTGAGGGAAGTTGGTAACGGAATCTAGGTATCCTCCGACCTTTGGTGTTGTACAGATTCGCCTTGGTGGCGCCGGGGATCGCAACCTCTTTGTATTCGGTGTCGAAGATCATTTTCATGGTCAAGGGGGCTCTGTTGAAGTCGGTCTTCGTGAGGGTGATGAGGGCGATTTTGCCTAGCTGCGCGGCGGCTATGACGAGATTCAGCTCGGGGATGTGGAGGAGCATGTTGATGCGTTGCAGGCCTCCCAGCCTGAGTTGGTGAGCAGGGAGTGGGGCTCGTGTAGCGTTTTTGCAGATGATGTGCGTGTGCTCTTTGCTCCTGAAGGGTGAGTGTAAACCGAGAAGGGGAACGAGGGAGATGTCCCAGCGGGATGTGTGGAAAATGATGGTATCAGCAGAATTGAACTTGTGTTTGGGACCTGTTTGAGGTGTGGTAGGCAATGCTCCAGGGATCCCAAAGATCGAAGCATTTCGATTTCGAAGTGGTGCGATCTCGGAAATAATGTTCTGGATCATCTGTACTGCCCGGCGAGCAGGATTTTCGTTGAGCTGTCCCTCAAAAAAGGCTCCCACGAGAGCTTCTTGTGTTGCATCGGCGATTATGGTTATTTGAGCCTGGGTCTCTGGCCCAGATGGGACGAACGCAACGTCTGGGAAACCAGCAGGGATACCGTGAGGGTGGTTCTCCGCATTCATGACAACTGTGAAAGCACCGATGATGTCGCCGTCGGCGTCATATATCGCATGCCCAGGGGTGCCGCCAATAGCCACATCAGCTTCTTGTCCAGGGGTCGATAAACCAAGCCATTGGATAGGGCTGGCTTTTTTGTTGGACTTGTCATCATCCTCATCGTCCTCTGAATCCTCTATGGGACCACCGTCGCCAAAATCGCCCATACCATCTGCTAATGGCGGGACCGGTGCTCCCCCTAGTTCACCCCAATCAATATCGGCACCTCCGATTGGATACGGTACATGACCTGCCATCTTGTGTAGGCTTAAGCTGATATCAATGACACCTTCCTGACGAGGAGGACTTCGCATACCAAAAGTCTCCTCTTGCGTCGACGTCTCCAAGAATGAGCTCTCGGTCAATGCAAGGACTCCCCAACCTTGCCTATAAATCATCAGTAACAACGCCTAGTTGGCCAGATGCAAACTTACTGTTGAACTGGAAGACTGGATTGTCCCGAGATCATCACGTAAGGGTCACTCCTATGCCAGAAGTCCCAGGCCCAGACCTTTCCCTTGATGTCCTTGGCAACGATACGATCAGCCTCACCGTAAGGATTGCTAGTGAAGCCGAGGAATGGAATGTTGTCTCCTTCGGGACCCAGTTTCATGACTAGTCTGTAGTTTCGACAGCGCTGTACATGTTGGATGCTAAGGTTGTTTCTTTTGTTTTTGGCGTTAAGAGGATCTTCCTTCTTCTTCTTGTTTTCGCCATCTTCGAGAACTGGGAAGGCGGTCTGTTTGTCAGCGACGTATTGCTCTTGCCGGCTTGCCTTCCTCTCTTCTATTTCATCTCTCTGTGAGGCCGATCTGAGGCGTCTTTCTGGGGATTCATCCTCGATGGCACAGGCGAAAACCGTCATCTCCCACCGATTTGAGCTCACTGCAATCAACCTTGATTCCTTGTGGATGGCGAGACCCCAGGCACTCTTGTCCACATTCTCATGAAGCCATCTACTAAGGTTAGCCACTTTCTCATCCAAAGGAAGCAGACAGACATACGGTCGGAGACTGTGCTTATATGGATGATCCTGGTTACCCCTATCCTGTGATGCGGTCTGGATCCTATCGAAAATGCTTCGCACGCTGAAAGAAATAACATCGCCGTCGTCACAGCAGTACAACAAGATCTCGTCATCACCAAAATCACCCACCATAAGGTGGTTCACATGATGAGGGTGTAGGACATCGCAAAATCCTCCAACTTGCTTGCCTCTGGGAGATTGTGGAACGTGGAGGATGAGATCGGGCTCAGTGGGTATATATTGGTTCTGGCCCTGGGGTTGAATGACGTGAATCCTTTCTCCAAAGGCAATGAAGAAGAGCTGAAAGTAAAGTCAGCGTAAGTGGTCTTCGTTTGGCAAAGGTGATACTCGCATTGGTGTGCTGCGAGAGAGCCGCCAGATTCATCCGCCATCTAGAAATTTGCGGTACAGGATTGGGAACGGCCGCCACAATATTTCCATTGGCATCGAATGTATCCGCTTCTCCATCGTTTGAGGCCGCACTATCATCATCGCTGGAATCGTCGTCCACGGCAAAGGCGAAGAAGTTGGGATGGTTCGCGCTGGGGGCATCGTTTTTCAGAGAAGCATACTACATACATATGTCAGTTTGGTGGGCAAAGTGCATCTATTTTGGTGGGTGAAGGTAGCCCCATGCAGTGGGACGAGAAAAGTCTGGATACGGCCTACAGTCTCTGAATGACTGAAGCATCCCGAATCACCAGGAATATTCCAAAGAACTGGGGTAATCCAGGTGATTCTGAGTGTCCCAAGTGATTGGGAATATTCAGAGCGATTCGGAATATCCCAACTAAGCGGGAATATTATCACCCATTGATCTCAGGCCGTACCCAGAACTTTTCCCATGCACTGTAGAGCTCCGAGGAAGCTGGAGTTGAGAAATCAGCTCACCCGGTCCTCCGGCTTGAAGAACGTATTGTGCGTCAAGCCCAGTTCCTGGAAGCCGCGCTGGACCCTCTTTCTTGGTCTTGAACCTTTCCCTTGCCCCCTGGGCCTGGCACCTTGTACGTCCATATTCTCAAATCATTTGGAGAAGGACACGTTGAGAGGTGAACTTGCCGTGATCGTAGGCACAGCGGCAGGTAGCGTTTGGCAAGGCTGACGGGCGTGTTCGTGCACTGTAACGGTTCTCACAGTAGCCGGTGGCTCTGGGATCGACGCGGTGGAAGAAGAGAACGCGGGCAAGAACAAGCCGCAATGAGCTGAACCAGCGCTGCGATCGCACGGAATCGAAAGTCTGGTGAATGAGTCGTTTGTTGAGTCGTGAGTGGAGTGTGAAAGTGTGAACAAAACAGTCGGAAGGAACAAGGCTGATGAGGTAGGGTACCGATAAGTGCCGATAAGTGCCGATAAGTGCCGATAACGCGATAAGATCTAGGCTCGGAGTCGGCGGCACTATTTATCCGAAGCTATCCGAAAACTATTTCCATTGCAATCCTAGCCCGGCTCCTATCACTCAATAGTACTCCAGCCAGTCTCGTGTAGTGGTTGGTTGAATGTGAATTGATAGCGCTACATGTAATTGTCGACAATTGAAATGCATCCTCTCAGGCTTTGCTGGCCTGTATAAAAGAGACTGGATATGTAATGGCGTCGGCAAGGTGGTGAGAGGATACAATAGCAGCTGGAAAAGTGGCTGCTGAGGAAGTCAACTCCTGCTGGACCATTTTTTGCGATTTAGCAATATTGAGAGAAAAAAGCAATAGCGGGATATGGAATCCCAGGGCCATTTTCGGCATTCGGGCTTATAACTTATTGAATTCAAAGGGCCAGGAAAATAGAGAATAGGAGGACTGAAAAGAAAAGAGCTGAAGCAGCTCTCTCTCAGTGTATTTATAGTTTTTTTAGGCTTAGTAATAGCTTACAAAGGAAGCTTTTAGAAGAATGATGCCATGCCACGTGCAACAAAAATGCCATTCCAAACCACAAAAGTTTGCAGAATAAAGCGGACAAAAAATCATCATACATTCAATCATAAACCTCACAAACCCCATGAAGCATCAAACCCACCCCCTTTCCACTGTTCCAGCTACCCTCCCTCTCAAAAGAAAGCAATAGTCCTAACCTCCACACTCTCCCTCATCTCAGCCCCCTCCCTCGTCCCCGGATCCTCAAAAGCACTATGCCCCACAAACCTCGCCCTCCCCCCCTCCACCTCACTCTCGAACGTCTTCAACACAACCACATCACTCGTCCCCATACCCGGAAAATACCACCACTTATGCCCCACATCGTGCCGCATCACATAGTTTTCCCCATCTCTCTCGCGGTATCTCAAGTGCAACTTGAAAAAGTCATCAGGGCTTGATGATGAAACATCGCACATAGCAAGCGGACAGCTTTCCACCTTCCTCCGTATAGGTTTCCACACATTGAAAAACGCCACCCTCTTCTCGAGCAACTCAGGCGCTTCCTCACCCATCAGTTGCAACACCCTTTTCGGCCCAGACTCGGAAGTATAGTCGCAATGCACAAGCATAACCGGCGCTCTCTGACTCGTCCCTTGCTCCTCTGTCAATTTTTTGTTTTCGTTATTTTTGCTGCGGATTGTGTGGTCAAACACGAGCACGCGTTTCGCACCCTGTGTTTTCTTGATAAATTCTACGATTTCGGGGTAGAATTGTGATGCGGTGGCGGATTCGTCGTCCCAATTGTCAAAACTGGTGGTAAAATTGTGCAGTGAGAAGCCTTCTTTGTCGACAGAGAATGAAGAAGCGCGAGACCAACCGTCGTGGACGAACATGGAGTGTGGATCGTCGCCAGGCTCGTGAATACCAGATGCTTTTGGAGAATCGTAGAAGTAGAGCTCGGTGGGGCCGGGGACGGGGAGGGTGTAGTTAAAGATGGCACGGACTCCCTTGGGTAGGTCGTCAGTACTTTTTGCGGAGTCGCGAGGGGAAGTTGTGGGATATGTACCGTCGCCATTATCCTCTTCAGCTGGAGACTCTGGCAACAGGGCTTTGTCGACGGCGCCTTGGGTGTTTACCCAGCAGGGGAGTGCTTCGATGTCTTTGATCCAGCGTGCGAGGTTGGGTACGTGGGACATGGGTAGGCGACTTGCGGCGTGGAGGTGCATGGGTGCGGCGACGGCGATGTCGGCGATGGACACATTGTTCCCGGTCAGGTATTTAGATGTTGCCAGTTTGGTATCGAGGATGTTGGCTAGCTTGAGCCAGTTGGGTTCCTCGTCATCGATGATGGCTTGATCAGGCTCAGCTTTCAGCAGTGGCTTGACGACATACTGGACCAAATAGATATAGCATGATTGGAACCATACGGATGCTTCCCAGAATAGCCAGCGGTTGATGTCGGCGCGCTGTTGCAGATGTTGTGGGTAGGCGGGATTGCCTTGGGGTGAGCCTAGATCGGCGGCATATTGTAGGATGGCGTTGGATTCGGTGAGGGTTAGGTCGCCGTCGGTGGCACAGGGGACGGTGGCGCAGGGGTTGATCTTCTTGTATTCCTCGGATTTCTGTTGGCCGGCGAAGTAGTCGATGAAGTTGTAGTTGTAGGAGGCTTGGAGGAGCTCGAGGCCGGCGAGGACTTTGCGGCTGTTGATTGTGCAGGGGTCTAAGTAGACTTCTAACATCTTGGAAGAGGTGAGTAGGAGGTAGGCGGTTTGATATTGGGGTGCGAGATTGCTGGAAGGGGATATGGTGTTTGAACAGGCTTGGAAAGACGATTTGAACCCGTTCCAAGGGCTGCTGATATACTACCACTGTTCAAGTAGCACCCAAATTTACCCCTCAACCCCGCAATTGAAGGCCCAAGTAACTGGTATTCAGTGCTTGACACGGGCTAATGGATGGAACGTTCTCAGAATAGACGTTGTGGGTTTGTACCTCGTGGTACGTGTAGATCTTCGCGCTGCTACGTACTCAAAGCTGAGCGGGGGTGGCTTCAGACTAGCCAGCTGAGAAAAGACTCGAGTAACAGGAGAACAACCATGACTGGCAGAAAATGGAGAAGAAATGCGTGCAGTATTACGATCCAGATACAGAGGTACAGGCTTCTAGAAAGCGAGGTGTATTGTGCAACTAACCCTGCCAGTTGCCACTCATAGCCACCCTGGAGTAAGATCACAGTAACTGGATTTCACAGCTTACTTGCACCAATATCCGAAAATTGGAGGGAACTAGAGCAAAGGAGAGATTGAGAAAACGGCGAAAACCCACTGTATTGATGTCTGCTGCCAAGTATGATGTATCCCGCAGACACCCACTTGCCTAAGGTGGTGAAGTTGTGAAATACAAAACAACGATACCCGGGAGGTTTAACAGTGATAGCTGGCCTTGCAACTAGACACAATGTGGGAGCGACAGGTTATATATGTGTCTTCTAGGAACACATAATAAAGTGCCTGTCTGACAATCAGACCGAAAATGGAGAGATGCTCGGCTCCGGTAGCACGACCTGGAGCTTGGATGTTGAGGGATTGCGCAGGCGGACCGTTGTCTTACTACCCCACGTTCTCTGGGGATACTTAGTCGGTGCCGTGGGGGGGGGGGGGGGGGGGGGGGGGGGGGGGGGGGGGGGGGGGGGGGGGGGGGGGGGGGGGGGGGGGGGGGGGGGGGGGGGGGGGGGGGGGGGGGGGGGGGGGGGGGGGGGGGGGG